>JAAGEH010000417.1:24834438-24848695 GCA_011751065.1 Lasiurus cinereus
TTAAAAAAAAAAAAAAGATATATATATAAAGGAAGGAAGAAAGGAAGGAAGGAAGGAAGGAAGGAAGGAAGGAAGGAAGGAAGGAAGGAAGGAAGGGGGAAGGAAGGAAGAAGGTGTTACTGGGGATGGGGACTTGTTAAGCTTGGATTATATTACCTCGGGTGTAGGCACTCTTTCAAACGAGCCAATCAGCTTCCCAGTCCTGCCTGGGCTGGTGCTGGTCCCTCCCCCTAACCAATCCATTTCCTAGATTCCCGGGGTTGGGATGGGGTCTACATCCCTTATCCAATCCGCTCCTTTTCTCAGGCCAGGCCTGGCCCCTCCTGGTCACCCTCTCGCCTTATTGAAGAAGCACCTCTCCCTGGGCCATCCTGGCTTCTCCGGCCGCAGAGGGAGTTCCCCTTGGCTGTTTCGCTCTCCCTGGTAATGCTGGATAGGGACTGGCGCCACACTCCTGGCCCCTCCCGCCAGCTTTGGGAATTAGGTCTGAAGGGTAGAGGATGCAGCGGTCCCCCGAGGAGCCTGTGAATGCGGCAACCTGCAAACTTAATCAAGCTTATTGTCTGATTCCGCTCCCTCGGTGATTATGCTTAATGGTGTCTGATTCCCTGTGCTCCTTTTCTTTATTAATAGCTCACTGCCTACGCTCACACAATCCCTGGAGGCAGGGCTGAGGCATCAACATGCCCTTTCATCCTAATGACACATGGAAGGGGGGAAGACGGGCAGAGAGAGGGGCAAGAGAGAAACGGGGCTGTCTGATTGCCTTTCTTTCCTCCTTCAGTTAGAAATGAAATTCCTGGACTGGAAAAACACAATATTTCCCCACTCCCCCTCCTCCCCTAGAAAAAATAGAAGACAATTGACATTGACTTCTGCTGCCATGTAATATGTGAGGAGGCCCCCATACAGGTGGTATTTTGAGGTGATCCAGAAGGTCAAGAAGGAAACTTGAGCTGAAACTGGTTTGGCTCAGTGGATAGAGCCAAACCAGTCTCCGGCCTGGAGACGGAAGGGTCCCAGGTTCGATTCCGGTCAAGGGCATGTACCTTGGATGGGGGGCACATCTCCAGTGGAGGGCATGCAGGAGGTGGCTGATCAATGTCTCTCTCTCATCGATGTTTCTGACTCTCTATCCCTCTCCCTTCCTCTCTGTAAAAAACTCAATATAATATATTTTTTTAAAAAGAAGGAAACGTGACCCCTTGTCTAAGGGTCTAGGAGCCTTTCCTCATGGAAGTTGGTCCAAAGATTGTGGGGAACCTCACATTCCCAAGAAGCACTATGTGTAACCAGGGTGGCAGCGCTGGGGGCATATTGCTCCTCACCCCGGCCTCTTCAATCCCACCGCACAGGCAGTGCCAGGCTGAGCCCGGGCTAGCTGGGCAGCCGTGGGAGAGCCTGGACATGCCATTTTGGGGGCACATGGAGGCCTAAAGGGCCGTGATTCTGGCGGTGGGACAAAAGGGGGCGGGGAATCATGTAGCTGTAGGTGGGCCATGGTGCGGCTAAGTGGGAGGAGAACCCCCACTTCCATGGATGCCCCCTGGCTGGTGGGGGCCTGGTCCTCAGTGGGGGTGGGGTGGGGGCTGTCGTTATAGCAGAAAGTCTTGTGTCTACACCTGGGAACACATTCCTTAGGTACAAGGAGTTAAAGTAAACCTCAGAGCACTATTGAGGAAGAGAACAGTGTCATTTTCTATGGGAATCATTTCTTTTCCCAAAGGATCTCATATAATAAAAGGCTAATAGGCAAATCGACCGTACAGTGGAACGACCCCAGGCGCACTCTGTGGGGCTCTACCTGGGTAAGGTGAGGGGGAGAGGAGCTGGCTCTCCCCTCGGCTGCCCTACAGTTAACTGCTGCCACGCCTGTGTCATGGGGCCAAGGCCTAGGGACACTGGGCCGGCAGCCAGAACTTTCCGTCGTTTCCTCTGGCACTCACTACCCCCTTGCATCCCCAAGTCTCGGCCCCCGCAGGCCTATTCAATCTATAATTGATCCTCCTCCTATTTGCCAAAGTAATTTAGCTAAAATGCGGATGCTGGACTCGGTCACTTCCTTCGTAAAAGCCTTCCACAGCTCCCCATCGCCTACCGACCAAGATCCTGTCCTGAGAGGAGGTTCTGACCTCTGACCCCCCGCTCCCTGGCCTCCTGCCACTCACGGCCTCCTGGGACACGTCTCCCAGCAGCAGAGAGCTGCAGCAGGGCCTCTCACGCCAGCTGCGCCCCACCCCCAGGCCTGCCTTCTGCGGAGGGGGCCCTCACCGTCTTCTCCGGTCAACGCCTAGCAATGCTCACGGACTTGGCTCAGGTACCCCTTCCAGAGCCTTCCCACCCCCCTCCCGCCCCCACTGCAGCCGCCAGCCCTTATGTGGGTGTCTGCTGGCTGCCTGCACTGACCCCAGGGCTGCAGGGGACTGGGGGTATGGTCCCCCGACTACCCCCAGTCCTGGGTTTCTTGGCTGTGTCTCTGGGCTCTGCAGTGTGCCGTGTATGGAGTTGGCACCCGTAAGCTTCGGCTGGAGGCTGTGTCCATGTGCTCACACGGGAGGCAGGGGCGTGCAGCCAATCTAGCGACAAGGGGTGCGGGGTCTGGATGCTCTTGTCTACCGCTTGCCCTCTGGGGGCTTCTCCCAGGTCAGTGGCTTTGAGCCCTGGGAAGGAAGGCCCCGCATGGAGCCTCGGCCTCCCTGGGCAGTGGGGTACACTGCCCAGCACTGTGCCCCCAGCTAGTGATCCCCACTCTGGCTCTGGCTTTGTGTTCAGCTGGTGTGTGCTACCTGGACTGTGGTCGCCATCTCTCAAATGAGCAGGGAGGCCTGAGCCAGTTTGGCTCAGTGGGTAGAGCTTCGGCCCTCGGACGGAAGGCTCGTGGGCCCGGTTCTGTTTGAGGGCATGTGCCTCATCAGTTGCAGGCTCGGTAGATGGATCCCTGGTCCCAGCCGAGTGCGTGCAGGAGGCAACCCGTCCCTGTGTCTCTCTCACAAGGAGTGCGTTTGCCCTGCTGCCCCCAAGAGAGAATGTCACTCTTCGGGGCGACATGAGATGCCTCAGCCACCCTGTCCTCTCTCCAGCGCCCCAGGACAGGGGGCTGGCCTCCTGGGTCTGTTCCAGGTGTAGGCCGCCTCTCTCCCTCCCCCAGGGGAACCTCCTGTGAGCTCACCTGCTCCAAGAAGTCTAAATTACCTAAGCTGCCATGCCCGCACCATCTCGACACAACGCTTAACTAGTGAGTGTTTCACTCGATGGTGGAGGATTGATGTGTCTTCTTATCTCTCTCTCTCTGTAAAGTGGCATCCATCCACACCTGGACCGCAGCCCCCTTCCACCGGAAGGCGGGTCTAAAAGGTGGGCTTTGTGCTAAGATGTGATTTTGCTACTTACTTTTCCCACCAGCCAAGTACACAGGTTGTTTCTGTGCTCCTGTTTCTCTTTCTTCTTTTTTAAAAGAATGTATTTTTATTGATTTCAGAGAGAAAGGGAGAGGGAGAGAGAGAGATAGGAATATCAATGATGAGAGAGAATCATTGATTGGCTGTCTTCTGCACGCCCTATACCGGGGATCGAGCTGGCATCCTGGGCATGTGCCCCAACCGGGAGCTGAACTCTGACCTCCCGATTCATAGGTCAACGCTTCACGCTAAGCCACCACAGCTGGGCCTGAGTTTCCCTTTCTTTTCTTTCTTTTTTTAAAAAAATATTTTTTATTGATTTTTTACAGAGAGGAAGGGGGAGGGATAGAGAGCTAGAAACATCAATGAGAGAGAAACATCCATCAGCCGCCTCCTGCACGCCCCCTACTGGGGATGTGCCCGCCACCAAGGTACATGCCCTTGACCGAAATCGAACCTGGGACCCTTCTTCAGTCCACAGGCCGATGCTCCATCCACTGAGCCAAACCAGTTTCGGCCTGAGTTTCCCTTTCTTACAATGATCGCCTTCTCCCCCTCCCACCGAGAAACGGAGGAGGCCCCGGGGTGGGAGACAGCTTTTAGAAAGATGTTCTTCGGATAAGACAGGCCTCCCTCGTACAGCGGGGCGGGGACCCGCCGCTGGGTCCATTTCCCTTTTATTGAGTGCTGGGGCTTCACGGAGGATGCAGCCCACACTTCGAGTCTTCAGCGTGAAGTCACGGTGGGGGGCGACCCTCTCCTGCCGACAAGGCAGAACAGCCGTCTCTCCTACTGAGAGACTTCGGTTCTGTTCCCCAAGACATCCCCACGTGTGGAACATTGATTCTCCCCGGTGCATTCTCTCGGGGAGTGGGCTCCCCCCGCACTCCTCCGTGGAGGAGGAGGATGGAGCTCTCCAGCCTAGATCAGGAACAGCACAGCTTGCAGGCATGGGCGGCCTGGAACCAAGGACCCCTAAATCTCTGCTTTTGTGACATTTCCCATCTCAGGCTGAGCACAGGTAGCCCTCCTCCTTTGATGTGGCCCAGGGGGGCGGGGGGAGGGACGGGCTCGATCTTCCTCTCGGTAGGAGGAGAGAAACATTTCTTCGGAAAACCAGTGGGTGCCACTTGAGCCTCGGTGCAATTAAGAACTCCATTAAGCAGGTTTACAAAACCTAAGCCCCTGGTTTCAGCAGCTTGATTCTGAAAGTGGCTGCTCAGAGTGCGGCTGCAGGGTTCAGGGGGAGGTGCGCAGCTGTTGAGAGGAAGTCCGATGATTCTCAGCCATGACCATGTTGGCGGGAGGGGTGGCGTTTAATGGCCATGTGGTCCCCACAGGTCGCTGCGGGCTCACCTGATGCCGCCTCTCGGAGGTCTGGGCCCGGGTTGGGAGGTATTGGGCCACCTGCAGCCGATGCAACAGCAGCACTGCTGGCCCAGGGCTGGCTCTCCTGCCCCCCATCCCGCCCTGTCATCGCTGCCCCCTGCCGACCAGGCACAGCAGGGAAGGCAGCAGACGCCACAGTTAGAGGTTGTGATCTATCTGCTGCCTATGTATTTGGAGGGTTGAAAATGGAAAACTGCCCTCGCTGGTTTGCCTCAATGGATAGAGCCATCAGCCTGCAGATTTAAGGGCCCCAGGTTCGATTCTGGTCAAGGGCACATAACCGGGTGGCAGGCTCAATCCGCAGTAGGGGGTGAGGGGGTTTGCAGGAGGCAGTCAATCAATGATTCTCATAATTGATGTTTCTCTCTCTCTCCCCCCATCTCCCTTCCTCTCTGAAATCTAAAAAATATATTTTATTATATTTTGGCTCAGTGGATAGAGCGTCAGCCTGTGGACTGAGGGTCCCAAGTTTGATTCTGGTCAAGGGCATGTACCTTGGTTGTAGGCACATCCCCAGAGGCGTGCAGGAGGCAGCTGATTGATGTTTCTCTCTCATTGATGTTTCTAACTCTCTATCCCTCTCCCTTCTTCTCTGTAAAAAAATCAATAAAATATATTTTTTAAAGAAAGTTTACAATGGAAAAAGCCACCTTGACTTGTAAGAAGTTAGATGGAGTTGAAGGGCAGAAAAGACAAGACTATGTACTTTTTGATTATACATACTTCATTTTAAAAAAAAAATGAGGAGGCTGACTGAGTGGAGCTTAGAGAAGGCAGCCCTCCCGTAGAGAAAGGGTTGTCATGAGGATGCGTATGGACCAGCAAATCCAAAGTGACGGCAGAAGAGACAGAGGAGCTGGCAACACTGCCCCTTTAATTACATAAAAGAAGCCAGCCCAGGAAGTGAGGCGAGCCTGGCCGGGTTTGGAGATGGGACCGCGGCAGGGAGGAGTGCAAGGAGCCGTAGCCAGCAAAGACTCAAGACAAATTCGAAAGGAGGGCCTTTTGCATTCTGGTGATGAGAAATTGGGTTAATTCAGCACGAAGGGCAAAAAAATGGAAAATGGGGATGATTTGTAGCGAATGCACTTATATGTTTTTTCTCCTGAGTAGTTCTTAAACTGTGCATCTTACATCAGGATCGTTTTCTTTGACTGTATTTCATTAGGTTAACTGCCTCGATTGAGTTTTGGACATAGATCCAAAATAGTACTCCTCTAACGTTTTGCTTAGTTATAAGGTTAAGTACATCCAATTCCCGCAGTGATGTGCAGGCAGTGGGCAGCAATCATGTTTAAAACATGCAATGCCTGGCTATATAGTCAGGGGCACAGCCCTCTCTTCCCTTAAATCGTCTAATAAAAAAAATGACAACAGCCAACACAACAATAGTCCTCCCGTATGAATGCCCTGTTTTGAAACATAAACATACAGGTCATATAATAATGAGATACATCTTATTTGGTTACATTGCATGATAAGGTCACATCTGATTGGTTAATTCTTGGTACCAGAAATTCTTATATATAATTATAGACACCTGACTTTTTAAAAAGTCACTTTGGAGCAAAAAGGATAGGTTGTTGTTGTTGTTGTTATTATTATTATTATTATTATTATTATTAGAGGTCCCTCAGCCTGGCCTGTGGAATCAGGCCGTAACTGGCTCTCTGACATCTGCCCAGGGGTCCTGGGTTTTGAGAGGACACAGGCTAGGCCAAGGGACCCCACTGGTACATGATCGGAGTCAGGGACCACGGGAGGGTTCTAGGGCATGTCCGGCCTGTCTTGCTCAGTCCCGATCGGCGGGACCCCAGCAGCAAGCTAACCTACTGGTCAGAATGTCTGCACCCTGGTGGTCAGTACACAGCATAGCAAGCAGTTGAGCACCCTTAGCATATCATTAGCATGCCATTAGCATATTACATTTTGATTGGTTGAACGGCTGACCAGCCAACCAGACACTTAGCATATTAGGCTTTTATTATGTAGGATTATTAATTATTTGGCAATCAATCAACATTTTACCCATTGCTTTCTGTCAGATCAGCAAAAAATATTTATTTCCAGGTGCCACAGAACTGTAGTCATGTGCCAAGTGATGAAAAGGTTGAGCATCGCTGGGCAGGAAGAAAGGCGAGGTGCTGGGATGCTTGAAACAGAGCATCGCATCTGCTGGGGGCCTCGCAGTTTATCGGACAGTTACAACTCAGACACTTAAGTAAACTGTCAGCGTTGGAGCTGGCTCGCTACACGCCTGGCGCTGTGCTCAGTGTGGCACCTGCTGTAACCCTCGGTCAGCTTGCTATTCACCCTCACTGCAGTCATGTGTGCAGGGAAGCTGACCTCGCCCCAGGGCAAGCCAGTCAGCTCACATTTCCCTAGGGAGTCATTGGTTGTTTTGTTTTGAATATATTTTTATTGATTTCAGAGAGGAAGGCAGAGGGAGAGAGAGATAGAAACATCAATGATGAGAGAGAATTGTTCATTGGCTGCCTCCTGCATGCCCCCGAGTGGGCATGTGCCCTTGACCAGAATCGAACAGTGACCTCCTGGTTCATAGGTCGATGCTCAACCCCTGGGCCTCGAGGGCTGGGCATGAGTCATTGGCTGATAAAGGATACTGAGGGGCAAGGAACATGGTCTTGGCCAGTGAGGTAAAGGGTGAGGAGAGGAGAGAGGTGTCTGAGAAAGGTTTCTGGATGAGAAAACCTAAGGCAGAGAGCACCTCTCTTCTTCCTCTGGACCTGGCTTGCCTGGCTGTGATGTGGGGATAGTGACAGCCCTACTGTGATCATGGGGCACCTAGTAGGACAGAACCAACATAACAAGGCTGGTACAGAGACCATGTTCTTTTTTAAAAAACAAAACAAAAAACACTTTTCCTCAATCCCCAAGCCACATGAGCAAACCCAGGTCCTTACTGACACTGTCGAGTCCTTAAGTTTGAAATCCCTGAAATTATTTCCCCTAGGAATGTTTGCTTTGTGGGCAAATACGTTTCCTTATGGAGGCTGGCTGGTGAGTTGGGATCCTTTGTATCCTTAGATCGTCACGCATGTATTTCTTATCCCAACCATTTTATAAAGTAGCTACCACCATTATTACATTTATTTTGCCGGTGAAGACATTGATGTTCACAGTGGTCATGTGACGTGCCTACGGCCACGCAGCTGGGGAGGGTGAGGGGTGCGCGGGCCACCCAGGGCCACTGCTTAGGGCTGTTCCGTTATTCCATGAGGCTTGGCTGAGGGCCCCTGCGGAGGCTGAGCCAGACAGATGGAATCTTCCCAGCCAGGCTCGGCTCTCTCTGTCCTCTTCCTTCTGCCAGGGAGTACCTGCCACAGCGATAGCAGGTTGGATGGCAAAGGGTGACAATTTGTGTCTCTTATCCCATCACACCATCAGCAGACAGCCGGGCTCTGACCATCGATCCCACTCGGACTAGGTCCCCCCTGCCAAGATGCATCCGATCACAGGCTGAACCGCGTGGTGCGATTGCAGGCTGAACCGGTGACGGGCTTCCGAAGGGCCTGCCCTGTTTGATCCAGTTCTTGATGCTGAGAAACAGCCACATTTCTCTGGGCCCCGGGCAGCTGACTCCCTGCCCCTCTGCCTCGGTGAGGCGGAGATGTGATCCCACGACCTTCCCCTACTAGCTCCCCGGCCTCCAAGGGGCCTGGACTCCCCAAAGTGGGCCACATGGTCACGAGGATAGGTTCGATCCCATCTGGACCCGGCCACCATCCGGACACAGCTGGAGTCTGGATCCCTTGTCAGTGTTCCGTCCTCTGCTAGGGGAAGTGCCAGGATTTGGGAATAGACCCTCGGGGAGGGGTCGCAGCAAAGATGGGAATGAAAAGCAGAGAGAACAGACAGGTGGAGGGGGACATTTGAGAAGGAGGGACTTTAAGACCCCAGGGGTGGGGAAGACGGACTCGGTAATAATAATGACGAGAGCTTCCCATGGGCTGTATTTCTAGTGTTTTCAGAGCACTAATTGGAAGCGCACTGTGCCCTCGACACGGACCGAGAGCCAATGTCCTAACACACACAGGACAGGCAGCCATGACTGTTTGGGGCCATTATTCATGCTAGCACCTTACATAGATCCTCTCCTTTGCCCCTCATAAGAGTCTTGTGAAGTAGATAGTACTATCACTGTCCCCATATTACGGATGAGGAAACTGAGGTCACGTGGCTAGTAGGCATCAGAGCCTGGCACAGACCTGGGGTCTTCTGTCTGCAAACAGGACGAGCTCCCCGCTGGCCTAGAGAGAGGGGCCAGCCTCTGAGCCCTTAGCCGGGCCTCAGCACGCACCTGCCTCTGACACCCAGAAGCTGGTGGACATAAACACCAGGGAGTCGCGCCTCCTGTTAGGGGCCAGAGAGAGGCGTCTTCGCCCGGGTTTGCGCTTGGCGATGTCGACGAGCCTCCAGGCCTTTTGCTGAGGCTGCGATCCGCAGAGCTGTTCCTGGGTTCCTGGGCGTGGAACTTTGGGGAGAGTCAGGACTCACAGGGGAGCTGGGGAGGGGGAGCTGCCGCTGCTGGGAGGGATGAGACCCCCCGTGGGCCGCCCTGATGTTGGCGGCTGGGAATGTCAGGTGCCACCCAGACTGCCTCGTGAGCTCGCCAACCTCCCTCTGCTCCCCCCTCTCTTCCCGCCAACACCCATCACCAGGGGAGACGTTATCATAGCCCGCGGCCTTCCCCTTTCCCTCTGCGCTTGGGTGTGGGGCTCTGGGGTCACTCGGGCACCTGCTTTGTAATGCGGAACCCGTGTGGCCTCTGTGGTCACGGCCCGGGCCCCTCTGTAGAGTCGATGTGGTGAGGAGCTCAACTCCGTCCTGAGGAAGGACCTGGTTCTACACCTTCAATCTCTGTCCGCGTCGCCGGCGGTGATGGATGGGCGTTTATGGAAAAGAAAACGTGAAGCAGCACGCAGCCGCCGAGGCAGCTGGAGCGGAACTGCCTATGAGTCAGCCTCAGATCCGCATCTTCAGGGTGTGGGGCGTTTTTTTAATTTAATTTAATTTGTTGTGAAGTCTCACCTGTGGCTATTTTGCCATTGATTTTAAGAGAGAATGGAAGGGAAGGTGAGACGAGAGAGAGAGAGAGAGAGAGAGAGAGAGAGAGAGAGAGAGAGAGAGAGAGAGAGAGAGGGAGAGAGATTGGTCCAGCACCAGGAAGGGGAGCAGCTCTGGGTGCAGAAGCCGCCGCTGACCTCACGCCCAGCTCTGGGCGGGGCTAGGACTGGCCCCGGGACGCTGGGGTCTGCGGCTGTGGCCTCTCCCCTGAGCCTTCGCCGTCCTCTTTCCAAGTCAGGGGTGACTGTCACTCCCTGTGCACTGGGACTACCTACCTGCCGTCTGTATGTCCGTACGTTCGTCTCCCCTCTCAGGAGGGGCCGTGTCGGAGTAGCTTTGCCTCTTATTCTGACGTTTCTAACACCCGCTACGTGGAAGATACTCCATAGATGTTTGTGGACAGAACGTTTGTGTCTTGAGGGAGAGAAAGGGGTGGTGGGAGAGAGGTGGGGGCGTTTCCCCTGTGCGAGAAACACACCTTCCACAGAGGACAGACACCCCCTGAACATGGCCAGTCCCAGGCAGGAGCCTCAGCTTACTGCTCTGCTCCGGAGGGTCCGGGTGGGATCCCCTGAGCTCTGTGGGACCTCAACACGCATCATTCGCCTGAGCTCTCGTGCCCCCAGGACAGGCAGCCTGCAGCCGCCCTGCTCCGGCCAGAGGGCGGTCGCTTTCCTGCCTGGGAACACGCACGGCTGCGTTTTGCAGAGGCTTTAACATGGAGCGTGTTGAGTTCCCCTCCCAGCGTGTCTTCGCAGTTTGTTGCATGAAATCACCCCATCGAGTGGCTTGCAATCTGGGCTGGAAGCGGTGCCGTCCAAACCAAGCCTCCTCCTGCCCCTCGGCTGCCTGCCTCCCCCTGCAGATGGGGGGTCTGATGGGAGCGGCCAAGCCAGGGTACAGCGGTGATGGAAGCATGCATGCATGTGTGTGTGTATATGTGTGTGTGCGTGAATGTGCATGTGTGTATGTGTGTGCGTGTGTGTGCACATGTGTTTGGGGGGGGGTGGGCCAGGACAGACTTGGGAGTTTACTGCCTGAGGAGGGCCTGACCCCGGGAACAGAAGTAATAGACTTGTTGCCGGGACAGGCTTTTGGCAAACCACCCTCCCAGCCCTGTGTGGTGGGGCCAGCCAAGCAGATCCGCTTCCTGGTCTTGGCTGTGAGGCGCAGGAAGTGTCCATCGCGAAGCAGATGGCTGTGCCTGTCCGTGGCTTCGGCTCTTTGTGTCTGGGAAATGGGGGTGATAGGAGTATATGGCTGAGGGGTTGCCGTGGGAACTGGGTGGGACGCGGCGTCGGAGCCCAGGGCTGAGGACATGGTGTCTGGTCCCTAACACATGCAGGGCCACCGTGGCCTTTGCGCTGGCGAGGCGATGTGTGCACGTGCAGGGGGGCTCAGGGTGAAGGTATCCCAGCTTCAACCCCCACCCCAACCTCCCCCGCTCCCAAGCTCTCTCTTTTTAGCCCGTGCTTGGTCCCCTCTCTGTGTGAGTGAGCCCTGACCATCCTCTGCACAGCCCTCCGCTGGTCTTGCCCCCTGGCACCTGCTGGTCTGTGTGGGGTCAGCCCCACCTGACTTGCTCTGATTCCGTCTCTCCCCCTCCCACCCCGATTTCATGCCCTCCCTGATTTCATCCCCAAACCCTAAGGCCAGCTCCCAGGGTGCCTTCCAGACTCTAGATCAGTGGTTCTCAACCTGTGGGTCGTGACCCCTTTGGGGGTCAAAAGACCCTTTCACAGGGGTCGCCTAAGACCATCGGAAAACACAGATATTTACATTACAATTCATAACAGTAGCAAAATTATAGTTATGCAGTAGCAACCATAATTTTATGGTTGGGGGTCACCACCACATGAGGAGCTGTCTTAAAGGGTCGCAGCATTAGGAAGGTTGAGAATCACTGCTCTAGATGGTGAGGGTTCCCCCCTCACCGCCCCCCAAGAAACAACGTTAGGGGGAAAAGAAGCTGTTTTAAACACCATGGCGAGGGCACAGCAGGCCCTCATTAAAACACGGAGAGACTGACCAGGCCTCATTCCCCTCAGTAGTTAACGGGACGCTCGCTCTTCTGGAAAGGACCTGTGAACATTGAAAACCCAGGAAAGCTGTTGTTCCCTTAAAACGGCTCCGTTCGTCTGAGCGTCGTGTTTTATTCAGGGCGGGAGGGAACCCACGAGCCGGCCGCCTGCTGGCCCGTCGCCCCAGGCACCGCAGGCTTGCTGGTGGAGAGAGGTGGGACAGGGCTGGGGACATCGGAGGGCTAAAGGAGGAAAAAAATCTCCTAATGAGAAAAAATCGTCCCCCCAGTTGACTGTTCAGCCCCCATTCCGGGGCGCACAGGGCGTTGCTGTCCAGGGTGCTGATGACCGAGGTGGAGACAGGTGCGTGTGCTCGGACAGGGAGAAGATGGGCCCGGTGCTGGGGGGAAGGAAGGGGAGACCTGGTCCTTCCAGCAGCCATCGCTGCCCTCCTGGCACGGCAGCACTATCCTGGGTCTCACCGTCACGCTCTCCCGCCTCCCTCGTGCTCGGAGAGGGGGCCCCGGGGTGTCTGAGCCAAGGAGAGGGGGAGGGCGGCCAGACAGAAGGACATCGAGGAGCCTGTCCCACAGCCAAGCAAGGGAAGCGTTTCAAAAAGAGAGGATGGCCGAAACCGGTGTGGCTCAGTGGGTAGAGCGTCAGGCTGCGGACCGAAGGGTCCCAGGTTCGATTCCCATCAGGGGCATGTACCTTGGTTACGGGCGCATCCCTGGTGGGAGGTGTGCAGGAGGCGGCTGATGGATGTTCCTCTCTCATTGATGTTTCTGACTTTCTATCCCTCTCCCTTCCTCTCTGTAAAAAAAAAATCAATAAAAAGTCTGTTTTTAAAAAAGAGAGGATGATCTTCTGGCCAGATGTTGCTGAGTGACCGCAGAAGAAGAGTAAGCATGGGTCATCGGATTGGGCAAGAGGGTGGCTTTTTAAAAAATATATTTTACTGATTTTTCACAGAGAGGAAGGGAGAGAGATAGAGTTAGAAACATCAATCAGCTGTCACCTGTACGCCCCCCCCCACTGGGGATGTGCCCGCAACCAAGGTACATGCCCCTTCCTGAAATCAAACCTGGGACCCTTCAGTCCGAAGGCTGACGCTCTATCCATTGAGCCAAACCAGTTTTGGCAAGAGGGTGACCCTGGAAAGAGCAATTTTAGGGGTATGGTGGGGATGTGACCCAGGTGGGGTGAGTGAACGCCCCAAAGAAGAGGCTCCCCATGTCCTAGGGCAGGGGGCAGTATTCTGGCTCTCCGTCAGTACTTCCCAATGACCAGCCAGAGGCAAGGGTGGGGCCCCAGGGATGGGAGGACAAGCAGGTCAGCCTCAGGGTGGGAGAGACTCCTGGGGGGTCCAGAGGATGGGACCCCTGCTGCAGAGACCCTTCCCAGCCCCACTCCTGGGCCGGCCGGACGTGCTCGAACCCCCAGGGGGCAGATCTGTCATTGTTTCCCGGGGAGGCGGCTTCTGATCGCCACGGGAGAGCAGGCTTCCTTCCATGGGTGGGTCCATAGCTGTCTTCCTGAATCTCCCAGCCAGTGGCTCTGGCTCTGTCTTCTGGTCCCACAGAACACACAAGCCTGCTCCCCTCTACCTCCCAGGGCTCCCGGGGAGGGACTGAGACGGGGGAGCTGTCAGTGTCCAGGGCGGACCTGAGTGGACGTCCCTCCTGGGCTGTGCGCTGTCTGTCCTGACCCCACTCTACCCAGCAGCCTTCTCTCCGCCCCCACCCTGCCCAATGGGCCACAGCAGCCCTCACACCCCAGTCCGCTTCATCCCTCTCCCCTCGGAGTGGCTGGCAGTCAGTCGGGATGATGGTGACATCACGGGGGTCTGAGAGGTGTTAGGGCTCCCTGGCCCTCGGGGAGGGTCCTCTCCCCCTCCCCCAGAGCCTCCTTTCGCCTCTGCCTAAGGAACAGATGAATCTCATTATGCAGGGCTTCTGAGGAGTGCGGTGAGCCAGCAGCCTGTGCCAAGCATATGCCGCCTCTCCTCCCCCATCCCTTCTGGCATCACAGCCCTCGGGCAGGGCAGCGGGAAGACTGGTCTCTGGTCCTGCTGCCTGCAGCCCGCCCACCTCCATCTTCCCCACCTCCATCCTCTAAGGAACCTGTACCCCTTCCCCTATTCCCCTCCAGGCAGGGAGTGAGGCCGGGGTTCACGGGCCTGGAGAAGGTGCCCATGGGTCTCTCCCCCCGGCTCCCTCCCCTCAGGCTGAGAGCCAGGCCGTCTTGCCGCACATGCGTGTTGGGAGTGAGGAGCGCGTGTGGGCCAAGTGCACGGAGATCCTCGATGGAGAGGGAGCTGCAAGAGGAGGGGAAGACGCTGCCGGGAATCCTGTCGCCTCC
>JAAGEH010000417.1:24848795-24897436 GCA_011751065.1 Lasiurus cinereus
GAGAGAGAGAGAGAGAGAGAGAGAGAGAGAGAGAGAGAGAGCCTGCTAAGCCCAGGGCAGGACCCAGTGAGACATACGTGGTGGGGCTTTAACTGGGGTAACCCCGAGAGCCTCAGAACGAACCCCATCAGTGGACTTGGGGCCTTCCGCTCCGATCCTGCTTTGTGTTTGTGCTGTTGGGCAACGTCCCCTGTTCTTTGCGGTCAGATGGAGAAGCCGCCGCTTGGCGTTTCTAACTGGCTGCTGGGAGGATGAGCTCTGATGGCGGCCGGGAGTGTGAGGGGCCCCCCCCTGCCCAGCGTTACCCCGTGAACAGAGGCCTGGAGTCCCCGGAGCCAGACCCACTGCCTCTGACCTCAGAGGGCCTTGGGTTTGCACCTCACGTGTGATCCACTCGGCCTCTGCTGTCCCCGAGGGGCCACCCGTGACCTGCAGGAGCAGAGCCGTGTCTTGTGGGGGGCTGCCCGGGGCACAGGCTCGGGGAGGAAAAGCAGGAGGCCGTCCCTGACCGGGCATGGACTCCGGGCACAGCACCTTCCTCTCCCCGTGCCTGGTGAGGATTTAGGAGGCACGCGGTCCAGGCCTTGGCAGAGTGTCAGCGTGCGGTGTGATGGGGGGATGAGTGATGGGAAGGCTTGTGGGAGCGTTAAAGGGGCAGTCACGTGAGTGAGAGGGAATAGGAGCACTATCGATGATGAACAGTGATTATTATTGCAGAACCTGGGAAAACCCTCTCGACCTCCAATTCCCATCCATATACAGTGCTACCTCGAGATACGAGTGCCCTAACATACGAGATTTTTGAGATACGAGCCGTCGAGCAAGCGATTTTTGCTTTGAAATCCGAGCAACATTTGAGATAGGAGTCATCGCGCGGATCGGCCGGCTGCACAGGACCCACCAGTTTACCGCGACTCGAGCGTCTCGTAGTTTCCCACGCCTCAAGGTTACGGAAGGAATTAAACTCGTATCTCGAGGGACCACTGTAATGGCAACACTCTCTTCCAGGACCCACTCCTTGGTCTTTCAGGCACAACTTAAATGGCTACCCATCCACCTGGCTATCCAGGCTGTTAGGGACGGGGAACCCCATCCACAGAAGACGTGGCCAGAAATAGACATCTGCCCTCCCCAGAATTCACAGTGACTCCTCCGTCCAGCCTGTGGCCATCACGCAGACCTCGCCACCGCTCTCAGGGGCTGTACTGTGGCTGGTGCGGAAGGAAGGTGCAGTTCTCCTCTGGCGAGCTCCGCCCTCTGGAAGGAGGCTGGTGGGCACCGGGGAGGAAAGGCTGAAGGGGAAGCTGGACGCCGCGCGGAGGAGGCCCAGGGCCACACCGGGAAAGCTCGACGCCTTCTCCCCGCTCAGAGCGGCTCCGCTCCGAGGGCAGAGTGGGTCCCGGAGGGCGAGGACCTGCCTTGTCTTGTCACCCCGCAGAGCTGCCCATGGCAACGACCCTGAACGGCCGTCTGACCCCGCTGGGCCCTCCAGCACCAGGAGGCACCATCGGCAGAGGAGGCTGCCGCAGGCTGTGGTCCCTGGACCGCAGGAGACGGGTGAGCAGTGCAGGCTCTCTCGCCCCGTTCTAGACCCCGGGAAAAGGGACGCTGGGGTGCGCCCTCCTGGCCTGCTGAGGCACGCTAAGAGGACGTTGGCTCTCTGCCAATAAATGACCACAAATCTTTGGAAATTAAAAAAACGGGGGGGGGGGGAGGCCAAGACCGGTGTGGCTCAGTGGGTAGAGCATCGGCCTATGGACTGAAAGGTTCCAGGTTCGAATCCGGTCAAGGGCATGTATCTTGGTTATGGGCACATCCCCAGTAGGGGGCGTGCAGGAGGCAGATGATCGATGTCTCTCTCTCATCGATGTTTCTGACTCTCTATCCCTCTCCCTTCCTCTCTGTAAAAAAATCAATAAAATATATGTTTGTTTAAAAAGGGGGGGGGTCACCCATCACTATCTGTGGTCTACCGTACAAAGAGCTTGGGTTTGGGCGCGAGGCAAACTTGAACTCAAGTCCCACGTTAGCTTCTCGCTCTTGGTGCGATTTGGGGAAGTCGGCGCCTCTGTTTTGCAGTTTCTGAAATGGGTGAATAACGCCTCTCCTGGCCAGGAGGATTGGAAGTGACACTGTGACCTGCTGGGAATGCCTCCCCTGTGCTCACCCCCCCACCCCACCCCATCCCCGAGCTTGACTGATGCCAAGGACAGAGTGTGTACGTTTCTCAATGGACCCGCTAACGTCCTCATCCCCCAGATTTGGAGGTGGGGCCTCGGGGTGATTAGGTCATGAGGATGGGGCCCCGGCAACGGAGTCCGTGCCTTGTCAGAGGCCATTGCCGATCTCTGCCTTGTGAGGACGTGGCAAGAGGAACAGCAGCCAGGGAACGTGGAGCAGAGCTCCCACCGGACAGCGGCCCTGCTGGGCTCCCAGCCTCCGGGCCTGTGAGGAAGAGGCCCGTCTGCCGCGGAAGCCGCGGGTCTGCGTGCGCTGCCACAGGAGCCTGACCGGAGGAAATGGCCTACTATGCGCAACCCATCGGGAGCATCTCAGCGCTTGGCGTCCGCAGGGGGCGGGTCTTTGTCTTCTCCACTTAGCTCCGGGGGACACCAAGCCCAGCGATAAGCCGGGACGTGCGGGAAACAGACTGCAGCATGTAAAACTGGGGAACAGCGGCCAAGACCTCCCTGCTCTCCCGCCCCGTCTCTCTCCCAGATCCGAACACGGACGGACCAGAAACATCCAACATCTCCCTAAAAAAAAAAAAGAAGCCATTCCCTACTCTCCTTCCAATACAAACAGCCATTTCCACCCTGGCCACAAACCAAACCAAACACTAGACCAGCGGTTCTCAACCTGTGGGTCGCGACCCCTTTGGGGGTCAAACGACCCTTTCACAGGGGTCGCCTAAGACCATTGGAAAATGCAGATATTTACATCACGATGCATCACAGTAGCAAAATTTCATGGTTGGGGGGTCACCACCACATGAGGAACTGTATGCAAGGGTTGCGGCCTTAGGAAGGTTGAGAACCACTGCTCTAGACAGACAGACAGACAGACAGACCACCTGCGCATGCACAAACAGGCAGATGAGCGTGCCCGGCCTGGCTCAGGGTCGGTGTGGCGACGCCTGGCCTGGGTCAGGGAGGCTCGGCGGCACTCAGGGGAGCCGCTGCCCGGCGCAGGGCGGTGGGGGCTGCTCGGGGACACTTGGTTCGAGCACCCGGCCCTGGACGGGAGCCAGGCACCGCGGGCAAGCAGAGCCCGGGGCGTTTTTATTCCCGCTTCCGGCTCCACGTCGGGTGCAGAACAGCGAGCGGACAAAGCACTATCAATACCTGCCAAGCTGCGAGGGAAGCGCAGCCCACTTAGCTGCCCGGGCATCGATTTTCACCTGCTCGTGTTGATGAAGCTGCAGGCGTCCGTGGTGATAAATCCATTAGACAAACAGGACACTCCATTACTCACGGCGCCCGCCGTGCCAGGCAGGGGCTCTGTATTGCGGCTGGGGCTGCGGGACTCTGCCCGGCCTCTGGGGGAGCCTGGGCAGAGCCGGTGGTTGGATGAGGGGAGATCCGGCCAGAGGTCGGATGCCACGTGGGGGGCGGAGACTCACATTGCATTCGGGCTGGCGTGAGAGGCAGGTCTTACTGCCACCTCCCTTCTTGCTCTTGACCTTGGGGCCTTGAGTCAGGACCTGTCTTTAAGGTTCCAGACTCCACACGGAGGGGTTCTCTTTTGCACCCCCGACCCCTGCTCAAAGGCGCTATGAGAGGCGGGCAGGTGGCCGTGCCCCCCTTCGTGTTCAGAGATGTTGCAAGTGACTGGCTTAAGGCCTCGCGGAGGCAGCCGAGCCAGGCGCAGCGCCCGGAAAGCGGGTTTTCTCACTCTGAACCGGACGGCCGATGGTCTGAGCCAGTTCGGCAGGGACAGGGTTGAATCACTTAGGAGCGTTGATGCCAGTCCTGCCGGCAGGATGGGAGAGTAGTAGGTCATCCACAGAAATCTGCTCTGCCCGCACCCTAAGCCAGCCGCTTCTAGAGGGTGGAAGGATGAGGGTTACCTGGGGAAGCAGGCAGCAGGAAGAAGAATGGGCGTGTGAAATGGGGGTGCCGTTTCCAGGTGATGCGGGGGCTGGGGGTTTGCAAAGGCCTGGGGGTATGCAAAGGGCTGGGGGGCATGCAAAGGGCTGGCGCCTCTGGTTTCTGCAACCAGGTTGTTCATCTTCCCATGACAGTCAGCAGCTCCCGGATGGGGAGGAGGGGCCCCAGGTCCCCGCGCGCAGCTGCCAGCCAGGTTAGAATGTGCTTCCTTTAGTCAGAACAAAGCCATCAGTTAGCAGAGCATGATGAATGCTTCTTACAATGCTAGCTGGTCCCCCGTGTCCTATCTCTGCCCCGCACAGCTCGGAGCCTGCAGCGTGGAGCGTCTCTGCGCCTCGGCTGGTGCGAACAGTGGTGCCACTTCTGTCATCACCAAAAATAGGGCCACGGCTGCAAAGTTTGTGGGACCCGGAGAATGAGGGCAGGGCAGCAGTGTGGGGTTGGCCCGAGGCACATACACAGCAAGTGGCACCCCGATTCCCTGGGAGAGGGGTGCAAGGCCCGGGAGCCTCAGGCACAACACTCCCTGAGGTGGTGTTGAGTTTCAGTGAGAAAGGCACGGCAGGGTGACGAGACCTCGACGTGGCCCAGGCTCAGAGTGACAGGAGGGGGGTAAAAACTTCCATGTGTGGGTGCTGGGCACCGAGGGAGCCTTTCCAGGCCTGGCATCCACCTCTGTGTGAACACCTGAGCTCAGGTGTCAGGGGCCTGAGCCCGTGCAGAATTCAGTGTTCCCCACTGCCCTCTTCCCCGCTAGTTTCCCCCTCTTCTCGCGCCTGCCTCCCCCCCTCCCCACCTGACACACACACCGCCCACTCTGCCCAAGGGCAGAGGGAACAGGGGCTGGGGTGAGCGTGTGGGTGATTCTCCTCTCCCCTGCCAGGTCCTCGTGGAAGAACCCGGACGCTGAGCCAGCTGGCATTAGCTGCTCGCAAGGCTCAGAAGCGAGGGCGGGAGCTGGCCCAGCAGCGAGGCTGCAGGAAGGCCTGGGACCCGGGAAGCCAGGCTTGTCTGCGGGTGCTGCCTGCGGAAAGCCTCGCCTGGGTCCGCTCACACCGCCCTCCCTCCTGCCCCGTCCCCGCAGCGCCGTGAGCGCACACCCTGTAGCACTCATTGGCACTTTCTTTTTCTTTCTTTCTTTATAAAATATATTTTAATGATTTTTTACAGAGAGGAAGGGAAAGAAATAGAGAGTTAGAAACATGGATGAGAAAGAAACATCCATCAGCTGCCTCCTGCATGCCCCCTACTGGAGATGTGCCCGCAACCAAGGTACGTGCCCCTGACCGGAATCGAACCTGGGACTCCTCAGTCTACCGCAGTGGTTCTCAACCTTTGGGTCTCGACCCCCATTTGGGGGTCGAACGACCCTTTCACAGGGGTCGCCTAAGACCATCGGAAAATGCAGATATTTACATCACGATGCATCACAGTAGCAACATTTCATGGTTGGGGGTCACCACCACATGAGGAACTGTAGGCAAGGGTCGCGGCCTTAGGAAGGTTGAGAACCACTGGTCTGCAGGCTGATGCTTTATCCACTGAGAAAACCAGTTTCAGCGGCGCTTTCTTTTTTTAAAAAAATATTTTTATTGGTTTCAGAAAGGAAGGGAGAAAAGGAGAGGGAGAGAGAGAGAAACATCGATGATGAAAGAGAATCATGGATCCCATGACTCCTGCACGCCCCACTCTGGGGATGGAGCCTGCAGCCTGGGCATGTGCCCTGACCGGGAATCGAACCGCGACCTCCTGGTTCACAGGTGGACACGAGACCACTGAGCTGAGCCGGCTGGGCAGATTGGGACTTTCTTTGCTTGCCCTTCCTCCTCAGCCAGAGAGCGAGCAGGGAGCGAGGTTCTGGGCGTTGTCTCCGTGCCCTGCCTCCAGGAGCCTCTCCCGTAATCGCTGGAGGCTGCCGTCCCCGTGTCAGCGAGACTTTAACCTTGAATCTGACAGGAGCCACCCACAGGTGCTCACTCGGCATGGCAAGAAGCTGCCGCCTGGCTGAAACCCCTGCTTGGGGAAGACAGGGACCCTTCCCCCCAGACGCTCACAGATTCTTAGTGGCAGCGACAGCCTGTCTGCCGTGGACCTTTGGGGCTCCCTGACGTCCCCTTCCCTTCCTGAGAGATGGGAGACGGACGTTCAGGCCTCCTGGCCGATGGGCAGGCGTGTGGCCGGTCAGACTGAGGAAGGCTGGCAGGAGGGAGCGGGGTCCCTTCTGGGCTGAGCTGGGGGAAACCTGGATCCCGCCCTGTCTCCTGGACCCCTGAAGGTGGAGCCTGCCGGGGGGGGACATGGCAGGCCCCCTCGCCTGAGCCGCATAGATGGTGGCGGAGCCTCTGCCGGGCGCTGCAGCCTGAGGAGCTGCTCAGACTCACAGGGGCCTGGGCGTCGGACTCTCACGTTCGCTGCCGCGGGGCTCTGACACGGAGCTGTCCGCCAGGCGGTACCCAGCCCGCGCCCACAAACGCGCATGTGCAGGCTCTGATTCCGATGGGGGACCTATAACCTGGTAGAGAGAGCACCTGCATTAACCTGAAAAGAACACAGACCCTTATGTGAGTAGGGGGTTAACTCTCTCCTATGTGAATAGAGGGTTAACTTTCTCCTATGTGAAGAGGGGGTTAACTTTCTCCTTGGTGAAGAGGGGGGTTATGTTTTTCTTAAGTTTCCTTTTCAAGGCCTGGGAGACGCGAAGGAGGAGGTGACTCGGCTGTGAATCCAGCAAGCAGACCCGGTAAGCAAGGTCAGGCCGACCCACCGGCAGTCAAAACATTATCTCAGCACCATCATCTCCTCCCCTGATGATGAAAGGCCAGAGCTGATGTCTGCGGACCCTCAGCCCCGTCCCTTTGATGATGCTGTCCCCTGCACTTTGCTCTAAAGACAGGGTTTGATGCTTGTAAGCGCTCTGTCTTCTTGGTGGGCTGGCTTTCTCCATCAACGCCTGACAGAATTCAACCCTGCCTTGGTGATTGGATGCATCAGGGGTTTCCCGGTAACAGGTCCACGGCAGAGAAAGCCGGGCCTCTCAGCAGGTGGTGCTCCAGACCTGGACCTGTCTTCTGCCTCACACCAGGGCCCAGCCCCGGCCCTGACCCGTGTCCCGCACCCCGCAGCCCAGGCGGCTTTCGGCAGGAGGCGGCCGTCTGCCTGGCTCAGCTCGCATGACGTGCCCTCCAGACCTCCGGAACCTTCTGGCCCATCTTGGGAGCCGCGGAGCAGGTGTTGGCGGGACATCTTCAGCCCGCCCAGGCCCTCCGAGTCCAAAGGAGGCGATGCCCTTGAAGTGGGTGGTCCTATGGGGACCCAGGGTGAGGGAGGGCCTGGGGAGGGCACCGAGGCCCCACCTCCCTCGCGGGCAGACCCCGGGCCGAGGTCTACCTGGCCAGGTCTTCATTCACTCGCAGCAATCGGGGCCGGAGCAGCCAGCCCGCTAATTGCTTTTGCTATTTGTGGACTCTGCCTCTCCCGAGGTGTCCTCCTGCCGAGGACAGAAATAACCTGGCTCTGGGAAGGTCATTATCGCCGGCACTTCCTGCCTCAGCAGACGCTCCTCCGCAGCGAGATCGGGCCTGACTCAGCATGTAGGTCTCAGCCGGGGGCCAGGGACCATGGGCAGAAGGATGGGGGGATGGAAGAGAGGGGGGACTGTCTGTCACCAAAACTCCAGAGCCCCCATCCCCGTCCCCATAGTGAGTTTCACTCCCTAGAGCCCCTCTCAGTCCCCCAAGCTCACCTGCCCTTCATCCTCCTTCCCCAGGTTCCCCAACTATCGGGAAGTCATGTGATGAAAGAGAAGAGGGTGGGTGTTTGGAAAAGGGGGGGATTCTTCTTGATTTGGATTGGAGGTGTCCCCCCCCCATAGCCTCTATACCACCACCCCCTCCCCCGGAGACCTGGTGGATCCTCGGTGGGGGGATGAGTGTGGATTTTGGAGTCAGAAAACCTGCATTTCAGCCCCAGCCCCGTCCATTACTGACCTGAGACGGGATGCGTTCCTCTAGGCCAGTGGTCGGCAAACCGCGGCTCTCCAGCCACATGCAGCTCATGAGCCGCAGTTTGCCGCTCTGTTGACTAAGGAGTTTGCCAACCACTGTCCTAGTTCATAGGTTGAGGTGCAACTACTGAGCCACAATGTTCCTCTTTTAAAGGCTTAGGTCAGTGGTCAGCAAACTCAGTCAACAGAGCGGCAAACCGTGGCTCGCCAGCCGCTGTTTGCCGGCCACTGCTCTAGGTCTTCAATCCCATGTCCTTCCCGCAAAGGGGACCAGGACGTCTTCGACACCCGGGTTTGGAGAGAGCCAAACGGGAGGAAATGGGCTCTGATCTCGGCGTGCGGCTCTGCCCGTCCCTTCCCTCCTCCTTCCCACCTTCTCGGGGCTCCGCTCCCTCCCTGCCTCCCTTCCTTCTCCCCTTCCCTCTCTTCCCTTCCCTCTCCCTACACCCACGGAATCGTCCCTGGCACAGCCACCGTCCAGGCCCGGCCTCCCACGTAGAGGTCAGACATCACACGTATGTCTGTGCCCACGTATCTTTTCTTTCTCCTGGCGAAACCCTCAAGGTTAGCGCCCACTGACAGCCCCAGCTCCTCCGCTTACTGAGGAAACCATCTCCATAGCAACCAGTTTGCGGCTTCGTCCTTTCTTCCCTCCTCCTTCCCCCAGGAGCCTGGGCCCCTTCAGCATCCAGCCGCCCGAGCTGCTGCTGGTGTCTCAGGGACAGACAGCGGAGTCCCTCTGCCCAGCATTTCCCCTGGGACCCGCGTGCCATCTCACTTGGAAACCAAAGAAACCAGATGACTCGGGTTCCTCCTTCAAATGCCACCGAAAATGAAAGGACTCTGCCTTCTATGCCAAGAAGGAAGGTTAAGGGAGGGACACAGGGCCAGCTCCATCTGGTCGCTGGGAGCCGTTGGCGAGGGCCCGCACCTGAGAAGTGATTTGTGGGAAGTGGGGAGCCTCTTCTCAGGAAGGGGAGAAGGTGCCACAGGAGAAGGCCATGGCGAGCGACCAGATTGTGGGCCCAGTTCAAGCCAGGTTTAAATACTGCGGGCGGCTTCCGAGGCTCTGAGCAGAGGTGCCTTGTGCGTGCAGGCCTCTCAGACTGAACACCCAGGAATGCCCAGGTGATGGGCATGCCGGGCACCCTCACACGGTTTTGGCGTAAGTATGTCCCTCACACCCCAGGGCATCTGTTTTTGTGTGTGTGTGTGTGTGTGTGTGTGTGTGTGTGTGTGTTTTAAAAAATATATTTTATTGATTTTTTACAGAGAGGAAGGGAGAGGAATAGAGAGTTAGAAACATCAATCAGCTGCCTCTTGCACACCTCCTATTGGGGATGTGCCTGCAACCAAGGTACATGCCCCTGACTGGAATCGAACCTAGGACCTTACAGTCCACAGGCCAACGCTCTATCCACTGAGCCAAACCGGTCAGGACTAGAGCACATCTGGTTTTTGTTGCCCTCTGAACCTGGCAGCTGCCCCTGCGTGGCCACGCAGGGAAGGGATCTGGTGAGGTGCGAGGCCCAGCTCCCAGCATGGGGTCTGTGGGCAGAAGCGCCACCTGGGCGGGGCTGAGGTGCCAGCTGCTGGTGGGCCAGTTCTCTCCCGCAGGCCCCGCCTCTCTGAAAGACCCCAGCGAGGCACTCCTCTGGATGCCCCACCAGCTGCTCACTGCTCGCCCGGCCAGGTCACAGAGCAGATGGCATGGGTGCCAGCCTGGAGGTCTGCGGCCTCAGGCAGCCCTCCCTCTCTGATTGGTCCCGTCCTTGGTCGGGGGAACCTTCCTCCGGCCTCGACCCCGGTTTTGGCGTCAGGCAAAGTCCAGGGGAGAAGCTCTCATTGCCAAATCCCCCTTTACAAAGACCGGAGCTCCATTCCCTCCATCCTGGCGAAGGCTCTGAAGGATAGTCTGGCTCCCCCATGGTTGGCCAGCTGCCCGTTTTCAAGAAGAGGAAGAGGGGACCGTTGCCAGGGTGATAGTCCCTAAAGGGCCTGGCTCATCCATCACCTGTGCGGCCAGGACAGGAGAGCCACCACCGCGAACAGCCACGGATGCTGGGCAGGCCAGCCACTCCCACGGGTGAGAAGGAGACGCGGGATCGTTGGCACACAGGCCTCGTGCGCCCAAACTATTTGGGGTTCGCAGTGGGAGAGGCTTGGAACGGGGTTGGAAAGGACCACAGGAGAGGCTCCATCCTCACGCTTGCACCAAACCGTCCTGACTGTTGTCTGCCGGCTCCTGGTCTCTAAAACGTTCATGCAAAACGGGCCCTTTCAAAATCTCAGGCTGTGTGGTGCAGCCTCTACACCAGCGGTTCTCAACCTGTGGGTCGCGACCCTTTGGGGGTCGAATGACCCTTTCACAGGGGTCGCCTAAGACCATCGGAAAATGCAGATATTTACATCACGATGCATAACGGTAGCAACATTTCATGGTTGGGGGTCACCACCACATGAGGAACTGTATGCAAGGGTCGCGACCTTAAGAAGGTTGAGAACCACTGTTCTACGCAGACCTGCCACGTCACAGAGCCAACGATGTGATGATCCACGACCTTGCCTCCCACCGGCACCGTGACCCGAAGGCTGGTTCAAGTCTCTTCTCGAAGTCTCTGCTCGGTCAGCCCCAGGCCCCAGCCCGTGTGCTGAGCTTCGCTGTGACCTGCCTGACACGTTCCTCCTTCCTCGGAGACGGACTAGGCCTCGTTCTGATCGGTCTGGCCGACCAGAGTGCAGTGGCCTGGGGAGCCTCCTCTCCAACCTCCCCTCCCTGCACCCCAAACCACCAGCCCCCCTGAGATGGGGGCAGAGGCCAGAGATCTCTACCTTTACTGCCATCCAGGAGTGTACATATGAAAATAAAAACAAAATCAACCAACGACGACCCTTCCAGCCAATCGCGGCCCGGCTACCCCGCAATTAAACAAATGCACAGACCCGAAACACACATTTACATCTCATTAGCAGGAGTCAAATGCAGCCACGGCATTAAAATTAAGAAATTAGGGCCCATTATCCTGTCGGCGCCAGTCGGGGGAAGTTGTCAGGGGCTGCTTTATTCATTAGTTTGCACAGAAGTTCAGTGGCTGCCTAATCGCGAGCTATTTTTTATCCCCTCCTTCTCTTGCTTTAAAAAATAGAAAAAAAAAAGAAGGTTGGAGGTGTTTGGGTTTCTCTGCAGAGCGGCAGCCTGGGTGAGCTGGCGAGGCCGGGCCCCAGGAAGGCCCCGGGGGCGGGCTCACCTCCCTTCTGTGCTGAGTCATCAGGACCCAGCCGTGCCAGGCAGAGGGTACAGATTAGAGGGCTAGGTAGGTGTGTGAATCCGCTGCACTGCCCTCTCCTCTCCGATGCCCGGGTCCCTGTGGGTGGGGGTAAGGGAGGGAGAGGGGGGTCTCCACTGACCCAGCCTTCACTGCCAGCCCCACGTGGCTGGGGTCCACTGGGAACACAGGCTCCTCCTCTTGTGCCGGCCGCTGTCACCAGCCCCAGCTCGCCGGCCTGTCCCTGTCTGGCCGGAGCGGGCAACTTGTGAATGTCGCTCGGGTGAATGAATGAAAATGTTCTTTACTGCCGGTGAGAGGATTTCCTGGGCTCCTGGCTGGGCCCAGGTGGAGGGGTCTTGAGCTCAGAGGTGCGGGCACGGCCCTGGCCCGCGTCAGAGAGAGGCTTCGCCTGGCGGGCCGTCCGTCCTCTCTGGAAGCTGCTGCCCGCTCCCGTCCCCGCATCCTTTGTCCCGACTCCTGACCCTCGGGGAGCCTGACACAACCCACCGGCCTCACCACGCTTGTCCTTCGCCTCCAGCTGCGGATGCCCGCTGTTGGCCTGTGAGCCGATGCCTCCCGAACCTGCGTTTTGCGATGGCTTTCCTCCGCCTTCCCCGCCAGTGGGTCCCGCCTCTGCCGTCTCGCAGGCCAGCGCTGACCTACATTCTCGCAGGCACCGCCGTCCGCGTCCGTCCGAGAGGCTGCCAACATGTCAAGTGGTGTTTAGCGCGACGGCTCCGCTGTGGCCTGGATGGCCGGTCCCTCCGGTTGGCAGCTCTCCCAGGTCCAGCATCTTCCCCACTCCCGTGGGCTGGGCCTCCAGGGCCTGGGAGGCTGGAGGGGGTTGGGGGGGTGAGGGAGGGGGTGGCAGAAGAGGAAAGGCCTCCCCCAGAGGCGTCAGAGGGGGAGGGGGAGAGGGGGTGGTCAGGGACAAGGCTGGCAGTTTGGCAGGCACGGGGTGGGGAGGGGAAGGGGGCGTGCCCTCTGGTGGGAGGGCTCTCAGGGTGATCTCTGTGGTCAGTCGGAAGTGGCCTGAGGCCCAATGCAGGGTGTCTGGGCCAGTGGTTCTCAACCTTCCTAATGCCCCGTCCCTTTAATGCAGTTCCTCATGTTGTGGTGACCCCCAACCATAAAATTATTTTCGTTGCTACAGACTCTGGGCGGTGCCTGGGACAGATGGACACAGGTTCTCCACGCGGGGCTGCAGGTGAGCCGGATGCGTTCTCACGCACCCACCGGTAAATGGCCAAACTACTTGAAATCGAGGCTTTCTAGAAAAATCCAAGCCAGGCTGCCGCCCTCCTGAGAGTCTCTTGGGCCACAGCAGAGAGCGCAAAGGCAAGGTGTGGGTGGGGGGACTCTGGGCTGAGCCCGGGTCTGCTTTCCCCACCCACACGCTGTGTACGGCTCTCTGAGCCCTTGACCTTTCTGGGCCTAGACGGGCCTGTGTCCTGGGTTCCTTCCTCCTCAGAGGCTTTCTTCTGCAGAGCGAGAGAACGCAAGGGCAGGGGACCCTGCTCTCTGCACGTGAGGCCTGGAAACATGAGCCGCAAAGACCCCGGTCGGTCCAGGTGAGAGGCTGCTCCCTGCGTGCTTGCTCTCTTAACGGGGGGTGGCACGCTCAGATTTGGGGGTTGTCCCTCTGGCCTCCACAGCCCGCCCTGTCTGAGCCCAGGAACCAAACAGATCCCCGGGGCAAGCCTGGCAGACTGCAAGTCCCAGCCAATCCTGGTGAATGCGTTCAGTCAAGAGGCGCGTCTACCAGGTGCCTGCTGTGCACGGGCATCGCAACAGGAGCCGAGACAGCGGTGTGACGAGACCTGCACTGTCCTGCCACATAGAGCCCCCAGCCTGGCAGGTGAGGGGACACAGGACAATGGCTCCCCGACACCGAGAGGACAAATCCGGCCATTGTGCGCGCCCAGGAAGGGACCCCCAGACCAGCCTCGGGATCAGGCGGGAGAAATGGGGAGGAGGGGAGGCAGAAATAGGTCCTGTGGCAATCTTTTCTTTCTTTTCTTTTAATATATTTTATTGATTTTTTTAGGAGCCTGCGGGAGGTGGGGAGAGAGCGCTTCCTGGGGTGCAGCCGAGCGAAACGCAGGTGTGGAGAGCGGGAAGGTGCCAGGGCAGGGCCCAGCGAGGCAGAGGAGGGCGGGCCTGTGGTCATTGCTCCAATCTGGGGGACCCTGTGGGAGGCACCCCAGTCACATCAGAGAGCCAGGGGGAGTCCCTCCCTCCCTCCCCCAGCGAGAACGTTTTAGAAGTGACGGTTAAGCTTATGGTATTTTATGTGGTGACTATGGTGGTTTGAAGGGTATATCATTATCTTAAAACTCATCAATATTTATACATTAAATATGTACAGCGGTACCTCGAGATACGAGTGCCCTAACATATGAGATTTTTGAGATACAAGCCATTGAGCGAGCGATTTTTGCTTTGAAATATGAGCAACATTTGAGATAGTCATCGCGCGGATCGGCCGGCTGCACACGACCCACCAGTTTACCGCGACTCGAGCATCTCATAGTTTCCCACGCCTCAAGGATACGGAACAAATTAAACTCGTATCTCGAGGTACCACTGTACAGCTTTTTTTGTATGTCAATCATACCTCCATTTTTTAAAAAAAAAAAAGGAACACAAAATTTAAACGAGACCAAGAAAACTGTGGCTTCTTCCTTTAACAAACAAACACACACACACACACACACACACACACACACACAAAAATGATTTCTAAATCTAGTTTCTCTCAAACCCTTCCCATCAATGTTTTAGTGATTTTTTTTTCCTTCTTGTTCCTCTCCCTCCACCCCCGGAAATGACAGAGGGGTGAATACCAACTCCCTGGCTTTGAATGGCTCATGCCCCAGCTCCAGCCTCATTCCTTAGGGTGCCCTGGCCCTCTCCTCATCCCGCCTCATTAGCACATCTGGAGTGCCCCTCCGAGGGGCTGCCTGTGATGATGATGGGGGTGGCGGCTCTGAGAATTAAAATCAGAGAAGCTCCACATAAGGAACAGAGTCAATGAGCCATTTAAAAATATATATATTTGGAAGTAATTGCTGTTAGGGTCGCCGGAGGAGAAAGGCACAAAAGGGGTGAAGAATTATACACTTACTAGAGGCCTGGTGCCTGTGCAAGGATAGGGCTCCTAGGCCTGGCAGGCAACCAGAGCCCATCAGCTTCCCCGCCTCCCCACTTTCTCCATCCCGCTATGTTCCACGCTGCCCCCTGGTGGTCAGTGAACATCATAACGAGTGATCAAACTCCCTGTCTCCTGGTTTAACTGCTGGGGGGACACTTTGCCTATTAGCCTTTTATATATATAGGTAGATTAGGTCATCTGAAAACCAGATGGACGGAGCCCCAAAGTGGTGCCAGCACCCAGGGACGGGGTGGGGAGTCAGACATCTTAAAGGACTCTAGCTGGGCTTTTTCTTTTTCTTTTTTCTTTTTTTAAATGTATTTTATTGATTTTTCACAGAGAGGAAGGGAAAGGAACAGAAAGCCAGAAACATCAATGAGAGAGAGACATCGATCAGCCGCCTCCTGCACCTCCCCTACTGGGGATGTGCCCGCCACCAATATACATGCCCTTGACCGGAATCGAACCTGGGACCTTTCAGTCCCCAGGCTGACCCTCTATCCACTGAGCCAAACCGGTTTCGGCTGGCAGGGCTTTTTCAATGGAGAATTCCCTAGGTGGGTCTGGGATCCTGGTCAAGTCCCGAGGGGAAAGTTACTGCTTTTAGAAAATGGAACGTGGTCTAAGCGAAAGAGAACGTCAATTGCCAAATGATTGAGAGGTCTGTTTCCCAGGGAGGGGATATCGATTCGGTTATTTGATCAGACCTAACCATTTTAAAATGATGAAGTTGCAATAGAAAAGAATTACACCTCTCCCCTACATTTGAACGCACCTGTTTTTAAGATTTTATTCTCACTCTGCTGTCTCTCTCTCGATGTAATACCATACACAGTTTCCTTTTTACTGAACATGTATTTGAGAATGAATTACAGGCGTCCTGGCCTCTGCTACCTAAAATATTTCAGGGTGCATTTCTAAGGAAAGACATATTGCCTTTTATGCAGACAGCATTATTAACTTCAGAAAATTGATTATTAATACAGAACTTAAATCTAATTTACTGCCTAGACTTCAATTTTTGTCAATTTATGTCCTTTTTTATAGCGTTGCTTTCCTTGCAGTACGAGATGGATCGCATACTGTACTGTCATACCGGAGTTCTTTGTCTCCTTTAATCTGTAAAAGTTTGTGTCCTTCTTTTAAAAAAAAAAAAATCTCTTCTTGAAACCGGAGAACCCATGGATCTGGGCTGCCTGTCACGACTTGAGCCAATTGCGCAGAGCCAGGGTTGAATTATACATGAGCGTTTATTCCAGGAATGCCGGCAGTATGGGAGAGCAGCGGGTCATCCAGGAATCTGCTCTGCCCCCTCTCGCCCATAATCCAGCCGCTTCTATGGGGTACAGGGACAAAGATTACATGGGGGACTGGGCAAAAGGAGTAAGAATGGGTATAATGGTTACAGGTCACAGGCAACGCAGGCCATGTGGGCTGGGGGTAGGGGGGCGGTTTGCAAAGGGCAGGGGAACATCCGGGACTCCCTTCCTTTCCTCCGCAAGGTGGTTCATCTTTCCGTGATGATAGGCAGGTCCCGGATGAGGAGGATGGGCCGCATTTCCGGGTGAGCTCCCAGGTCCCCTGTACAACTCCCAGGTAAGTTAGAATGTGCTTGCTTGCTTTCTTTTTTTTAAAATATATTTTATTGATTTTTTACAGAGAGGAAGGGAGAGAGATAGAAAGTCAGAAACATCGATGAGAGAGAGAGACATCGATCATCCGCCTCCTGCATGCCCCACAGTGGAAATGTGCCCGCAAGCAAGGTACATGCCCCCGACCGGAATCGAACCTGGGACCTTTCAGTCCATAGGCCTATGCTCTATCCGCTGAGCCAAACCGGTCTCGGCTAGAATGTGCTTTCTTTAATCAGAACGAAACCATCATGGTTAATGGAGCCTGATGAATTTCTGGGAGCAGGAATTAGAGCTGGTGCCCAATAGTATAGTCCTGCCCCTAACATGATGCCTGTGACATTTTCGAAGAACGCGGTTGACCGGGCATCTTTATAATCCTGTCTACAGCCCCTGTTGAAGAGGGGCTGTATTTTCCAGCTCATTGGTTCATCCTCAATTTAGCCTGAATGTAATTAAAAAAAAAACAAAACTCTCATTCTGTTACTGTAGTTCGCTAGACAGTAATAAGAAGAACGCCAAAGGAATTGGACCTTGTTGAGCCTCAGGGGTCAATGAGATCCTGAGTCTGTTTGTTTCACCAGGAAGTCGGCTTCCCAACCCTAACCCTTCCCTGGTGTAGGGAGCAGCCCGCCCTCACCTGTAGGACTGGGGGGCAAGGAGAGAGAAGCACATGGCGAATACAGGTGAAAATGGTGCAGGGGGAGGTGCTTGACCAGAGAGACCTGTCTGTCCGACCTGGGAACAGGATCAGTGGACAGGGGGTGCATCCTTCAGAAGCCCACGAAAGCTTGGGAGGGTTGCTGATTATTTTGCAAAAGCTCCTGGTTAAACGGCAGGACACAAAGAGCCCACTCCCTCTCCCCCAACCTCTTTCTCTGACCCACACTCTCCTGGTGCCTTCATGTTCTTCATGTTCTCTCCCTCCAGGGAACACGTGACCATGCGGGTCTAGTGCCCACGTGGGGCCCGCAGCAGACCACGGGGGCTCCATATAAGTTGTTTTTTTTAAATATATTTTATTGATTTTTTTTTACAGAGAGGAAGGGAGAGGGATAGAGAGTTAGAAACATCGATGAGAGAGAGACATCAATCAGCCGCCTCCTGCATATCCCCTACTGGGAATGTGCCCGCAACCACGATACATGCCCTTGACCGGAATCGAACCTGGGACCCCTCAGTCCGCAGGCCAACGCTCTATCCGCTGAGCCAAACTGGCCTCAGCTTCATAAAAGTTTTAATATGAAGCAGAAACTCTGGACCCCGTCCTTTGTCTTGGCCTTGAGGAAGACAAAGATGGACTTTTTCCACGGTGGATGGAGGGAGATGGGACATGGAGAAACCGGGAGGGGAACTCATTTAACTTTGCACCACAATCTCGTGTGTGGGTCCTTGAAACACGGATCACATAACAACCTCTCTGGGCCTCCTTTTCTTATTTCTAAAATGAAGATACTATGCCTGGCTCAGTGGTTGATGTGCCGACCTTTGAACCAGGAGGTCACAGTTTGATTCCTATGTCAGGGCTCAAATCCCCAGTGGGGGGCATGCAGGAGGCAGCCAATCAATGATTCTCTCTCATCACTGATGTTTCTATCTTGCTCTCCCTCTCCCTTCCTCTCTGAAATAAGTTTGGAGTTTTTCCTCCTGCCCCACCCCCTGATAATCAGTGATCTTTTCACTGTCTATTTTTACCTTTTTTTCTGATTGTCAAGTAGTTAGAATCATTTCAGATTGGCTTCTGCAAAAGTAATATGCATTTGAAGTGTCTTTCATATTTTTTCATGGCTTGATGGCTCATCTTTTTAGCGCTGAATAATATTCCATTTTCCAACAAACTGCCGTGTATTTTCCACTTATCTACTGAAGGGCATCCTGGTCGCTTCCATTTTTCGGCCATCACGAAGAAAGCGGCTACAAGCATTCAGGGGCGGTATTTCGTATGGACGTCCTTCTCTGATGACCTAATTCTCTCTACATGGTCTATCCACAGGAAAAAAAAATCATTTCTAACTTCATTTTAAAATAGAATTGACCTATTAATACATAACTATTCATTACTGCTTCAGGGCTATTGATTCCAGTGGTGTCGGAACCTCACTTGCTTGTCCATTCAGCCAATATTTACAAAGCTTCTCACCAGGCACTGAACGTGGAGGTAGGGGAGGAGCAAGACACGTTCTTACCTCTAAGACCAGCAAGGAAACAGAGGAACACAGAACACGGCGATCCTGAGGACTGTGTATCGGATGGGGAGACCTGTCCTACGTGGTGAGGATGCTTTAGGGAAAGTTTTATAGAGGAATTAAGAGGGAAGGTCAAGTCTATCTTGAGTCTCCCATCATGGTTCCCCCAGCCCCCTCCAGGGAGGGTTTGCTAAACTATTTCGCTCAGTCACGAATACGTGTGATAAAAGCTGAAGAACCAAGACTGAGTTCACACAAGAGCAGAGGGGAGGAAGAGATACCCCTGCCTCCAGGGGAATTTTGCATGTGGAATCTTCAGGGGTTGCTGACCAAGAGCATGTAGTAACCACATGGGGAGAAGAGAAGACCAACTTCCAGAGCAAGCCTGGGACACGGAGGCGCACCAGTGCGTGGACCTGCAACGACACGCATGTACACGGAGCTCTGGCTTGCTGCCACCCGTCCCTGCCTCGAGGAGAATTGGATGGGACTGTGGCCATGAATTTTGACCAGGTGAGGCGAAGCTGATGTCCGGGAGGCGGACGTGAATCTCGCTGGCTCTTTGGTCAGGTGAGCATTTCTCAGCTAGGGGGGGGGGGGGGGTGTACCATGGCTGCCTGTGAGATGGTTCCCACGCCACGCGACCTCCTCTTCACTCTGGCTTCCCGGGGCTGCCCTCTGCCCCGGCCTCACTCGCAGGGGAAAAGGGCCAGCAGGCGGGGCAGGTGGTACCTGCCCTGGGAAATCCAGAGGCATCGCTCCCCCTTTTCCCTGCTTCACTCAGAACCCCAATCCTCGGATTGAGCTGAGTGGCAGGGCTCAGTCCCTATTCACAGCTCCATCTAGTGTAACTGATTTGTGATTGCTCTCTACGAATGGGCTGATTACTTAAATTGAGTCGCCGTGCTCCGGCATTTAAAGGAAGCTTCGGATGCAAAAATTGTTTACAAACGTCTCGGGAGTCTGAACCCTGAATGTAGGAAGTATATCTGCATAAATTTTCGAGAGCTAAAAGGCACCTTTTATCTTGGGGGCAGATTAACCCTGCGGGAGGGTCGCAACAATGAGCTCTAATCCCCAAACCATAGACCCTGGCATTTTATTCGGAGTATTGGTTCACCTGTGGTCTGAGATGAAGGTTTCTCCTTCCCCTGGGGGGAGGCCTAGGAACCCCCAAGCAGCCAGGAGCCACCCCATCAATCGGTCTTAGCAGCCCTGCCAGACTCCATGCATGCCTACCCCGAAGAGGACAGGCATAGGGACACTGTCCCTCGTACCCAGCACACGGCTCTCCGCACACAGCTGCTCACCTGCAGTCTCTCCTGAAGAGGCCATCTTTTGCCTCCCTGTTGGGTCCTTCAGGAGCCCAGGCTGTGGGGTGCCCTGTCTTCCTCTGTTCTCTCTGTTCCCCAGCTTCTCTAGGTGGGATGCCTTCTTGGACCGGAGTCACCAAACCCCACAGAAGGTTAGAGAACCTGGGTTTGGGGATGAGACCGACTGGGACTCAATTCTCGCTTCATCCTGTACCAGCTGTGTGCCCTGGGCAAGTCATGAGGTCAGTCCCGCTGCTCGTCGACTTGCTCCCCCATAAAAATGAGAATGCACTCGAGTGAAAACAGCTCTGTGCAGCCGTGGGCAAAGTGCCTGGCACAAGGAACCTTCAATACGAGGCGTACCAGTTAGAAATGTGGATCGGCCATTAACCAGTTAAAAATGGGGATTTTGTAATCAAAGAAAACACGGTAATTTCCAGAGAAACATCAAAGGTGCTTCATTCAAAGCCATGTCCATCGCTAGCACTTTTCTTCAAAAGAATGAATTAAAACTTCCCGCAATTTTGGGGGGCACGGAATTCGACATTTTTAAGCATAAAAATACCTTTGATGTCAACACCTTCGGGAAATTTGACATAGGAAGTTTTGACACTTGTCGTCAACACAACAAAATAGCACACATATCAAATCGCATATATATCAACATACACGGAATGGCCAGATGATGATGATCTCTGAAGGCATAATCATCTGGCCACTCGGTGTATGTCCTATATAATAAAAGGCTAACATGCAAATCGTCCCCTCGACCAGGAGTTGGACCAGCAGGCAGGCCGGCCAACCACTCATGTCCCCTTCTCTTGGCTAGGCTGGCCGGACCCCACCCACACACCAGGCCTCTAATTTTATATATATATATATACATACATTTTTTTTTTTTATATATATATATATATCTTTACACACACACACACACACACACACACACACACTAAGTGGCCAGATTATTATGTGTTCAGAGATCATCATAATCTGGCCACTCAGTGTATGTATAACCCCATCTATTGAAAAAAAAATCCGCATTATTAACTGGTACACCTAGTATATAATCACTATTATTATTATTGTACTGTTATCATTGTCATTATTATGAGACATACCCAGATTTTGTGACTATCTAAAAGCCCCCATTTAGATGCCACGCTGAAAAAAAAACCACACAAAACACACACTAAAAAAAACCCCAGACACAATGTAATAAGAACACCGTGCCATCCATGACTCTGCAAAAGCACAAACCGGAATGGAGGGAAGCATCCAGGTTGCATTTAAGTTAAACGTCGCGCTGAGCTAAATATAGGACGTGGGAACTTTGTGCAGAAACAGGTGACCTAGATTCTCCCGCCCGCTAACCCCCGGGAAAGGGGAGGCAGGGAAGTGGGGCAGGTTCCAAGGGAACCCTGCAGCGCGGAAACCCCGTGCGCGGCCGGGACCCCGGTTGTTTGTGGCTGGAGGGAAGCAAGGGATTTGGCCACGAGCCACTCTTCGCTGACCTGCCGGTTGTGTGGGGGATGTTGCTGGATCTAGTCGTAGGGGTGCAGGTGTGGCTTACACAGGTCTAGTTATTCTGCGAAAATGCTGAAGTCCGTTTAGGCACCATTACCGCAAGGCTGGGGTTTACTCTCTCCTGGAGGAGGGGAGGCGGGCATGGGAGAGGCGCACATAAGGGTTAAATGGACCGCTTTTTTTTAATTTAATATATTTTATTGATTTTTTTACAGAGATGAAGGGAGAGGGATAGAGAGTTAGAAACATCGATGAGGGAGAGAGACATCGATCAGCCGCCTCCTGCACACCCTCTACTGGGGATGTGCCTGCAACCAGGATACATGCCCTTGACCGGAACTGAACCTGGGACCTTTCAGTCCGCAGACCAACGCTCTATCCACTGAGCCAAACCGGTTTCGGCTAAATGGACCGCTCTCTTTGCTTTCATGCACGTTTGAACATTTCTGGCTTGAAATAAAGCTGAAAATCCACACCAGCTCCCGCTGGCTTGAGGTTCCCAGCGTCCCCTGGTGGTAGCCCGGTCACACACCCTGGGACGCTGGTGCAACCCCGGAATCGGAGAGGGAACTGGCTCCTGCACCATCATCACCTCCCCCCACCAACCCCAACCCCACAATATCTGCCACCTGCCCTTCGGGCCTCTGCCCTCTTTCCTGGTCCCGGACTGTCTCAGCACCTGCTAGACACGCTCGCTCTCTGACTAGGGACCTCACTTCTCTGAGCCCCAGAGTCTCCTCTCAACACGAAGTCTCCAGCAACCGCCCCGCTTGAAGCCCTCAAAACACGTGATTCTTTCTCCCTCTTCCTGTCCCCGGTTCCTCTCGCTGTAGCTGAACTTGGCAGGCGGGGGAGAGCCCAGCTTCGTGAGGCTGCAGGGAGGCTGCTGCTGATACCAATCTTTGGTGCACAGAACTCAGCTCAGGGCCAAACCTCCTCCCCCTCCTCCTTCCCTTCCTCCTCCTCCCCCCATGCGTCTCTGCGAATCATAGCTCCCAGCTATTAGACTAAAAATGCATCTTTCACTGTCAAGAAGCAGTGCCACAGACATTGAGAGTCCTTAGCTAGGCAAGTTCGCTATCTTGGCCTAGAAACGGGACAGCTGAGCCAACTTAATATCTTCTTCCTTCAAGAATCTGCCGGCGCTGATGCCAAGAACGGTCACCAGCTGTCCCCGGCTCTGGTGAGTGAGCGATGGACCAGCGGAGGCCCGAGGGGTGACATTTGACCTGTGGTGAATTCAGCTTCCGCCACCCACTGGCGTGGGGCTCAGAGACAGGCCCCAGGCCAGGGGCTCGCCCCCTGTTCAGCCTTCATCTCACAGAAGGGCTTCCGATGGAGGATCCACCCGCAGAGGGCCCGGGCCCACAGCATCGGGCCTTACGGGCAACAGTGAGTGTTATGATTGATATTTAAAGGAACAGAGAAGCTCTGGAGAGTGATGGAATCTAATCTTTATCTATAAAATAGCCAGAGCTAAACGCACGTCTTTTTTTTTTTTAAATATATTTTATTGATTTTTTACAGAGAGGGATAGAAAGTCAGAAACATCGATGAGAGAGAGACATCGATCAGCCGCCTCCTGCACGCCCCACAGTGGAGATGTGCCCGCAAGCAAGGTACATGCCCCCGACCGGAATCGAACCTGGGACCTTTCAGGCCTCAGGCCGACGCTCTATCCACTGAGCCACACTGGTCTTGGCAGACTCCCGTCTTTGCTTAGCTATGCTGCGCATGAACAGAAATCGCCAAGCTTTAGGACCAAGTGACTTTCTTGTAATGAGCTGGGGCCGGGGAGGATCTTACACCGCTGAGCCCAGCAGCGGGCAGTGGGACCAGCCGTCTCTCCAGCCACTCCCCGTGGGGGGAGCGCCCACCGGGCACGTGGCCCGGACAGGCAGGCTCCCCCCGGTCCCTGCAGCACCTGGTGGCTCAGCAGGGCTGGACGCGGCTCAGGCACCTCCTTCTCCTCTACTCCAGGGTCTGCGGAGGCCTGTGGCTAACGTGGCTCAGTGGGCAGGTCCAGTTACTCCCCCAGCGCCTGAAGCAGGACTGCTGGGGACCCCTCTCCTTCCTGCTGCTCCCCGCCCCTTTCCCAGACAGAGCTTGGCTCCAGACCGGCCTGGGCAGCCCGGCCTCAGCCTGGAAGGACTGGCCCTCATCTCCCAGGAGCGGCTGCAGACCTTATCTGTGGGACCTCAGGCAAGTCTCCTCCTCCACGGCCTGTGCCCCCAGCATCTTGTGGTGTCCTGCAGGCATTAGGAAGAGCCGATCGCTACCCCCCCACCCCCCATCCCCCAGGTCGTCCCTCCTCTACCTCACACACGTGTCGTCACCAGCCAGGGTTTGTTTCCGTAGCCTGGGTTCCTCAGACAGAGGGGGGCCCCCCCCACCCTCCCCTCCCAGAGGCCCTCGCTCCGAACTGTCTGGAGCCACTGGCGGTGGGTGTGGAGGAAGCACCTCCGGCTGTAACCCCGGCACCAGTTCAGTGAGTCTCTGGCATCCTCAAAGGGAAAATTATTACGAGCTCCGAATGCGTGTTTGAAAGATCAGCGTGATCATTACAGCGCATTACTCAGTTTGTTAAGTGTGCTTTAGAAAACCCACCACGGAATATATCTTCATTGTAAGGGCATCTGTTGTTTCTTACAAATGATTAGCTGCCACTGAATCGTCCATTTAACTTTGTTGTGTGGTTAAGACTAATTTTTTTTTCTTTCACTGTTAAATACACACACACACACACACACACACACACACACACCCCAGAGAGGATGGGAGAGGGGGAGAGGGAGAGAAACAAACCAGCTTATTTTATTTATTTTTTAAATATATTTTATTGATTTCTTACAGAGAGGAAGGGAGAGGGATAGAGAGTCGGAAACATCAATGAGAGAAACATTGATCAGCTGCCTCCTGCACAACCCCCACTGGGGATGTGTCTGCAACCAACGTACGTGCCCTTGACCGGAATCGAGCCTGGGACCTTTCAGTCCATAGGCCGACACTATCCACTGAACCAAACCAGTTTCGGCCAAACCAGCTTATTTTAAAAAGAATAGCATGGGCTTGATGATCAGAAAGTTCTAGGTTTGCATTCCAAGAGCTGCATGATGTGTAGTGGGTAAGAGCATGACCCCATAGTGGGCTTAACACCTAGGTCTACCTGTGTTACTTGTGGAAAGTTATTTATGTTTTCTGTGCCTTCATTTCTTGTCTGTGAAGGGGGAGGGTAGAATATTACCTATCCCACAGAGTTGTGATTCCAAAGGACACATGTGAAGGGCTTAGAGAAGGTCCTGAACAATAGTAACTATGATGATGATGATGAAGAAGAAGAAGGAGGAGGAGGAGGAGAAAGAGGAGGAGGAGGAGGAGAAGGAGGAGATATGATGACCACCCTGGACAATGACCTTCTCTTAGCTTCTCTCTCTGCGTCTCTAAAGTAATGAAAAACTTACCTTCCCTGGGGGACACTGTGACACACCACCCAGCTGCCCCTCTGATGAAAAATCGCTTCCTCAGCTATTTTGGCAGCAGCTTTTAGAGCTCAGGCCCTTTAGGGATCTTGTCCGCTGCCTGCAGAGGAGTGGTCCTACCAGAGTCATGTGTTGTCTCAGTCCACATTCATGACTCCTGGGTATTGTCCTGTATGACCTTTCCATCTGGACCCAACTTGGGATGACTCAGAAGGACTATCATGCTTCCGTTCCAGTTGAATTTTCAAGGCCTCTGTCACGATTCAGATTCTCCCTGTGTCCATTCTTTCTTCATTTTCCTTATTTTTCACGGGTCTTGATCCCAAAGATGCTTCTTCTTTTTTTTTTTTAATGTATTTTATTGATTTTTTACAGAAAGGAAGGGAGAGGGATAGGGAGTTAGAAACATCGATGAGAGAGAGAGACATAGATCAGCCGCCTCCTGCACGCCCCCTACTGGGGATGTGCCTGCAACCAGGATACATGCCCTTGACCAGAATCAAACCTGGGACCTTTCAGTCCGCAGGCCGACGCTCTATCCACTGAGCCAAACCGGTTTCGGCCCAAAGACGCTTCTTAAAAACTTTTTACTTTCCAAATTTTATCTCAAAGCCCGCTGTCTTAGGAACCCAACCAGTGACACCCAGCTCCACAGAACTGTTGCCAGGATTAAGAAGCATAACATAATAAAAAAAAAAAAAAAAAGATGCAACTTGAAAAGAAAAAAAAAGAAGCATAACATAGATAGTATTCAGCACTCTGGCTGGACAATACCCCACTTACAAACGAAATCTTTTGGGGGACCATTCTCTCCATTGTACTCTGTGCCTTCTACCTGAAATGTGGCATCTGTGACCAACTCAAATTTAAAGAAAAAAAAAAAGATTTATCAGGCCAAACTAAACTCATTGTGTTTTTGTTCAGGGCAGAGTTTGACAGTTAGCCCCAGGTGACAAGAGGGACTCAGGTCCAGCTGTTTTGTTTGTTTGTTTGTTTGTTTTAAATATATTTTATTGATTTTTTTACAGAGAGGAAGGGAGAGGGATAGAGAGTTAGAAACATCGATGAGAGAGAAACATCGATCAGCTACCTCTTGCACACCCCCTACTGGGGATATGCCCGCAACTAAGGTACATGCCCTTGCCCGGAATCAAACCTGGGACCTTTCAGTCCCCAGGCTGACGCTCTATCCACTGAGCCAAACCGGTTTCAGCAGGTCCAGCTGTTTTAATGAAAGTAGCTTAATTCCTCCCCCAGATATAAGGTTTTGGGTTCAGAGGAAGATCAGGTGCCTCCAGGAAAGGCCTGTTCATTGATAGAGTTCCTGCTTTGTTACCCTACATTTTCTCACCCGCTCCACCCCCCACCAAGTTCATTCATAATTCTAGTGGTTGCCTTTCTAGGAACCAGGCATAATAACATGAGACTAGGCCCTAATTTACATCGGGACTCTCAAGGCTATTTGCAAAGCAACGAAATGCCCATTATTCGACAGGTACAACAGCGCTCCCTGTAATGATCACGAAGGTCATTTTTCTGTGTGTGGCTTGGGGGAGATCTCAGCCGATGAATCTTGCTCTTAACCTCACACTTGATTTTCTTTGTGGCGAAAAGCAGGGACATGTGGGCACTGATAAACAATAAAAATAAATGATATTGGCAAGAGGCGAAGCCATCAACATCCTTTAAAGCCTCCGCATGACGGGTTGACAAGTGATCCCTGGACTTGCACTAGAGAAGGGAACGCTTGAAAAAGAGAGCAGAGGGTGAGTTGGTGAGGAATTCATCAGCATGAGCATCAGGCAGATGCCCTGACCTTTGCTTGAGTGATGAGTCTTTCGATCAGGTCAAGCCCCTGGGAATTACAGAGCACACATGCTCCTGTAGGCCTCATATTTTACTTACCATCTGCCAGACGACTGGGAGTTTTATGGATTAAATAACCTCCCATTTACAGGTAAATACTCTTGGGGAAACCTCTATAATCAAACCCTAATATGCAAATTGACCGAATGGTGGAACGACCAGTCGCTAGGACACGCACTGACCACCAGGGGGCAGACACTCAACACAGGAGCTGCCCCCTGGTGGTTCGTGCTCTCCCACAGAGGGACCGCCACTCAGCCAGAAGCCAGACTCACGGCTGGTGAGTGCAATGGCGGTGGTGGGAGCCTCTCTCATCTCCACTGCAGGTGGGTGGTAAGGAGCAAGGGATCCCGGATTGCGAGAGGGTGCAGGCCAGGCTGAGGGACCCTGCCTCCGTGCCCCCACCCCCCAGTACACAAAATGTTGTGCACCAGGCCTCTAGTAAAATTACAATAATATTTATCTGAAACCTAAAATGAACCCACAGGAATTACCGGGAATAAGATAGAACATTGCCATCTAGCTGACAGCAAGTTTATTCTCAATTGAGTTACAAAGCGTAACTAAGCCAGGGCTATAGAGTGATTTACAAGAGGTGAATTAGGGGTTTAATTGTGCCCTCCAAAGCAAACTATGCGTCAGTCCTAAATCCCAACAACATGTCATAGGACCTTATTTGGAAATAGAGTCTTCTCGAATTTCAACAAATTCAGATGAAGTCCGACTGTGAGACAGTACTCTTTTGTTGTTGGAAACTATTTGTGGTGCTTGGTTATAGCGGCTCTAGAAAACAAATACAGCAGGTTTTAGAAAATTTTGGGGGTAGGTTCTAAGCTCAAAAGGCATTATTGTTTTGCTTCTGGATTCAGGGAAAATCTCTGTGTTAGTCATGTTCCCCATTCAGCTTAAGCTCCAGTACAAACCTTGCGTTGAGATCAGCACAGAAACGAAAATGGCACTGAATTGTGTGTTCAGGCTGGTGGAAAAGGTCTCACGAGAGAAGGGAAAGGAGGAAGAGCAGGGAGGAGGAAGGAATAGCGGAGGCCGTAATAACTGAGGTGGAACAAGGGGCAGTAGTGGAGCCCTCGCTGGCTTGGCTCAGTGGCTAGAGCAAAGGGTCCCTGGTTCAATTCCCGGTCAGGGCACTGAGCCAAACCAGTTAGGCCCACATGCTCTTTTATAGCAGCCTTTATGTGAAGCATTCCACTTGTGCAGCATTGCCAGGTCTATTTGTAGCCTCTTCCTGTCTGTGCTTCTCCATCACACTCCAGCGACCGTTTTAAGGCAGGAACTGGTTCGGATACTACCTTCTCTGACCCCCACCACTGGCCTTCATTTGGGGAACAGGTCTTAAAGCTAACGTGGTAAAATACACGAGCAGGAGAGGCCTCCTGTGTGCCCTTTCCTGGGAAGGCCAGGCTGAGCTGGGCAGTACGTTTAGGGCAGTGGTTCTCAACCTTTTTTAGCGCTGTGACCTTTTAATACAGTTCCTCATGTGGTGGTGACCCCCGATCTTAAAATTATTTTCGTCGGTACTTCATCACTGTCATTTTGCTCCTGTTAATGAATCATCATGTAAATATCTGTTTTCCGATGGTCTTCGGCGACCTTGCTAGCAGTTTTCAACCTGTGGGTCGCGACCCACAAGTTGAGAACCGCTGCTAGAGAGCCATCAGAAAACACAGACATTTATATTATGATTCATAACAGTAGCAAAATGACAGTTATGAAGTAGCGACGAAAATAATTTTAAGGTTGGGGGTCACCACAACAGGAGGAACTGTATTAAAAGGTCACAGCATTAAAAAAGGTTGAGAATGAGAACCGCTGGTTTAGGGGAACATCCATGAGCAGTGCTGAGGACCTGTTTCTTACCAGGAATGATTCTTCATCCTGAATGTTGGTGGCAAACATCTGGATCCCAAGGTCAGGGGTTCCAGCTGAGCTTTCTTTTCTTTCTTTTTTTAAAAATATATTTTATTGATTTTTTACAGAGAGAAAGGGAGAGGGCTAGAGAGTCAGAAACATCATTGATGAGAGAGAAACATTGATCAACTGCCTCCTGCACACCCCGCCACTGGGGATGTGCCCGCAACCAAGGTACATGCCCTTGAGCAGAATCGAACCTGGGACCTTTCAGTCCGCAGGCTGACACTCTATCCACTGAGCCAAACCGGTTTCGGCCCAGCCAAGCTTTCTTGGTTAAAAGGCCCAGCCTAACCTCAGAGACGTGATGGAGGCTCGGTGACACTGCTTCTGTTCCTTCTCCCCAGGGAAAGGGCCTGTTGCCTCTGGAGGAGGAGAGGCACCACCAAGAATGGCTAAGGTGATGGGGGTGCCTGGGAGAGCTGAGCTGCTGGGTCCAGAATGGGGGTCACGCTAAGTCCGCAGCGGATGTTTGTCGAACCTAAATTCTAACTCTAAAATTAAACCTCTTGCTCTAGCTGGTCTGGCTCAGTGTATAGAGCAGTCGGTCTGCAGAAAGGTCCAGGGATCAATTCCAGTCAAGGGTACATGCGTGGGTTGCAAACTCAGTAGGGCATGTGCAGGAGGCACCGATCCATGATTCTTTCTCATCATGGATGTTTCTCTCTCTCTGTCCCGCTCCCCCTTCGCCTCTGAAATCAATACAAAATACATATTAAAAAAATAATAATAAAATAATGAAATGAGACCTCCTTAGTCACGCATGTTTAACTTACTTCCAGGTCTTTAGTTATCCGCGTATCTGATAATTATCTCTGCGTGTGATCCCATACCTCCCTGTATCGCTGACAGCTTCCTCAGAACTCCTGGGCCCCTTGGTTCCTTCCACTGAACCAGACCCCAGGGTCTAGGGTCAAACCACCGGAAGATTCCATGGCAGTTAGCATCCCTGACAGCAGTCTGGCCCCGATAGAGGCGTGGTCCCTTAGGCTCCTTCAGCTGCCGCCACAGCCAATGCCTTCGAGCGATCATCGAACGTCTCGATTTCTCCCTTCTCCCATCAGAAGAAAGGCATGTGAGATCCTGGAGGGGTTCTCCGCTTGAACTCTTTGCTTGCCGCCATGCATCTCTCCATCAGAAGCATCCAGGGCCTCAACATGTTCATCTCTTCCTGGGCCTTAGTCTTCTTGGCCTTAGGGATATTGGTCAATGACTGGGTGAAACTCAATATCGAAACCAGAGCCAATGTCATCATCCACAGCCCGTGGGTATATAGTACTCTTTGGCCCAAAGGTAAGAACGGCACCCGAGGAAGATGGGGCGGGGGTGGGGGGTGGGCGGGAAGGTTCACCTTGCCTTGCCTTCCATGCACCATACCAGCTCGCTCGTTAGCTGCTGGTGCGATTTCCTTTGGCTGCAGTGGGTCCCACTTTCGTGATCGATACCGTCAGGGCAGATTTCAAAAACCTCACATTTCCAATGTTTTGGAGACGTTTGGAAGTTCACAGACTTACCGGCTTGACAGTTGAGAAGTCTTGGCAGTAGCAGCAGGGTGACCCGGCACAGCTAGAACAGAAGGGTATAAAAAGCAAGGCAGCGGGCAACAAGGAGAGTGGGTTATACGGACAGCAGAGGCGAACGGGAGAAATTCGAGTATTTCCTAAGAGATGAGTTCTGCCGAAACCGGTTTGGCTCAGTGCATAGAGCGTCAGCCTGCAGACTGAAAGGTCCCAGGTTCGATTCCGGTCAAGGGCATGTACCTTGGTTGCGGGCACATCCCCAGTAGGGGGCGTGCAGGAGGCGCCACAGCCAATGCCTTCTAGCGATCATCCATGTCTCTCTCTCATCGATGTTTCTAACTTTCTATCCCTCTCTCTTTCTCTCTGTGAAAAATCAATAAAATATATTAAAAAAAAGAAAGAAAGAAAGAAAAGAAGCCGAAACCGGTTTGGCTCAGTGGATAGAGCATCAGCCTGCAGACTGAAAGGTCCTAGGTTCGATTCTGGTCAAGGGCGTGTACCTCGGTTGTGGGCACATCCCCAGTGGGGGGCGTGCAGGAGGCAGCTGATCGATGTTTCTTTGCCGAGACCGGTTTGGCTCGGTGGATAGAGCGTTGGCTTGCAGACAGAAGGGTCCCAGGTTCGATTCCGGTTGGGGGCATGTACCTTGCTTACGGGCACATCTCCACTGGGGGGCATGCAGGAGGCGGCTGATCGATATCTCTCTCTCATTGATGTTTCTGACTTTCTATCTCTCTCCCTTCCTCTCTGTAAAAAATCAATAAAATATATTAAAAAAAAGAAAAGAAAAGAAAAGAAATGAGTTCTGAGAAAGGGAAGGAGGAGAAAAGAAGCTTACAGAAGATACCGAGATAGACACAGTTTCTTTGGGGTTCTCTCTCGCAGGCAGCTTAGGATTTCCTGCTTCTTCATCACCCCCACTCCTGTCTGTGTTATGTAATCAATTCCCCTCCCTCACCCGATTTCCATCTTGACTTAGAGATGGGTGGCCCTGGGCAGGGATGAGCCTTCGAAGAAACCTCTGTCCTCCTCTCAAGACGGCGTCTGCTCTCCCACAGGTGACATGGAGGTGGTCAGGATCATGCTGATTTTGGTGCTCAGCCTCTCCTACTTCCACAACTGCTTCCTGGGGTTGGAGTTCACCTATATGCTGCCTCAAACGGCGTGCATCATCTTCACGGCGACCTTCGTCACTTTCTTCACCGGTAACGCGCCCCGGCTCCCCTCACACGGGCGTGGAGGTTAGATGGGTTTGGGGGCCCCGCCTGTCGTTTCTGACTCACGTGGCCTTCCCAGATTTGGGGCTCCGATGTCCAGCTTCTGAATGCAACCATTCCCGGACGTGGGATGGGTTCTTGGAGCGGGGGTGCCTATCTACAGGGTGGATGCTTCGAAACGAGGCCTCTCTAGGGGTGAAGATGAGGAGCATCACGGCTCTTCCAAAGGGACTTATTATTATATTATTATTAGTAGTAGTAGTAGTAGTAGTAGTAGTAGTATTGTCTCCTTTTGTTTGGCCATTAGGTATCCTTCTGCTCTCTTCGCTCCTACTGTATCACATAAAGATAAGGCTTGGCAAATCCGTGTACTACTCCAACTACCATTTCACCTGGAACATTTCCACGGCCTACTTCAGCATTTTCTTCCATTTCGTCTCTGGTGAGTGTTTCGAGGGCCTCGGATGGGTAAACAAGACCCAGCCGAGGGAGAGTGAAAGGAAGGGAAAGGGGAATTAGGAAAAAAGCACCGGTCCTTGCATGTTAAGGGGCTGAAGTTCAAGGGGGCTCACTCTCTGATGACAATACAGAGCTCGAGACCAGGACGAGGTGACATGGTCAGCGTGCTGGCCTAAGAGGGCAGCTTCCTGATCTCCGCCTTTGCTCCCGTCTCTCATGCCCTCCCCATCTCAGGGAAGACTAAAGAGCATGCCTGGCATGGCATGTTCGCGTCGTGTCATGCCGAGGCAGTTTGAGAGCAGAGAAAAGCAATCTAATACTACATGTTCAGCCACCGACATCGGAGGCCCTTCTTTCTAAAAGTGTTATTTTTTGTTGTGGTGGTGGTGGTGGTGGTGCTGCTGCTGGTGGTGGTTTTTTGGTTAATCTTCAATCGAGAATATTTTTCCTTTTTTTTTTCTTTTTAGGGAAAGTGGGAGAGAGAGGGAGAGACAGAGAGAGACATGGATGTGAGAGAAACACATCGATGGTTTGCTTCCTGCACAAACCCCCGACCGGGGCTTGGGCTGGAAGAAGTCTGCAACGAGGGTACCTGCCCTTGACCAGCACGAAACCCGGGACCCTCTGGTCTGCAGGCCGACCCCTGTCCACTGAGCCAAACCAACGGATGGCTCGCAAAGAGTTTGAAGATTTCATGTAGAAAGTCCTAACTCCGACGCATGTCCCTTTTCACAAAGAACCCTCCTTTCTTTTCTTTTCTTTTTTTAATATATTTTATTCATTTTTCACAGAGAGAAAAGGAGAGGAATAGAAAGTTAGAAACATCCACGAGAGAGAGAGAGACATCCATCAGCCGCCTCCTGCACGCCCCCTTACTGGGGATGTTCCCCGCCACCAAGGTCCATGCCCTTGACCGGAATCGAACCTGGGACCCTTCAGTCCGCAGGCCAACAACGCTCCATCCGCTGAGCCAAACGGGTTTCGGCAAGAGCCCTCCTTTCTGTGCTTGTGGAGAAGTGTTTACACTCCCGGGCACCCAGGTTTAGTCTGTTCCACCGAAGCCTTCGTGCGCCCCCTTCCAGATGTCTGGGGGCTGTGGTTGCAAAGAGATGCGCCCCCCCTCCTCCTGGGGCTGTGGGGTCAGCGTCTCTCTCCCCTGCCGCCCTCCCCGGCCTCCTCCTCTCGCCCGCAGGGTTCCTGTCCCTCCTGCAGTACCAGCGGGCCATGGAGAACGAGGCCGCCGACGCCGCCATGCAGCAGTACGGCCAGGACCCCGGGGTCTTCGGACAGCAGTCGGGGAGTTCCATCCAGGTCATTTCCTTGCCGGACCACAGCCCCCGGCTGCAGAGCATCGTCCACGTGCCCTCCGATCCCCCCCGGGAGACGAACCTCCCGAAGACCTCCCAGATCCAGAAGCGCCGGGTGACCTGGGCCATGTGACCGCATCCTCGCTCGCTCGCTCCGAGGTGCTCCTCTTCGCGGACACGAACGACGGTTTCGGGCGCACGTTTCTGGGTGAGATGTCCAGCCGCGTTGTCTGTAAAGGACCGTGACCCCGGTTGAAATCGGTCAGGGAAAAAAAAACCCCGGAATATGACTTTAAAAAAAAAAAAGTCCCTTATCTGCTGAATTATTATTTTTTTCTATGTTAATGTCACCGTGGAATAGCATTTGTTCAAAGGTAATAAATATTTCATAACGAAGTTTTGCTGTATTGTTCGTCATAGACACCGCAATGAATCTAGAGTCATATATGAAACAGTGGTACCTCGAGATACGAGCGCCCTAACATACGAGATGTTTGAGATACGAGCCGTCGAGTGAGCGATTTTTGCTTTGAAATACGAGCCACAGTTGAGAGAGGAGTAATCGCGCGGATCGGCTGGCTGCACACGACCCACCAGTTTACCGCGACTCGAGCGTCTCATAGTTTCCCACGCCTCAAGGTTACGGAACGAATTAAACTCGTATCTCGAGGTACCACTGTACCTTCCGGGTCTTGTTTATTTTGTGGAATATTTCAAACGTTCACAAAGAAGGCAAAATAACATCATAACCTGTGTACACCTCATCCAACTGGATGAAATTTGCCCTATTTGCTCTATTTCTTTTCTCCAGTTACAGCTGGCATTCAGTAAATATTATCTTACGTTAGCTTCATGTGTACAGCATAGTGATTAGACAGTTATAAAATTTATGAATTGCCGAGACCGGTTTGGCTCAGTGGATAGAGCGTCGGCCTGTGGACTGAAAGGTCCCAGGTTCGATTCCGGCTGGGGGCATGTACCTTGCTTGCGGGCACATCTCCACTGTGGGGCGTGCAGGAGGCGGCTGATCGATGTCTCTCTCTCATCGATGTTTCTGACTTTCTATCTCTCTCCCTTCCTCTCTGTAAAATCAATAAAACATATTTAAAAAATTATGAATTATTCTCCCTGGGAAGTCTATATAATTGTATTAACTAATGTCACCCCAGTAAGTCCAATAATTATTTTTTAAGAAAAACAAACAAACAAAAATACTGAGAAACAAAGCCCACAAAAATTCTGGTGTGTCTGTGCTAATTAAGGTTAAGTGAATGTAGGAATTAAGAGGTACAAAAGTCATTTTATAAAGATGATAGGGCCCATGTAACAGGAAAATATTAAAATGCTAAATCTAGGTGAACCTAGTAGAATAGCTTCAAAACCTATATGATGTAAGAAAATTGCTATTAGTAAGTCATCCTTAATAGAAAGTGTCCTATCAGCTTATGGATCCCTAACATGGATGCACCTTATATAGATCTATAGGTAGGTAGGTAGATCTATAGGTAGATAAGTAGATTGATAGGTAGATAGGTAGATCTATAGGTAGATGATAGGTAGATCTATGGGTAGATAGGTAGATCTATAGGTAGATGATAGGTAGATCTATAGGTAGATAGGTAGATCTATAGGTAGATAAGTAGATCGATAGGTAGATAGGTAGATCTATAGGTAGATAGGTAGACTATAGGTAGATAGGTAGATCTATATCAAGTGCAGAGTGTGAGAAAATGACCGTCAATCAAGAATTTATATGCTATGCCACTACCAAGAATGTGAAATAACATTTGCAAGTAAGTTTTTTTTTTGTTTTTGTTTTTGTTTTTACCACTACTAGAACCTTACCAAAGAACTTGAAAAAATAACAAACTGTATCCTGTAAGGACTATCTGAGATACACGAAAGAATGGAAAGTTAGAAGAAAATTAAAAAAAAATTTTTTTTAAAGCTGTAGTAGACATGAAGAATGTCCTGTTGGACTCAGGTTTAAGTCCCCGCTTGTCAACAAGTCTTGGGTAAGTTTAGAGCCGGCCCCGATGGGTAGACGCAGACTTGGAATGGCAAACGATTCTCGCAGACTCCCCCGGCACCTTTGGACATAAGAGAAAGAAGGCTGGCAATCCTGGGCTGTGCTCTGAGTGCTGAGTGCAGCTTAGTAGGGCCTCCGCCAGGGATGTGATTTTTGGCTTTGCTTGACACTGCGCGCAACTGGGCCTGCTTTATCAAGGACTCCAAATACTCCATCACCATGTCATCCAAAATGCAAATCCACAGCCAGTGGGCAGCCATGTGTACCCAGAAAACAAAGCAAATGTCTTATTCGCTAACGGTTCCCTCCAGAGCAGCGGTTCTCAACCTGTGGGTCGCGACCCCTTTGGGGGTCCAACAACCCTTTCACAGGGGTCGCCTAAGACCAGCGGAAAACACCTATTTCCCATGGTCTTAGGAACCAACAGACCGCTCCTCAGTGTAGCAAAGTGTAGCAATGTCGTTTACTGTTGTCATATGAAGACTGTTACCCATGCTACACCACGATTCAAGACAAAATTTCATTTCTTTGCCATTAGAAATAAATATTTCACAATATATAATTACATATTGTTTTTGTGATTAATCCCTCTGCTTTCATTATGTTCAATTTGTAACAATGAAATACATCCTGCCTATCAGATATTCACATTACAATTCATAACAGTAGCAAAATTACAGTGATGAAGTAACAACGGAAATCATTTTATGGGTGGGCGTCACCACTACATGAGGAGCTGTCTTAAAGGGTCGCGGCATTAGGAAGGTTGAGAACCACTGCTCCAGAGAGTTCCTTTCTTCTATGTACATCTAGTCATCTTAAGTGCCATTAGCAGGGCGCCTGACCCTTTCCGAGGGACGCTGCCCACATTTCAACCAGATTGTCAACATTTTAGTACGGCTTTCCCTGCTGTCCACGGGTAAACTAGATGGACGGAGCGACACTGACTCTTTGGGGTTTCCTATCTGTCTCTTGTCATCTAATGGCCTATCCCCGGTCACTTTTGATCGTCTGGGTATCCAAATTGTGAGAATAAATTAACTTTGAAAATATCCTGCTGCTAGCTTTGAATGCAGGTAGGATAACACCGGTTTTGAAAATGGCCACCCATTTTGCCACGGAGAAGGAGATGGGCTTTTTTGTTCATTTTGCCCCCAGTGAGAAAAACGGGGTCATTCTCTACCCCTTCTAGTTAACACCTTAGAACGGTGAGCCTCCTCTTCGTTTTCCTGCCCCAGGAAGACGGTAAGATTACACCTCCTGCCAAGACTGGTTTGGCTCAGTGGACAGAGCGTCAGCCTGCGGACTGAAAGGTCCCAGGTTCGATTCCGGTCAAGGGCATGTACCTTGGTTGCGGGCACATCCCCAGCGGGGGGTGTGCAGGAGGCAACTGATTGATATTTCTAGCTCTCTGTCCCTCTCCCTTTCTCTCTGTAAAAAAAATCAATAAAAATTAAAATAAAATAAAAAGCTTACCCCTCCGACCCTCTGATAATTGGGTGGGGGCAGGTCCTGGCCAGAATGTATGCATGGTATGGCCATTTTGGTTATTAGAGAATTTTAAAAAATGCAAAATGCTTTGGGCTTAGTCTCATACCCAAATGTTTCTTCTTGTTAGAAACTAAAAGACTCCAAAAGGACATTGTGATTTGGCTTGAAAAACAGCTCCTCTGTGTCGGAAGCAGACATCAAACTCGCGAACAAAAGTCGTCTTCGTAGCATTCACGTTCTCCATGTTAACTACTGTGAGTTCTGTGGTTGCAAACTGATAGGAACTAGGCCTATGGAGGGATGGGTTCTAGGGTGCATTGGGGGTGGGGGTGGAGGGGTTGGAAGTAAGGATTTAAGTAATAGTCTTGGGTACTACCTTCAGATGACTCAGCCTCAGCTGCCTTTCCTTCCGTTGCCGCAGTTCCAGAGGCGTATCTGGTGTGTTTGGCTGGGTCGCATGGCAACCACTGTGATCAGGATACAGGGTACAGTAGAACAGAGATGGGCATTTCTCCAAAAGATAAGGCAAAGGCCTCTTTGCCAGGAGCAAGGAGGAAGAAATAAAAATGCCTATTGCTGAGAAGCCTAAACTAATTTAGAACTGTCATTTGAAGTCTCTACCTTACACTATTTGGCTTCTGTTAAAAACTCGGGGTTAAATGCCTTGCCTACTCTGTAATTATTCAGGAGGGTTCTTTCTCATTGTGGATGTTTCCATCACTCTCTCCCTCTCCCTTTATCTCTGAATCAATAAAAAATAAATTAAAAAAAATTAAAACAGCCCTAATCGGTGTGGCTCAGTGGATAAGGCGCTGGCCTGTGGACTGAAGGGTCCCAGGTTCGATTCCGGTCATGGACATGTACCTCGGTTGTGGGCACATCCCCAGTAGGAGGTGTGTAGGAGGGGCAGCTGATCAGTCTCTCTCTCATTGATGTTTCTGACTCTCTATCCCTCCCCTCCCTCAATAAAATACTTTTTTTTAAAATAAAACATTGTTTAGAGTTAGCAGCTATGTTGTATTATGTCAATCATAGCTTTTAGTGAGTGACATTTTGTCATGTGAGATATTTCATCTTTGCAAACAACTGGAAAACTTTGTCTCCTGATACAATGAAATACTTCCATTCTGAAACTTTGAGGGGGCGGGGGGGGTTTCATCTGAATTTTTTTTTATTTAAATTTTATTCTAATAAAAAATGAACACAACCAAAGTTCTGGGTTTAGATTAAGCATCTTAGTGCTGGTGATAATTAGAACTAGAATAGCATCATCCCCATATGTCAATGCCATTGATTTACTCCGTTATTTTTGTCTTACTTCTGTTTGTGGAGGAAAGCCAACATTCTCCTTTTTATTTTTCCTGGACTACTTTTTAATATATTTTTATTGATTTTTTACAGAGAGGAAGGGAGAGGGATAGAAAGTCAGAAACATCGATGATGAGAGAGATATCGATCAGCTGCCTCCTGCACACCCCCTACTGGAGTTGTGCCCACAAGGTACATGCCCTTGACCGGAATCGAACCTGGGACCTTTTAGTCCGCAGACCGATGCTCTATCCACTGAGCCAAACCGGTCTCTGCTTCCTGGACTACTTTTGTCAGCTTCCAACCAGAGAACCTGGGGACCCCCAAGTCCCTTTGTATTGATGCGGATGTTGTTGAAGAAAAAGTGCGTGGCCACTAGGTGACGCCCGACTCTGGAGCAGCCCAATTGTTTACAAAGGCAGCTGTGCAGGCTCTGAGCATTTCAGGGAGGCTCAGTCAACAGAGAGGGCTGTTTCTATCACTCTCTCCCTCTCCCTTCCTCTCTGAATCAATAACAATAAATAAAAAATTAAAACAGCCCTAACCGGTTTGGCTCAGCGGATAGGACTTCGACCTGCGGACTGAAGGGTCCCGGATTCGATTCCAGTAGGAGGTGCAGGAGGCAGCTGATGGATGTTTCTCTCTCATGGATGAGGATGCTGATAAGGAAAAGCAGGATTGTCGTGCCAGGCAGATTTGGTTTTACGACTTTTTTTTTAAATATATTTTATTGATTTTTTACAGAGAGGAAGGGAGAGGCATAGAGAGTTAGAAACATCGATGAGAGAGAGACATCAATCAGCTGCCTACTGGGGATGTGCCCGCATCCAAGGTACATGCCCTTAACCGGAATCGAACCTGGGACCTTTCAGTCCGAAGACTGACGCTCTATCCAGTGAGCCACACCGGTTTGGGCAGACTCACTTCTTTCCCAGAATGTTTCTAGAAGCCAAAGGAGAGCATGGCCGAGGCTGTCCCCTTGTTGTTCCTTTTACCCCAGTGTCTTCCTTTGCCTCACTGACCTCGGCTTCCATAAACGCACTCTCAAACTCACCTGGACTCGAGTTGCGAAATCTTTCCCACAGGAAGGCAAGGACCCATCTACCACAGGCCGGTCTGAGTCAGACCTGCCGCCGGCCCACCCCTGGGTGGTGACACAGAGAGCAAAGAGCACCTTTTGGAGTAAGCACTTCCGCATTCTTAGCCCTAAGACTGGGGCAGGACAGTGGTCAGACAGATGACAGGCGGTGTCCTCTGGTGGTCTGGAAGGTGGTTCCAGGAGTTCCGGTCACATCTGGTAGTTTGGTTAATGGATGGGAGGTAACAGGTGGCCAGGATAGTGAATCCTGCAGGGGGTTGTCTGTCCAGGCTTTGATGCAGGGCTTGGAAATTTTTTTTTAAAAAATTTTTTGGGGCCTTTTTTTTTTTTTTTTTTTCAATTCCCAGGCTGGTTAGAATAAGAATGGGGATGGCTCGGTGGTGAACATGGAGCTGTGAACCCAGAGGTCACGGTTCGATTCTCAGTCAGGTCAGGGCACAGGCCCGGATTGCAGGGGCCGGGTCCCCAGTGTGGGGTGTGAAGGAGGCAGCCAATCCATGATTCTCTCTCATCACCGATATTTCTCTCTCTCTTTCCCTCTCCCTTCCTCTCTGAAACCAATAATATATATAAATATTATTGATTTTTTACAGAGAGGAAGGGAGAAGGATAGTAGAAACATCGATGAGAAAGAAACATCGATCAGCTGCCTCCTGCACGCCACCTACTGTGGATGTGCCCGCAACCAAGGTGCATGCCCTTGACAGGAATCGAACCTGGGACCTTTCATTTCACTGAGCCAAACCGGTTTTGGCTATATATATATATATATATATATATATATATATTAAAGAATGGAGTCTTTCCTCTTCCCTCAATCTTCATAAGGTTAATCATTTTAGCAGCTTGGTTACATGACTGTTATATATGCCCCCTGTCTCCATGCTTTCCTGGGTGATGACAGCCATCATTCGGGTCTGAAAGAAAAGCAGTTGGACCATAAGAAGTATTTAGCTCTGGTTTCTAATAGTACTCAATAGGAGATATTTTTTTCAGCCCATTTTAAAAAATATATATTTTATTGATTTTTTTTTTTTTTACAGTGAGGAAGGGAGGGGGATAGAGAGTCAGGAATATCCATGAAAGCGGAACATCAAACAGCTGCCTCCTGCACACCTCCCACTGGGGATGTGCCCGCAACCAAGGTACATGCCCTTGACCAGAATCGAACCTGGGACCCTTCAGTCCGTAGGCCGACGCTCTATCCACTGAGCCAAACCGGTCAGGTCCCCATCTTATCTATGATCCCTCCATCTGCGGTAAGTTTCAGTTGGTCCTAGTCTTCATGTGATCTGCCCAAACATAACATTTGCAAGTCACCAGGGATCACATGAAAATAGTGGCTGTTCATCCTAACTGCTATGGCCAGTAGGTCAGCTAAAAAAAAAAAATGCTTATAAGACTTGTGTACATCTCCTTTTTAAAAAATATATTTTATTGATTTTTTTACAGAGAGGAAGGGAGAGGGATAGTTAGAAACATCAATGAGAGAGAGACATTGATCAGCTGCCTCCTGTTCACCCCCTACTAGGGATGTGCCCACAAACAAGGTACATGCCCTTGACCGGAATAGAACCTGGGACCCTTCAGTCCACAGACCGATGCTCTATCCACGGAGCCAAACCGGTTTCGGCCATTTGCTCCTTTTGAAATCTGTCCTACAATAAATAACTATAGTGAATAGCAATCACAAGGCCTCTGAATACATACAACTTCCAATATTTCTATGCCCTTATTTATGAATCAAAACATTTTATAGACGTGGGCAAGGTACCTATGTCTGAAGAGTACACGTAAGTAGGTCTGATAAGGAACAATTGGAAATCTTTGATGAATCACAGGGACACACCAGAGGGGAGACAACAAGCAGGAAGAGAAGAATTCCGTGCAACTCCAGGCTGATGGGGAGGGAGCAGCAGGCAGTGAGAGGGTGAGCAAAACAAGTGACTTACATTGTTACTGCCGCCCCCCCCAAAAAATAAACAACCCCCCAAAAAAATAAACTAGAGGTGAGATCCTGATGAAAAACCCCTAAGTGATTCCCAGCTGGAAGACTTCATCCCCGTCTGCACTGCCCTGGTGTCTCCCCCCCTTCCCCCAAAACACACACACACACACACACACACACACACACACGCGCGCGCGCACACACACATACACACACATACACACACATGCACACACATGCACACACACACACACACACACACACACACACTTGCACGCACACAGCGCCCCTCCCTTGCGGAGGCTACAATCTTGGGACAAATGACTCAGATCAGAGATAAATCGGTGACGTCAAGCTCATCCATTTTATTGGAAAAAGGAACAGCCCTTCCCTTCGCCCTGTCCCCCGACGGTCCCTTCAACCTAGCGAATCCGGCAAAGACACCAGAGCGCCAGTCCCTTAGGAGCCAGAGCCCGGAGCGGAGGTTAGACTGTGTGTGCGCGTGTGGGAATTTCCCCTCGGTCCCTTACTTCTACCTACACAGTCGCCACTTTGCTGACGGTCCCTGGACGGGGGCGGGGCCCTGGACGGGGGCGGGGCCCTCCCAGGGGCGGGGCTCTGGGCGGGGGCGGGGCCCTCCCGGGGGCGGGGCCCGTGGCGGGGCGGGGCCTCCGGGGGGCGGGCCCTCCCGGAACTTTTGCCCGCGGGGGTTGCTCTCCCGCCGCCGTGACGCAGAGGTTCCCGGCGCCCAGCAGGTAGGTGGTGGCCGCTACGGGGCCGGGGAGGGGGACCCCGCTAACCCGGGCTGAGGGTGGTATACCCGCTGCCCGCCGCTCCCCGCACCCCCACCTCCAGCTCTGCTCGGGTCTGTTGTAGCTCCAGCTCGAGGGGTGCAGGAGTGAGTCCTGGGGGTGCCGTGGGGAGGGGAGGCGGGGACGGGGGGCTGATGGGGGGAGAAGGGGAGTGCAGGTGCGGCAGGTGCGGCAGGTGGCAGGTCCCCGGAAGCTGGAGGGGCTGCAAGTGGGAACTGTCACCTGAGAATCTCCAGGCCCCGTTTCCCTATTTACGCCCTTACTTTGCCTCCCTGTCCCGCGCCCCCTGCCCTGCACACGGACCATTGCTGTTTGCTTCCTCAATTGTATGCCAGTTTATGCTGTGGAAATGGAGCTTCAAACACCCCTTCCCCACCCCACCCCCCCATCCAAATCCTGCTGCAGCCCCTGAACCCTTCTAGGTGCAAACTCAGAAGCGTGCAGCTCACAGGCCTTCTGCTACTTCCTGGACTCCGAAAACTCTAGGACGGAAAATTTAGTTTCTTTTTCACTTTCTTTTTTTAAAAAATATTTTTATTGATTGGAGAGAGGGAGGGGAAGAAGGGAGAGAAACATCAATGCTGAGAATCAATGATGGGCTGCCTCCTGCGCGCCCCCTACTGGGGATGGAGCCCGCCACCTGGGGCGTACCCTGCGGGGCAATGGAACCCGGGACCCTGCATTCTGCAGGCTGATGCTCTATCCATCAGGCCAGTGGTTCTCAACCTTCCTAAGGCCGAGACCCTGGCATACAGTTCCTCATGGGGTGGTGACCCCCCAACCATGAGATTTTGCTACCGTTATGCATCGTGATGTAAATATCTGCATTTTCCGATGGTCTTAGGCGACCCCGGTGAAAGGGTCGTTCAGCCCCCCAAGGGGTCGCGACCCACAGGTTGAGAACCACTGCACTAGGCTAAACTGGCCAGGGCCACTCCTGGTCTCTCTCCCAGCCTCGCTCCGAACCCCGATGGCCTGGGGGAGGCCCAGCCCGGGTTCTCCCCTGACCCTTTGGTGGCCCCTGCGGCCCCCCCCCACCCACCCTCGCCCCGGGAGCGCCTGGATTCCGGGCATCTGACTCACTGCCCCGCCCTCCCCTCCCTCCTGCCAGCCTCGGAGTCAACTTTGAGCCGCATCAGCTGCTGCGCACCAGCTGCTGAGGGCAGCCGCCTCCCTGTGGCTGAGTGCCTTTCCGAAGTGCCCTGGGGAGGGAGAGGGAGAGGGGGGAGAGGGAGAGGGGGGAGAGGGCGAGGTTCTGACTCAGCATAGGTTATCCTGGCAAAAGTCGGGGAGAGGGTGTGGAACAGGGAGCTGCCCCTGGGGGGGATTGGTTAGGGTCCGGAGACAAGCCTGTGTCTGCAGCAGACCCTCAGCCCCGGCTCCTGCTGTCTCTTCACCAGAAAGCCCCCCTGGGTGAGGGCCACCCACCCTTACAGACTGGGTCGCCCTCCAATTTCCAAAGCTGTTGTACCCCTGTAGCCTGGTCGTCCTCCGGCCTTCAGATCCCTGCTGGCATGACTAGAAACCCTTTCCTAGCCCAGCGCCAGCTTGTGGGACCAGAGAGTGTACCCCATCAGATGTGTGCGTGGAAACCCTTTTGCTGAGCATGCGATCCTGTCCCCCCACCTCCACCCCCACCCCACCTGCACTGCCTCTGTGGTGCTGACTGTAGCTATCGGGGACCTGGTGTATCAGAAACCATTGCAATCAGCTGGGTGAGCAACACCGCCATCGCCCTGGCTTGGAGTAGGGCCTGGCTTGGGAGTAGGGTGTGGTGTTTGTTTTAATCCATTTTGTAAATACGCTTTTATTGATTTCAGAGAGGAAAGGAGAGGGAGAGAGAGAGATAAGCAACATCCATGATGGGGGAGAATCATGGACCGGCTGCCTCCTGCACGCCCCCTCCTGGGGATCGAGCCCACAAGCCAGGCAGGTGCCCTTGGGTGGAATCGGACCCAGGACCCTTCAGTCCGCAGGTGGACGCTCTATCCGTTAAGACAAACTGGCCAGGGCCAGGTGTGATGTTTACATGGTGATGGTGGTGATGAGCACAGACAGGCCTAGAAATAGACCTGCCAGAAGCTTCAGCATCCTTGGAGGCGTGGCGTGGGGTGTGGTTCCAGGAAGAAAGGTTCACTTTCTCTGGAGCCTGCCTGCCTCTCCGGCCTGTAGGTTCCCGGAAGAGGTTTCAGATTCCCAGGGACTCCCCCCTCCGCCCCTGCTCGGAATATCCACGGCAATCTCCGTTCTCTCCGGCATCCTCTGTGTAGCGGGCAGTGCCATTTCAGCGTGCGGTTTCTTTTCAGTAAAAATCCCCGCCTGGGTCCTGGAGATCGCAGCTCAGACCACCACCTCCGACCCAGCAGGGGGAGGCAGGGAGACCTCCGTTCAGAGTGGCTGGAGAGCAGCTCGCAGCGAGGCGAGGGCCAATGGCTGGGGGCAGACCCACCTGTTGATTCTCTGGATTTTAAAAAAGCCCCACGGACCCTGACCGGTTTGGCTCAGTGGCTAGAGCGTCGGCCTGCAGACTCAAGGGTTCCAGGTTCCATTCTGGTCAAGGGCATGTGCCTTGGTGGCGGGCACGTCCCCAGTTTGGAGTGTGCAGGAGGCAGCTGATCGACGTTTCTAACTCTCTATTCCTCTCCTTTCCTCTCTGTTAAAAAATCAATAAAAATATAATTAAAAATATATATGTATTTTAAAAAAAGCCCCACTCAGCCAGGTATGGTTCAGCAGTTGAGCGTCGACCCAGGAACCAAGAGGTCACGAGTTCAATTCCCGGTCAGGGCACATGCCCGGGTTACAGGCTCCATCCCCAGTAAGAGGCATGCAGGAGGCAATCAATAAATGATCCTCTCTCATCATTGATGTTTCTATCTTCCTCTCCCTTCTCTGAAATCAATAAAAACACTTTTTTTTTAAAAAAAAAGTGTAACATAAATTATAATCCATGGACATAATATTTTTTTAAAATATATTTTATTGATTTTTTTACAGAGAGGAAGGGAGAGGGACAGAGAGCTAGAAACATCGATGAAAGAGAAACATCGATCAGCTGCCTTCTGCATACCCCACACTGGGGATGTGCCCACAACCAAGGTACATGCCCTTGACCGGAATCGAACCTGGGACCTTTCAGTCCACAGGCTGACGCTCTATCCACTGAGCCAAATCAGTCAGGGTGACATAATATTTTTTGGCATATGACATGAAATGGTTGTCTGAGATTATAATGAAATTTGTGAGACATGTTTTGATTTAAAATAGAAAACATGTTGAATGTATGATATCTTAATAGCCTGGCCAGAGAGAACAAACTGGGTTCGATAATGAACCCTACAAGAAAAGCCACAGGGCACGTGATCTAAGTTGCAGAAGTTCGTTTTGGATCAGGCAACTTCTCATGTGCAGGGCCGAGACTCAAACTGTAAGGCAACATTTATTTTTATTTTATTTACTTATTGTTTAAAAATATCTATTTCATTGATTTTTTTTACAGAGAGGAAGGGAGAGGGTCAGAGAGTTAGAAACATCGATGAGAAAGAAACACCAATCAGCTGCCTCCTGCACGCCCCCTACTGGGGATGTGTCCACAACCAAGGTACATGCCCTTGACCGGAATCGAACCTGGGATCCTTGAATCCACAGGCCGATGTTCTATCCACAGAGCCAAACCGGTTAGGGCTGTAAGGCAACATTTATTTACAAAAGCGCAGAGGTAGAAGTAGTGCCTAGGAGAAACGGGCTTAGGAAACAAGGAATAGAGGCAAAGGAAAGGCCCTTGGAGCTGCGAAGAGAGGAAGGTCAAGGTGATGCGTCTGGAGGGGTGGGGAACGGAAGCGGAAGGGAAAGGCCCAGCTTGCTCCCTGGAGGGAGAGCCCGCTGGGTCCTGCATCCTAAGTGGTTAAGGGTGGAGTTTTTAGGGGTGACCCCAGGGGCAGATCTCCATAGAAGACTCAGCAGCTTTCCAGGTGTGTCCTTTCAGGGTGGTGGACTCCACTGATTGGTGGATCCGTGTCGGGGCAGAGGGGTTATTACTCAATGCAGCTGGTCCTGAGGTCAGCCGTGGGACTGCGTGTCGGGTTTTACTGCTTTTCTGGGCCTGGAGCTGAACGAAATACAGCTGAAGCCTCGATGTTATCTCCAGGGAGCAAAGGTCAGGGGGTCTAAACCCGAATGACCAGGATATGCGAGGGGAGGAAAGGTCATCCCGGGGACGAGGTCCTACCGTACACATGTCCGTTGCTAGGACTGGGGCCTTCCGCCCTGGTGACCTTCTGCCCCTGGCCCATCGTCCTTGCTCTGCTCCTGTCTGTCTGAACGGCCACCTACGAAAATGACGGCCACGGTCTATTTAACAACAGGGACACGATCAACACGAATGTCTGTCATCATCGGTTCCATGCCTCCAATGGGCCAGGCCCCATTCTAAGAACCTCCTCTATATTCATTCATCTGTGCGTAGACATATGACTTTCAGTTTAAAAATACTGAGCTTCAGCCGAGACCGGTTTGGCTCAGCGGATAGAGTGTCAGCCTGTGGACTGAAAGGTCCCAGGTTCGATTCTGGTCAAGGGCATGTACCTTGGTTGCAGGCACATCCCCAGTAGGGGGTGTGCAGGAGGCAGCTGATCCATGTCTCTCTCTCTCTCATTGATGTTTCTGACTCTCTATCCCTCTCCCTTCCTCTCTGTAAAAAATCAATAAAATATATTTTTTTAAAAAAGAAGAAAAATAAATACTGAGGTTCAGAAGCATTAATTACATTCGCTGACTATACCTAAAAGGTGGTATAATAAGTACTCTTCCAAAAAAACACTCCGGGTGTTGGAACCAGCCTTAGGTGAGGTTTCTGGTTTAGCTTTTCACCCGGATCTGGCATTTAGTGGAAGTAGACTTGCTACTGACACCTTTATCCCCTTCTGTTCTTCTTCTTCTTTCTCCTTCCTGGGTCCAGCATGAACCCTCTGAATAGATGTTGATGCCAGAGAGAAGCCCATCGGTATTGGTGTTTAGATAGGTGATCCCCAACGTGGCACTCCACTCATGATGTGTCTTTTCCACAGTAACCCCGTGTGTCACCATGGTGTCCCCTCCCTGCGGCCTGATAACCCAGCAAAAGGAGCCAGGTAAGCCTGGCTCATGACTCTGACTTGCCATCGTACGTTGGCACCTCGCACGATGCCCGGTCGGCGGGAGGCATTCTGTGAACCTCGGTGACCTCTTGAACTCTGGTCTCTCTCTCTCTCTAGTGCCACTGAAGAGCATTTCGGTGACCTTGTCCATTCGCGAGTTTGTGGCCGGTGTGTCTGCTACCTTGAACTATGAGAACGAGCGGACGGTTCCGTTGGAGGCCTTCTTTGTTTTCCCCATGGACGAAGACTCCGCTGTCCACAGCTTCGAGGCCCTGGTGGATGGGAAGAAGATCGTGGCAGAACTGCAGGAGAAGTCGGAGGTACTAGCAATGAGTATATTACTTCCTCCCTTTTTTGTGCCCCTAATGCATACGCGTTATGTTGCAGAGAACCGGAATAACCAAGCAATGCCGGGAGAATTTGCAGTCACACGTTATTCACCGGTGGGCTCAGGAAAAAAAAAAAAGAATTCAAATTCTAAGCCAGGCTACAAGCAGAACGTCCCTTTTTTATTAAAGAGCCAGCCCTATGGGCGCTTAGCGATTATAGTATTTCGCTGCTGGCCTTGAAAACAACCCAGTTCTATCCAATTTAAAAAAAATGCACCAGGCATGGCATTGAGAGTATGGGCGTTATCTAGTCTCTGGCCTCCAAGGTCAGACAGCCAAGTTTATCTTCCTCATTATTCAAGCAGGCTAAAGCAGGTTAGAAAGCAAAGTTATTATTACTATTATTATTATTTTTTAGAATAAGAGGCCGTCTTAAAGAAACACACAAAAACAGAGAATTCCAAACAGTCGTTTTACAAAACAGGGGTTAGCCTTCTCAGGAAGGTTCTCTATCACATGCAGCTTCCCTGGCCCGTTGTCGTTGAATGCTTTGTCCTCTGCTGCCCTCTCACCGATGACTTTCCTAAAACCCTTGGAGGGAAACACCCATCGGAGACACTCAGCGTTTGGCAGTGAACTTGGCCAGACCCATCACAGGATCCCCCCTACCCGTCCTGGTCTCCGCCCCGAGCAGGTCCCCTCTCCTGTCCTCCCATCACCCGTCTCTCCTTGTCCTCCGTAGGCCCGCACCAATTACGAGAACGCCATCAGCCAGGGCCAGCAAGCCTTCCTGCTGGAGGAGGACGACCAGGCCGGCGACATCTTCTCCTGTAATGTGGGGAACCTGCCCCCCGGCTCGAAGGCGGCCCTCACCCTGAAGTACGTGCAGGAGCTGCCCGTGGAGGCCGATGGCGCCCTGCGCTACGTGCTCCCCGCTATCCTGAATCCTCGCTACCAGCTCTCCCGTGAGTGGATACCAGCGGGGAAACGCCCCCCTCTGGGTGGTCGGGGTGCTAGAAACATGGCGGGGAGGGGACCCGCCACTGAGGTAACTTTCCGTAGCAGGGCCCGAGGGCAGCAGCCCTCAGGTGAACACGCCCGCGGTCTCCTCGAAGGACGTGCCCTACACTCTCCACCTGGCCGCCACCGTCAGCTCGCAGCACGGCATCAAGAGCGTCCAGTGCAACTGCCCCGTGAATCCCGTCGAGTACCTGGAAGAGAAGACGTCGGCTCAGGTAGTTAGAGAGAGCGCTGTGGCTGCCAGCACCCCCATTTTGGGGTCCCCATCTTCCTCCTCACTCCATCTCCTAAATATTGCTAACTGTCCCCTGAGAACCCCGGGGGAATCACACTGGGCCCCAGATAGTTAGATAGATAGATAGATAGATAGATAGATAGATAGATAGATGATGGATGAATAGTTAGATAGATGATAGATAGATAGATAGATAGATAGATGATAGATAGATAGATAGATGATAGATAGATAGATAGATGATAGATAGATAGATAGATAGATGATAG
>JAAGEH010000417.1:24897446-24917262 GCA_011751065.1 Lasiurus cinereus
TAGATAGATAGATAGATAGATGATAGATAGATAGATGATAGATAGATGATAGATAGATGATAGGTAGATTGATAGATTGATAGATAGATTGATAGATAAATGATGGATAGATAGATGATAGATAGATGAAGATAGATACATAGATGATAGGTAGATTGATAGATAGATAGATGATAGATAGATAGATGATAGATAGATAGATAGGGGAATTACACTGGGCCCCAGATAGATAGATGATAGATAGATAGATAGATAGATAGATAGATAGATGATAGCTAGATTGATAGATTGATAGATAGATAGATAGATGATAGATAGATAGATAGATAGATATAGGATATATATAGATATTTTATTGATCTCAGAGAGGAAGGGAGAGGGAGAGAGAGCTAGAAACATCAATGATGAGAGAGAATTATTGGCCTGCTGCCTCCTGCATGCCTCCCTACTGGGGATCAAGCTCACAACCCAGGCATGTGCCCCTGACCAGGAATCGAACCCGGGACCCTTCAGTCCACAGGCCAGCGCTCTATCCACTGAGCCAAACTGGCTAGGGCTGGGCCCCTTCTTTATCCTCATTTCATCTCAGAGCCTCCTGCCTGCCTGTTCTCGCCCTGGCTCCTGGCTCTGCTCACAGCGGCAGGAGCCGGCAGACCTTGGCTCTGACCTCGGCCCCAGGCAGAGGCAGGGCCTTCTCACCTGGCTTCTGTGCTCGCTCCCAACTCAGATCTCCTTGGCTGACGGACACAAATTTGATCGAGACGTGGAGCTCCTGGTGTACTACAGTGAGGTGCACACCCCCAGTGTAGCCGTGGAGATGGGGGCGCCCGAAAGCAAGCCCGGTATGTTCCTTCTCCCTTTGTAGTTACCTCCTAGGGTCGTTGAATTACCCTCAAATGACGCTCACTTTTTCTTTTCTTTTCTATTCAGTAATGGGTAAAAACAAACAAACAAAAAAACAAAAACAAAAACAGGACTAGTTTACACTATGGCATGCAAAAGTGGTTCAGGTCAACGAATATCATGTGACTATGTCCTATATGTAAATGTAGGTGCATTAGTAGATAATTAGACAAAGGACCTGAAAAAAAATGGACAAGGGAAATGCAGCTAGTTTGCAAATGTGGGACAGTGATCAGCCTCTACAAGTATAAATAAAAGCAAACGATGTGACTTTTTCACGTTTTAAATGAGCAAAGATTTCCAAATCTGGGAACGCCTCCTGCTTTAAAAGGTGAGGTGAGTTTGGCACTCTGGCAGATGGCTGTAAGCAGCAATAATTTGGTATCAAGCTTTGGAGAAGATAGATTTGGTGGTATGTATCAAAGGAAATGTTCATTTTTAGTGATTCCAATTTTAGGAATCTTACCTAAGGAAACAAATTTAAGTGTAAGTAAAAATATACACTGAAATGGCCACTTTAATATCAAAGATTAGTAAATAATCAAAATGTCTCACAGTAGCTACATTCACTATGCTGGGATTATTTGATGAATTATTATGCAGCTACTATAATCATATATGTTGACACAGTAGTTTCAACATATATGACAGATTGAAATAATATGGAAAAAAAGGCTTCCAATGAGGACTAAGTAAAAGAAAAGTAAGTTATACATACAGATTACTATAAAAAAAATAATCTGTCAATTAAGAAAAACATTTAAAACCACAGGAAATATGCATGTAGTAATTATGGTTAGATTAAGACTAACTTTCTAAATTTTTTGTTTTATCTAATAAATAACTTTTTTTGATTGACTTATCATTCCAACATCTAATCTCACCTAGAGTTCTTTCTTTGTTCTTTTTTTAATTGTGGTAAAATTTATCTGACATAAATTTTAAGTAAAAAGAAAACTAATACTTTGGTATAAAATTTACATAATGGCAATTTTACCATTATAATGATTTTTAACGATGTAGCTCTGTTGCCTTAAGTACATTCACCATGTTGTAAATATCACCATTATCCATCTTCAGAGTTTTTTTTTCATCTTAACCTAGTTTCTTCATTTCTAAGCCTAAGTTTAGTTTCTTAGTAGGTTTAGTTTTTAAATTTCTTTAATTTATCTTGTTCTCCAAATTTTCCTTAATATATATCTACTTTTCCTTTTATTTATTTTTTATTTGTTTTTATTGATTTCAGAGAGAGGAAGGGAGAGAGAGAAACATCAATGATGAGAATAATCATCAATCCCCTGCCTCCTACACACCTCCTACTGGAGATGGAATCCACAACCCGGGCATGTGCCCTGACTAGGAATCGAACCATGACCTCCTGGTTCCTGGGTCGCTGCTCAAACACCACGCCACACCTGTGTGCCTTTGCTTTTCATTGCACTCGTGTAACACACGTCAGGGCCTGCCTGCTGTCTCAGACCTCCCTGAGCTGCCCTGGCCCTGGACTGCAGAGACCACGAAGCCTCATTGGAAAGATATTGGCACTTCGGAGCATTTCGCACTGGGGAGGAATGAAGCATCCTTGGGGACAATCATAGTCAAAACACAATGTCCTGGGTTAGGCTCTTACTGCCATAACTACTGCTGCTTTCAAGATAAGTGGCTATAGTTGACCTTCAACAGGCCATTTTTCTTATTGTGGACATTTGGCCACTTCACACTCCAGCTCACAAATTGGAACTCATTAATTTGCCTTTATTTGTTTCACCATTCTCCCCCCACCCACACCCCCACCCCCTACCCCCCACTGGGCAGGCTGTTCATGTTAAACCTGTTAGAGGGGGTCCCAGCCTCAGCCAGCTTTGCTCCAGCTCCTGTTCTCTGAGACTCTCTCTGTCTTTGTACATTCATTGCCTGGTTTTGTCCTTCCCTTTGGGCGAGCGCCCCCTGGTGTGCCCAAGAAGTACTCCCACAACAGGATGTGTGTTGTTTTATTTTTTAAATTGCTTTTCATCTCACGGTGTCTTTATTCTTTCCGAGTAGGTTCTCTGATGGGAGATCCGTCCACGATGGTGAGTTTCTACCCAAACATCCCAGAGGCTCAGTCGCCAACCACGTGCGGAGAATTTGTCTTCCTCATGGACCGCTCGGGAAGTATGCACTGTCCCATGAACAATCAGAACCCATCTCAGCTGCGCATCGAGGCAGCCAAGGTAACCCTCGTCCTCTTTCTGGTCTTGTGCTCAAGTAAGGAGGAGTCTCCAGGGTGAAATTAGAGTCCATCTGGGTCCCTCTGGCTCTGTGTCCAGCTGCACTGCAGCTCACGTGACCGCTCCAAGGACTATAAGACTTAGAGGCCGAAACCGGTTTGGCTCAGTGGGTCTGCGGACGGAAGGGTCCCAGGTTCGATTCCAGTCAAGGGCATGTATCCTGGTTGCAGGCACATCCCCAGTAGGGGGTGTGCAGGAGGCGGCTGATCGATGTCTCTCTCTCATCGATGTTTCTAACTCTCTATCTCTCTCCCTTCCTCTCTGTAAAAAATCAATAAAATATATTTTAAAAAAAAAAAGACTTAGAGGCACGCTCTGCGTGAAGGCCCCTCCAGAGTTAGATTGGGGGGGAGGAAGGTGTCTGTGTGTCTTCAAGGATCCTCCCTCACTCGTTCCTCCTCCTCTCTGCCTTCAGGAAACACTGATTTGGCTGCTGAAGAGTTTGCCTCTAGGCTGTTACTTCAACATCTATGGATTCGGAAGTTCCTTCGAGGCCTTCTTTCCGTAAGTTTCTAGAAAGGCTCCAGAGAGTCCAAAAAAAAAAAAAAAGATCATCTAAAAAAGGGACTCTATTGTTAAAGGGGTTACGGTAGAATTGACTGGGGCATTGGGGGTTTCAGGTGAGGCTGTTTACAGTGGGGCGAATCCCAAGGCAGGGACGCCATTCTGGGCGTGTCCGCTGGCGATGGCCCTGAGTGTGTCTGCTTGTCTCAGGGAGAGTGTGAAGTACACTCAGGACACCATGGAGGAGGCGCTGAAGAGAGTGAAGACTATGGATGCTGACCTGGGGGGCACAGAAATCTTGGCACCACTCAAGGCCATTTACAGTAAACCTTCCATCTCAGGCCACCCTCTCCAGGTAAGAGTTAGAGCTGAGCTCACAGGAAGGGGGTAGAGAGAGCTAGACTTCGGTTCAAGAATGCATAACCCCAAGTTTCCTTGTAGGGTTGTCGCATATATACATACTAGGGGCCCAGTGCACAAATTCGTGCACCTTGAAAGGAACTGTGGTAAAAGGGAAAAGACAAGAGGCATTCCATGGAATTGCCCTTCCTCAGCTCCATGCTCCGAGCGGTGGAGGTGGGAGCGGGCTTGTGGAATGTCACAGATGCCCAGGGTTCGGAACACACCGTGGGGAAACAAGGGACAGTGGCCCACGAGGGACTGAAGAGGCATGAAATCATCGAGTTTCTCAAGGGCGAATTGCGGTCTGTTAGAAATGAACTTAAAAAAAAAACAAACGAGTGAACTTCATAAAAGAGACTTGACCAATGTCTTCCGTGTTCAGCTTTTTGTCTTCACAGATGGAGAAGTGAACGACACATTCAGTGTCGTTAGAGAAGTGAAAAGCAACGGGCAGAGGCACAGGTACGCAGACAATGTCATTTCTGGGCGACTGACCCGCAGGCTGACGCTCTATCCATTGAGCCAAACCGGTTTTCGGTCTATTCACATTTTGACATATTCTTGATTCTTGTGGGAGTTGGTATATTTTATCTAAATTTTCAAATTTCTTTGCATGAGATCATCAACAATGTTGCCAGATGATGTTACTAAGTTTTATAGAATCGGTTGTCGTATTCCCTTTTTATTCCTGACCCTGATTATTTGTGCCTTCTCTTTGGTCCTTGCCCTAAATGTTTGTCAGTTTTTTAAATATGTTGTTATTGATTTTTAGAGAGAGAGGAAGGGAGAAGGATAGAGAGAGATAGAGAGAAAAACATCATTTGTCAGCTGCCCCCTGCACGCCCTCTACTGGCGATCAAGTCGGCAACCCTGGCAGGTGCCCTGACTAGGAATTGAACCAGTGACCTCTTGGTTCATGGTCGATGCTCAACCACTGAGCCACTCCAGCAGGGCATGTTTGTCAATTTTACTAATCTTTGCCGAAAAACAGCACTTTTGGGGGAAACTTTCTTTTGTCTGATTGTCTTCTGTATCAATAACATATGCCCCCTATGTTCCTTTCATTTTCTTTAAAATTTTGGGGTTTGTTGGCTGCTTTTTCCCCAAGATCTGGAGATGGATGTTCATTAGGTGGTTGAACTTTAGACTTCTTTTTCTGACATGTGTATGGAGAACCAGAATTATAAACATACCTGTAACTGAATCCTAAATTTGGGTATGTCACTTTCAATTGGTATTCCCCTCTTTCTAGTGATCATTATGATTTCTTTATAAAAGCATACTAACTAGTACACGATCTCTTTACGGATTTTTATGTGCGTGTGTTTTTTTTACCATGATTTTATCACGTCACCCTTTCGTCCCTGTCTCTAACTTCAGGCTGTTTTTTTTTACAACCGCAGGTGTTTCTCATTTGGAATTGGTGAAGGAGCCTCCACCAGCCTCATCAAGGGCATTGCCCGGGCATCGGGGGGCGCGGCAGAATTTATCACAGGCAACGAGAGGATGCAGTCGAAGGTGAGGGGCAGACCCGTGTCCAGGGTGGGTGGTCAGAGAGATTGGGTGGGATCAGGGGCACCCTGCTTTAAGAAATGAGGCAACCTATTGCCTCTAGGATTCATTTCTTTATATTCCCAAGGCTTTGGGCTACAGACTCCATAGGACTACTTTTTCTGTGAACGGGGCCCACTGTAGTTTCTGGGCAAATGGCATCTGGTCCCCGCAGTTGGAAGTCCAGAAACAAGATGCTGGAAGCGGTCAGGGCTTTGTGTTTCAAACAAGAAACAGAGAAACTTAGGAATTTTGCCTGCTGAGCGTGGCATCCCAGCTGTGTGTTTGAGGACCCGGTGGGTCCTTTAGTCTCTCCTCCACGCAGGTGACACAAAGACCACCAGAAGGACAGCCCTCGCCAGTTTGGCTCGGGGGATAGAGCGTCGGCCTGTGGACCAGAGAGTCCCGGGTTCCATTCCGGTCAAGGGCACGTACCTTGGTTGCAGGCTCCTCCCCGGCCGGGGCCCCTAGGCAGGGCTCATCCAGGAGGCAACCCATCGATGTGTTTCTCTGACATCGATGTTTCTCTCCGTCTTTCCCTCTCTCTCCCACTCTCTCTGAAGATGGATGGGAAAATATCCTCAGGTGAGGATCAACAACAACAAAAAAACAAACCAACCAACACAAAAAAACAAGGACGACAGTTGTCCTCTGTCTGTAGGTTGGAAGAGGTGGTAGACAGCTCCTCCGTGTGATGAGTGAGCACACAGAGGGCATCCCCCATCTCTGGTTATAGTGCCAGCTGGTGCCATTTCTCGTCTCATGCCTACCTCGCCTTTACTTTATTCATGTTTATTCCGGTGTCTCTGCCTTAGCTTCCTTGTGTGTAAAGCAAAAGTAAGAACACCCATCTCCTAGTGGGCTGTATAGCTCCTCGGGCATGATGAACATGCAGGTAGAGTAGGTATGGTTGTCATTATGTATTCATGGGCTGATCCTGTCTCTGGAGGGGGGGCGGGGCCCCCCACCAGGCTCTCAGGGCCCTGAAGCTCTCACTGCAGCCTGTGGTAGAGGATGTTTCTCTGAGCTGGGATTTGCCTGCCGGTCTGTCGGCTAAGATGCTTTCCCCGGAACCAACTGTCATCTTCCGGGGTCAGAGGTTAATCGTCTATGCCCAGTTGACCGGGACGATGCCGGTGAGACTCCATTCTTGCTTGTTCCTCCAGCCCGAGTGCCCAGTGCCCCGAGCTCTGCTCCGGACACTTGCCCAGCGGGGTCAGCCTCCCTCCCCTCGCCAGCTTGTCAAGTCTCTGGTGTTCGGAACTGCCCGATTTCTCGCCAGAAACCTTACGTGTGCAGAGTTGGGGAGCTGGCCCCATTCTGGCATCTCTCCCCGGGGGCTCTCTGCCTTCCCTCATGTCTGCTCTTCTCTACCTTCCAGCCGGCAGAGGCAACAGGAAAAGTTTGCCTCAAGTTCAGCCTCCAGGGCACGCAGTGTGAGAATCCGGTGGCCTTTTCTCTCCAGCCCAAGTCGGATGCCAAGTAAGATTTCCATTCTTCTTTCCTGGTTCCTGCCTTTTCTTTCTCCTTTCCTTCCCCCCTCCTCCCCTCCCTTTTCTCCTTTTGTCTCTCCCTCCTTCCCCTTCCTCCTCGTCCCTTTCTTCTTGTCTCTGCCATCCTTGGGCGCCCATTTCCCGCTCTTCATGTGGGGCTCAATGATTTCCCTAAAGTCACTATGTCCTTTGCCGGCCACTCGGTTTCATCTCACCCCTATCTTTACGCTCCTCCCTGCGCCATCCCTAGCTGGTCAGGGCTCTGCGTAGCGGGCCCAGCAGTGCTTCTCCGGGATTTCACGGGAATTCTTCATTCTCTTAGCCTCACCATTCATCGCCTCGCTGCCAAGTCCTTCATCCAGACCAAGGACATGGGCTTCCAGGAAACTCCAGCGGATGATAAGAAAGACGTCTTGAAAATAAGCCTGGAGTGTGGCGTCATCAGCTCCCACACGGCTTTCATTGCCGTCAACAAGGACCTCAACAAGCCGGTTCAGGGACCCCTGGTTCGCAGCGATGTTCCAAGACCGATGCTGCTTGGTGCTCCTATGGCGATGATGTGTGGTGCTCCTATGGCGATGTGTAGTGCTCCTGCTTGTGCTCCGATGTTTGGTAATTCTGCTCCCAGGGCTTATGCTTCTGTTAAGAAATTACGGAAACATGCAGGTGGTGAGTTTTATTCTAATCAAACTCACATAAAATAAGGGATCCTGGGTACATCATTTAAAGCAAATGTTTATGAAAAGTCCTTCTCCTCCCTTCCCTCTTGTCTCTCCACATCTAAGATAACGGACGCTACAAACCATTTCTGTCTAGAAAACTAGAAATGACACCATTAGCGAGAAAATGTAAAGTACTCCAAGAAGTGGGGGGGGGAGGGGAATGAGGGAAATGAAACTGAGAGTCCACATGAAGCGGTCACACTGCCTGAACCTGAAGCTGATGGATCCGATGGGGACTGGTTAATGATTGGGACACATGGCCAGCAAACAGCCTGGTCGTGGTAGGAGATGGGTGCTGATGGCTGGGCTGCCTCAGACTTGAGGCCAAAACCGGAGAGTGAACAACAGCTCAGGGAGAAACAGAGCTTTTGTCAAGGAATACAGTGGTACCTCGAGACACGAGTGCCCTAACATATGAGATTTTTGAGATAGGAGCCGTGGAGCGAGCAATTTTTGCTTTGAAATATGAGCAACATTTGAAATAGGAGTCATCGCGTGGACCGGCTGGCTGCACACGACCCACCAGTTTACCAGCAACTCGAGCGTCTCATAGTTTCCCATGCCTCAAGGTTCCAGAACGAATTAAACTCGTATCTCGAGGTACCACTGTATTGAGGAGCCGATCAGCTGGAAGGACTGACTGAGATCACCGTGGAGGATAAGCTATGTAGAGTCCCACCCCCAAAGGATTTGCTTCAATGGGGCCCTGGTGTCTGCTGAGTCCACCCCATGAGTGTGGCGCTTGTGGAGGTGGTGGGGTGGTGATGCTTTGACATGGTCTGAAGCTATCCACCAGGGACTCCTAGGAGATTCAGGCCAAGGTCAGCCACTGCCTTTGTTCTGCCTCAGGGCCACCCAGCATGAGACACAAAATGATCTGCAGATGGCTGCTACTTGTGTTGAGCTTGGAGGTGCCTAGGAGAAGCCAACTTATAAACCCAGGCTGACTGTGGCTAGTGCCAGGCCCAGGCAACAGGTAGTAGGCCAGATGCTGCTTATTTGAGAGATTTTAGGAAAATATGAAGCATGAGCCATTCCAATGGTAAAGCCACTAGAAACAGCTGGTGTGGACAGGGCCTCCACCAGGGTGCTATGTTAATCCAGGTTGATGGAGACTCAGATATGGTGGCCACCTGCTGGCTTTTGGGGGGAGGATTTGGCAAAGGATCAATGGCCTCTACCAGTGCTTCTGTCTGGAAGAAAGCTGTCCCTCCAGCTCTTGTTGTGATGCCAGATCATGCAGTTCCTCCCTATATGCCTCAGGTGCCTTTCAAATTGCTGTCCCCATGCTGGAGCTCTTAGGAGTGGGTTTGAATTCATCCATGTGTGGACTCATTAGGAGGAACTGCCTGGGACTCCTGCAGCCTCTGTCTCCCTCAGCCTCGTCCCTTGCTGTTTTTTATAACCAGAAGTTATGGAGACTTTTCTTCCCAGCACTGGAACCCTGGGCTGGGGACTTGGTGTGGGGCTGGGACCCCTTGCTCCTCAGGGTGTCCCTCTATAGCTGATATATCCCCCCTAGTTTTTATCTGTCCCCACCTGGATGTGGCACCAATCCCTCTTACCAGTCTTGATGTGGCTTCTTCTTTAATTCCATAGTTAATAGGACTTCCATTGAGCTTGATTTCAGGTAGTTCTGAATGATGGTTATTCCATAGTTTAGTTGTAATTTTGATATGGTTGTGGGAGGAGACAAGTATACTGCATTTATTTATACTGCCATCTTGTTTGGAATTTCTGGATATTTTTAAAGTATATGTATTTTTCAATTAGTTGTTTACAGGTGGAACAGTTCTGCTTGATAACCAGATATCTTGGCTTGGGAGGGAGTGGCCGGAGCAGAGTGAAGGTTGAAGCCATTTGATTGGAGGAAGACAAGGAGTTTTGAATTAGGGTGTTGGATAGGTTATGTACATGGGTGCTTAATCTCTAAAGAGGATGGCAGGCTTTGCAAGGAAGTGAAAGTCCTCAATCTAGTTTTCAGATACTTCAGTGAATGTAGAAAAGGGACAAAGAAGTTGGAGGGTGACAGCCGTGAGGCTACTGGTGTGAGGAAGGTAACCCAGGTGAAGAATCATGATGTGGATGTGGCCTTTGGGACTAAAGAGGTTGCCAACCCCACCTACCTCACCCTCTCAAACCCGGATGCTTGGGTTCTGGTCCCTGGAGCAGCCACTGTTTAAGAAGGTTAGAGGGAGAAAAGATTCCTAGGAGGAAAAGTTAGTTTTCACGTTGAGATGAGTAGTTGAAGGAAGCCTCTGGTGATGAAACTAGTGATGCAGAAAAGATCATTGTCCTGAATCAGGAAGACACGGTTGGAAGGGCCCGGAGGGTACAGGATTTGGGCTCCTGAGAGAAGAAGGAAAGGCACAATGAATATGATGACGGAGGCTGACACGGATCGGAGCATACGTCTCAAATTAGGAGGGTGTCTCCGTGTCAATGTCTATATTGTTTTTCAGCTCCTACCATCTCTGCCCAACTCACACTGGAGCATGGCAGCCCCGAAGAAGGGTTACGATCCCCATCGGTCCCCAATTGACAAAAGCCTGTTTTCTCTAGGTGAGCATCTCTCCAGGGATATTTTTCTCACCATGGCTTGTCTGTCACACCTACAGGATCAGGACTATTCGGCCAACCATTCTGTGGTTTTCCTAAACCACAGAAACAGGCTCTCGGGCTGGGTATGCCTTTAAAAGAAAAGTCTTTGAGATCTTCTTCCCCTGACATGGCTGACTTGGAAACTAACCATATAGGTGAGATGCCCCTCCGTTCCCTTTTCTAATCTCTAAGAACTAAACAGCTCATCTTCGGTGTTCTGCTGTCTCGTGGCGTTCTCTACCCAGGAGGTGGTCCATTGGCAAAGGGTCGGGGCAGAGGGTCAAATTTCCCAGTCTTTTTGGTCAGGGTCAGCCCCATTTCTGTAGTCTGCAACACAGGACACTGAAGTCTGCCCCAATGGAATTCGAGATGTGCCCCTTTGCCAGCTCAGCTCATATACCCTGCCTACCGACGGGTCCTCCTCTCACAGAGCCCGCCTGCCAGGCTGTTTGGGCCCAGCTGCATGAATCATTCTCTTACAGGTTGGGGTTGAAGACGGACCTTTTTTTTTTTTTAATGCTCTCTGATGACTTTCTGTCACGACAAGCTGTTCCTGTGGTCATTTCATGGCCTTGTGTCCCAAACAGCTGGGTCGTCAAAGTCCCTGTTGCCCCAAATAGACTTAAAGGCAACTTCTGTTGGTCTCTTCCTGGTTTCGTAGCAGGGATTTATGGTGTGCCATCATTTCATCCACATCTTTGCCACTTACCCTCTCTTTTTGCCTTCTTCTTAGGCTGCTAATAAAGAAAGGGCTTCGAGGTCTAAGGTCGATGCAGATCTCTTGTACTACCCGCTACTGTGGGGTTTTAAGAAAATTAGTTAACTTTCTATTTGTTTTAGTTTTTAGAAATATTGTGATTTGATTTCAGGGAGGAAGGGAGAGGGACAGAGAGAAACATCCAGGATGAGAGAGGATCATCGATCGGCTGCCTCCCGCACACCTTCTACTGGGGATCGAGCTTGCAACCCCGGGCATGTGCCCTGACTGGGAATTGAACTGTGACCTCCTGGTTCATAGGTCGATGCTCAACCACTGAGCCACACGGGCTGGGCAAGGTAACTTTTTAGAGCTTCAGCTTCCTCGGCTGCACTATCATGCACCTCCTCATGAGAACTTCCTTCCTGTGATCCACAGAGTCGATTCCCAGTGTACTGTCCTGGTTGTTTCCTATGCTGTCCTAAAACCTAGTAACGAGGAATATCCCCACTATAATGGGCTTCCTCTCTTGTGGAGCTTCTTACTAACGTAGAGAGAAAAGTTCCCAGCAACTACTGTTTGCTGGGAGCCATTTAAGCGCCTTCTGGGTACTGGATATTTTTCCTCCTGCATCAGGCATTACTGTCTTCCATTTGCAGAGAAGGCTGCGATTTCTGTGGGTTCAGTAACTATTAGATTTTGAGTGCAGGCAGACCTGAGATTCAAATGCAGACTTTTGATACTCAGGACCTTAGATTTTTTTTTTTCCCATTAGAGTAGAACTGTTTTTTCTTACCTACTGATTTCTAAGTTGCACTAAGTAGATCATCCCATTGGATAGCTATCCAGCTATGAGATGCTGTCAGTGAAAATTCTGTGGTCTTCAAGCAGCTTTTACACCCTCAGGATTGGACACTAGACTTTTTTTAAACATGTTTTTATTGATTCTTAGAGAGAGGGGAAGGGAGAGGGAGAGAAACATTGATCATGTGCCCTGACTAGGAATCGAACCTGAGACCTCCCAGTGCATGGGATGATGCTTATCCAATTGAGACACACCGGCCAGGGCTGGCTCACTCTTTGAGGTAGACTGCTCACCGCTTCCTTTATTTATGTCTGCTCTCTTTGGATGTTTTTGATCATTAAAGTTGAAGCTATATTTACTAGATGGGTGTTTTGTTTTGTTTTGTTTTTAATTCTCACCCAAGGATATTTTCCCATTGATTTTTAGAGAGAGTGGAAGAGAAAGGCAAAGACAGAGAGAAATATTGATGTGAGAGAAATATATCGATTGGTTGCCTTCTGCACGTGCACTGACCAGGGCCCAGGCTGGGGAGAAGCCTGCAACCGAGGTACGTGCCTTTGATCAGAATCGAACCTCAGACCTTTCGGTCCGCAGGACGATGCTCTATTCACAGAGCTAAACCGGCTAGGGCTATCTCTAATTTTTTAATATGCCTAACGTTTTAAGGGTCATTGCCATGGGACTGGATCAGACTTTAAATAGCACAATCATGTGAGTCCTTTAGTACCCCATTTCTTCCTCTCAATTCTGAAACTTCAAGTGCATCTCTCCTAGGGGCAGTACAACACTGGGTGGCCTACATCGTCACAGAAAAACTACATGTCTCCTGTGGAAGGGCTGATTGGGGAATTTGGTAGGATCTGTACCCTGGCTATAGCCTTTCTCTGGATTCAGACTCCCTCCCTGTCATATGCCAAGGGGCCACATTAAACTTCCTAGTTTCTCATCTTCTTCCTTTTATTTTTTCTCCCCCAAAATCTTAGAAGAGGATCCTCTTGTACAGCTGATTTCCCTCCAAAAGGCAGATGGTTCCTGGGATCTGAATGAAGGTCTGGCCGTGGTCCTGGGGATGAGCTTGGGAGAGATTCAGGCTGTACTCCCTGTCAAGGTGAGACTCGGGGAAGAAAAGGGGAGTCTGTCTATTTTTGAGAAGTTGGGATCAGGAAAGAGAAAGCCTGAAAGGCAGTGTCTTTTTGAATTTACAAACTCTGGAAGGGGATTCAATAAACCTCAGATACCCTGTAGTTACCACAGCAAGGCAGGATCTGCTAGTTCGATGTAACTATGAAGCTCTTCAAATATGGCCAGTGCAAATGAGAAACTACATTTTTCATTGAATTTGAGATGGGCTCTCATTGTGAAATGCATTCTTATTTTTTAAACGTCATATAAAAAGGAATGTAAAAATATTAATTAGTTTATATTGATTCTATGTTAACATAACATTTGAAATGGATCAGCCCAGCTGATGTTGCTCAGTGGTTGAGTGTGTACCTTTGAACCAGGAAGTCATGGTTTGATTCCCAGTTAGGTCACATGCCCTGGTTGCAGGCTAGATCCTCAGTAGGGGGTGTGCAGGAGGCAGCCAATCAGTGATTCTATCTCATCATTGATGTTTCTCTCTCCCTCTCCCTTCCTCTCTGAAATCAACAAATATATATATATATGTATATATATTTTAAATATATTTTTAAATACTTTTAAATATGCTAGGTTACATAAAATATATTATTAATAACATAATTGTACTGTTTAATTTTTACATGTGGCTGCTAGAATACTTAAAACTAGATTTCTATTGAAAAGACTGTCCTAAAACAGATAATTACAGGAGTAATTTGTAAATAATTCATTAACTTGATGAATAAATATCATGAATTTATAGACAATTCAAGAGTACGTTAAGGAAGGATCATAAAGATCTAACTCGATTTCCTTGAGAACAAGACACGTTAGACTAACATTTCCTTCTTTGACATGGTAACTTAGTCAATAAGTTTCACTTGGGAAATTTATCTGAATTTCCCGGTGTATCTGAATTTCATCAAGGAATTTGCGGGAGACCAGGTAATCTCATTTAGTAGCAATGTAGGGGGGCGGGGGTGTGACCTGGCAGGTGAGGAGGGAACGCAGGCTTCAGGGACGCCTCCGTCTGTCGTAGAGCGTGGATTCCTCAGCCTGGGCCACCGTCCTGGCGGTGATCTGGCTGCATGACAAGTACAAGGACATGAAATGCGAGTGGGAACTTCTGGAGAGGAAAGCTGTGGCCTGGGTTCACGGCCATGCAGGTAGGAGCACCATCCCGAGATCGCATCTTCCCAGACATGGAGCCACCAGCCATCCTGGTCACGGGTCTCCCAGCTCCTTCTTTCCCAGGCAGGATGAGGGTGCAGTCTTCAAGTGGGGGGAGTGGGAGGTGTGTAACGAGGGGAAGGGGCATGGATGGGGAGTGGGAGTTGGAAAGGGGACACGAAGTGGCATTTATTCTTCTCACTATGTCGGTACTGTACTCGGAGACATTTCTTTTCTGTGCAGTTGCTATCTCACTGCTGCTGAATATCTCTGGGGCCTTTTCAGAGGAAAGGAAAGGGCATCTAGGCAACGTGACAAGGAAAGTCGGGGGTGTTAAAGATACAAGCAGGACTAGGGGGAGGTGATCAGGGAAGTTTAGGGGAGCCTGGGAGAGAGGCATGGACTCTCACGGTGTCCCTCGGTCCCCGTTTTTCTTTCCTCCCCCCAGGCTCCGCCACCAACGGGCTGGTGAAAGCTGCCGTGGACTTCCTGAAGTCGTCGGTGGATCCTGCCGTCTTCGCCCCCTGAGGATCCCGACCCGAAACACACACGTGCCTCCTTCCTGCTCCTGCCCCCTCCTGTCCCCTCCGTCCTCCGGATCTCCATCTCGTCTTGTATACCTCTCCTGTCCGTTTCCTGGAATCAAAGTCAACGATGCCCGCCCCACCTCCCCTCCACGTGCCAGGTTCCCTCTGGAGATGACGGGCTTTCCCCCCTCGCAGGTGCCCCCAGCCAGGAATCGGGGTCCCCGACCTGCTCTCTTTCTGGAAGGAGTTCCGAGGCAGTCAGGTCCCTCCCGGGTTTCTCAGAGTGACCTGAGAAGCAAGTGGCGTGGACTCTAGGTGACAGGTTGAGAAGTTGATGTTAGGGAATGGCTGGATTGGAATGTTCCCTGTGTTATTTTGAGTCTGTTCGCTCTTGCTTTTAGGGGCTTAATAATAACAAGCCTGATGAGCGATCCGGTTTTCTTTTCTTAGGTATATTAAAGAGGTGGAGGGGCAGTTGACAGCCATCCTTGGGATCCATATAACCTCCACGTGACATTCAAGGGTTGGCACTGTTGGGGAACTTCTTGGCCGATTCTGGCTAGGTCGCGTTAACCATACTGCACGCCTCCCTTCTCACTGCCCAAGGGTTGGGTGGTACCTGTGGGAGACAGATGTTTCTTCTGATTCAGGGCGCATCTCAGTAAGAGGGCAATCATGGGGTCCTTCGTCCTGGCCTGAACCCAGGAGGCCTCTGAATCGGGCTCTGATCCAGTAGACTTTCATAAAAAGCAGGTCCAAAGGCAGCTTTGCCCGAGACCCGAAACCTGGGCCACTCACCCCAAGAGAAAGAAAGGAGCTCCCCGTGATCATGTCTGACCTTTCAGTCCCAAACACTATCCTGGTGGAAGGGACCCTGTTGGATGTGTTGTTCCCTAATATACTGCTGTATCACTATTAAAATGACACCGTGTTGTACTGATATTTTATAGATTTATTCATTGAATCTGTGTGGGTTTTCTCAAGCCTTATTTTCCCTCCCAAGTTTATATACACACACATACACACACATACACATATACATACATTATAAGGGACGGAGAGAGATAGAAACATCAATGATGAGAGAGAATCATTGATCAGCTGCCTCCTGCATGCTCCCTACTGGGAATCGAGCCCACAACCCAGACTTGCAATAATACGCCCTTGACTGGAACCTGGAACCCTTCAGTCCACAGGCCGACGTTCTATCCACTGAGCCAAACCAGCTAGGACCCTCCCAACTTTTCTGATACCTCCACTGCTCATACGATGTCCTGTCCCCATACCTTCCATTACAAGCTGACCTCCTAGGGCACTAGTCAGAAAACCACTGCGAGAACCCTGGCCAAACCCTTACATAGTATGTGATGACAAACAAACGATTTAATCCCTTAGAAGCTTAGTATCGCCATCTGTCAAAGTAAACGATGGAATTGGACCTGTGTTCTGACTTTCCCCTAGAATCCTCAAGACTTCTGAGCAAGACCTCACTGTCTATTCACTAAGGTCAAGGATGGCCTAGACCAGAGTCCCATGAAATCTGAGTGCATTGGTATTAGGAAGATTTGCCCGAGTTTCATAGTGAGTCTCATCTCCAAGGACTTTCTTCCAGGTTTGCTGGTGGCTGCGGGTGACCGGTGGAGGACTTGTTGAAATGCAGTTTCCAGGCAACCACAAGAATTTCTGGATTCACATCTTCCTTTCGACACAGGTCTCCAGGTAACTGATGCACATTAAAGTTGAAGTTAGCCTTTGCATGCAATGGGCTGGTATCCAAGTCTGCCATATTGATGTCATGACAAAAGAGAGTTTCTTAAGGACCATGCCATGTGGAGAACTACCCTCTGCACATGAGAGATGGCCCTTCGCATTTATTATTTGGAGCTTATATTAATTACATTTATTGAAATCTATTTTGTCAGATGTATGTATTACTATCCCTTTTGTCTTTTGGTTTCCATTTGCATGGAAATTTCTTTTTCCATCCCTTCCTTTTCATCTTTTGTATCTTTTCTGAATTAGGTCTCTTGTAGATAATATATATATGGATCATGTTTTCTTATCCATTCAGCTACTCTGTGTATTCTGATTAGAGCATTTCATTCATTTACATTTAAGGTACTTATTATCAGGTACTCATTTGTTGTCATTTTTGTTCTTTTATGCCTTTGTTCCTCTCTTTCTATTCTTCTCGCAACAGTTGCTTTAGCATTTCTTTGCAGAGCTAGTTTCATGGTAATAAACTCCTTTAGCCATTTTTTTAAATCTGGCAAGGTCTTTATTTGGGGCTCTCTAAATATATCCCCTTTTTTGGCTGCCTCTCTGTATTTGTTTCTGTGTATTAGATCTTCTATGTCTTCTGTTCTAGGTACAATGGCCTTATGTAGAAGATGTCCTATGAAACTCAGTGGTACAGTCTTTTTCATCATCTGAACCAGGTGCTTCAGAGATATCCCTTGTGTGAATTATGTGAGTACTCTTGTTGTTAGTAAGTCTTGATGGCTGCTGACTTATCCTTGGGTGGGTTTGCTCCTCAGGCTAGCTGACTGTGGAGAGATATAGATAATTCCCCACTTGAGGGCACCCTTTCTGATGATCCCATGACTATTATCTTATAACTAGATGATGAATTAGTTTCACAAACTAATTGCTCCCTCAGAGCCATCAGTGAATCCAAAGTAGGGCTTAAGGGGGTTTGAAAAAAATTCCCAAGGAAGCAGTCCAGGGACACTGAGTCTGGGCAGGTCTTGATGGCGCAAACCCTATGAGACCCCATTCTTTATAAGCAGGAGACGTGACACGCCTTTAGCAGGAGCACTCTGTGCTCTGCCGAGAAGCAGTAATTGTCAGGTCTCATAACCACACTTTGGAAAACGTGATTGTGCTCTCAGGTAGACTGTGAGAGTGCCCACACTGCTGCTCTTATAAGACTACTAGAGGCCCGGTGCAAGAATTCGTACAAAGGTGGGGTCCTTCGACCTGGCTGGCCATCAGAGCCAATGTGGGGAAGGACTGGGGGCTGTGGGGCAGGATCAAGGGGGGTTGGCCCCAGAGGCAAGCTAACCAGCAGCCGGTTCCATGAGTAATCAGACTCCTTCCTTCCTCCTGTCTGGGTCCAAAGTGCAAGTGAACCCAATTCAGGACTGCAGGGCCCCAGCAACAAAGTCTGGGTCAGTGCATGTCGTAGCTATGGGCCGGTCATACAGACATTCAGGCCATTCTGGTCGTTGGGTCCTAATGGTTACTTAGGTTTTTATATATATAGATGAACTACAGCTCCACACACAGGGTCCTTCCTGGTGCTGCAAACTTTTTTTTCCTAAAACGGCCTTCCTATAGAAGCATCCAGTAACAAGATGTCTGACCATAGGCAAGGACTAAAGACCTCTGACAGCCTTTGCTGACCTGGCACAAGTGCTCCAGATGGAAGAGAAATTAGCATGGCTCAGAAGTAGTGCTCATGTGTGGCTAGAATTAGTACCAAGATGGCCAGGGTCACTGCATTTCTCCTCCATAATGCCGCTGTTCTTCTTGGGCATCTTGGCTTTTGCTCAGTTCTAGGGCACTAGGTGAGTTCCTCATTTTGGCATGGCCATTCTGTTGAGATATGTGTTTAAGTGGCAGCAGCCACAGGTTATGATTGGAATCCCCATGGGGAATGTGTCTCCTAAACTTCCAAGTTCCCACATTGGGGTTGATATTCAGGTATAAGATATGAGCCCATTGTGTGATTTTAAAAACTAAATTAAATGTTAAGGGGATGTGCTCTAATGTCATGAATGGAAATGACCAGGAAGATGTAAAATAGAAGCCTTTTCCTATCTTAGTGTGAAATGATGATGCAAACAAATCTAGAAGGGTATCCTTGTCTAACGATGGGACAGGCTGTCCTTAAAAAGACAGGCAAACAGAAGACAATGTTACTGGTGGTGAAGGGCATGAAAAAGATTTATGTTAGCTGTGTAGCAGACTTGCTTTGTAAATGCAAGCAAATTGCTTACTTTTTCTGGGTTTTGTTTCCTGATGGGTAGATGGCAATAATAGTTAATAGTTTCTTATTATAGGTTTATATTTTTAAAATATCCCATTTTTTAAAGTGTTAAGTCCAGTTTTGGTACACAGCAAATGGTTATTAAATGACATACGTGTCAATGCATGCACCTATGTAGCATTAGTATTAGTATTACTACTGGCATTGGCATTGGCATGAGTATCAGTATTAGTGTGTGTTATCAGAGGAGGAGATCTCTGTGCTGCCAGCTCTCTGTCCTGCTCTTGACTTGCTGACTCTTCCTCAGTAGAGCTGTTCTTTGACCTTCTGCTTACGAGTCCCTGTATTTCTCTCTTCATCACAGGACCATGAATTCGGTGTCTTCCTTGCCGTTACCATTTCCTTTATGTAGCCTTTCCAATCTGCCTCAAATGCTCTTTGAAAATGTCAAAAGGACCACAAAAACCAGAGCAACATCTGATACGTTTGGAAATATTAAACCGCCCAGTGCTGGGAGGATATAATCTGGAAATGATATGGTTCACGTCTATTCAATGGTGTTGTTTAATAAGGCATCCACTTGCAAATAATTATACACTACCAGCATTTAAAAAAAGCACTTAGAGGAATAACTTTTAAGATGCACAACAGATAGGAAATCTTTTCCTTTGGATATTTTGACCAAGTATTTTCGCAGTCATTTCAAAAAACGTTACTATTGTACTGGGTTATTTTTGTTGTTCATGTTGTAGTTATGATCGTTATGATTTTATTGCTTAGGCAATGCAACCATGTCCATGAAAAATGTTGTATAAATTTCTTAAACAAGTACAGTGAAACCAGGTCTTAAATGAAGTGTTCTGATATCTAATGCCATTTATTTTCCTGACATTTTTCAGCGGGTATTAAAGAGTATGAGTTTGTGGCTCAGAGCTATTGTGGGAGTTCAAAATAGAAATATGTGCCTGAAGAGAGTAAATCCATAAATTAAAGAACTGTTAAAAGGTTTCCCACTTAACAAGACAATGGTTTGAATATACCCTTAAACCGCTGGCCTT
>JAAGEH010000417.1:24947262-25009930 GCA_011751065.1 Lasiurus cinereus
GATTGGGGGTCACCACAACATGAGGAACTGTATTAAAAGGTCACAGCATTAAAAAAGGTTGAGAACCACTGATTTAACGGAATAAATTTCTCCCATTTTCTAAAACTGTGCTTTCCTTTTTTTTTGCAGGGGGCAGTGCTCGGGGTGCAATTCCCGGGCTGTGGTTAACCTCGTTCACATGATGCCAGAGTTCATCTATGAAGCAGGGGATTGCCTGGCTGCCAGGGACTGTCCTCGGGGCATCTGTGGCATGGACTACCTGTACCTGGCCATCACCACATCTCGATGTCTGTCCTGGATGTCCTGGGACATTTCATGGTCACTAAACCCAATCCTGGTGCGCAGGTGAGTAATGAGCAATGACTTGCAAGACGTCACCCCGTTTTAGCGATGAGAAACCGGAGAATAACAGGGCTCAAGCCATCAACATAGAGGAGTAGGACGCCCTCGGGGTCTGTGCTGCCTGGAGCTCAGGAGGCCTCCGCTGCAGGGGTCCCCTTCATGGATATTCGGGGGTCGGCACAGAACTTCTGAAGCGTCAGTGATGACCTCTGGCCCTTCCTTGTCCTCGCCCTCATTAGGGGGCGCCTTCTCTTCCCACCCCATCCTCGGGGTGTTGAAAGGTGAGCGCCGACAAGTGGCTCCAGTTGCCACACTCGGAGGGAATGGAAGAGCAGGGTGGCCGCTAGCGGGCACAGGTGCTCTGAGTCCTCCGTGAAGGGGGGGCAGCTGAGCAGAGCCCCGAGGGAGGGTGGAGGGAGCCCCAGGCTCAATGGGAGGAGCAGTCAGTGCTGGTCCTCCACAGTCACCTGTGGGCGGGGGAGCACAGCAAGAGGGAGGGGGGCTCTGTGCAGCAAGTTGGGGGTTGGTAGGAACACGGTGGTAAGGGTAGTGGGGGGGGCGGGTCAGGCAGATCCGTTTTGGCCCCCACAGGACTCTAGGGATTTTTGTTTATTTGTTTTTTTTTAATATATTTTATTAATTTTCCACAGAGAGGAAGGGAGAGGGATAGAGAGTTAGAAACATCGATGAGAGAGAGACATCGATCAGCTGCCTCCTGCACGCCCCCCACTGGGGATGTGCCTGCAACCAAGATACATGCCCTTGATCGGAATCGAACCTGGGACCTTTCAGTCCGCAGACTATGCTCTATCCACTGAGCCAAACCGGTTTCGGCCCCCACAGGACTCGAGTTTTTATTCCTCATGTGACACTGGGGAACCGCAGCAAAGGGGCTGGGAGTCCCGGGTGTGACGTCTGATGGGATAACGCTGAGACACGGGAGGTGTGGGCACTGCTCCTCCCCGTGTTCTGGGTGTCGGGCTCGGGTTCCCGGGGTTCCTCACGGGCGGTTAGTAGAGGAGGCAGGAGGTTCGTAAAGCTGATGGGGTCACGGAGCCTCAGCCTCCTGCCCACACATCTGCCTTCCTCTTCTCCAACCCCCACCTCTATCTCAGGTGAGCACGGAGCGCTGCTGGCCTTCTTTGGCGGTCTAGAAAATTCTTTTTGTTTTTATTCTCCACTACTAAAAGAAAAAGATATCTTGGGTTTTGAAAGATGAGTAAGACATTCTCCATGGACTTCAGGAGCCTCTATTAGGTTTTTGCTGCTCACCATCATGTGATCAATTCTTTCTTCCCGTGGGAGTTCGTTAATATTAAAATGCAGCCCTAGCCGGGTTGGCTCAGTGGATAGAGTGTCAGCCCTGGGACTGAAGGGATCCCGGTTCGATTCTGGTCAAGGGCGTGTTAAAAAATATATATTGAAATGCACAAAATAGCCTTTCTTCCCAATTCACTGTGGAATTGGCTATTATATTTATAAATATCTGTGGACTGACTTAGTTTGCTTCATGCATGAAAAAACAAACACAAAAATTGCTATTTGTTTTATGACACAAATCATCACATATTAATAGAAAGAATGTGTTTTCCATTTTAATTAATCTAGTATGGACTTCGGGTTAGAGGATGACTTATCCATGGCTTACCTTTTAACATTGTCCTCAGCGAACGCTTGCTCACATAGACGAGACTGCTGGTCCTGGGCATTCTACTGACTGATCATCGTTCAGCAGAAGGGGGGTTCGTGTGCGGTGCAGAAGCTTGATCTTGTCTGGAAACTAACCCACGGACCCCAGATAAAGGCAAGAACCAAGCACGTGGAGAACAGCCCCAGCGGACCCCCGGGGTCTGCAGGCCCCTGCCTCAGACCCTGTGCTCACGGCCCTCCTCTCCCTGATTTCCAGGCCAGAAAGCAGGTGTGGGATCACGAGGACCCCCTCTTCTTCCTGAAACGCCTGGTGGTGGTTCCTCAGCGGGCGGCCTTCTGGAGACAAACCTGCCATCTCCGTCCGGTGACGAGTTTCCCCAGAGCAGCCTCCACCCCTCGGCACCCAGAGACACAGCCCTGAGCCCTGGCGGGGACCTCAGACAGGCCGGGGCCAGAGCACAGAGCAGCCAGAGGCCGGCACAGGCCAGGCAGGGCCGCATCCTCCGGCGGAGAGGGGGGCTGGCAAGTGTGCACTCAGCCCAGCAGGCCGTGGGGGCCGCCCCTGGTGTAGGCACAACCTGGGACCCTCCCCCTGGCCTATGCCACCCCCAGCCACTGCTGCTGCCACTGCCGCCACCACCCGGGACAGGATGCTCCCTGGCTCCTATGCTGCCCAGGACCGCCTTCCGTGGTGACCTCCCTGTGGCTGGTGCAGCCACCGCCCTGGACCGGAGTGGGGAGCCGTGTGCGCTGCTCAGGGAAGATGGGGAGCCCGCCCCGCTGACCAACCACCCGCCTGTTAGAGGGTCATCATATGTCTTCATGTGTGGATTCGGGAATGTTACATTTATTCTAAGTGTTTTTCAACTTCTGCGCATTTTTTAATTTGTTCCTTGTGTATTACATTTTATCTCTGCTGCCCTATAGTTATGGATTTTTTTAATTTATAATAAAACTTCTTTCTTTTTTTATTTTTATTTTTTTAAATATATTTTATTGGTTTTCCATAGAGAGGAAGGGAGAGAGATAGAGAGCTAGAAACATGGATGAGAAACATCCATCAGCTGCCTCCTGCACGCCCCCTACTGGGGATGTGCCTGCAACCAAGGTATATGCCCTTGACCGGAATCGAACCTGGGACCTTTCAGTCCACAGGCCAATGCTCTATCCACTGAGCCAAACCGGTTTCGGCTGTTCTTTCTTTTTTTTTAATCTTTATTGTTGGAAGTATTATATATGTCCTCTTTTTTCTCCCCATTTACCCCTTCTAGCCCCTACCCCCTACACCCCACCCCTGCTCCAGGCCTTTAACGCCCTATTGATTGTGTCCAATGCATTCGGGTTCTTGGCTTGATCTCTTCCCACCAATCACCCGCCCCCGTCTCCCCTCTGAGATCCCAGGTTTTCTCTCATGTATCTTGCTACACATGTGTCCATTGTACGCTCTATAAAATAATTAAATAACTCTGCCATTTCTTCCTACTCTTAGCCTAATTTCTATTTCATTACTTTCTTTTTTCTTTGGTGTTCTGTTCTATGGACATTATTAAGGTTTTACTTTTACTTAAACAGGGTGTTTACGTCAGTAATGTTCCACTGTTCCCATTTGGATGTAAATAAGGCTGCACGTCTCTCAGTGTGATGTTTCTTGCTAGTTCTCGCAGTTTTCATTTGCACAATTGCTACCACCACTTATTACCATGGTCTGGTTTTAATTATGAGTTTACGGACGTTTGAGTTTACAAGCATGTTCTAAGTTTCCCACCACTGCAGGCGATGGCTTTGTGAAGGAGTCTTTTTGTATTCTGGGCCCTTCTCTGTGTGGGACAGATTGGAAGATTTTGGATGATCGGGGAAAAGGTTCATGACCATGCAGATGTGTTAGATGTGGTCACTTTCCTGTCCTTTGGGGTTGACCCATGCTTTCCTACCTGGTTTGGCTCAATGGATAGAGCATCAGCCTGCAAACTGAAGGGTCCCAGGTTCGATTGTGGTCAAGGGCATATGCCTAGGTTGTGGGCTCGGGCCCCAGCCAATCAAGGATTCCTCTCTCACTGATGTTTCTATCTCCCTCTCCCTTCCTGTCTGAAATCAATAAAAAACAACAACAACACTACAGTGAGAAGGTAGGGGAGGGTTAGGGGGATAAGAGATCAACCAAAGGACTTGTATGCATGCATGAGTACAACCAACAGATGCAATACACTAGGGGCTGGGGCAAGTGCCAGCGGGTGGGGGGGGGGGGAGAAGACATATGTACTACTATTTGTAATACCTTAAAGGACAAAATTAAATTCAAAAAATTTGCTTAGTATTTATTTTCTTCATAATAGAAGTTCCCTGAAGTTTCCTAATCAATTCAGAGGGTTTTTCAAAAATTCTTGAAATATATTAGGTTTTTATCTGATAATATCCCAATAAGTGGATGTCCATCTCTCTCTCATTTTTTTAATAAAGATGTTGGGTTTTTAAAAATATATATTTCTTATTGATATCTGAGAGGAAAGGAGAGGAGAAATATAGAAACATCAATGATAAGAATCATTGATCTGCTGCCTCCTGCACACCCCCCTCCCCACTAGGGATCAAGCCCACAACCCAGCATGTGCCCTTGACCGGAATCGGATCCGGGACCCTTCAGTCTGCAGGCCAACACTCTATCCATTGAGCCAAACCAGCGAGGGTTGGATATCCATCCTGACAGAAAACACATTTTTAATTAAACCTAACGCTGTTTATTCCCAAATAATACCAAAAGTTGAGGCTATCATCTGAAAATTTCCTATCGGATTATGCCAGTTGCTGTAATTCAACCTGGGTAGGCCACGTGCCTAGGAAACCAATAAAAATCTCAGAGCCAACCTAACCATGAAGGCTTTCCTGCTGGGAAACTCAGCCCCAAGGTTACACTAAGTTCAGAGCTGGCGTGTATGACGAGCATGTACAGTCCCACAAGGCAGGTGACAGATCTCCTGGTATAACCTTGCTCTCAGACAAGACATCTGGCATGAAGGTTCTTACACAATGATAACACAGATGAGTCACGGTTTGTAATCATTAGTATTCTGTATGTTCCTCTCCCAACAGCAAAGAAATGTTATCATTAAAACTGTGATTTTTAAAAAGTAGTATTGTGCGGTTTTGGTTTTTTTTTTTTTAGTACTGAACTGAAAATTCAAAAGTGCCATGAGGTAAAAATGTTATTTCACTGCCATACCCAATTTATCTTAGACAAGAGCTGTCCCTCCTTTGAAGGCAAAGAAAGAGACGCTAAGGACATGAAGATCATCCAGAACCCTGTCGTCAAAAGGATGGTTCTGATGAGGAGGAAGTCTTTCTCCTCTAGCCTTCTAGGTTCTTCTGGATGGCCTAAGAATTAAATTGGCACGAGGCAGAGTAGCAGGAGAAAACCAAGTCTAATTCCATACCTATGGGGGGGAGTATTATTTTAAGCAAACTAAGCCCGTCAGAGAAAGACATATCCTATGGTCTCGTTAATATGTAGAATCTAACGAACAAAATAAACTGCGGGACAACATGGAACTGGAAGCAAGGCTATATGGAAGAAACTGGGTGGTGCCTTAACGGGAGGGCTTGGAGGTGACAGAAGAAGAAGGAAAAAGAAGGAAGAACAGCCAAAACCGGTGTGGCTCAGTGGATAGAGCATCGACCTGCGGACTGAAAGGTCCCGGGTTCGATTCCGGTCAAGGGCATGTACCTTGGTTGCGGGCACATCCCCAGTGGGGGGCATGCAGGAGGCGGCTGACTGATGTTTCTCTCTCATCCATGTTTCTAACTCTCTATCCCTCTCCCTTCCTCTCTGTAAAAAAAAATCAATAAAATACATTTAAAAAAGAAGAAGGAAGAGCATAATAATATGCACACCCCATGGACGGGGACAACAGTTTGGGGAAGGCTAAGGGAGAAGGTGGGCTCGGGTGGAGATGTGAAAAGGGGGGAAAAAAAGAGGAACAGCTGCAATGTCAATATTAAAATTAAAAAAAAAAAAGGCAAGGGCCAGCATTCAACCCCCAGCTGCTCTCCACTCTTCAGTTCTCGACAGACAATTCAAAGGGGCGTGTGTGTTGGGGGGAAATAGATGGGAGGAAACAAATAAAGAAAAACAAGTAGAGATACTGGCATCCCAATCAAAACAAAGAAATAAAGATCAAAGACAGAAAAACAAAAAGAAAAGGGAGAAGGGCGGCGGGCGATGCGTGCGATGAGCCCTTTCGGAGCGGACTCCCCGGGGCGGGGCGGGGCCGGGGCCCAGGCTCGGGCCGCCGGGCACACCGAGAGGACCACACCTCCCAGCGGCCTAGAACGGCCCGCCGAGGCCGCGAGGAGGCGGGGCGGCGGCAGCTTCCGGTTCCGGGGCAAAGGCCCCACGTGTTCCGACCCTCCTGGCCCCGCGCGACTCGGGTCCGGCGGCGGCGGCGGCGGCGGCGGCCGCTCGGGCCGGGAGAGGGAGGGGGCGAAGGCGGCCGGGCAGGGGGAGCCCCGCGAGCTGTCGGAGCCGTGAGTGCTGGCGGGCCGGGCGGGCCGGGCGGGCGGGCGGGCTGAGCCGGGCCGAGCGGGGCGGGGAGAGGGGGGGAGGGCGCAGACCCCGCCCCCGACCCGGGCGCCGGTGCGGTCCTGGGGCGAGGGCGGCGGCGGCGGCGGGAGGCGGCGTGGTGGCCCCGCCGCGCGTCCCGGGGGCCGGAGCCGCACCCTGCGGGCCGCGGGGGGCGCTCCAGGCGGGTCCGCCTCCCAGCCCCGCGCCCCCGGGGCCTGCGGGGCGGGCTGCTCGCGCCCATTGCTTCCGCGCTGCCCCCGGCGGGCCGAGGGGGAGTGGTCTGGGCCCGGCGGCTCCTCGCAGCGTGGTCTCGCCCCGCCTCGCCGGTGGCTGCGGGGTCTCCCCCGCCTCCCCCCCCGGCCCGGACGGACGGACGGTCAGACAGACCCCCGTCTCTTGCCACCCCTACCCGCCGGCGGGCACCGTAGGCCTGGCAGACGGTCGGGCTCGGGCGTCCCGGCCGGCTGGCTGCTGGGTGGCTGACCCCGAGCTGACCGACAGCGGCCGCGTTCTCCCCCGCCCCCTTCCCCGAGGGCCCGACGGGCTCTTCTTGCCGCCCCTCTGCCCCCCCCCCCCCCCCCCCCGCGGGGCCGGGGGGGGGTTGCTTCCGGCCCCCCGCCCCCCCCCCCCCCGGGCAGGAGGAGGGTGCGGGCCTCTGCTTTGTGTCTGGCGGCACCCAAAAGTTTGTGATAGAAAGTGTGCCGTGGAGACGCCTCTCCCCTCCCCAAGGTGGCAGCCCACTTTTTTTTTGCCATTTTTTTTTTTTCTGGGCGTCGCATGTTCTTGGCTCCTAGGCGCGCTCTGATCGTCCGTCTGTCTGCCTGGGTTGCGGCTCTTCCATCTCCGATGTCTGCATCTTAAGTGCCCTTAAGTGCCCGTAGGGCTTGTGAAACAGATTGGGTGGGGCCAGCCCCGGAGTGGCTGGGGAGCGGTGTCTCTCTCTCCGCCACCAGCTCCCCAGGGTCCCCTCTTGCAGGCGAGGCGTAGCGGCTGGTGCTTTTTCTCTGTTCCCCACTTTTTTCTCCCCCAGAAGCCACAAGGAAAGCTAGTGGAGATCCTCCTCCGTCCTCCCAGCTTCTCCTCCAAGCAGCCCCCACCATGCATGAGCCTGGATCCAGAAAGCCGCATCCGAAAGGTGGTGGTGGGGGGGCCATGGGAGGAGGCCCGTTGCCTGGAAGCGGGACAGCCGCAGAGCAGTTGGGGTGTGCGGCCCTGGGTCTGGCGTCAACTTGCTGCGCTTCCCAGGTAGCATAAGGAGGGGCGGGTTTGGAGGAAAGGAAGGGAATTTTTCCTCCTAGAACTCGTGTAATCGTCACCCCTTTCTCCTCCGCTGTATCCCTCTGGCTCTCTTGGTGTACATAATATGGCAGCAGACAGTCGTTTCAAGGGCACGGCAAGGCTTACGAGGATGTTAGGGCATGGCAAGCGACACAGGTAGTTTTCCCCGTTTAATTTGGCACTAAGCGGAAACGGAACGGCCCTGGTCTCCTTCTACTTTTGCACCCCCTTCATCCCCCTTTAAAATTTGGCCTTCACTGGAAACGTGGGATCCTTTCTGCTGGAACCTCAGATTTACTGCCTTTGCCTCAGGGATGGGTTCTCCGATGTCTGCATCTTAAGTGCCCTTAAGTGCCCGTAGGGCTTGTGAAACAGATTGGGTGGGGCCAGCCCCGGAGTGGCTGGCCTGAGGCCTGGGCTGGCGCTTGAGAATTCGAGGGTCTGACCAGTTTTGAGGTGCTGGTGGTGCTGCTGGTCTAGGTTTCTGAGGCTGAGAACCACTGCCTTTGGAGCTTGCAGTGGTTTGGAGATCAAAAGACCTGCGTACAGAGTACTTCTGCGCTGGAAACCAATAATAAGAGCTTGTGTGGGTCATTGAACCACATGGGTCTGAATCCTTTCATTTGTAGAATTAAGAAAGTGTACTTGAAAAACAAAAAAACTCCGAATGCCACCTTATCGTATACCAAATTGAAAATGAAATTCTTAAAAGTTTTCCCCTTAATTTTCTTATTTCTCTTGACAGGTGCCTCTCTTTTGATCATATAGCTTATACTCATAAATAGGTTTTTGCTGTGAATCCCTAGTATATAAAGTCCCTGATATTTCTTAACTACATATTAAATTCTGTAAGGTCAGAACTTATGCTTTTTTTTTTCAATCTTTCTCTGCCTAGCACCCTGGGTGGTGAGCTACTTGGAATGAGCTCACCCCCAGCCCTCCTTGAAGAAGTTTTTCTCTACCAATTCTGGGCCACATAGTAAAACAATATATGGCTATTGCGGCTGATTCCCCCGGAAGATTGTAATCAACGCTGATGCCAAGTGCCTGTAGTTGTCCCTGTGAGCGCTTTATTACCCAGAATCCCCGGCCTCCACTGATTCTTAATGTGCTTCTCTACTCGAGTTGGAAGAAGAAAAATAGCTTCATTAAATTCACACATTTGTTGAGCACCTTTTCTTCCAAATATCTGGTAAAATGTTAGGCTCTGGAACTAGGAAAGTGAGTAAGGAGGTCTTTGCTCTCAGAGCAGGGCTCATAGTGGGACATAAAGATGCTAAACTGCCCTTAGCAAGAAAGGTTCCTAGGATTACTTCTATTTGGACCGTGCTTTAGTCTGCGGTGGTAACCTAACACTTCTCAGATTCCTCTGGTCCAGCAAGCCTGAGCCCCATTCTTTAGCATCTCCGAGGCAGGGGAGCCCTGGGAAAGCCAGAAGGAGGTCATCTGGGATAGAGCAGGGAGCGCCCGGACTAGAGTATTAATTACAAAACTAAAAACCTAGTTAATGACTTCTGAATTGACTGTTCTGAATTACCCATATTTACAACACCTCAGGTCAGGCTGTATTTCTAATACCCTGTTATCATCTTTTATTAAGTAATGTGGGATTGGCATTGACCATGTTCGTTGTGGTCATTCATTGGATACAGCTAGTGTAACTCTGGCTGCCAAATGAAAAACTCTGCTGTTATCAGGATTGCTGACTGCACTTTTCCTACGTCAGATTAGTTTGGGTTCTGTTTTAACCTGGGGCATATAGACGCTGCTTTATGTAGGCCATTAACCATCTCTAAGATTAATCTTTGTGTTGGAGATTAACCACTGTGATCATGATGGCCTCTTAAAATCTATATTTGGTCTCTAGCCTGCCTCAAGTCTGTAATGAATCCCTTTCACCATCCTAAGCTGATACATTAGGGCCCAAGTAATAAAGCCATATATCCTTGTTCCTCTCAAAACACCTCCTTATCAGCAGCAAAGAGCTGGGACACTTTCTCAGAGATGACCCAGCCGAAACTGGTTTGGCTCAGTGGATAGAGTGTCACCCTGCGGACTGAAAGGTCGCAGGTTCCGTTCTGGTCAAGGGCACGTACCTTGGTTGTGGGCACATCTCCAGTAGGGGTCGTGCAGGAGGTGGCTGATGGATGTCTCTCTCTCATCGATGTTTCTAGTTCTCTATCCCTCTCCCTTCCTCTCTGTAAAAAATCAATTAAAAAAAAAAAAAAAGATGACCCAGCTCTCTGCCTTTAGGTAGAAAATCCTTCCCATCTTCAGGATGAGTTGATGTGACTTGTCCAAGGTGACACATGTTTAGGAGGTAGTCACAGACCATCTTAACTCCAAAGGCAGAATTGCCCACTTTCAGCCTCCTGGGCCTTTGGTACATATCTATGGGACACATTTTAAGTAAAAAATGAAATGAATTATAATTATTTTAGAGCTTTATTTTATATTTTTCATGTTTGCATTTACTCTCAGTGACATTTAAAAAAATATGTATTTTTATTGATTTCAGAGAGGAAGGGAGAGAGAGAGAAACATTGATGGGCTGCCTCCTCCACACCCCACACTGGGGATCAAGCCTGCAACCTGGGCATGTGCGCTTGACCAGGAATTAAACCGAGACCTCCTGGTTCCCAGGTTGATGCTCAACCACTGAGCCCTGCCAGCTGGGCTAAGTGACATTTTTATGCCCATTGTACACTTTGATCCTAACCACAAAGTCTACAGATTCAGGTGGAAGGCATTTTATCTCAGCCTCCCTGGCTTTACTGTCCCATCACCGCCTCTCTGACCTCTTTCTCCTCCCTGTCTTCCCCTTCTCTACATCTTACTCTGTTTCTTTGAAACCATTGAGCCACTTCTCTCCGTGCTACTCAGATAGTTTATGTTGAATCTAATGAAGAAGGAAAAAAATTTAAGTGGCAAAATAGTTTTTAAATATGGTTTGAGCTTGATGTGTTCAAAAGCCAAAAGTCAGTGAATTCGTTTTATTTCTTTTGCCTTCTGAGTTAAGTTTTTGAGGGACTTCTTGGGTATACTAACTGCTCGCCTCCTATTGCCTCCTCCCAGTTACAGGGAGAGAAGGGGACTATGTTACTGATCCACAGGAGCGTTGCTAATATGATCTGGGAGGATTGCATGTAACTGCTTATTAGAGTTTATTTCCATCCTGTCTGTCAGTTTCCACCTTGGAAAAGGGTCCTGTTTGATCCTAGGTCTTTGTCCCAGCTCTTCCACCACCTTGGAAAAGGGTCCTATTTGATGTTAAGCAAGGACTCCTCCGATTTAACACTTCTCAGACCAAGACTTTTCCTGTACATTTTAATCTTTTTGTAATTTTGATGAAATAAAAGACTGTTTGCTTAACATTTAAATCTTGCCTTCTTCCCAGAAGGATTAACAGCAAGTTGGAAAAAGAGAAAAACATATATTGGGCATCTGCCCTATGCCAGGCTATATGCTTTAGGACAGCCATCTGAGGTGGTGTGAGCCACATTTTGAAGATGAGACTTAGGCAGTGTCACATGGCTAATAAGTGAGGAGAGGGATCCAGCAAAGGGCCCCAAAGCCCCTAACCTTTATATGGAAAGCATGGAGAAACATTTTGTGTATGTGACAGTTAACAGCACAAAAGAATCTGTGCAGTAAGGGGGATCTTCCTGGGCTAATCTTTAGTTTTAAAGAACAATACAGCATTGGAAAAGGGCAGTTAACAATTTTTGTTAGTTGATTTCTATTCTATGAGAAAGAAGATATGTTGCAATGACCCAGTAAGCAGTCATATTCAAATTTTGAGGTTGTGGATCTGAATTAAGAAAAGAATGGAGACTGGAGAGATAGCGATGTCTGCTACATAGAATCACTTGAACCTTTCTGATCACTGTTTGCTTCTGAAAATTATTTGCTACTAAGTAGGTCACTCTCTCTCTCCTTGAGACCTTGCCATTTAGGCTCCAGAATGACCCCCGCAAATAGTAATATTTTAAGGTAGAGAAGCAGGAACTCTTCCATTGCCTGCAGTTCCCATTGTCAGTAGAATTCTATAGGGTCTTCACGGGCTGTGTGACACTTCAGATAAGAAGCAGAGAAGCTGGACCACGATTGGAGGAAGGTCTTAGCTTTTCCACATCCCTCCCCCAATTCTGCCTCAGAGAAATACACTCTCTTGACTAGCTCTGGGACCTAGGCTGGTGAAACACCTCTGCATACATCATTTCAGAACCTTCTGGAACCGAGTTTTTCACTCTTCCTGGCCTGGCTTCCCATTCTCTCTGTGTGATCCTTTCGTTCGGTTTCTAGCTGTCATTGTGGGACTCTTCCAAGGACAGACATTGTATGGGAAGGTGTTAGAATAGCGAGGGCAGCAAATTTGCAAGAGATACTTACAACTGTAGTACACCCCGTGAATTAAAGAATCAAACAGTGTCCACGTTCTAGCTCTGATACACCTGACAATTGCAAGCACGTTTTAGTTCATAAACTCACCCAGATCTCAGCTAATCTTGTGTGTGAGGAGAGCAGTTACTGCAAAGGGCTTTACCCATGACCAGGGCCCTTGTGTGTGTTATCCCATGACACCCTTGCTGGGCCTTTCATCTCTGGGTACCTAACCTGGTGCTCTTTCCACAGCACTGCCCGCCCCCTGTGCCTTCCCATCTCTTGCCCCATCGAGGACTCCCCTTCCTCCCGCCACTCTGCGGCTGGGGGTCTATTTGCCTTCATCTCCATTTCTCAGGCTGCCAGTGTCAAGACAAACAAGCATTGGAAATCTCATTTCACGATTCTGAAGGGCATTTTAAAATGGCAGTTTTTTAATATATATATATATATATTGATTTATGTGAGAGAGGGAAAGATAGAAATATCAACGATGAGAAACGGGGATTGCCTCCCTCCTGTATGCTCCCTCTTGGGGATCTAGCCCAAAACCCCAAGCATATGCCCTGACCCAGAATCGAACCGTGACCGTCTGGTTCATAGGTCGATGCTCAACCTCTGAGCCACACCCACCGAGCTAAAAATGGGAATTTTTATGAGGTGCTGTTACATTTTTTCCTTTGGAAAGCCAAGTCTTGTGAGAACAGAGCCCTTTTCATAGTAGGGAATCTCTTGTAGCGAGTACAACATGAAAACAGTGAGGGTTCCTAGTCGGCTTCACCTTGCAAGACTTGGGGTTGTGGGGGGCGGGTGTTGGAAGTTTTGTCTGGATCAGTAGTCATTATTGTAGTGTCATTAAATTACTGGATGTCTGGTTTGTGCTTACTAAAGTTTATGTAAATCCTCAAAGTAAAACGATTTCTTTTTCCAAACGCACAACTTGGTGTGACTTGCTTTTGGCCTGTCCCAGGGCAGCCTGAAGACTCCTTGTACCGAGTTCGGTCACGTTAGGAACCAACCACTGAGAGCGTTGGGTTTATTCACCGTCCAAGCAGTAAAACCGTCTTCCGTACTCATTCCTTGTCTAGCACGTGGTTTGCTGGATAAAGGAATAAGAATTACTAAGACACTGTCCGTCCTTCCAGAGAAAGACTTAAAAGACCGGAGTGTTCTGTGTGTGCGTGCCTGTTGCGTGATGGGCAGTGAGCTGGGTGCCTTCTGTCCCTGTCCTCAGAGCTTTGCAGCCTGGTGAGTTCCACAGCAGAAAGTAGCTAAGTGTGCTGGGATAGGGGCAGGGCAAGTTCCTGTGCGAGTGGTCTGACCAGGGAGGCATCCTGGGAAAACTGCAGCCGACGGATGAGTCAAGTTAACCACCTGGGGTAGTAGGAAAGGGCTTTCAGGAGTGAACAGCATCGTGAAATCCTAATGAGGGCAAAGGAAAGAGACACTAGAGTGAAGCAGTGACATTCAGTGGGAGTGGCGATCGTGGGCAAAGAGAAGTACATAGGGATCAGGTTGTGAAGGGCTTTGAGAATCAAGTATGTTTCAATTTTATTCTGTGGACAATGTGAAGCCATTGGCTGATTTTTTGTTAGAAAGCTCACCACTCAGACCTTCCTGCAATATTGCAGGTGCAGCTAATGTCGAGGGGGCTCCTGCCCATTACATTCCTGCACCCCTTTGCCCCACCTCACACAAAAAACAACCAAAAAACCCTAGAGGTTAAATGTTTAGGTTTTAGAAATAAAAACTAGAATAGTAAGTACAAGCTAACTCCACCACAGCCCAAGGACATTTGAAACCAAAATAAAGGCTTCTGGCGTTTGGGGTTCTAAAATGTGTGCTCCAACAAGGAGACATGAACTGGGGAACTGGTGGGGGTGGGGGAGGAACATAGAATTGAATCTCTTAGCCTGGAGTCTTGAAGAGCTAGCTGTCCCTTCCTGAAAATCTGCCAGATGATAAATCAAAAGGGCAAGGAAGTAAGCCTCCATAACCTTCGGTAGGACAAAAGTCATAGGCATTGGCCCAAATAATACTAGCTTAACTCAGGAACACTGAGAAATTACCATCAGAACTGATCGAAGATCATTGAAATCATTAGTTTTTAGGTAGAAGAAAATGAAATTCTATTCAAAGAGCTCATTTTTATAACCTAGGGCTGTCCAAACTGCGAACATAAAATTCATTCATTGAGGATGGGCTATAGCATTTTAGGCATTTCATACCGCCTGAGAAAATAAATCACGAGATAGAGATTGCAGATTGAGTAAGTAGGGAAATTTGCATATGAAGATCTAGAGATATGGGTCTCTAAAACAAACTGAAAGTATATAGTAAATATTTTAGGATAATGGAAAAATAAGCATGAAGAGCAATGTGATATAGATAATAAAAATGAATGATATGGTTACTAAAATTAAACTAATTGGATGGGCAATAGCACATTAGACATAGCTGTTAAGGGTGGAGTGATAATTTTGAAGGTGGATCTGAGGCAGTTTGGTTCAAGCACAAAAAGACTGGAAATTTTCTCAGGTTATATGTGGGGATTGCAACTTGGTCTGGAGGGGGCAAGGCCAGTTAGGGACGACCAGGACAGCAGGGGAGGGCAGTTAGGGATGGTAAAACTTGAGCCACAGTGTTAATTCAATATTTGAGTGTCTGTCATTTGCCAGTGAGGTGTAGAAGCGGATGATGTAATTTTTTTTAAGGATTCTATTAGTGCCTCTTTGTGGGGTCCAATGGCTCCACCAGGGGACTGGCAGAGGAGGTGAAATGGATGAATTTGAAAGAAGTTTAGAAGGTAGAATTAACAGGATTGCGAGAATAAAAAAGAGAGTAGAAACATAATGGAGAAAAAAAGACTGATTCTTCCTGTAAAATTGAGAAGAAAACTTCAAAGTGGAGGTGTATTCATTTAAATGCATTTTTATTGTGCGCTTCATTATAGGGATTGGATACTGATGAAAAGCATAGCCCCTAACTTTAAGGTGTTTCACAGAAAAGATAAAAAATGGCTGTTTGATATGACAGATACTGTGACAGAGATGTGCGCAGGTTGCTATGGAAGCACATAATTTCTAAGCATGTCCTAAGGATGGGGGAAATGGGATCAAAGTAAACACCTCAGAGGACATGAAGCCTGAGCTGTGTCCTGAAAGATAAAGTCTAAGCTAATGAAGGGCGGAGACTCAGAAGGAACAGCATGTTCCTAAGCCAGAGAATTTAGGGCTTTTGTGTGATTTGCATGCACACACATGTATTTGTGTTTGAAAGGGTTGGAGAGGAAAGCAAAGGAAATAAGATGAAGGTCCATCCTAATCCCATATAATAATCCTGCATAATAAAGAGATGATATGCAAATTCACCATCACTCCAGCACAAGGTGGCCATCCCCCTGTGGTCAAAGATGGCTGCCCCCATGTGGACACAAGATGGCCAGCAGGGGAGGGCAGTTGGGAGGGACCAGGCCTGCAGGGGAGGGCAGTTGGGGCAATCAGGCCTACAAGGGAAGGCTAATTTAGGGATGACCGGGACAGTAGAAGAGGGCAGTTGGGGGTGACCAGGCATGCATGGGAGGAAAGTTGGGGGGGGACCCAGGCCTGCAGGGGAGGGCAGTTAGAGACTTCCAGGCCGGCAGGGGAGAACAGTTAGAGGCAACCAGGCCGGCAGGGGAAGGCAGATAGGGGCAATCAGGTCGGTAGGGGAGGGCAGTTAGGGGAGACCGGGCCAGCAGGAAAGGGCAATCAGGGGTGACTGGGCCAGCAGGGGAGGGCAGTTGGGGACAACCAAGCCTGCAGGGGAGGGCAGTTGAGAGAGACCAGGCCTGCAGAGGAGGACAGTTAAGGGCAACCAGGACTGCTGGGGAGGGCAGTTGGGGTGACCAGGCTGGCATGGGAGGGCAGTTAGGAGCAATTGAGCCAGCAGGGGAGCGGTTAGGCATCAATCAGGCTGGCAGGGAAGTGGTTAGGGGGTGATCAGGCTGGCAGGCAGAAGCGGTTAGGGGCAGTCAGGCGAGCGGTTGGGAGCCAGCAGTCCTGGATTGTGAGAGGGATGTCCCGACTGCCCGTTTTGGCCCAGTCCTGGCCAGTGGGATTGGGCCTAAACGGGCAATTGGACATCCCAGATTGGAGAGGGTGCAGGCCCATTTAGGTCAATTTGCATATCTTTATTATATAGGAGGGACACAGACATACACACACACCATGCATGAATTTTGTGCACTGGGCCTATAGTATATTGATATTTGGAAGTCTATACTTCACTTACAAGACAGGATTTATTGAGGGTCTTAAATAGGAATCATATTTAAGAGTACTTAAGAGTACTCTTGTGACTGGTGACTTGAAGGTAGGCTTAGAGACAGGTAGCTCACATTTGAAGCCAGTTTCAATACAGTTGAGAACAGATAAGGATCCTACCCTGCAGGTCATGGGGATGGAGAAGAGGGACCTGTCAGGCAGCATTGGGGGTGGGGTATGGGCATTCCGTGCGGAAGGAACTGCCTTCACCCGGGCCTGGGGCCTGGAAAGACACCCTGTGGGAGGGAGAGCAGTGCATTTGTTATAAGCAGGTGAGGCAGAGGAAAGGGTAGGATGAAAAGTGTAAACATGGATTGAGGGCTGATTATGAAGAGCTTCATATGCCGAGGATTTTGGAACTGATCTTGCTAACAGTAAGAAATCATCATCATTATTTATCCTCATCTGAGGATATGTGGGATTTTTTATTGATTTGAGAGAGAGAGAAGCATCATTGTAAGAGAATCATCGATGGGTTCCCTCCCACACGCACCCTGACCAGGAATCAAACCTGCAACTGTACAGGATGGTACTCCAACCAACTGAGCCACCTGAAGTTATTTTTTAAATGAGTGATGCAGTTTGAACTAAAATTTAGAAATATTAAAAAAAAAAAAAAGTTAACTTTAGAATGTCGTGACTCTTCTAAGTACTTCACAGGTACTAATACATTTAATCCTCATAGTGCCTATTAGATGAATACCATTATGACCTCTATTCTATGAATGGGGGGGCAGGCATAAGGAGAATAAGGACTTGCCCACGGCCTCATACTTCAGGGAACAATAGAGCCAGGATTCACATCCTGGCAGCCTACTCCAAGGCGCTCATTCTTAACCTTACACATCTTCGGTGTTTCAACCAAGATGCCCATCCAAACCACCTCTAGCGCTTCTAAAGATACAGTTGCCTAGGTTGGCTGAATGAGAATGTTCAGAAAAATTATGAGAGATACTGTTTTGCAAAGCTTCGTAGGTAATTCTGTTGCTCTTTGCTCACAGTGGAGCGCTTCTGGCCCCCAGTTAGGTTATGAAGAGGTGCAGTCTCTGGGCAGGAAGAGGAGGAAACAGGTTCAGAGGGTAGAAGGTAAAATCCGTTTAATGAGCTGTAAGCAATGAGGAAGAATTAACGCTGAATCCAAGGACTACAAAGTTGAATCTTAACTAGGGGTGATCCAGCCTAGACAGGATTCCAGGAAGAGGGAGGGTTAGGAGTAAGACTGATGAATGAACTCCGTTTGAACGCTTGGGTGTGAGTGCCTGTAGGTCTTCCAACTAAAGATGTCTTAAAAGAGACAAGTTGCTTTTGAGGGTGCCTGTGTGCCAGCCACTTATACGTGGCTTTCTTCACTGTTAATTCACACAGTCCTCCCCTCAAATCTCTGGGTTTCCATTTTACAGAAGAAATGAATACTGGGCATGATTCGCTTCAGAATGAACTTCGATAAGGCCTTCTCTTTCTATTTCAGTCCTGTCGATGTATTCCTTCTGAGAATATACATTCTAGTATATATGTAAATGTGTTTGTACAGGACACACCTTGGTCAGTACCACAGTTTTTAGCAGGAAATTCTGTGGATCCTTGCTGCTAGCCATTTAAGTAGAAATGGCAGTATTTTTCTATGGGATGTGAACTCTGCCCAGGAAAAGAGGTGGGGAACATACATGTTCAACATATGTCATCTGGTCCAACATACGCCATCTGGTCCAACTAGATTTGTTTACATGTGATGCAGATTCGGGGAAAGGGATTTAATAGCTTGAGGAAGTGTTCTATGTGCAAGATTATGCTTAAACTCAGAACTGCTACCCCTGTGTATAATGCTGTGCTTCCACTGTCTCTACTTCTCTACCCCAGGTCCGTTGGGAGACACTCCTCGAGGTGCCCAGGCTGAGACTGGGGGGTAATGACAGTGTGAGCTCTAGATGGTGTGAGACCCGCCCAGAGCCGGAAAATGGCTGCGGCCTTGGAAGCAGAGGACCAGGATCTTTGGGAAGAAGAGGGGATTCTGCTGGTGAAATTGGAAGATGATTTCACCTGTAGGCCAGAATCTGTCTTGCAGAGGGACGACCCCGTGTTTGAGACCTCACATCAGAACTTCCGGCGCTTTCGCTACCAGGAAGCAGCAAGCCCTCGGGAAGCTCTCATTCGACTCCGAGAACTTTGCCGTCAGTGGCTGAGGCCAGAGAGGCGCACCAAGGAGCAGATCCTAGAGCTGCTCGTGCTGGAACAGTTCCTTACCGTGCTGCCCGGAGAGCTGCAGAGCTGGGTGCGGGGCCAGCGGCCCGAGAGTGGCGAGGAAGCGGTGACACTGGTGGAGGGTTTGCAAAACCAACCCAGGACACCAAGGCGGTGGGTGAGGAGGGGGAGTCCTGACCTGTGTGATGTGGAGGGGGACCATTGGCCGGAAGGATGGATTTGGGAGTCGAGCTGACAGGGCCCCCCAAAATCACCTTGAAATTTATTTAATTGGCGCTGCCCGCGGGTGGCGCCTAGATCCATAAGCCCCATTGGGGCAGAGACGGTGTCTGTGTGTGTGAGTGTGACTTTCTGGCGTCTGAAACACCCACCTAGGGACTACCTGACGGGCCTTCATCACCCCAGGGTCACATGGCTTTCGTTTTCCCTTCTTTAGATGTGGAATCTCCAGTTTCTGGGGAGGAAGATTTTGTCATAAACCCTCAGTCAAAGATTCCCGCTCAGGTCAAGGGCACATGGAAGCAAACACCGGGGGTGGCTGCGGGTGGGACAGGTGGCGATGGGAAGGCCAGGACCTCAGGCCTGGTGGGTAGGGACACGGTTGAGGGAGGCGAGAAAGCAGTGCAGTATCTGATTGTTCCGGCTTTGATCTGGCAAGGATACTAGCTCTTTGCATGCCCCCGTGGAACTGGGGGTTCCCCTCTTCATCTGGGTCCCTCTGGGAGTTTTTTTCTATTGGCAGCTTCTCCTAAAATGAGCCCTGATGACAAGCAAGACTTTCTCCTGATTCCATGGTGACTGGAAGTTGGAATTATTCCCAGGTGACTGCCCATGTTCATGGCCAGGAAGTCCTGTCAGAGGAGACAGTGCACCCAGGAGCAGAGCCTGAGTCACCTAGTGAGCTGCAGGAGCCTGCGCAGAGCCTGACCCCAGAGGAGCCCCAGGTGGAGATCACGATCACGCAGAGCCCAGATCCGGGGACACCAGCAGAGCAGAGCCTGTGCCATGAACTGGAGCTGCAGCCCCTGCACGAGAGCGGTGGGAAGCCCTGGCAGAATGTGGGAGGGGGCGGGGCGGAGGGTTGGACTTCTGTGCCAGCGAGGCTGGGGAGATTGGAATAGGAGTAACTCACAGGACAGGGTGTTGAGAGGACAGTACTAGCTAGTCCTGTGACTAGGGCAGTGCTCTTGGTCATTCTCTTAGTGTCCGTTCGTGCTGGAGATTGGATTACTGGGGCTGCCCTTGATTCTCAAAGATGATGGCGGTTGCTCAGCTCTTTGTTAGTTACAGGGGTGCATTGCCTGTTGCTGACCTCTGCCCTCTTTTCTTCGTAGAGGTTCCAGTGCCCCAGGACCCAGGCCTTCCTGAGGAGAGGAACACCGGAAACCCAGAGATGGTCGCCCTCCTTACTGCTCTGTCCCAGGTGCACCCTCGTGTCCCTCTGTTCCATAGAGACTTTGAAGAGCCATATACTCAGTGGGTCAGACAGAACACCACTTGCCACTCTTTTGTCAGTTTAAATTCTGTTCTTCACTTGTGAGGCTGGGGAAAGAGAGTTGCATCTAATGAGATAAATTATAATAGCCTCAATTGGATCTGCAGGCTCCAAAACCCCTTTATTTGCCACTGACCAGGGGGACTAACATAATGGGATTATTTTGTAACTCTCCCCTGCAACTTTGACGTTGTTAATGGGGATTTGTTTTGGTTTTTAGGAATAAACTTGACAGTCATTGATAAGGATGACAGGCTACTGCAGAAGTAATGTCTTAACTTCCTGGTGTACTCTTCCAAGAGCTGCATTCAGTCAGGACATGACATTATGAAGACTTACCTTAGGCAGAACCCAGAAGTGAAGCTGGGACAAAGGAATAGAATTTATCTGTGATTTTAGACCAGTGTAGCTGAAGGAGAAATGTAGACTTTGTAAGTGATAAGGGTATTAAAGCATCAACTAGGGAACTGAATGATGGCTTTTAACAAGAGGAAGAAGAACATAGTTCGGAAAGGAAGATGAGGTAGCGGTAGCAGGCCAGTGTGAAAGTGCCAGTAGGGAAGCAGTGACATGGGGAAACACAGGTTTCCTGAGGGACCCAAGTATCCCATTTGGGTCCCTTGTGTGCCCTGGGTGGATTCTGTCTGTACCAGAGACCTTCATTCCAGGAACAGAATGGGAGGCTCCATGAGACATGACATTTTAATTGAATTCTGCTGTTATTTCAGGGATTGGTAACATTCAAGGATGTGGCTGTATGCTTCTCTCAGGACCAGTGGAATGATCTGGATCCAACACAGAAAGAGTTTTATGGAGAATATGTCTTGGAAGAAGACTGTGGAATTGTGGTCTCCTTGTGTAAGGAAGTTCAAGTGTTTTTAGAATCTTTCTCCTATTGGAAATTATGGGGGCTTAGAGCTTAGACTGTATGTACTAGACTTCTCTTATGCCTACCCCACCAATGAGATTGAAGGGTTAACTGAGTAAGATGATATCCTTCTAAGTTAAAGGGAAGAGAAATGCTTAGAAACTTCTAATGAAGAAAAGTTATAAGATTACTAGAGGCCCAGTGCATGAAATTTGTGCATGGGTAGCTAGGGACAAGGGCCAATCAGGGCCTTCCTTCATTCCGCACTGCCCTCTGGTGGTCAGCACACATCGAACTCCCAGTCGAACTCCTGAGGGGACAATTTGCATATTAGGCTTTTATATGTATATAGAGAGAAATGGCTTTAATATATTGGATGTAAGCATGCGGTTTGAAACAAGCAATAAAGGTTGGAGGTAACCTACTTATTTAAATATGGGAAAAGAAGGTAGCATTTAGTTGTGTAATTACTGAGATATAGGTAAAAGACAAAAAGTATGCAGTACTTAGTTGGAGGTACTTAAGCTAAAAAGACCAAAGATTTGAATGACTGGCTTGGCTGATAGGCTTTTACACAGGGAATTGTTTAACCAATCATAACGTCCTGTTTTCCCTCCTGAACAGCATTTCCAATCCCCAGACTAGAGGAGATCTCCCACGTTACAGAAGAAGAGCCTTTGGGTCTAGATATCCCAGAGCCTCAAGAACCTCAAGAGCTAGACGTCCTGACTTTTACCTACACAGGTAGGGAAAGACCAAAGGATGCACAAAGGAGCTGGAAGTTCCTTTAGTTGGTGCCCCCCCCCTCTCTGATCTCATTGGTTCTTCCAATATGTCAGCATTACTACTGTCTCCCTCTAAACGCCAAATCCTCCTATCCTTTTCTTCCTCTTACCCCTTGTATCATTCGTTTGAGGAATATGTAATACAAAATGGTCGGGGGAAGGGAGGTATTGGAACTTTTGGAATTGTGGCTAAACCAGTGGCCAGCAAACTCATGAATCAACAGAGCCAAATATTAATACAACAATTGAAATTTCTTTTGAGAGCCAAAAACCGACTTCTATGCATGGGCCATGAAGTTTCAGTCGCACTGTACGTGCGCGCCTGCATTTGGTATTTTGTGGAAGAGCCACACTCAAGGGGCCAAAGAGCCGCATGTGGCTCGAGAGCCGCAGTTTGCCATCCACTGAGCAGTTTACGTTAAACTTGATCCTCAGCCTCCACATTTGTGAAAAGAGGATTATAATATTTGTTCAAATTAAGGCTATTAACAGTTTAAGGTAACATAAGAAAGTGTCTGGCATATGACAGGCGTTCATGTAACTATTTCCTTTTATCCCTATAGTTATGAAATATGGGCTTCTCACTGTGGTCTGGCCCTTCCAGAACTCTCTTTTAAAATAATACTTCCCTCCCCTCCTCCCCCCATTGTGTAGAAGGCGTCATTACCTCTATAATTTTCTCTTTTCTCCTCTCACCATCTCTTCAGGAGACAGGAGTGATGATGAGGAAGAGTTTCTTGAGCAAGAAGATCTGAATTTCGAGAGTCTACACACATCTGTTTTAGGAGATCCAGAGATCCACCAGACTCCAGATTGGAAAATAGTCTTTGAGGATGATCCAGGTAGACTTGATGAGAGATTTGAGGCAAATATTTCTCAAATTAATACTTCAATAAATCTTCAGGGAACTGTACCTATCCACTCCCTGTTAGGGAAACCGCACGGCTGTCCTATCTGTGGGAAAAATTTCACGTGTAACTCCCACCTTGTCAGACACCTGAGAACTCACACGGGAGAAAAACCCTATAAATGCATGGAGTGCGGCAAAAGTTACACCCGGAGCTCGCATCTTGCCAGGCACCAGAAGATTCACATACTGGGCACTCCTTATAAATTCCCCCTAAACCAGAAGAATTTGAATGAGACCTCCCCTCTGGGCGCAGCCGAGAAAACGCCCATCGAGAAGCCCTATCGATGTGATGAATGTGGAAAGCACTTCCGCTGGACTTCCGATCTGGTCCGGCACCATCGGACGCACACAGGAGAGAAACCTTTCTTCTGTACTATCTGTGGCAAAAACTTCAGCCAGAAATCTGTGCTCACGACACACCAAAGAATCCAGCACGGCGACAAGCCCTACATGTGCGGCGAGTGTGGGGAGTACTTCAGCGACCACCGGCAGTACCTGGCACACCGCAAGGCACACGACACCGAGCAGCTCTATCTCTGCAGCCAGTGTGGGCGGAGCTTCAGCCACCGGGCTGCGTTTGCCAAGCACCTGAGGGGGCACGCGGCCGTGAGGTCCTGCCAGTGCGACGAGTGTGGGAAAAGCTTCAGTCGCAGGGACCACCTCGTCAGGCATCAAAGAACACACACTGGCGAGAAACCCTTCACGTGCCCGGCCTGCGGGAAGAGCTTCAGCAGAGGCTATCACTTAATCAGGCATCAGAGGACCCACTCAGGAACCACCTCCCAGCTGGGACCCCTTGGCAGGAGGTCTGCCTTCAGCCCCGACCCCGGGGTCGGCGAGGACCAGCCCTCTGGCTATCCCGGGGAGACCTTTTCCAGGGAGTCTCCCTGACTGGCCCAGGTTGACATAAGCTCTTCCCACAATTAAGTAAACGCCCCTCAGCTGCTTAAGGAGCTCTTTTGCCCCAAGTACAACCTGAGCTGAGGCTTCTCGACTGGAGTGTTCCCGCCTCCCTGTCATCCGTATGCGGCAGGAGAAGGAGAAGTCTTTTAAGAGTTGTGGTTATTCTGTTTCCCCAGAAATAGGCTGTTAGATACCCTACAGGCCAAGCAGCCTCAAGTTGAAGTCGCCCAGGACAATTCCTTAGGTTTGGTAAGGGCTCGGTTCTGAAAGCACACAGCCCTGAACTCACGGCCAGATCTGTGCATCCGGATTGCGGTGCTGGCCATTCACAGGATGACTACACGTCTCACGGATGCACTTCCTCACCGGGCACTGTCCGTGAGGCCAGGGGGAGAGTGGAGAAGCGTCTGGCGGGCGGAACCCTCAAAGCTGCTTCACATGGACCTTGTCAGGGTGCTCCATTCCCCTTGACAACGTGATGCCAGTGCCAGACACTGCTAAAAAGGAGGCTCTTAGCCCGCGCCTCTCTCCTGGCGGGTTTTTCTTCCCCTCCTGTTAGAATTCTCACGCTGTTCGCCTTCCTCCTGTTCTACCAGTTTCTTGGTTTTGTCCCCAGCACTTTTTTCTACTACAAGTGGGATGTGGCATTCGGGTGCCACGGGATTTAACAAAAACATAATTAAATCGTAACGAAAACATTTACATTCCCACATACGTACAAGCCTGCCCACCCACCCCATCCTCTTCACGGGGGTCGTGAGGGCCTTTTGGGACGGTGTCACAAAGGCATTGGGTCACATCACTTACATAAAACGGAAGATCCGAGGTCAGATTGTGGAACAATTAAGAAAAAGCTGTTGCTGCTGGCCAAGGCTTTCAAGACTATTCTCTTCTGACACCTAACCCCCAGCATCCCTACCCTGGTCCTGTGGTATCAGGGAACATAAGGAACCCCAGCACCTGGGACCCTGAAGAATTTACTAAAAGTAAATGGCTTTCACGTGTTTGCATTGTCTGCTTCTCTGTGATTTCATTTTCATGTAATTAAGAACTAAGTCATAGTATCCCATGGCCCAAGGGTCTCGATTGCCTGCTAACGGTTCTGTGGAAATGAGGCGGAATAACTCTGAACCTCACCTGCTGTGATGGTGGGAGTGACAAGGACTGGGGAGACTGACCTCCAGCCATGGAGCACAGGGTACGGGATTAAAGCATGAGAAGAGGGAGACATCTTCTGTGCCTGGTTTCTGTCGCTCTGTTTTTTCAGTCCAGTGTACACCAGCGGAATATGGGCATAAGAACAAGGCCCAACCCTAACAGCTCAGCCGGGAAGTTCTCCTTTTGGTCAGTAACGCTATTCCAGTTGACCGGTTTGGTTTTGGTACCAGTCTGCCATTGTCCTTTGGAAATGTGCACATGGAAATAAATGAAAGTAACACTGGTAGTCAAGTTCCCTGGGTTTTTTGTTTTTTTTCTTCTCTTATTTCCCCCATTGACTGCCTCCCTCCCTCCCCGCCCCGCCCCCAGGCCTTCAGCACCTTCTTGTTTGTGTCCTGGGTTATATGCATACAAGGTCTTCAGGTTGATTACCTCCCACCCACCACCCTCCCCCCATTCCCCTCTGAGATTCTGCTCCTCCATGCTTCCGTGTCTCTGGATCCACTCCATTCATTGGTTCATTTTGTCACCTAGATTCCACATGTGAGTATAATCATGTGATACTTGTTTTTCTCTGACTGACTGACTTCACTTAGCATGATACTCTCCAGATCCCTCCAGGCTGTCTCAAAAGGTAAGAGATTCTTCTTTTTTATTGCTGCATAGTAGTCCATGGTATAAATGGGCTTTTTTATCCACTCATCTACTGATGGCACTTGGGCTGTTTCCAGATCTTAGCTGTTATGAATTGTACTGCTGTGAACATAGGGGTGCCTACATTCTGTTCGGTGCTTTGTGTTTCTTAGGATATGTTCCTAGAAGTGGGATCACTAGGTCAAATGGCAATTCCATATTTAGTTTTTTGAGGAAACTCCATGCTGTTTTTCCATGATTGTACCAGTCTGCATTCTCAACAGTAGTGTACTAGGGTTCCCTTTAAAAAAAAAAAATATCTATATCTATATATATTTATTTATTTCAGAGAGGGAGAGAAATATCAATGATGAGAATCATTGATTGGCTGCCTCCCGCATGCCCTCTACTGGGGATCAAGTTTGTAACCGGGCATGTACCCTTGACTGGAATCTAACCTGGGACTTTAAAGTTCCGCAGGCCAATGCTCTCTGAGCCAAACCAGCTAGAGCTAGGGTTCCCTTTCCTCCACATCCTCGCCAGCACTTGTCATTTTGGTGATGGTAGCCATTCTGACAGGTGTGAGATGGTACCTCATTGTCGTTTTGATTTGCATCTCTCAAATGATTAGTGACTGAGCATTTATTTCTTCATGTATCCCTTGGCCATCTGTCCTCTGGAGAAATGTTCTTTGCCCATTTTTTAATTGGATTGTTTGTCTTCCTTTTAAGTTACATGAGTTCCTTGTATATTTTGGATATTAACCCTTTATCAGATGTATCATTGCCAAATGTTTTCTCCCATACAGTGGGCTCTCTTCATTTTGTTGTTGGTTTTTCTTGCTGTGTAGAAGGTTTGTATTTTGATGTTTCATTTATTTTCTCCTTAGTTTCCTTTGCCTTACGTCACAGTGGTCGGCAAACTCATTAGTCAACAGAGCCAAATATCAATAGTAAAACGATTTAAATTTCTTTTGAGAGCCAACATTTTTAAACTTCTTCTAACGCCACTTCAAAATACTTACCCAGGCCGTGGTATTTTTATGAAAGAGCTACACTCAAGGTGCCAAAGAGCCGCATGTGGCTCGGGAGCTGTGGTTTGCTGACCATGGCCTTAGGAGATGGATCTGTAAACATTGCTACGAGCTGTCAAAGATTTTGCTGCCTATGGTTTCTTCTAGGATTTTTTATGGTTTCATGACTTACATTTAAGTCTTTTATCTATTTTTAATTTATTCTTATGGATGGTGTAAGTTGGTGGTCTAGTTTCATTGTTTCCATGTACCTGTCCAGTTTCCCAGCACCATTTATTGAAGAGACTCTCTTGACTCTATGTATGCTCTTGCCTCCTTTGTCAAATATTAATTCATGGCTTGGGTCAGTCTCTGGGTTCTCTGTTCTGTTCCATTGATCTGTATGCTGTTCTGGTGCCAGTACCAAGCTGTTTTGATTACAGGGGCTTTGTAGCGTAATTTGGAGGAATCCCAATTCCAGGTATCAAGTTATACTACAAAGCCACCCTAATGGAAACGGCCTGTACTGGCACTAGAACAAGACTCTGGAGGAGGAGGAGGAGGGGAAAGCTACAGAAGGTAGAATTGTAAAAAATGGGTTTGAGGTGGGTTTTCTGTGGAAGGTAAAGCTGCTGCATTTGTTGACCAGAATGAGACAAGGCTGTGTCCTGCGAGTCTGATCCTCGCTAAGGGGGAGGAGCCGAGGATGCTGGATAAAGCCGCAGAATTTCACTTCATACATTTGAGCTACTTGGGTTCTTTTCTATGAGCATGCGTCTCTTACACATGACGGTGTGAGACATGCCATGTGGGTATGGCTCCTCTGGAAGTGGGTGAGAGGGACAGGGCACCGGTGGTACAGAAGGTGATGTGAGCTTTAATGACAGATTGTCCTCTGCTCTGAACTCTGGGTCGGAGGAGAACTGGAGGCCTGTTAGGTTGTTGTTGTGTTTTCCTGCCGCGGAGCCCTTGTGCTTCCGCCCCAGCACCCCCACCTTGAGCTTCCCAGGCACGTGACCGGAAAGCACTCCTTCAGATGAAGCAGGACAGCCATCAGGGGCTGCAGTGCACGTTTACGTGTAATAAAGCCGTTGGTCACGTTTTAATCTGTAAGTTATCTTATGAAAACAAAATAACCCACACCTTTTTTATTTTACCACTTATTTATTATTTATATTTTAAAAATCCACATCGTTTTAGAGTGGTCAAGAGCCAGCTATGAGAGAAAGTCAGTGTTTTAAGTAGTGCAATATTTCCGGCTGCTGAAGAGCGATATGAAAAGACAAACTACCCCTCCTCGGCAAGAGAGCCCCAGAGTTGATGCTTAGAAATTACCACGCTCACCCCGTCCCACACAGGATGGTTCTCAGGTGATGACAGTCAAGATGGGATCCCATCTCTGCACAGGTTGACAATTCTATGGGCCCCAGCATAACGCGCAAACCTGCTCAGTGTACCACTCGTTCATCAGACCTTTGGAGGATTGGAACATTTAAAGAAAGTGGCAAATCCATAGAACCAGAGGTTACTAACAAATCTTAAATACTGAATTCCTGTCTGTAAATTCCTTGCCGCCTTTCTGTCTAAGGTAAAACACACACACTGGCCTCCAGGGGCTCGGCACAGCCAGGCCTGGCCGCTGACGGGACACGGGCACCCCCATTCACAGAAGCCGTGGACACAGCTCGCGCCCACTTCGCCGCCATCCGGAAGGTTCTCGCTGGAAGGTGTTTGCTGCTTGGAAGGGAGCTTCCAGCCCAAGCCCTCCATAGAGCAGGCGAGGGACCAGGCACTCCCGGATTCTATTCTGGCTCCGTCTCCGTGCTGGGGAGACTGAAGGGGTGCAATGAGGTGGGCGAGGGTGGATGGTTGTCAGCATAGACCACTGACACGGCCTTTGCCCCAATTCCCTGGATCTAGAGGCCAGTTCTCATGATAAAAGTGAAGAATGAGGACAGAGGAGCACAAAGGACTGACAGAAAAAAACAGAGTAAAAGAAAACCAGGGGCCGTGAATTTCCTGAGACTCGTGAGCTGAGTCAGTGCAGAGGTCTCTCCCGGGTCCCCTGTGCTGAGGAAGGACGGGAGCGAGACCTAAGTGTCTCGGATTTTGCGATCTGAGGAAAGCCAGGCCCAGAAGGACGGGACCTTGGCTAAGCTTTGTTTCCTCCTACTGAACAGGCGGGCAGAGGCAGGAGGAAGGCAACCAGGAGGCTTTGAATAACAGCCGTACCCTCTAGAAATGGTGTTACCTGGCAAACCCAGGATGCAGTGCGGATGCACTGTCTGGAACGTGCCAGTGGAGGTGCCCTAGCAGCTGGCCTGCTGAGGACTCCGAGCATCTGAGGCCAGTGGGAGCAGTGCCCAAACTGTCTGTGCCCATGACCTTCCAGCAGACACCTCTGCCTCCCTGGAGAGCAGGTGGTCTTGGCCGTCGGGAGCTCTGGGGATGGGCTGGAGGCAGAGGCTGTTGGATGCATAGAGGCTACCTGAGTAGTTTTCAGAAACAAGGACAGTGTCTCACGCGTATTCGGCTCTGTGCACACAGGCCCAGGGGACGCACACCGGCCAGGAGCCTTGGCGTGCCTGGGCCTTGTTCGTGCACAGCGCGCTCAGAGACGAAGGACAGACAGACTCACAGAAGGGCAAACGATAAAAAAGAGAAGCCCCGCCAGTCGGGGGCCTGGGCTTCGGGCCCCTGGGGGCGCTGAGAAACGACCGATGCTGGCGGAATCTGGAGGTTTATTGCCGACCCCCCCTTCCCATTAGTGTCACCTGGAGAATGTGGTGTAGCATCGCATGTGCCTCCCAAGTTCTTGAGCTGAGTCAGTGCAGAGGTCTCTCCCGGGTCCCCTGTGATGGTCCTCGTGGCCATCGGGAGGGGCGGAGGGCTGCAGTCACCTGGCACGGTGATCTCAGGCCCGGGGGCGCGCTGCCTCCTGGAGCCGAGGTCCCTGGGAGGCAGGAGTCTGAGGCGGGCGGCAGGCGCGGGCGCTAGGACAGCTCGAAGCCCGTGTTCATGCTGATGGCGTAGCGCAGCTTCTCCCGCAGGACGCTCTTCTTGCTGTAGTTGGGCAGCTTGAGCAGGTTGAAGCAGGTGGAGGAGGTGGGCAGGCGGCCACCCGGCTCCCGCTTGCGGATGGTGAAGAAGCCCCGGAGGACGCTGCCCAGCGTGTCCCCCGTGTCCTGCAAGCACACAGCACAGCCTGCGTCGGAGGTGCCGGGTGAGGGAGCCCGGGCCGGTGCCAGGACGGGGGGACCTGGGTGCTGAGCAGCATGTGCTGCGCCGCCCTGGTGAGGCTGGGCCGTGAGTGTGCATCCCCCACCGAGGCCAGCCCCCCACCCGGGACAGGTTCGAGAGGCGAGTGCACGGAGAGTTCCGCTCCTCGGGCAGCACAGGGACTCCTGTGCTAAGGGAGCGCCAGGAAATGGGGCCTCTGGGTAACGGCTAATTATTATTATTTTTTAAATATATCTTATTGATTTTTCACAGAGAGAAAGGGAGAGGGAGAGAGAAACATCGATGAGAGAGAAACATCAATTCAGCTACCTCTTGCATATTTCCCACTGGGGATGTGCCCACAACCAGGGGATGTGCCCACAACCAAGGTACATGCCCCTGATCGGACTCGAACCTGGGACCCTTCAGTCCACAGGCCGATGCTCTATCCACTGAGCCAAACCGGCCAGGTCTAACCGCTAGTTACTAAGTAACCCCAATTTTCAAAGACCCAGTGTACAGTGAAAATGCTTCATATCCCCCAACATTTCTGAGTGCCGCCTCACGCTTCCTCTCTGACCTTGCCAGTGCTTGGCCTGGCCAGACTAGCTTGGGGGCTCCCCCAGAAGGGGGCTCTGTCCCACCGGGAGGAGCTGGAGCCCAGACTGCAGCATCCTGAAAGGCGTGGCGCTCAGAGGCCAGCAGGCTGCAAGGGTGGGGGGAGCGCTGGAAGGAGACACTTAACAAGGGCCACTCTCTGAGCACCAACCCCGCAGAGGATGGCAGACAACCCCTAAGGCGCTCCTTCATTTATAAAGACGGGAAACGGAGCAGCCTGCCCGGCTGTGCGGCCAGCAGGTGGAGGAGTTGGCATTCAAACTGCCTGTTCAGTCCCTGGGCCCATGCCCTCACCCGCTGCCACACTGCCTCAGACCTGGAACCTGGCAGCGCAGCGGCGACTAAAAACACCTCCCGCTGCTGCTCCCTGAGCGAGGGAGGACCGACTGAGCTGAGGCTGCAGGTCAGCCTGCTCTCCCAGAGGAACAGCGAACCTTCTCCCGGGAGCAGAGTGCCAACCCTCCCCAGCCGTGGTACCTGGTCATCGGACACTTCGACGCAGCGAATGGAGAAAGGAGGCTTGAGGTAGGCGAATCCCAGGAGCGGGGGCCTGGAGCAGCTGGTCACGAACTGCAACACAAGGCGGGTCAGGGGACGGGGTGGGGGGGACGGTGCTCCCTCAGAGACGGCCAACAGGGCGGGTCACAGAGGGCACGGGGCCCAAGGACTGGGACACATCTCACATGTCTCTGAAAGGCTGGTCTCAGACTAAAACGCGTGAAATCCACGCCAGTGGACATGACTAGCCAATGAGGGCGTCTGGTAGAGGATATGTGAAGAGTTCAGGAACGGTGGGAATGTCCCCTTTTGAACATTACAACTTGAAAGACACCAGTACAGGAGTCCTGGTGAAAGCCAGCCACTCTGTTTGCAGAATATACACTAACCGCCGCCTACTTCACGGTGCGCATCTTACTGGGACATTGCATGTGTGGTACTGTGTGTTCAGACGACCGAGAAAAAAGCTACACAGAGGTAGTCCCATTTCCCCAGAGGTAGAAACAGACTGTTTAAATCCTACACCATAGAACAGATGGTCTCTCTTTTCTTAAGGTAACAGCACCACTCTCTTCTCTAATGACAGGAAAGCAAGAGCATGAGCAAGACCAGCACCAGCAAAGGGGCTGATGGAGTGCAGAGCCCACCAGGCTGAGCATGCGTGTCCCTGCAAAGGGTCCGTGCAGGCTCGCCTCACCTCGAGGCCCTCCCCGGTTACTACCTGACCCGCCGATGGGACAGGGCAAGCTGATGACAGGAGTTCCTGTTGATCACGTCATTTCCCCCCAGGGTAAGTTATTCTATCACCTGACTTTCTAGATTTAGGAGAATACGTATGCACGCACGCACGTAAAGGTAAAATGCTCAGTACCTTCAGAAACATGGCTCTTTCGTTGGGTGTGAAGTCGGAGGCCAGAATATCCCAGAGCCAGATAATGACCCTGTGACTCCCATGAAAACCACCGTAGTACACTGTGTGCTTCCTGAAAACAAGGCAGACACAGCTCAGTCACACAGACACAGGGAAGCATGGCATGTAGACGGGCACTACTAACTCCCAGGTCCTCTGAAAGCCAGAGTTCAGGCCTTAATAACCCCAGGTCCCTGGAAGCTAACGGGGCCGAGAGTGAAGAGCTGGCTGCTCTGGAGCAGAAGCCGGCGGGAGGTCCTGGAACTGGTCCCGAGAACCTCAGAGAGCGGTCCTCAAGGTCTGCTTCGCTTCGGTTTGTAGGCACACAAGTGGCTGGGCTTTTAGTCCAAGCAGTTCACCCCATGAGCGGGGAGATGGGCCCTGAGTTAACCCCAAAGATGACCCCCCCAAGGGGGCTGCTTGCTTTCCAGGCCTAAAAACTTGGCCCTTGCCAGCTGGCTCCTTACTTGAGATCCTCCAGGTCAATCTCAGCATTGTCCCCGGAGATGAGGCGCTGGAGCTCAGGGGTTGAGAACATCCGGATCCACTCGGGTTTGATGATAGAACGGAATCCGCTGATGAGGGCAGCCGTCTGGTTTTTGATTTGAGTGTGCATTCGAAAGTGTGCCATCAGATGGATGTAGCTAATTCTGTTGCCGACCAAAGAAAACAGTGAAATGAACAGGACAGAATGGGCTGTTCCCCATGAGTTAGGTCATTTCTGTTCCATCTTACAGGAATACAAACAGTACCAGGATATCTCACCAGAACAACCAGATGACGATGACGGTTCCCTGAACGGTACACTGCGTGCCCGGGGCATTACCTCATCGCTTCTCCAAAACCGCGCGAAACAGTGGGCCGTTCATCAGGATAACACCCCACTGTGTCAAGACTCAAAGCAAGACATTCTCCAGGTAAGGAGGGGGCCTTTTTGGTACAAAGGGTATTTTTCCAGTCTTGTATTTAATTTCATCCTTTTGGACATACACCAATTAAGATGTAGTGCACTCCTCCACTAAGCTTCAAAGCAGAGAAAAACCGCTTCATGCAGAAACTTCAATTAAAACCTTGCTCATCTGGACCAAGAGCGAGGCTGTGCAAAGGTGAGGCCTCAGAAAGTTCTGGTCAAATGCAGCTGGATCACGTTCAACTAGGACAGTAGACAGCAAACTGCGGCTCTGCTGACTAATGAATGAGTTTGCTGACCACCAGATGGGGCTTAATCACAAGGAACAACAGCCTGTTAATTATTGGAATCCAGAGTCTAGGTCAGTAGTCAGCAAACTCATTAGTCAACAGAGGGTTAACCTCGGCTTGCGAGCCGCAGTTTGCCGACCACTGAACTAGGACATCAGGGCACTAACCACAGTTCCAGTAGATGGTCTCCTGGATCTGATTTTATGAACATAAAAGCCACATGTACAACGTATAATGTACTACAACGGAACAGGTTAAATACATCCTAACAGCTTGCTAGCTTGCTGATTTCTTAGCAGCATGTACTCAGAGGTGAAAGAACCCCGAGCTCAGCCCAAGCATAATTCTCAAAATTCCAATCAGTCCAGTCCAAATAAACACGTTCCCCGCAGCCCTCAGATCTGAGTGCCTGGCCTTGAAAACAGCCTATTTTAAAAATTACCCAGCGGCAACCTTGCACACAGTACGCTTCAAGGTGACCTTCTCTACTATTGTGACTCCTTTTCTTGACTCTCTGAAGCCGGTGACTAATTCTGTCCCATTTCACCAAAGAAAGAGAGGGACTCTCCCATTTCACACCTCGGAAGTGCACGACCCAGCATGCCCTGGAGGAGGAGAAATGGGCACCGCCAGGCCTTGAAGGATAGGTCGCCTGTGGCATTGAACCCGCTCTCACCCTGAGGTTTACAATGAGAAAGTGGAAGAGCTCGGGAAAGGACTTTCCACGCGAGTTTCCAGGCGGGGCAGAAACTTCATGCAGCACAGGCTGCACGGACCCACTTCCTCTGGCTGTTATACATACAACTCCACCACCATCCCTGTGCCCTCAGGTCTGGCAAAAAAACCCCACCAATCTGAGGGCAGCTGGCTGTGTGTGACATGTCACATATTCGATGATGGCGGCAACCGCTGCTCTCATTTGCTAAGACCCTCCTGTGACCCAGACACCCTGGAAGGTCTTTTACACGCGCTCTCTCCTGGGATGGTGAGAGGGAACACAGTTCCAGGCTGTGCTCTTTCTCAGCTGTCAAACTACCGCCCCAGAGGCAAGTCAAACTGGTGCCTCTCAATGCTGCCGAGAGCTGGGTCTGTTCTGCATGAAAGCTTGAAAGCACGAGGCTGATGAGCATCCCTAACCAGAGACTCGATGCTCAGGACGCTGGACTGTAACGTGAATCGGATCCAAAGGCCCCACCAGGCAGGACCAAGCTCTCACGTGTCACTGAGGAGAGTGACACTCAGATTATATAGTTCAGATGCTCAGCAGAACCTGGTGGCAGGAGAAGATGGACAGACTGACAGACAGGCCTACTAGTATATCATCTACCCCTCATGCCAGGTTCTACAGTTTCAATTTGGAGAGAATAGGCCAGGTGGAGACAGTGCATTGAGGGGTCTGGCTTCTGGGGACCAAAGAAGTTGACATTCACGACAGATTCCTGAAAGCCTGTTATCTGTGACAGCTGCCGGTCCTCAGAAGCATCCCAGACCTAAGACCTGTCTGCTGCATCTGAACTCGCCGCTGTGTTCGCAAGACGGGGCTTTCTACAACCGCCACCTCGTGCTGTCACTCCTACACAATCTGCCCCTCCAGGTGCCTTCTGCCTCGTGCCCTCTGGGTTCCAGACTGTGTGCCAAAAAGCCCCAGAATCCATCTGTCTGCACTGAGGGCCATTGTTCAAGTCCTAGGAACACTGCCTCTGGCCTCAGAAGTGCTACTGCAAACAATACATTGTCAATTCTTACTTTGCACATCGAATTTCATTTGATTTTGGCCTAGGAACTGCAACCATTGTAAGTCCTACTATATTATTTATGGCTTTTCTACTTCAATATATCTTAATATACATTCTCAAAGTAACTCTGGAAAGCAAGAATGAAGTCCTCTCAAGTGATGACCTTAAAAATCAAATTGCGATACTCACTTATTTTCATTGGTAACAGGAATGGTCTTCCCTCCAGGAATCAGTTCATGGCAAACGAGCTAGGAGGGAAGAGGGGGGACAATCACTCGAGAGGATTCTAAGGGGGAGAAAGCTTCCTGCAGCCAAAAGGGCCGACTCCCATGTCCGGAATAAAGATGGGACATGTTGGCAATAACCATTTCTACAAAAAGCCGGGACTTATAACATCAGCAGACAGACCCTACACAATCAATACGAAAGGTTTTTTTTCTCCTGCACAAAATAAAAATTAAAAAAGAAATGATGTGGGTGCCAGCCTCATGTCACCAGTGGCACTCTCTGGGCACTGCCACTCTAGGTGGGTTTCATTTTCACCTGTATGCTCACGTTCTGACTGGTATTTGGTTAGGAGTTTGCATTATTTTTATGGTCAGGAGAGAAAATGAAAACTGTCAGGAAAAAGCCTCAAAATCTGATGAAAGCTTTGGAAACGAGAATCAATTGCTTTCCTCAACGTCAGGAACTTCAGTGGGTCACCTAAAGAAATCATAGTGCATCACTTTCAAGCTAACGTTAATAGAAATCCTGTTAATATAACAGGACGTGGACAGGTTGGAACACAGGGACCGCTAGGGCCAATGCTTTGTACATCAGAGGGCGCACCAAAGATTTTAAAGCTAAAAGGGCCCTCAAGAGTCGCCTGGCCTGGCCTTTCCCAAAGAGGGTCCCAGGGAACCCTGCCTGTGAGCTCTGATGTGAGAATCACTCGGTGAGATGGCATTCTCTCTCTGAAAGAGGAGTTGTGTGGTCACAGGCTTCTCTGAGCCCTCCGATGCCAGCCTGCTTGGTGGCTCTTCAGGAGGCGGGTAGGGCACGTGGGCAGTTACAGAGCACCCGGGGACACTGGTCCCAGTGAGGGCGCACACTCGGCAAGTGGCCCTTTGAGAAAAGGAACTGTGGCTTGGGGAGACCAAGCGGCCTCTCTGAGGCTCAGAGGCAGCCCCGCACCCAGGCTCACGGCGCATTCCTCCAGAGCCGCCCTCGGACCACATGGGCCGGGGCTCGTTCGGGTGTCGCTGGGACACACTGGAGGGGCTGCGCACTTCAGAGAAAAGCCGAGAGAAGAACTCGGGGAGGAAACAGCTCTGCCCCCACGATTTCAAGGGTCTTTTTCCTTCCTGCTCTGCTCTTTGAGTTGGGATGGGGACAGGAGTCCGCTAGAGGCACGTCTTCTCAGAGCCTCCTTCCCCCTTTCTAAGTCACTGTCCTCATGAGTGACAGCTAATCCTCACCATGGCAACGAAAAGCAGTGTTACAAACGGAGCTATGGCTTCAATTAGGAATGACCCAGAGCGTAACCTCAGCAGAGGGACAGGGCTCAGCACAGCGAGAGGTCTCAGCACAGCGAGAGCGAGCAGGCAAAGGCCAGGTCAGCTGTAACAGAAGGAGTCCGCCCCCTCCCAGCAAGGTGGGACAGGAGAACTGGCACGGGAGATAGAGGAAAGAGGCCAGTCAGACAGACACTCTGTTTGGGGACCATTAGGGAAAGCGCCAAGGCCAGGGCAGGCCTCAGGAAGCTCAGGGGGACAGAAAGAAGTCCCAGAAGTCGACCTACCTGACCCATGACGTCTTCGTCATACGACAGCGTCAGGCCCAGGTCGGAGATGTCCCCATCGTAGCGCTACGACGACAGGGAAGGAAAGTGTTGGGACCCAGCAGGGCTGTGTCCGTGAAGAATTGACGCTCCTACAAGGTCTGCTTAGGCAACGACTGAACAGCTGGAGGCAAAGGAGACGCATCCCCTCGAGGGAGGAGGCCCTGAGCATCGGCCCTGGGAGGCAGTGTCCCCGAGGCACGAGGGGCAGAGAACCTCATCCTCCACACCCACCCTGCGGGGCCCCACTCGCTGGCGCCTTCCTGCCAGCGCTCAGCTCAGCCCCGCCGGCCCGCACTGACCTTAATGGAGGTGAGGTTTTTGTAGAACTCCGAGTCCAGGGACGGCAGCTCGTCCACGGAGCTATAGAAGACGCTGTGGTGGTGCCCGAGCAGCTGGCTCAGGAAGAAGGATGCGAAGGGCACGTCCACCACGATCCCCTGCGGGAGGAGACAAGCTTGCCACCGCATTCTGTCCAGAGTCCGCCCCCGTAATCCCATCCGGGGCCGCTCACCCTGCACTTCTGGAATTTCCAATCTGGATGCCACCTCCCCTTCACTTAACCAACCCAACCAAGTCCCCCGCGGGGACACCTCAGCACGGTGGTTGTGGACATGGGCTTTGGAGCCACCCGCTCAGGGATCAAACCCAGCTCTGCTGCTGCCGGGCCACGGAGCCTCGGTTTCCCACCTGCAGATGGGTGACAGCGCAGCCTCGCTGCTGTGAGATGTGGGGAGCAGACTGGGGGAGCTCAGAGGGCACGCTCCTGCCGGAGGCCATGCCCCCATTTCTTTCATCTGCACTATTACTGTTGCTGGGAGGGAGGAGACAGAGACGAGGCCCAGGAAACAGGGGAGCACATTCACGCCACCCGTCATCTTTCAGCGAAGCAGAGGGCAGGTTTAGGATCAGGATGGCCTGGCTTCAGATCTGCATTCAACCCCTTAATGAGTGAGCAGACTCTGGATTAGCGCCTCCTCCAGCCTCGGTTCTCTCGTCCTTACACAAATAGGACGGCGGCGGCCACGCCACATGGATGCTGAGGATTCGGTGAGCACCACAGGAAGTACAGTCTCTCTCTACAGTAATGGGGTCCCTGTCCTTCCTTCCTGACTTTATCCTGAGGACAGGCAGTTGACCCGGCCAGGTCTGACCACATACATGCACACAAAGCCGCGGTCCTGCCCACGTTTGATCTTCCTCTCCAGGTCGCTGCTCCTTCACGCACCTACCTCATACACGGCCTTCCCCAGCATCTTGCCCACGAACTCGAAGAGCTGCAGGTAGTTCTCGTGGATGTAGGAGGTGGGCGAAGGGTAGAGCCGCTCGTCCCCGCTGGTAGTCTACGAGGAAACAGGTGGACAGAGGCAGGGAGGTGAGGTCTGGTGTCGAGCAAGCTTCCCGTGACACCTCAGTATGGCGGCCGGCAGCCCCACTCCCTCCTCTGGAATAATACCTTGAACAGGTTGAGTGCCGGGTCAAACACCCGCTTGATGATCTCTTCCAGGAACTCCTTGAAAACACCGTCCTGGTCGATCCCTGCCTCGTCCACCCCAAGGTCATTGACAAACTTCACTCGGATCACGCCCTTCATGGCGTGCTGGGACAGCTGCCGCAGCTGCTCGTAGCCGTCCTGCCGAGGGCAGAAGCGCAGCCCGTTAGCACCCCGAGGCCCGCTGCGCACTCGGCTCCCCTAAGGCTCTCCCGTGTCATTAGGAGTGACAAGACCAGTTCAGAGGCAACAGGTCCACCCGCTGACACGCCTCCCCTCCACAGAGCACACTGCTGTGGGCTTCTCACCTCCAACATCCGGGACCGTCGGATAGTGATGTGGGTGACGTGAGGGGAGGCGGAGCTGGTCTCCACAAGCCCCAGTTTCTCCTTCTCCTTGGTGACCATGTTTCGGAACAGGAGAACTCTCTGAAACAAGCAACAGTGAGACCAGAGACAGGGTCAATGGCTGAGGATTCCCTAAAACACACTGTACAAGGTTGATGGCTTTGAAGTCATTTGACACGCAACTGCAGTGGAATGCTTCCGTAAGTTAAAAGTGACTTGAGGGAACAGGAAACCTTCCCCAAAACACGCTTGGAATTAGAAATATACTTCTTCCCTCCCTCCTACATTCTCTCCAGTCAGACAGTCCGTCTGCATTCTCTCACCCGAGGCCTTTAAACACCGCCCACTTTTGCCTGTGCTCCCACCCCGTTTCTGGGCTCCCCCAGCATCCAACCCTGTGGCACACACACCCCTCTACAGGACTGTCTTCAATCCCTGTACCCCCAGGACTTAGCTTCATGCCCGACACAGCGTAAGAGCCAATCACGGTTTGCAATGCTGAACGAGCGGGCGCATTTATTTACTTCCAACTGGGTAGCAGAGATGGAAAACCAGGAGCCACGTGGTGGAACAGAAAGACACACAGGGGCCCAGCTCTGAGCAAGACTCACGTTTTTGTGAGGAATGACGTGAGGGATGTACTGCAGGATCAGCTGGGCCCGCTTCCTGTCCTTGTCCAGTTCTTGGAAGAGCACGCTAGGTTTGAGATCCCTTAAAGAGAAAGACGCGAGCTTGGGGTAATGAAAACAAAAATTCCACCAGTCTTGACAAACTGCACCCTGCGGGCCAAAAGTTTTCATGGGACACAACCACACTCATTCATTACGGGTTGTCTCTGGCTGTTTTCGTGCCATGGAGACTGGTGTGCAGAGCCTGGAATAGTCGCCGTCAGACCCTTTACAGAAAGAGCTGGCCAGTCCTGTTCTAGTGCCACAACTTCAAGACTTACACAGGAGTTGACATGTCGTGGATATGACAATGGGGACACGACTTTATGTTTAGTTGTTGCAAGAAGGTTCCCCAACCCCATCTCCCAGAACATCTAGCTGTAATTCTGATTTTTAAAAACCATTTGCCTAGCATTACTTGTAGCTCAGTTCAGCTGAACATTTTTCTTCTTCCCAGTTTGGATATGAAACACTTGGTAAATGTGAGCGGGCTCGGCTGCTATAATGAGCTCTAACCATCCTCAGGGTACGCATATTTTAACAGAAGTGACCGCTAGGTGATCCGTCCCGACAGGCACAGGAACGGATCTCCTTTTGCAGGTGGGAGATGAGGGAGAGGGACCAGTTCCTCTCTGCCCTGGGACGTGAGTGCAGCACCCCCAGACCCGCCTCCCCACCCCGGGCGCTCACTTTCGCAGCCAGTGGTCCTCGGGGGCGAAGCGGCGCCGGCAGTCCCGCTCATACAGCACCATCAGCCACCCGTGGACGGACTGGAACAGCTCCAAGGTCTCGCCCTTGGCGTTCTCTGTAGGCACACAAGCAGGAGGCACCCTCACGGAGCTGATCAGAACGGAGAGGAACTGAAAGGACAGCTCTGGCCATCCGGTCCCACCCAGGCCTTCCTCCCCCTCGCTGTGAATCCTGCATGGAACAGCAGAGCTGAAAGGCACTCTGGGTGTGTTCGAAGTGGCTACAGGACTGAGTAGCTCTTAGGCCCAATCACTCCTGCTGCCTCCTGCTAGCACATCATCTAAAGACGCTATTCATCTAAAGCAGTGGTTTTCAACCTTTCTAATGCCTTTAATATAGTTTCTCAGGTTGTGGTGACCCCCAATCATAAAATTATTTTCGTTGCTACTTCATAACTGTAATTTTGCTACTGTTATGAATCGTAATGTAAATATCTGTGTTTTCCGATGGTCTTAGGCGATCCTGCTAGTGGTTCTCCTGCTGTAGAGAGGAACTGTATTAAAGGGTAAGCGGCATTAGAAAGGTTGAGAACCATTGATCTAAAGAGCTTTGTACTGAACCGCTGGAAACACATCGGGAGGTGCATCTTTAACCGGAGGTGTGAGCTGGCACACATTTATCTTCTCAAAGATCAAATCAACACAAAGAATCAAAAGGAGGTGTGGAGCAAAATTAATCATTACTAATAATTCCTGAGCTAAGCAAATCTTGAAAAACATATGGGAGAACAAGACTTCTTTAACCTCACCACTGTCTTAAGAGGCCACAGATAGAGAGGGAAAAAAGGGAAACCTCTAATTAGGTGCAGAAATGTGCATTTTCCGTTAACGTTGACAGATAGTAAGGCTAAGAACCAGCTGTGTTACTGACTGACCCTCCTCCCTGCCTGTAGCATCAACCAAACCGTGGCCGCCACCTTTACCTTACCTACGATCCCATCCCAGATCATTTTAAACACAAAGGAATTCAGAAAGGAGGAGATGGTGACCAGCTCTTCCAGTTTGAAGGAAATTTGTTCTTCATAAACTTCAATGTCATCAAGGATCCTGAATCAGACACAAATTAGTTATTCACAATTATCCACTGAGAAAAGGCAAAAAAAACTAGATCTGTACTTCTTAGAGGACCAAATAAGGTAGTGAAATAAGTTCCATCTTTTAGAGACACTGTACAATTGACAGATAAAATGGTAAATGTTTAGGATATGGTTCAAAACAATGAAGAGAGGAGAGCAGGTGGGCATACAGATGAAGCAAGACTGGCAATGAGTTAACTGTTGAGGCTGGTGATGGGTGCATGCGAGTTCATTGTACTCTATTCTCTCTACTTCCTATGACTTGAAATTGTCCCCAGTAAAAAGTTAGAAATACAATTAAGAAGAAAACAATAAGCCCTGCTCTGTATTTCAGCTCTATCTGAAAACATCCTAAAACGGCTCCAATCCCTTTAGAATAGGAGTCACTCTTGGGTCACCCATGACCCCACAGGTCAGGGTCTGCACTAGCAGCTACAGACCCTGCTCTGGCCTCCAATCTCCCACTGAGCCCTTCCCTCCATGATTCTTACCCAATCTGCCACCCACAAGCCCCTCCTGCCTCCTGCCAATGCTTCTAGCCTGAACATAACTGCCTAAGGTCCATCTATCTTATAATTGTTCACCAGCCTTTTGGGGGGAAAGTGGAATTAAAAGAATATCAAATACTCGAGTAGACACCTAGGCTTAAAGAACAAAGGAACTAAAAGGGACTAGCGTTTGTTGATTTCTCATTGTGTGCCAGGCACTGTCCTCAGTACCTGACATTCCTTTCCTCATTGACTCCCTATCACACTGGTAATGTTACCTCCATTGCCAGGGCATCTCAGTAAGTGGGGGAGCCAAGTTTTGCACCCTGACTCTCTGGCTCTGAAAGTTTCCATTAAACTAACTAGCACAGCGAGTCAGTGGCCCCAGTTACTTAGACCCAGAACCAAGAAACCCCAAAGCCCACATTCACTGGTACTGACCCAGCTCCCTGAAAGGCTGGGAATGAACAATTGCTGAAGCCCTACTATGTGCCACCCACTCTGTAAAGGTTTCCTTCTAAAACGTCACTTATGAAAGCAAGCAGTGGACCCTGCCGCCCGGGCCCAAACCTTCGCAGGAGCCGCACCAGTAACTGCTTCCTTCCTGCCCCTGCATTCTAGGCAAGGCGTGCAGGCCCGCAGCCATCAACCTACGTGATGAGGTGCCGGGAGCAGTCACAGAACAGCATCAGCATGGCCAAGAGCTGCGCGGACTCCTCCGTGTCGTTGCTGAGGCACTCCAAGAAGAGCTTCAGCCCTCCGTGGGGCCCCAGCTCACAGATAAACGCCCACAGTTTGGGCAGCAGGTCATCAAGGTAAGTGAGCCCTGGACAAGGAGAGAGAAACCCAAGCTTCAGGGGGTTCCAGCTGGCCCGTTATTCCTTACCACCAGGGAGACACACGCACCTACTAGTGCACAGTGTGTGAGAGAGAAAGAGGTGATTCCCAAGAAAATCATCACCACGAGAATAAGAAGCGCTGACATGTAATGGGTGCTCACTATGTGCCTGACACTGTTCCAAGTACTTGACATGCATGATCTCCTTTCCAGTGTGAAACTCGATGTGACCTAAAGTGAAGGCCAGAGAGGCTAAGGGGCTCAAAAATCACACAGCCAGGAAGTGTCAGAGCCAAGAGCAATGCTCTGGTCTGTCTGACTCCGAGTGTGTGTTTTAATTTAGAGATGGGCAGATTTCTTTGTGGCAAGGACTAGAGTTGGTATTCTTAGATTCTGTAGGCCAATCTCCATCACAACTACTCAGTGCCAACTATTATAGCACAGAAGCGGCTACTAGACAATATGGATGTCGCTTTGTTCCAATAAAACTTCATTTATAAAAGCACGTAGTGGGTTGGCTTTGGCCCACAGACAGTAGTTTATTGATGCCTGCTTGAAACTATCTTGCACGCCTGGGATGGAACCTGCAATCCAGCTATGTGCCCTTGACCAGGAATCGAACCTGCGACCCTTTCATGTTTGGGCTGACACTCTAACGGCTAAGAACAGTGGCCAGGGGGAAGCAGAGGACATCTCAACCTCCTGATGGTAGAACTCTCCAAGCCCAGGAGCCCTGCCCCCAGCCGGTCATCCCCCCGCTGGGCAAATGGCACCACCACACTGTCACTGGGCTAAAAACCTGGCTGCATCTTTGAAACTGTGAGGCCCCACTCCCTCATGTCCAACCCGCCTCTGAAACCTCACACAGCCTCCTGCCTCCATCTCCATCACTACTCTGGTTCCGCTTGGCAGTGTTTGGAGACAGGGATGGGTGTCACAACCAGGAGGAAGGAGAAGGTGCTACTGGCACCTGTGGGTAGGGGCTGGAGGCTGCTGAAATCCTACAATGGACAGGTGGCTTCCACAACCGAGAATCATCTGCCAAACTGTCAACCCTCCTCCAGGCCAAGCTGCATCGTCACTCATTACTCCACCACTAGAGTGCCTTTGTGACATTGCCTACAGCCCCATCGTATGCCTGGTCTCCCCGCTGGGATATAACCCCCTTGGGGACACAGACCCTGGCTCTTTCCACCTCTGCACCCTCAGGGCCTGGCATACACGGCGCTCTGTGAGCATGTGAAGATGAAGAGCTAAGTGTGAGAGGGAGCAGCAGCAAGAATTTATGATTTAAAACAAAAGCAAAATGCAGCGGAGAAGTTCAAATCCTTTCGGTGGTCAACAGCTTCCTGGCTTACAAACCTCTGTCTTCCTGATACCAGCTCATCCCAGCTCCTGCACTGCCACTTAAAGCCCCCGACACCCAACTCTGTGCTCACAGAGGGGACTTTCCTCCTTGCTCAGCTAAAAAGGAAAATGGTGGGCATGTCCATGCAGGGATGTGTTCTGCAGCCTATGACCGAGAATTTCTGACATGATAAAATGCGTATTCAGGTGACTAATGGAAAGGAAAGGACAAAACTATGTATTTTAATCTATATAGAAAATAGCACACTCAGGCACAGGTAGTCATGTCTGGATTGTGGAATTAAGAGTGGCTTAAGTTTTTTCAGTCTTTTTTTAGTTTTCTGTTAACATTTTTTTAAAAAGTAATTTTTTTGCCCTGGCCAGTGTTTCTCAGTGGTTAGAACAACCAGCCTGGAAACCAAGGAGTTTTGGGTTCATCCCCCGACCCTGGTCAGGCGAGTGCAGAAAGTAGCAGGTCGATGTGCCTCTCTCACATCGATGTCTCTCTCTTTCCCCTTACCTTTTATTCTCTCTAAAAAGTAATGGAAAAATATCCTCAAGTGAGGATTTTTTAAAGTGACATTTTAAAAGCAAATAGTCCTATGCAACAGGAGAAAGGGGAGGCTGGGGGAAGGTCAATGGGGGGAAAAAAAGGAGACATATGTACTACTACATGTAACACTTTAAATAATAAAATAAATAAGTAAAAGCAAATAGTCCTTCACCATGAGAATAAAGAGCCAGGTCACAGGAATGAACTGACAATGCCGGGACTGAGATGAGTTTGAGCCGATCAACCTCTCGGCCTCTAAGAATGGCTCAAACACGCCCTCCTCCCCGAATCCCAGAAGAAATCCAGAGTCCCCAGCCACACCGCCGGCTCACCCTGAGCCAGGAGAGGCCCCGGGCCTGCCAACCTGTGAGTATCTGCAGCCGGATCTGGGTCAGCGTGGTCAGCGAGGTCTGGTAGAGGACGCAGATGTTGCACACCTTCTGCACCTCCGCAGAGTCCACTCGCTTGCCCCCGACGGGCTTGAGGATGTTGCGCACCGACGCGGACTTCTGAAATGCGCGCTTCAGGAGATCTGGCACGGAGAGAAGAGGAACGTGTGAGCGGAGGTTCCAAGCTCAGCCATCCGCCAGGTTCCACCCCGAAGGGAAGAGCATTCCAGGGAAGCTCCGAATAAATGGCCACAGCCAGACAGTGGGGCTGCCGCCTGATTCAAGTCGTCTCCTTGGGATAAACTGGAAGCACGTTAACGATAGGATTTTAGGGAAAACCCAAAGACATCTCCCGAATCAGAAAACCCGATTCTTACAAGGGATCCTTTTACTGAACATTCACTTCAGCACCCACAAAGGTAAAAGTTCCGAGGACTGTATTAGGGGAAAGGGAGGCCTGGTAGATGGATCCCCAACTTCCTGTGCTTTGAGATGGAAGAAGGGGCGTCAGCCTCACGTACGGATGTTCAGCTTGGGGCTACACTGTATTCTCATTTTGACGCTTCCCATGAATATTCTCAGAAGTTGTATCTGCCGAGCCCGTGCGCACTGGCAGGTGCAAGAGGGGACTTTGCAGCACACGGGCTGGCAGAGGAAAAGCCAAATCGGGCAGGTCATTCCACTGACGTGTGTGCTGGCCCAATGCCCCTTCATCAGGAGCCCCCGTGGGAGATGTCTTTTACGATCACAAACTCAGAAAAGCTCTCCTTCCCCTAGGAAACAGGCCCTCGTATATATGAGAAGACAGGGTCCCAGCGACTAGAAATTCAGAGCCAAATGGAAGTGCAGAGAAAACCACGGCGGCCCTCAGGGATCCTTTATCAGTGGACATCCTCTGCACACGACCTTGATTTTGTCCACCCTTTTCTATTCCTAAGGACTTCCTGTCACTGTTGTGCTAACTGTAACGTGATTTAAGCAGCTTCCAGATCTGTGGGCAAGGCGAGGGGTCCCAGGAACAGAGTGAGCAGGTGCCCGGGACACCCAGAGCTGCACCTGGGCCCCGCGCAGCCACGGCCGAGCCCGTTCCAGCCACTCACTCTTCACGGGAAGCACGTTCTGCGGCGAGGCCGGCTGCACGTGGGCCGCCGGCTCCTGGCTCTCCAGCAGCTTCTTGCTCAGGATGTCACTGAAGAAGATGCGGATCAGAGGCACCCCCCACAGGAACTGCAGCTGTCTGGTGATCAAGGGCATGGACTCGTTGAGGCTGGGGGAGAAAAGGAGACCAGGGGTGTCGGGTCCACCCAGCGGAGGGCCAGGCACTGTAGCAGGACCTGCCACTCACCATGGTCAGTAAGATACTTTAGCCAGGGGCTCCACCAGTGGCTGCTGAGGCCTGATGGGAAGGCACCGCCCTCTATCTTCTCCGTCGCTCCACCCAGCTCTCCCTCGTCCCCACGTTCCACATCACAGCGTCTCCCAGACGCCCTTTATCTGCCTTCACCCGGATTCCATCCTGTTTACCTCTCAGTGGACAAGCCATCTCACGCCTGCCGTCTTATCCTGCTCACAACCAGCTGCAGGCCTGGCCCCGCCCTGCCACCCTCCAGCCTCCTAAGAGTCCCCCTGCCTTCGATTGCTTCCTTCTCCACTCCGCACCGCACCCCAGCATCACTCACACCCTGAAACCCGCCTCCATCACCTCCCTGCGCCAGACCCTAAATGCCTCCCAGCATCACAGTGGTAAAGGCCACCACCCACTGGGCGTGGAAAGGCTTGGCAGAAGGCTCTGACACGCCTTATGTCATTCAACCCTTGGAGACACTGTACCCCATATTGCAGAAGAGAAAAACGAGGTGAAGTGACTGTCAAGGTGCCCCCAGAGAACAGGTGCAGCTGAGCCAGGCTGTTCACCTGGTGCTAGTCTGCCCCACCCTCTGCCCACAACATCCTGATGCCCGACACACAGTCCCTCCATCCTCTTCGGTCTGGGCCAGCGCTCTGCTGGGCAGCTGGTTAAATAGTCTTTTTAATGGATGACACTCAGGCTCAAGGAAAAGGGAGAAAATTGGGGATGTCCTTCCCTGGCCCTCAGTTTTCTGCCTCGAGAGCCCCCGGCAGGGACCCCAGGCCCCAGGCAGACATGGAAAGGAAAACAGTTGAGTACCACGCTGCCTTAGGTCTGAGACCCACTGATTGCAGCCCAGGGGGCACATTTAAATCTGTGATGCCACCTTCACTGGTGTCTCCTAAAAAATATTTTTGAGTTCTTGATTAAAAACGTTAACATTTATATTCCACCTCCTGAAAAATACGTGGAGTGACTTCTATTCCCTTTGAATCATGTACCTTATTTTATTTTCCCCAAAATATGGCCATCTAGGCAATCAATAAAACGACATTGAAGAAGGAAAGTTAAGATGAATGGATATTGCTTCTAATTTACTAAGTGAAAAGAACAAAATACCAATTAATACGATCCCAATTTTGTGAAAAAACAGGTAGGCTGTAGACTGAACGGAAGTGCACACAGGTTGTCTGAGGAGATGATTTTTATTCTCTTACGTTCTTACACTCACACAGTGACTGTATGTGACTTTGACAGTAAGAAACAAACAACATACGCTGAAGTGCAGGAAGAAGGGAGAGGTGGGGGAGAGACTCAGGGGAGGCAGGAAGGACCGGGCTTCGCCCGGGACTCACCCATAGTCCACCGACTGGGAGAACCAGCCAAGGACGGGGTGCCAGTGGGTCAGGTTGGATTTCTTCTGGGTCACGTACTTCTGACAGTAGCACAGCATCTGCGTGAGCAAACTCACAAACCCCTCCGTCTCCTCCTCCAGCACGCGGGGGCTCAGGGAGCCCAGGTGCAGGAGGTTGCCTGCAGAGAGAGAAGGCTGAGGGCGCGGGGCCCAGACAGACACGCTTCGTCACCTCGAGGGCCGCTCTCTGCCGGGGCCCAGGCAGCCCCGTCTGAGTGCAGGAGGAATTCCCCGGGGAGGGCACTTGCCAGGGCTGAGACCTCGGCTGGCCTGGCTTCCCATCCTGGCTCTGCCCCAGGCCAGCTGTGTGAACCTCTCCCCTCCCATCCTATCTCCTCATCGGTAAGACTGGAATAACAATCCCCCTCTCCATGTGAAGACTGACTGTATGGGCTGACATGTAGAATGTCTGGCACACAGGGATGTGACATTAGCTAGTAGGACATGTTACTATTACGCTAAGATTTTAAAAACAAAGGTAACGTAAGAAATGACCTTTTGGGCCGAAACTGGTTTGGCTCAGTGGATAGAGTGTTGGCCTGCAGCCTGAAAGGTCCCGGGTTCGATTCCAGTCAGGGGCATGTACCTTGGTTGCGGGCACATCCCTAGTAGAGGGCGTGCAGGAGGCAGCTGATGTTTCTCTCTCATCGATGTTTCTGACTCTCTATCCCTTTCCCTTCCTCTCTGTAAAAAATCAGAATATATTTTAAAAAAAGAAAAAAGAAATGACTTTTTGAAGAATATCTGAATTTCCAGGGAAGTCACTGTTAACTCAAAGTTAACCAGTTATTTAACATGCCTTGTGTGAGGACTCCCCAAAAATTTGGCCTTAAAAACCTTTATCTGTTAGGCACTGAGAACTATGTATGTCTGCAGTTTTCAAATGCATCTATCCACAACCCTTTCATCTACAATGAAGACAGTAAACAGATGATGCAGACCTTACTCCAACCTAAGCCGAACCCAACTGCACCCTCCCTTTCCCCAACGTGCGAATTATCCAGGCCACTCCACGTTTTCCATTTCCCCTCGGCTGCCAGGAAGCCGAGGGCTACAATTTAACATTCACTTACACTCACTCATCCAGTTGGATCTATTCCCGACATGATCTTCAATTTTACATGTCTAGTTTGTCTATCTGGGTACATGTTTTCTACCATGCACACTTCTAATCATTAATAAAGACAGCTCTTGACCTCCAGAAAGGTGAAAAGCAAACCACGTGGCGTTTTCCCGACGCCCAGGACACAGTCACATCCAGCTACTCACCCATTAGACACAGCGTATGGCATCCTTCTAAACTCTCGCAGACATCGCGGCATCGATCTTTAGATCTTAAAAACGTGATGAACTTACGAAGCATGTCATGAGATTCTACCACCGTGAGGCGCTGCGAACAATTACAGGCTGTCAGAGGGAAAGCTGACGAAGTGCATGAACTTGACCCCCGCAGGCCACCCCCCAGGAGCCAAACATGCTTCTGATCACCCAGATGAACTAAGACGAGAACCTCTTTCTTTGGACTACTAATGACAGTGTGTTGACAGTGGCTACCGACGTAGAAAACTCAGGGAAGAGGTGGGGATGAACAGAGAAAAGAGTCTACGCTCTAATTTCTAAGGAAATAAACTATGGACTGGGGGAACCCAGAGCCCACTTACCTCAGGGGTCACTATGCTGAGATGAGTCACAAGAGCTGGCACAGACATGATGTGGATGAGGAATGGCTGAATCAGATTGTCTGAAAACTGGGCAGCAATCACAGGGCTGGACACAGACAGATCGCCATACTCAGCGCGGTTACCAACTCCCCCAAAACCCCGGAAAATGATGCTTCCCGTGATGGGGACACCCCCTAAGGGAAGGCTGAGTCAGTGACAGGACAGTCATGTGACACAGCTGTGAAAAATCAGTTTTGAAGTTTTACTGATGTGATGTCATCAAAATCTTTCTGTAGCCTACTCATAATTGTGCTTAAGCCCCCTCGGGGGACAAATTCTACAAAGGCACTGCCAGTAGTACACTGAACAGGGCACACATCAATCTGTTAAGCACAGCAGGGGAGGGGGAAACGAAGTTTAATGTCAAGCCTCAGCCAACAGCTGGGGCCGCAACCAGGGAGCCGGAGGCACAGGCGCAAACCAGGGCCAGCGGTCCAGGTACCAGGTACAGTCCCAGCTAATGAAAGGGGCAGGACGAGCTTGGGAAGGTTCCCCTGTACTGTGACTTAAAGAAGCATGTATTGCCGAAACCGGTTTGGCTCAGTGGATTCAGCCTACAGACTGAAAGGTCCCAGGTTCGATTCCGGTCAAGGGCACATACCTTGGTTGCAGGCACGTCCCCAGTGGGGGGCATGTAGGAGGCAGCTGATGGATGTTTCTCTCTCATCGATGTTTCTAACTCTCTATCCCTCCTCTCCCTCTTCCTCTTTGTAAAAAATCAATAAAATATATTAAAAAAAAGAAAAAGAAACATGCATTGTTTCAGAGTCCAGAGATGTGCCCAATGTGTGAAGCAAGTTTAAAGAATAAGGAGTAATGAGTGTGGGTTCTAGGGTCGTATGGCCTGAGTTTAATCCTTGGCTGCCACTCGCTGCTGTGTGACCAAGTGTCTTACCCTCTGGGCCTTATATTCCTCCTCTGTAAGAGGGAGTAAGAGAATGTGGTGAGGAATCAGTTAAAATGTGTACACGCCTTAAAACAACGTGTGTCTCCTACTTACCGCAACGCCAGAGAAAAGGCCGCAGTCAAGGTGCCCTTGGACAGACAAGGCCGGGGTCTGGCCAGGCCACGGGTTAACAGGATCTGGAAAGAACATTTGATCTGGTCAGGGGAGGATGCCAGCTTTGTATTCATTTGTTCATAAAACAAGCATAAGAGTAAAACGAGTGCCTCGGATAAAAAACTATATTGGGATGTTTTTAAAAAATGAGGGGAGAGAAAAGTAACAGGATGAAGGCTCATTGATACCACCCCTTCACCTTTAAATGATATGTTTAATTTTTAAAATAATCAACAGTTAAAAAAAATTAACAGCTGATACAAAGACCAGACTTCCAACCGCAAGAAGCAGTTCCGACTTATGGTGTCAGGTGGACCCGTCTGCATTGACCTATGGACAATGTCGCCTGTGTGAGGAGCAAATGGACCACATCAGGACAGAGCCCAGGGCTGAATCAGTGCTGCCTCTCAGGAATTCTCAACACCAATTCGGATCTGACCACTCCTGGCTATATGGGCCGGCACAAAAGGTGCAGTGTGGACAGAAGGCTGTTTGAGGACAGAGCCGGGAAGTTAATTCCGGACACCAACCAGGAAGGAGCCAGAGGAACCAGCCTGAGGCCTCCTCCCTCCGTTTCAATTTCAGGTGACCGGATTACACCTGTAGCCAGAGATAGAGCGCCTTGAAGGGATCCTGGGGCCACCGGGTCCCCCCTCCCCCCTTCACACAAACCACAGTGACCCCAGCTGGGGAAGGAAGGAGAGGACACTGAGCATTAAGGAGAGGACACTTCCTGCAAAGGATTTCTTCGAGGAGGGCGCCAGATGTGCCAAAACCAAACATGTAACCCAAGTTCAGGCGTGGAGAGTGAGGCCACCAATTATAGGAGGAGATCCCACACTAGGGGGCGGGGCCACAGACCTGCAGCACAGAGTACAGTCCACGCTGGTTGAGATGTCCCATTATATTTGCACAAATGTGGTTCATGGCTGGCCGGAGACTCTCACCTAAGTAAAGAAAAAAGACTGAGGAAAGAAACCCAACATGCTGAAACCGGTTTGGCTCAGTGGATAGAGCGTCAGCTTGGGGGCTGAAAGGTCCCAGGTTCGATTCCGGTCAAGGGCATGTACCTTGGTTGCGGGCACATCCCCAGTAGGGGGCATGCAGGAGGCGGCTGATTGATGTTTCTCTCTCATTGATGTTTCTAACTCTCTATCCCTCTTGTTTCCTCTCTGTAAAAAATCAATAAGATATATTTAAAAAAACAACAAAAACCTCTGGCCACAAGAGGAACTATCCAGGTGGGACCGAAAACCGAGCCCCAGGCCAGGGCCGCAGGCAGCGAGATGCTCCCCGGCCTGCCTTCCCGCTTCCCTTGGTCCTGGGACCAGGTCCACAGAGAGGCTGCCTCTCCGCATTCTCTCTCCCAGGAGGTCCGGCTCAAGTGTTGTCTCTCAGGTGACGGGGTCCAGCACTCCCCCAGCCAGCAGTGAGGGCCCAGCCTTGAGCTCCAGAGCACTTTTTTTTTTTAATTTTATTGATATTTTACAGAGAGGAAGCAAGAGGAATAGAGAGGTAGAAACATCGATGAGAGAGAATTATCAATCACCTACCTCTTGCACATCCCCTAATGGGGATGTGCCCGCAACCAAGATACATGCCCTTGACCGGAATCGAACCTGGGACCCTTCAGTCCACAAGCCGACGCTCTATCCACTGAGCCAAACCCGTTTGGGCCAGAGCATTTTTCCATTTCCCTCCGAGGGCCTAGAACTTTCTGTGCTCTGTGGCTGCCTCCTCTCCAACGAGAGGCAAGCACCCAGCAGGGTCACCATCTTTTAAATCTCCAGAATCCAGGATAATGCCTTGAAATAAACCCTCCTTCCTGCCTGGGGCCTCTGCATACAAAAGTTTCCTCGGCTTTTGGAGTTTGTCCCTCTTCACTCGGTGACTCTGACTCTCCCCCAGCTCTGAGCTCAGCTGTCACTTCTGCAGGAAGGCCTGAGCCCCGACAGAGCAGGGCCAGGTTGTCCCTGCCCCACGAAACTCGCATTTCTCTTCCTTCTCACACTATTGTTGCGACGGAGGCTATGCATGTGACTTCTCTCTAAAGCCCCTCTCCCCACCAGGAGCTGCAGTTCAGCAGGTAAAGCCTGGAGGCCAGTGGCCGCCTCTGTACCTCCAGTGCCTGCACAGCACAGGGCACACAGTAGGCTCTTTGCTGAATGGATGGATGAAGTGACTGCATGGAAAACATTAAGCATAATATTCAGGGAAGGAGGCAGCATTACGGCGCACATTTTATGGCCAAAAGAGAATTACCAGCTGCTGGATGGTTCACCAAATGAAAGGACAAGGCTGAACTAGCGCCTCCCCCGGGGCTGGTGAGGGCAGAAGTGCTTCTTACAAAGCAGAAAAGGCGCCCCAGCTCTGCTACTTAGAACAAGTCCCACAGACCTTTTCCCCGGAGAATTTTCCACGTCGAAGTGTCTGTGAAGGTGACGAGCATCGTGAGGTACAGTGTGACGAGTTTGGAGTCTTGTAGGATTTCAGGCTGGAGACAGTGAAGAGGAAGGTTAAGACACACACCCCCAGAACAGCGAAGCAACCGTTCCGTAACTCTGCGGAGTGTTCTCCGGCTCAAGTAGTGAGTCAGGTTATAATGACTCTTTTTCTTTGTCTCTTAGGGGAGGACCGCTGTCAGGAGTTACACGACAGGGGTTTTGACCCACGAGTGATCGCCCACGGCATCAATACTCCTGAACACTGAGAATCCCGGGAAACAGGTGACCAGCGCTGGCCTGCGGGTTGTGCATGCATTAGGAGCATGTGTATGTATGTTCAGGCGTTGCCTGGAGTGGAAATACAGCTGAGCGTAACAGGGACCCTGGGTTCAGACTTCTGCCTTTACCACTTCCTAGCTGTGACCTTGGGCAAGTTTCTTAACGTTCCTGTGCCTCTGACTGCTCATCCGTTGACTAGGGGTAGTATGGCTATTGTAAGGAATAAACAATTCCTGTACATACAGCACTAAGAGCGGCACCCAGCACAAAGATAACTCTGTCATACTGGCTGTTATTACACAGTTTCACAAGAGCAGGCTGGGGAGAGGCCTGATTCCTGTCTAGGCTCAGAAACTTAGCATATGCACCACCAGGGACCCTGGAGAGCATCCAGTTGAAACCCCAGAGCTCGCAGGGAATGGGAGGGGGGAGTGACTTGCTCAAGGCCACAGGAAGAAGCAGCAGCAGATTCGGGCCTACACTGAGATATTCCTGCCTCCAGCTCCGGTGTTCTTTTCTCCTAATGTGTGTTTCTCTGCCTGAACTTTACATTTATTTTCAAAGCACAAGTGTCTCTTCTCAAAGAGAAATCGGCAGTGGGATGCAGGAGCACAAGCAGATAATAGACCACTGCAATGGGCCCTAATGCCTCCCTCCCCTGCCAGGCGGGGTGTGGCTCCCTGCCCGGGCGAGGCCAGGAGAGCCATTCACCGAGGCCTGGGGAGGGAAGGCTGGGAACGGATCCCCGGGAACTGCTGGCATTCACACCAGCGCTCAGCTGCTACCCGAGTCCTGGCCCAGCCTCTGCCCAGAAACTACACCCAGAGGGGAAGGATACGTTTATGGGGTTTCATTTTACCTTGAGCTGCTCCAGGAACTCACAGCAATGCCACAGAATGTCCTTGATCTGTTTGATCCACAAGAGGGTGAGATCCTTGGAAAGAGCCAGGGACACATACCACACCTACCGGCAGGAGAACGAGAAAGGTTACGGGCAGTTGTAGGGGTCAAATTAACATAATTTCTAGCGACGGGCCAGTGCCAGGTAAGGCGATGAGAATCCAGGGACAGATAAGCAGCCCATAAGGCTTATTTTAACCCCACCCCCATCCCACTCACCTTGGGTTCGTTCTCAGCATCCATACTGCTCAGGATGCAGCGACACAACTTTTCAAATCTCTGCAAAGAGGCAGAAGGGGGTGGTCAACTTCCGCAGCTAATCTCGAATTGGGGGCCCACTGACTTGATGAGCCCTACATTTCCTTTAGAAACTGGTATGTTTCATATAAAAATCAGTTTGGCGCTCCTTTTTTTTTTTTTAATCTATTTTATGGATTTTTTACAGAGAGGAAAGGAGAGGGATAGAGAGCCAGAAACATTGGTGAGAGAGAAACATTGATCTGGGGTTTCAACTGGATGCTCTCCAGGGTCCCTGGTGGTGCATATGCTAAGTTTCTGAGCCTAGACAGGAATCAGGCCTCTCCCCAGCCTGCTCTTGTGAAACTGTGTAATAACAGCCAGTATGACAGAGTTATCTTTGAGAAGCCAATGTTTGGTGGGCACCTGGCATGTGGAGGCATTACGCCCGAGGACTCACAGCGAGTCTGACAGATGTGGGAACTGAGGTTCCAAAAGCTAAAGAAAGGCTCTCGAATTGGGGGCCCACTGACTTGATGAGCCCTACATTTCCTTTAGAAACTGGTATGTTTCATATAAAAATCAGTTTGGCGCTCCTTTTTTTTTTTTTAATCTATTTTATGGATTTTTTACAGAGAGGAAAGGAGAGGGATAGAGAGCCAGAAACATTGGTGAGAGAGAAACATTGATCAGCTGCCTCCTGCACGCCTTCCACCGGGGATGTGCCCCCAACCAAGGTACATGCCCTTGACCGGAATCGAACCTGGGACCCTTCAGTCCGCAGGCCAACGCTCTATCCACTGAGCCAAACCGGTCAGGGCTTGGCGCTTTTTTTGAAAAACAAATTCAACTGGCACACGGGGCATGGACCCCTGTGGACTAGCAGCTGTCTCCTAAATCCTCTCTCCCGTTTGCCATTCTGTCAGCATCATGGACACTGACGTTTGCCTCACAGGCTGTTGTATCGCCATTGTTTATCTTGAAATGCAAAAGGAAGAAAAGTGGAAGCTGGCCATCCCAACCCGGGACCCATCCTGGAAAGTGGTGTGGTCCCGGGCGGCCACCCCATCACCCTGAACTGCCGCCTCCTCCTCTGTAACCGAGGTCGCCTCTCGGCCCCTGCCTGTGCTCCCTCCATGACGTGTGCTCACTGCCAGGGTGCTCCTCCCTCTCGAGACCTTGCCCCTCTTGTTTCCCGCCTGGAGCCCCAGTGCCAATCAGAGGGCCTGCCACGAGGTGAAACTTAGCAACAATGAATGGTAACCCTGATCACCAGAGGCATTCCTCAATGTATTATTAATACTTTTACAGATAACCAACTGATTGCTGAAATTGGACATTCTAGGCTAATTCTAATCCCAAAGGCACAACCAGTATGTTTGGTTTGGTTTGCAGGATCTAAAAAAAAATGAAATTAGCTACCAATTCTTACAAATGAGAAAACTGAGCATAAGGAAGTCCAGCATCTCTTTAAAAAAATCAGGGTCCACCACTAGCTGAAGAGCAGTAGAGGCCGTGCCCTCTGGCTGGGCACGCCACAGACCCATCACTCCCTCTGAGGTCCTCGCCATCACTGCGAGTTACCATGTATTATGACTTCTGTTTTATCTCATCAATGCTTCTTTCCCTCTCTCCTAGCCTGCCTGGCCCCTGGATGCATGTGAATCCAACAAGTGCTCTTCACAGTCAGTGAGAAAAGGAGTGGATTTGTGCGGAGGCCCCATGAAGACAAAAGGGCAGGATGTGGGGGTGCAGAGAGCTGCCACAGGACGGGATGCCTTGGTGTTTATGGAAGACCTGGCGGACAGAAAGGACGACGTATGTTTTGCTATTGTTATGTTACCTCGTTATCCTCTTTCATTCTGAACAAGAACAGCAGCTTCCTGGCAATCTTAAAAATACAAAGTGCGCTTCTTCTCCTGGCCCCCGAGTCATCTGCTTTAAAAAACTCATCGATCTCTCTCCTAAGGGTAAAAAAAAAAAACACAAAAAAAACTTTTTTCATTAGGAGCTCCCAGCAGCTGGAAGGCTTTTTCAGAATTGCTGGAGAAAATGCCTTCTTTTCTTTCTTTTAAAAAATGTTTTGCCTTTATTTTTGAAGACTTGTTTTTTTCTTTTTTTAAAAAAATATATTTTATTGATTTTTTACAGAGAGGAAGGGAGAGGGATAGAGAGTTAGAAACATCCATCAGCCACCTCCTGCACCCCCCACACTGGAGATGTGCCTGCAACCAAGGTACATGCTCTTGACCGGAATGGAACCTGGGACCTTTCAGTCCGCAGGCCGACGCTCTATCCACTGGGCCAAACCGGTCTCAGCTGCCTTCTTTTCTTGCTGTTACTTGGCAGCGAGAGCAAATGTGCTGAGGAGCTCTGGCACCCACCTGATTTCCCGCTGTAGTCGCCTCCGACAGAGAAAACTCCGCACGCGGGCCTGGATCCCGATGGCCGCCCGCTCCCGCTCCTTCTGCACCAGCCTTTCCTCCCGAGCCTGGCGGGCTCTATCGATGAACCATGCTCTTGAGGTCTGAGAAACGGTGAACATGTTTGCAAACTCGCACAAACCCTGCAAGGAAATGGCGAGCCGTGGGTGTAGATCCCCGTTTTTGAGAAGCACACGCAGGAAGGGGTTCAGGAGCGAAGGGTGGGCGGGGGTGCGGGCAGCAGCAGAGAGCTCCTCGGGGCCCTCCACCACCTTCCAAAGTGCTAAGAGCTCTCCTGGCACCAGTCCCAATTCCTGTCGGCTCTTCTCATGCGGCTCGCCAGAGCCACAGCTTCCTCCTGCATTAAATAATTCCATTTTCTTGAGAGAAAAGGCACAGCGCCTGGCATAGGGCATGGGTTCTGTAATTGTTTAATGAATGAACAAAGCGTGACTCAATCCCCTCCATAAACTTCTAATGCAAGCCATGCATCCTCTATGTCAAGAGCCCCTCTATATTTGAATTCTTTGGAGCCGTCCACAATACTTGGGAAGCCAACACCGAGCAGCCCACTTTTATTTTGCCAAGTCAGGACTTGAGGGGAAAACCAAACGTGAATATTTACCGTCGCTGTTATTTTTATTCATCCATTCATTCAACACATATTTACTGGTACCTACCTTGTGCCAGCACTAAAAAAGTGTTTCATGTTCTTAAAGATCGTTTTAACAAACAGCCAAAGGGACATGGTTTCAGAATGCAAGACAAGCCATTAAAATGAATACGTCTTGCTTTATGTGTAACTTACTCCTTTCTGCTACTGATCCCATTCCACCAAGGACCACTGAACCTTTGAGCAGAGCCTCTCCCGTGGCTGGCTGGTACTTTTGGATAGAGGCTCTAAATTACCCATTACCTGTGTTTTATATTAATCCTCACCCAAGGATACATTTTTTTTTTTAAGAGAGAGAGGACAGAAGAAACATCGATGTGCGAGAGAAACATCAATCAGTTGACTCCCGTATGTAACCCGACCAGCGATGGAACCCACAACCCAGGTATGTGCTCTGACTGGGAATCGAACCCACAACCTTTTCGTGCATGGGACGATGCTCCAACCAACTGAGCCACCTGGTCAGGGCTACCCAATTTTATCCCAATCACCAATAACTCTTTTCCCAAAGGGATGGCTTTGGCTAGCAGCCTAGAGCATATAGTACCGGTTCCTGGATCCTCCTGTACGAAGATGATTTCTGTAGATGCCTGATAACTGTCACTCTGTCCAAATGTGTCATCAGCCCAGCTGACAATAGCATTGAAATAAATTACTATAAATCCAGACTTCTAGAAGATGAGTTCTTTCTAGGTTACTTCACTCACAGCGGCACCCACAGGAAAACATCATCAAGAGTGCAAGGGTCACAGGAGATTTCTCCCATCTCGACATATCCAGGGACCTCGGTGTCCCCTTTTCAACTCTGCTTCACATCTGTTAAACAAGTCTTTTCCAACATGCACCTGGCTCGTCAGCAGTTCTCAGAGCAAATGAACCAAGTCCGCCTGACCGTACAGGGAGAGTGAGAAGACTGGAGAGAAGAGGGGCTTCTGAATCACCCACTCTTTCGGCCCCAGCAGTGAATCACCCACTCTTTCGGTCCCAGCTCACCTGAGGACCTGCCGGTGTCGCAGAAATGCCAAGTAATCATCAGTGATCTCGCCGGGGAGTCACAGCCACGGGCAGCTTCTTGCTTCAGAGGACCTTGTCCTCGCTGGCAGAAGCAGAAAAAGAAAAAAAAATCCAGACTTAGGGTTCAGTTTTATAGGGAGGGCATCATACATCTTCCGCACCGAGTAAAAGCAATATATTCAGCGCCTCTGGTTTAAATAACACCACCACTCTGTTCTCTTTGGTTAATGTCTGGTCTGAATGGTAAACTTTAGCTCCACAGTCCTCACCGTTTCAAGGGAACTGGTTGAAAATACAGTTGGCCCTTGAACAGCACAGGTTTGAAAGGCATGGGTCCACTGATACATGGATTTTTTTTCAACAAATATGGTAAACATATTTCCTCTTATGATTTTCTTAACATTTTTTCTCTAGCTTACTTCACTGTAGGAGTACCGTACATTATTATGTTAACATACAAAAATGTGTTGATTGTTTATGTCATCAGTAAGGTTTCCAGTGACTAGTAGGCCATTAGTAACTCAGTTTGGGGGGAATCAAAAGTTATACATGGATTTTCAACTGCGCGGGGGAGGGGGAGGAGGGTAATCAATGCCCCAACTCCTGTGTTGTTCAAAGAAGTTATAATCCCAAAGAAGTTAGAGAATTAAAGCTTTGTATGTGTTGTGATGTAAGCAAGAATAACATGGGGGACAGAATATAAAAAAAAAAAACGCTGAAAATAATGTTTGACGTTTTTAACAACATTGAAAACTATTTATGCCTAAGAAATTGTGAACCAGTATGATTCCAATTACATGAAAAAGAAAAATGCACATAGAGAAAAAACTGGGGTTGGGGGTGGGGGGAATATACCAGAATGTTACAGGAGAGCATGGCATTGTGGGAAATTCTGCTTCTTGACTGGGTCTGTTTGCTAGGGTCTCTACAGAAAGCGCTGGCTAAGCAGCATGTACTGAGAGGCACTCCCTCACTCTGCCGTGCACTGTCGAGTGATGTCTCAGCGCCTGTCTTCCTCCATGGATAGCTCAGAGGCCAAGCATGAGGAATAATGAGATGATGCACCTCAAGTACCTACTGAGGTGGCCGACAGAGCATAGTGAGTAAGACTAATGCATTATTATTACTATTTTTTTTAAATTTTAAATGCTCATCCAAGGACATGTTTATTGATTTTTAGAGAGGGAGGAAGGAAGATGGGGAAAAAGAGGGAAAGCGAGGAAGAGGACGAGAGAGAGGGGAAGGGAGAAACATTGATTGGTTGTTTCCCATATGCATCCTAGCCAGGGATCAAACCCCCAACCTGACCCAGAATGAACCTACAACTTTTCGGTGTATAGGATACCCCAACCAACTGACCACCCGGCCAGGGCTAATGTATTATTTTTATAGACACAAAGTTTTTGCTTGTTTTTTTTTGGGGGGGAGTCTTCTGTCACTAAGGTTCTTGGGGTGGGACATAATGTTGGGACCCTTACATTCCTCACCCATCAGACAGGACTGGGTGTGCTAAGATTCACCAAGCCGGTCACATGGCCAACAAACCCCTGGCCCTGTTCAGATTGGGTAATAGCTTCCAGCTCCCGACAGCTGCAAAGGGGCTGGGCCCAAGCCAGGAGCACAGTGGTTATGTGCCCTCCTTAACGTGGAGACAGTCCCTCCCATGTGGGAAAGGGGAGAAGGCTCAGGAGAAGAGGGAGCCTAATTCTAATGGGAAAACAGGAGGCTGCATACAAAGCGTGACTAAGTGCCTGTCAGACTATATATAACAAGTCCTTGGTTAACATCGTCTATCGATTATTGGAACTGGGGCAAAATGGCATATAATGAAACCAGTTTTCCCACAGGCTCATTGATAAAAACAAGAGTTAAGTTCCTATGGCATCTCATCAATGTTATAATGAAACGACATTGAACAAAACGATGTTATTTGAGGACCTGCTGGATCTCAAACTTTCACTTCTCAGGATAAGATCCCTTCCTTGAGACCATCCCCTCAGTGATGTTATATGTTGGTTTGTTTATAACATATGATACCCTATACTTTGCAGTTTTTCTCGTTCTTTCTTATTCACCTACTCCACCTATATTGTCTACTATAATTCGTCAATAAAAACACATTATGAAATATTTATTAGGTGCTTACGCTGGCAAATGCCACTGAGAATCAAAGAGAAGGCTGTGTGTAACAGAAAAAGCTTTGGATCGGACAAAGTAGTCCTTTTAGTTCTAATTAGTTCTAATTCTACCTCGTTTGCCAAGTTCCTTACACCCCTTAAGCCTCAGTTTCCTTATTTCTAGGGTTGCCGTGAGGTTTAAATTAAGGTTAAACGAAACATCTACCCTTCTGATACCTCAATTTAGTCATCATGACACTATCATTAGCATTAAATGAGAAAATATTAATAAAAGCATCTGGGGACAAATAGCATAAAAATGAGCTTACTGTTTTGTCCTTAAGCAGCTTACAACCCAGTTAGGAAAACAACAGTGATATAGGTGGGACGATTAGGAGACGAGAGGTTGGTGATCATCAAGATCATATGAAAAGCGCCCTAACCGGTTTGGCTCAGAGGATAGAGCATCGGCCTGCGGACTGAAGGGTCCCAGGTTCGATTCCGGTCAAGGGCATGTAGCTTGATTGCAGGCACATACCCAGTGGGGGGCGTGCAGGAGGCGGCTGGTCAATGTTTTCTCTTTCATTGATGTTTCTAACTCTCTATCCCTCTCCCTCTCTGTAAAAAAAAAAAAATTATAATTTATTTTTTTTTTTTTTTATATATTGTGTGTGTGTTTTAAAAGATCGTATGAAAAGCAAAAGGAAAACATGTTGCTCGAGCACCCACTGGGGCCAAGTCCTTCCTAAGTGGTCTCCTCTCATAAAACAGCACCTCTCTGAGATCATTTACTATTCCCCGTGGCTCAGGTCGGACCATCAGTGAGGGTCACCGCCACTATCTAAATACGAAGAGACAGGACTCAGACTCTCCTTTACTTCAGTATTCCCACGGGACCTGCTCAAAATCGGTCTTTTCTGGATCAGGCCAACTTCCTGGGGAACTATGGAAAGAGCAGAGACTCCCAAGAGTAGTATTGTTCATGGGTGAGGCGCCATGAATACCAGCGGCTGACGGAGAGCCCAGCAGGACTGTCCCTCTGTGTGTGTGGGCGGAGCTGGGCAGCCAGGGCTACTGACCACCACGACCTGGCTGCGGGCTGCTGCCAACCCCACCTTCCCGGCCCGAAAACGAAATGTTAGAGACCGGGGGGGACTTGTCAGGGGTCGCCAGGCCCCGGAGGCTGAACTCAGGTCCAACTCCAGAGCAATTCTTTGGAACTCAGGTCCAACTCCAAAGCAATTCTTTGGAACTCAGGTCCAACACCTAAGCAATTCTTTGGAACTCAGGTCCAACACCTAAGCAATTCTTTGCAAGTGAAACACACAAACCCAGAGAACAGCGAGGAAAAGCGGAGGACGCTTTTGGCTGCCCAGGCGGCTAAGTTATAGGGTCCCATCTCGAGCCAGCTTCTCTTGGCCGCCACCGCCAGCTCCTTTCTGACAGCTGAGTGTCCGGCGCGGCACTAACGCTCCCATCGTCCCGCACCCTCCGTGGAACGAGCGGATCAGGCCGTTTCACAGCGGCGGAACCCGGGGCTCAGAGAGGCCGAGCACTCCCCGCAGGTCACAGAGCCCGAAAAAAACGGGATTCGAACTCGGGTTCCAGCGGCTCCCCGAGACCGAGAGCCTCTCTCCTCGGCCTCGGCCACAGCGACGGGTCGTTCTCACCCAGCGTCGGTGCGTTTCCCGAGGCCCCGCACGGGACAAGGGAGGAGCCAGCCGCCAGCACCTGCCCCTGGGACCCCGGCGAGGCGGGGACCCTGCCCCGGGGCGAACCCCCCTGAGAGTCCCCGGCCGCGCCGCCCGCCCGCCCGGGGGCCCACCATCCCGACCCCGCTCGCTCCTCGCAGGCCGCAGACCTTTATCCGCTCGAGGCGCCCGCGCTCGGGATCGGAGCCGCCGCAGCTACTGTCGCCTCAGCCCCCAACCCCTGTGACTGAGCTCCGCCGGACCCGGGGCGGCGATCGAGACTCCACCACCATCTTGCCCCGGCGGGGGCGGGGGGCGGTGTGTGTGTCCTTTCTCCGAGCTCCGCCGGGAAACCACTCTCCAGTTCCGGCCAACGACAGTTCCGGCCCACGACAGTTCTCCACCCGGGCATGACAGCCGCCCTCCCCCCCGGATCTCTTTCTCTCCTCTCTGGGAGCTGAAAAAAAAAAAGTGGAGCACACAGGAACGGGGTCCATGCCGGACCCAGCGGAGAGGAAGTGCAACCTCTCTCCCCGCCAGGCACGTTGGAAAGAAGGCGGCCGGTTGTCTCGGAGTGCAGCGGCTCCTTTAAGGAAGCGGCCCCCCCTCCTCTGCGGGGCGGAAGTGACGCAGGCGCAGCGGAAGTGCCCGGCCCCGCCCCCGCCCCTGGCTCACGCGCGCGGGGTGTTTCCTGCCTCGCTCCGTCCAGGTTGGGAGACTCGGGCGGCCTCCGACTTTTCATGGTGAGGCGGGCGGCGCCCACCGCCTGGGGCCCCTCCGCGTGGCCGGGGAGGGTGGAGGAGGAGGAGGAGGAGGAGGGGGGGGCCGGCAGAAGGCGGGGGTCGGGGTCAGGGGCTGTCGCGGCCGGGAAGTAGCCCTCGGGGGAGCGGGAGGGGGGCGAGGCCGGGCCGGGCGTGGGGGG
>JAAGEH010000417.1:25010030-25052927 GCA_011751065.1 Lasiurus cinereus
GGGGGTGTCTCAGCGTCTCGGGCGCCCGTCGGGGGAATTGGCGATTGTGCAGAGAACAAAGAGCTGTCGTGGGAGGCGGACTCGGCGGGTGCGGGGTTAGGGTGCGGGGCGCGGTGAAGGAGGGCGGCGCGGTGATGCGAGGGCGACGTGGGCTTCCTGGGGACGGAGAGCTTGGGGGGCGGGGGGAGGGGCGGTAAGAGGAGCCGCTGGGGTGCGGGGGGGCGGGGAAGGGCTGCTGGGGGCGTCGGAACGCGCCGTGGAACGGAGGGGAGAGAGGCAGGGAGGCGGGCGGGGGGCGTTCCGCGGAGGGGTGCCGGGGCCCGCGGTCAGGGGGCCTTAGGGAGTCACTTCCGTTTGAGACCCCAGGGAGCCACGCCTAGAGGGTCTGGCTCACAGGCCGCAGGCCGGCCCCCAGCGGAGGGGAGCGCCCCTGTGCGTGGATCCCCTTGGAGCGTCTGCCCTTTGAGTAGCGCTTTGTCCCTGGACGGGCCACGGTCCGCCCCAGACCCTCTTGGTACCCCGGCCCGCTGACTCCCTAGACAGGGCGGTCCTTGGGGAAGGTGAATGAACCCCACGGCGGCTGAGAAATGAGCCGGCGTGTCTGTGAGGGTGGCCTGCCCCATTGGGAGTAAAATAGGGGCCACCTGAGGGGAAGAAGGCGCTCAGCCCGCCGGGCGGCAGCAGCTGGAAGCGGTTAGAAACGGCCACCTGTGCACGCCCTCCCGCAGACGCTGGAGTCAGTCTGGGGTGGGTGGTGGGGGGGCGGGCAGTCTGTTTTCACAAGCCCTCCAGGGGAGGAGGGCAGTGCTTGCTTTGATTTGGGGGGTAGAGGATGAGAAGGGCGTGAGGAGTGGGAGTCCAAGGGACCTTAATAGTTCTTTTTAAAAAAAAGTTTTTTTAATATATTTTTACAGAGAGGAAGGGAGAGGGATAGAGAGTTAGAAACATCGATGAGAGAGAGAGACCATCGATCGGCTGCCTCTTGCACACCCCCTACTGGGGATGTGCCCACAACCAAGGTACATGCCCTTGGCTGGAATCAAACCCGGGACCCTTCAGTCCGCAGGCCAACGCTCTATCCACGGAGCCAAACCGGTTTTGTCGATCGTTCTGATTCTTCATTTTCTCCCCTAAAAAGTGGGATTGATGACATCTTCCCCCCAAAAGACCCTTGAGAGACATAGGTCAGTAGTTTGTTGTTAGATGCCGGAATGTCATTCGGCAGTAGCTGTCCCATAGGGTTCGGGTGGAGCATAATGTCACCCTTATGTGGCTGATGGAATTTAGCTTGGTTGCAGTGGGACCCCAGGCTTTTGCGAGTTGTAGAAATGCCCTCAGTTCAGAGAACGGCGTGTGATTAGCATCAAGGTCGGGACTCTCAGATCTAGCTGGTTAAAACATGGTAGCTTTGTGGCTCTCAGCTCTGGCCACAAAGAATCACCTGAAGGGCTTTAAAAGCTCTGGTTTCTGAGCTGCTCCTCCTTTCTCCCCAAATTCGATTACTGGTTCTGGGGTGACACCCGGGCATGAGAGGCGATTCTAGTGCAGCCAGGCTGTGATCACTGGTCTTCAGGAAAGCTGCAGGAAAAAAGACACTAAGAACTTGACTATTCATTCCCAGGGGGAGCTTTACAGAGAGTACGGCTCTCACTTCATTTGACAAGTGAGGAAACTGAGGCTCGGTTAAATCCCTTGTCTGAACAGCACCTAGGACAGCGGTTCTCAACCTGTGGGTCACGACCCCTTTGGGGGTCGAACGACCCTTTCACAGGGGTCGCCTAAGACCATCGGAAAATGCAGATATTTACATCACGATGCATCACAGTAGCAAAATTTCGTGGTTGGGGGTCACCACCACAAGAGGAACTGTATGCAAGGGTCGCGCGGCCTTAGGAAGGTTGAGAACCACTGACCTAGGAGTTCACCAAACTCCATCGCACCTCCCACACGCATTTCCCAGTGTGCAGAGAGCCGCAGGGAAACATACACAGGTGAGGGTTTGGGGCCTGCTCTTCCCTATTGGACTTGCCTGGGCCTCCTTTGAAGTCAGCAGTTTCCGGTTCAGCTGACTTTTTATGGGTTCAGCCTGCCTGCAATTGCTTCCTGTTTGTGCCGCTGAGGCTGTGAAGTAGGGGCTTTGCTTTTGTTTACGATGCTTTGGTTTCTTTTTATGTCTGGTCAGCGGTTCACCCCGGCCAGGAAGCTTCTCCAAGGCCTTGAAGGTAATCGTAGGCTCATTAAGATATACCCGGCTTTTCAGAACACTGGGTTGCGATCCTGGCTGCACGTTGGCATTACCTGGGGCAGCGGTTCTCAACCTGTGGGTTGAGACTCCTTTGGGGGTCCATCGACCCCATCACAGGGGTCGCTTAAGACCATCAGAAAACACAGATATTTACATTACGATTCACAACAATAGCAAAATGGCTGTTAGGAAGTAGCAGCGAAAATAATTTTATGGTTGGGGGTCACCACAACATGAGGAACTGTCTTAAAGGGTCCCGGCATTAGGAAGGTTGAGAACCACTGACCTGGGGGGACTTTTAAAATGTCTGTTGCCCAGGCCACCGCTCCAGACCGGTGACATCAGATTTTTCCCCTGAGTAGGACCCAGGCGTCGATATTATTTTAAGCTCCCCCGGGGATTCCGATCGATGGGCAACCAAGAGCAGGGCTGCTGTTTAGAATCAGCAACCGTATACTCAGGGGAAGATGGAAAAGAGAGAAGCCCTTGACATGGCCATCTCACTGGAATCAACTCCTCTGCTGATTGAATGGAATCCGTAATCAATACCTCCGGTATCAGTTACCTCTCTGTTTCTTAGAACCGGCTGTGCGCTCTCCCGTCCCACCTCCCCAACCGCATCAAAAATGAAATCCAACCTCTGAACCTAGTTACAAAGCAGGATGGCTGGGGGGTCCTCTGTGGGGAGGTTTGCGGTGAGAGGCGTACTGTCTCCTGCCTTGTGTCCTCAGCTCACGGGGGCGCCTCGGGCCCTCGGCCAGAGCCTTTCTTCCTAAGCGCCCCTCCTGTCGAGTGACCGACCTTCGGAGGAGGAGTGGGCTCTCTGCAGGAAGGTTCAGAGCTTTCTTTGTCTTTTCTGGAGTCTCCATCTAGATCGGGATGGTTTCTGCCTGTTCTCTCTTATAATTTATAATTCAGTCGGATGTCAATGGAGCTGGAACCGGTTTAGAAAGAGAGGATCATCTGAGACTTGGGGAGCATTCTCAAATAGTCGTCGCCGGAGTGTGTCATGATTGAGTGCTTGCTCTGAGCCGGGGACAGTGCTGAGGGCCCTGTGCACCCCTCACCGCCCTGGGAGGCAGGCACCCCCGTTGACAGAGCAGACTAAACTCAGCTGACGCACCCAGGCTTCCACAGCTGGTGGCTTTCATTCAGGTCTGCCTCCCACACCGAAGCCATGGACACACGCCGCCTCCCCTCTTTCCAGAGCCTCTTGGTAGTTTCTAAAGAAGGGACCCTCCTCTTTCCATTTCTATGTCATAGCTCTACATGTGCCAAGGACGGCCATTGACAAAACCATGGGCCCAGGGCCAGGCAGGACTAGCCCACGTCCTTCACTTGCTCCATCCCCAACTCCCTTTGGGAGGTGACCGAGCTATGGGTCGTGGTATCTAAACTCACAAAATGGAACTCACCATAGCTGTCCTCGGCGTCGCTTGGATTTTGCGTGGTTGTGCGTGGTGGCAGGAATGGACCGGGTGGTGTCTTTTGGGAGGGAGGAGCAGGGGTTTCTGGAGCCACAGAAATGTTCTCTCTCGATTGGAGGTGGGAGGACACACAGATGCAGCTATTGACCAAAACTCCTCAGCTTACACTTAAAATAGGCTTTATTGTATGCAAATTATTTTTACAAGGTATTGGAGAGCAAAAGTACATAGACTTTATGTCTTTTTTGTGTGTTTCATGGTAAGTGCCTTACAGAATGCTAACTCATGCCTCAAAAACTTAGTGATTTTTGTAGAAGTTCAGATCTGAAAAGGGTGCTTTAAAAGTATTTTCATTGTGGAACCATTTCCTCAACACCCTCAATAAACACACAACCTTAAGCCTTCCCCCCTCCACTACCACCGAGTCCTCAACCTTTATTTTTTTTATTTTTTTATTTTTTAAATATATTTTATTGATTCTTTACAGAGAAGAAGGGAGAGAGATAGAAAGTCAGAAACATCGATGAGAGAGAGGCATCGATCAGCCGCCTCCTGCACACCCCACTGTGGAGATGTGCCCGCAAGCAAGGTACATGCCCCCAACTGGAATCGAACCTGGGACCTTTCAGTCCACAAGCCAACACTCTATCCACTGAGCCAAACCAGTCTCAGCTCTTCAACCTTTTGAGAAAGTCTTGATTCTCATAAACCGCTGTGTCGCCCCAGGATAGATTGGCGGGGGCGGGGGAGATGGTTAATGGTAACTGCTGGTGTCTGGGCTCTGAGGACTGACTGCAAAGGAAAGCTGGAAGGAAGGGGCCGGCCCTGCCTCGGCCTCTCTCCTCTGATGTTGGCATCAGGCCGCAGAGACCCCATGTGAGCGAAGCCCACGCTTTGGCAAAGGTGCCTCCTTGTGACGTGTTCACTGGTTTTTACTGGGTGAGGTCAGAGCTGTTGTGTGAGGAAGCACTGTGTCTCCAGAGGCCGTTCTTTCTCTGCCACTTGGCCAGCTCTGTCTGACGTGAGCCTCCCAGGGGGAGCTCCAGGGCCCCCTTTTGGGGAGCAGGTCGAAAGGACTGGCCCATGGCCTCTGCTCTCACCGATTGAAGGCAGGTTGCCACCTGTCAGTTCCTTATTTCAATGAAAAATTAACATTTGTGTTTTAAAAATCATAAGCTCCTGAGGGATCTATCTGTAAAAGAGAGGCAGGCCTGACCAGTTTTGCTTAGTGGTTAGAGCTTTGGCCCCGGGACCAAAGAGTCGAGGGGGTTCGATTCACGGTCAAGGACACTTACCCCACTGCAGACTCCCCAGCCCAGGTAGGGATGCACGTGGGAGGCAACCAATTGACATCTCATTCTCTTCCATGTTTCTCTCCCCCTCCCTTCTCCCTTCCACTCTCTTTAGAAATCAATGGGGAAAATATCCTCGGGTGAGGATTTAAAAAAAAAAGAAAGAAAGAAAGGCATAAAGAATTTAAAAGACAATTCTTTTTCAGTATTATGGCATTTGTCAGAGTTTTGTGTCCGCAGTTCCTTCTTAGCAACAGCGCCAGTAGCACGCCTGCAGGTGAAGCTGTGTCCTCGATGCGTGGAGGGAAAACTTGGGGTGTGCCAGAGGATTTGGGCGAGCCTTGAAGGGTTCGGGGGAGGATCCAGAGAAGGGGGGCTTTGCTGTGTGGGGGATGCTGTCGGGAAGCAGGACTGATTCTCTGATTGGGCCTCTGCCGTTCCTGTTTTGAAGGCGGGAAGAATGCAATAGGGCCGAAGCTCTAACATCCTGGTAGAAAGGCCGCAGGACATCAGCCGGGATCAGGGGACGTCCGGTCATTTTCGTGTTCGGGACAGTGTCGCGTGTTAGTGTTCAGGCAGTTACGGAGTGGTTTCATGTGTGTCCTCGATCCCGCCGTGGCCTTGTCTGAGGCAGTGGGCGTGGAATTGTTCACGTTCGGAGGGAACGCCCAGGCCCACGAGTGGTGTCAGGCCAGGGGCCACTTCCTCGGCGCTATTCCCCACGTCTAGTAAACATTCTGGCATCTTCTCCGGCTGTAGAATTCCACCTGTTAATTCAAGGAATGTTTTCTTTGAGTCACAGGTGCCAGGTACCCGTCTCCTTCCCTGCGCCTGCTGAGATCTGGACCCCGCCTGCATTTCTCTGATCCGTTCCTGAGAGCTGGCAGTGTTGTTACAGGGACTGTTATCAGATGGCGCTGTTTTGGGCAGCGCTAGTACAGGAAGTCTCTAATAATTTTGCAATAACTGGCTCCCAAGAGTTTTTATGTCTGTTTAGTCCTCAGAAACCCTTTTTTTTTTCCTCCTATGGAAGTATGAAGAGTGGTAGTTGGGATCTTACTCACCTTCATAAAAGCGCGTTTCATCTGTGATTCAGCCGGAGGTGGCACTGGTGGCTGTCTGGTGTGCATGGCAATGAGAAGAGAGACCTGGGCAGCAGCCAGTGTGTGTGTTTAGTGGGTGAAAGGAAGTCCTCGTAACACAAGCGTTAGTGGCAGAGTTGTACCTACCGGGTCAGCAGGTGAGGCCAGTGTATGAGGCAATCTGGGTGGAGTTAGGGGGCAGATTGGGGAATACTCCCGGCACCTTGCCATGGGGAGAGCCAGTACCCCAACTGCCACCAGCTGCTGCTCTGCTGGCCAGGTTGGCCTCTGATTTTAAGAGAAGCCAGAAAACCAGGTTTTTCTGTGAACTCCTCAGCTGTCAACATAGAGAGAGTGAAGTTTGTTTTAAATGCAGAATATAGCCGAAACCGGTTTGGCTCAGTAGATAGAGCATCAGCCTGCGGACTGGGGATTCCCAGGTTCAATTCCGGTCAAGGGCATGTGTCTTGGTTTCGGGCACATCTCCAGTGGGGGGCGTACAGGAGGGGGCTGATCGATGTCTCTCATCGATGTTTCTAACTCTCTATCCCTCTCCCTTCTTCTCTGTAAAAAAAAAAATAAAATATATTTTTAAAAAATTAAATGCAGAATGTACTTGGACTGAGCAGAACACATCTGGAGGCCAGGTTCAGTCCAGCGGTTTTCAGAAGTAAAGCAGACCCGGTGCCGTGACCCTGGTGACCTTGTGTCTTCTCCCTGGCAGGAAGAGATGTCAGGAGAAAGTGTGGTGAGCTCAGCGGTGCCGGCGGCTGCTACCCGCACCACTTCCTTCAAGGGCACGAGCCCCAGCTCCAAGTATGTGAAGCTGAACGTGGGCGGCGCCCTCTACTACACCACCATGCAGACGCTGACCAAGCAGGACACCATGCTGAAGGCCATGTTCAGCGGGCGGATGGAAGTGCTCACCGACAGTGAAGGTAGGCCCCCCGCAAGGCGCTGGGGACGCGCCCGTGGTTGAGGGCTTCCCTCTAGCTCAGCAAACCACCGGGAAAGGTCGCAGGGCTGCAGATGGCACGGAGCGCTCAGTGTTTTCGTGGTGTGCAGGGACCCCAGAGGAGGAATAGCAGGGAGATTGAACCACCTGGTCTGGGTGATGTGGTCAAGGAGGGCTTTCCGGAGGAAGTGGCATCTCAGCCGAGACCTCCAGACGAGTAGGAGTCAGCTGGACAGGGACTCACAGTCTTGACTGGTCGATTTGCTGTGTGAGGTTGTCGATTTGCTGCGTGACTTTGAGAAACTCCCAGTCCCGCTCCAGGCCTCAGCTCTGTGAAATGGGGGCTGCACTAGCTACCCTAGTTGGTTCCCTTCCGGTTCTCGCAGCGAGGGGGTCTCTGGTTTCAGAGAGAAGCGCCGGTGGGAGTCATGACCCTTGTCCTCCTAGGATGGGGTCGTGGCAGAGTTCGCAGCCCGAGTTCGAGGGAAGCCTAGAAAAGCGGGGCCGAGTCACAGCTCCCCACTAGTCGTTGGTGACCCTCAGCAAGGTGGTTTGGAACTGAATCACAGCTCCCCGTTTAGAAGCTGGGGATCCTAATCCAGGTGGTTAAGCTGGTGATCCTAATCCAGGTGGTTAAGCTGGGGATCCTAATCCAGGTGGTTAAGCTGGTGATGTCTCATTCCCCTCAGCTGGTGAAATGGGCACAGTGAAACCCACCTCGGGGGGCTGTTAGCTCATAGTCAGTATTCAATAGCCGTATGTTCGTTCAGTACTTTCTCTTTGTGATGGGAAATCATGTTAGTAAAAGGCAAGAACTGTTTAAAGTCATCTTACCATAACTGCTTCCTGCCTCCCTAGAAAGTCAAAGAGCACCTGTCAAAGGGGATTGCCCTCACCTGGCGGGGTTTAGGGAGCAGGTCCCAGGAGGTTTAAAAACGGCCCCCTCCTGCATTCCTGGGCCTGAGGTTGCTGGTGACCAGGCCAGATCACAGCCTGGCTGACCAGCTCACCCGTTTCTGAGGCTGCCTCTGTGCTGATGCCCTGCCCTTCCAGGGACCGGGGTCCCCGAGACGGTGGGTGAGTTGTGGCTCAATAGGTGGGGTGGGGGTCCTTGGCTGGGTGTGGACCGTGCGCTCTGTGATCCTCAGAGGGTGGAGGGCGGGCTGTCGCTGGTTGGGGTGTTTCCCTCTGTGCCCTGGAGAAGGCGAGGCTGCAGGCGGCAGTTCCGTCCCGGGCTTCCCGTGAACTTGGCTTTCCAGAACCGCCTAAGAGTGAGCTTTGTGTGAGCGGGAGGACCTCCTCGCCGGGCCACACCCAGCATTGCCCTGAGTGTTTGTGGACGCCCGGACAATGGCCCCGAGCTGCAGGAGGAAATAGACCTTCTCGGAGAGCCCAGGATTGTTGTGGCTTGTCCCCCGCCCTCCCTGGGCTCCGGCGGGGCTCCGGAAAAGCGCCGGGGCGCCTCAAAAGCAAAGAGGAAGCCTCACCGTGGTGGCCTCCCACTTGTCCCCAAAGAGCCCTGGAGCTCACCTGTCCCAGCACCGGGCGATGCCGGGGAGTGGTGCCGGGGGACCTGCCTCGGCTTCTAAGGAGCTGCTCCAGGATGCCCTTCCCCCTCGCTTCCTGGAAAGCCCAGCACCCCAACCTCAGCTGTTCCCATTTCCCTGACACTCCCGCAGCCTTTAGGCCCTCCTGAAAGCTCACAGAGTGGCGTTTTGGGGGTGTTGTGTCCTTTATGCCTCACCTTAACCCTTCGAGGGGTGGGTGCTGTACTGTAGTTACGGTCTGAAAAGTGAGATCCACATCTCGTGGGAGAGGCTTTCTCAAAGGCTGCTGAACCCAGGCCTTGCGGCTGTTATCCACGGCTCTCTGTGGTTTCGTGTGCTCCCAACCCCTCCCCTGACCCCTCCACTCCCCCCTACCCTCGCGTCCAGGTCACCTCAGGGTTCAACGCTGGCTTCGTGCTGAGGCCCTGTGGTGCCCCGTGAGTTGGGCTGTCCAGCTGGGTGTTGCTTGTGCTGTGCCCGGCAGAGTCCTGTTGGTGAGTGCACCGCACCGCCTGACCCATGGCCTCAGTGTTACCTCCAGAACACAGTTGGGCCCACAAATGGGGAACATTTGCTGCATCTCAGCTTCACCCCGGAAGGCTGTCAGCTGCAGCAAAGGTTGCCACAAACGGGCTGCCGCTGCAGGTGCAGCCCAGCCAGGCGGATGAGTCCCGCGGCAGAGCCTGTGGCTAACGGGCAGGGCCCTGGAGGCCGGAGCAGGGTGTGTGTTCTGTCGCCGGAAGCCGCTGAAGGATGCCTGAGAGACTGGCTGCCCCGGGGTACTGGCACTCTCGGGGGCTCCATGCCCTTCAGCCTGCTTGAGTTTTGTGCCACGTGCGTGTAATTCCTAAATGGAGAAGAACCTGGGCCTGGAGTGAGCTGGGCCTGGGCCTGGGCCTGGGCCTGGGCCCAGCCAACAGTCATAGCTGACATGGTGTGTGGTTTCTGGGTCTCCAGCCTGGTGCTCATTGAGACTGTTTGCTGGCCACTGGTGATGTGACCGTGGGTGAGGGACTTTTTCTCTGAGCCTGCGAACTCCTTCCCAAGTCCTGAAGGCAGTGCTCTTCAGAGTTGTTATGGGGTTAACCGAGGAGATTAGGAAGCACTTCTTGAGTGCCTCGCATATGGGGAAACTCCCCAAATGGAAATGTCCGTCTGTGTGGCTCTTGCCCTGCCTGGTGTGGGGTGGGGTGGGGTGGAGTGGGATGGCTTTCTTGACCTCCTGCCTCAAGGTCTTTACATGGTGACTGCAATTTTCTTCCCTGTTTGCCTGGTTGGTTCATGCTTACTCTTTTTATAAAATATCCTAATGACCCAGTGCACAAAATTCATGCACATTAGAAGGGGATTAATTAGAGGAAATAATTTAATATTGCTATTTGCCCTTTCTCTATAATAGAAATGTCAGAGATGAAAGAAAATTAGTAAAAATGTATATAAAAACCTTCCTCCTATCAGAGTCAGAGTCTGGGGCACACCAGGGGACCCAGAGTCAAGTTCCCACCCACCCACATGCACCTCAAAATCATGTGAGACCCAGACCTGGTTGTCCCTCCCCCACCCCTCTGTATTGGGCTAAATCCAGACCTGGCCAGTCCCACCCTTGTCAAGCCCTGCCAGGTAGGGGACATGGCCTGAGGTTCCCTGTCAAGCCCTATAGGGGGTGGGGACGGGGGTGGGGGCGGGCATAGCCTCAGTTCCCTGCTGATTGCTTGTTAAGGCTCCTTATAGGAACTTGGCCTCAGCTGTGGGTGCAGCCATCTTTGTGATGGAGTGATGGTCAATTAGCATATTCCCTCTTTATTAGATAGGCTACTTTTAAATATGTATACATATATATTCATTGATTTCAGAAAAAGGAGCTGGAGAGAGAGAGAGAAACATCAATGATGAGAGAGAATCATTGATTGGCTGCCTCCTGAACATCCCCTGCTGGGAATTGAGCCTGCAACCCAGGCATGTGCCCTTGATCAGAATCGAACCCAGGACCCTTCAGTTTGCAGGCCAATGCTCTATCCACTGAGCAAAACCAGTCAGGGCAAATACAGATTTTAACTGATTTCACAGAGGAAGGGAGAGGAGACATAGAAACATCAATGATGAGAGAGAGTCATTAATCAGCTGCCTCCTGCATGCCTCCTACTAGCGATGTGCCCTGACCAGGAATCTAACCTTGATCTCCTAGTGTATGGGTCAATGCTCAATCACTGAGCCACACTGGCCAGGCAGTACCATGCTGTTCAGATTACTATAGCTTTGTAGTACAGCTTTATATCAGGTAGCCTGATACCTCCAACTTTGTTTTTCTTTCTCAAGATTGCTGTGGCAGTTTGAGGTCCTGTGTAGTTTCCTATAAACTTTTGGATAATTTGTTCTAGTTCTGTGGAAAACACCATTGGTATTTTGATAGGAATTGTATTGAATCTATAGATTGCTTTGGATAATATGGACAGTTTAACTATGTTAATTCTTCCTATCCATGAGCATGGTATATGCTTCCATTTATTTGTATCTTCAGTTTCTTTTTTCAGTGTCTTATAATTTTTTGAATATAGGTCCTTTACCTCCTTGGTAAAGTTTACTCTTGGGTATTATATATTTTTTTAATGCAATTGTAAGTGGGATTGTTTTCTTAGTTTCCCTTTCTAATAGTTTTTTACTGGTGTATAAAAATATAGCAAATTTCTGAATATTTATTTTGTAACCTGCTACTTTACTGAATTTATCAGTACCAGTAGTTTTTTTTAATAGGGTTCTCTATATAGTATTATGTTATTTGCAGATAATGACAGTTTTACTTCTTTCTTTCCAATTTTAATACCATTCATTTCTTCTTGTCTGGTTGCTGTGGCTAGGACTTCCAGTTCTATGTTGATTAAGAGTGGTGAAAGCAGACATCCATGTCTTGTTCCTGATCTTAAGGGAAGTGTGCTTTTAGTGTTTCCGCGTTGGATTTTACCAAATGCCTTTTCTGCATCTATTGATAGGATCATGTGATTTTTATTCTTCATTTTGTTTAGGTGGTGTATCACATTACTTGCTATGTAGTTATTGGACCAACCATGCATCCCAGGAATAAGTCCTAGGAGATCATGGTGTATGTTCTTTTTAATGTATTGCTGGATCTGATTTGCTAATATTTTGTTGAAGATTTTTAAAAAATATTTTTATTGATTTCAGAAAGAAAGGGACACGGAGATAGAGATAGAAACATCAGTGATGCGAATCATTGATTGGCTGCCTATTAGCTCACAACCTGAGCATGTGCCTTGACTGGAATTAAACCTGGGACCTTCTAGTTTGCAGGCTGACACTGTCTCCACTGAGCCAAACCAGCTAGGGCTGTTGAGGATTTTTGTGTCTGTGTTCATCAGGAATATTGGCCTATAACTTTCTTGCTTTGTAGTGTGTTTATTTGGTTTTGAAATCAAGATAATACAGGCCTCATAAAGTGATCCTGGGAGTCGTCCCTCTTTTTTATTTTTTTGAATAGTTGAATTAGTTCTTTGAAAGTTTGGTAAAATTCACCTGTGAAGCCATCTGGTCCAGGACTTGTCTGTTGGGAGCTTTTTAATTACTGATTCAATCTCATTGGTTGTAATTAGTGTGCTCAGATTTCCTGTTTCCCATACACTCAGTCTGGGAAGAGTGTATGATTCTGGGAATTTATCCATTTCTTCCTGGTTATCCGATTTGTTGGCATATAGTTCATAATATTTTCTTATAATTCTTTGTATTTCTGTAGTGTCAGTTGTTACTTCTCTTTCATTTCTGATTTTATGTGGGTCCTCTGTCTGTTTTTTCTTAATGAGTCTGGTTAAAGGTTTATCAACCTTATTTATGTTTTCAAAGAACCAGGTCTTGGTTTCGTTGATCTTTTGTGTTGTCTCTAGACTCTATTTGGTTTCTTTCCACTCTGATCTTATCTCATTCCTTCCACTCACTGTGGCTTTGTTTGTTGTTCTTTTTCTAGTTCCTTTAAGCATAAGGCAAGAATGTTTATTTGAGATTTTTATTTCTTGAGGTAGGTCTGTATGGCTATGAATTTCTCTTTTAGGACTGCTTTTGCTGTGTTTCACAGCTTTTGGGTTGTTGTGTTTTCATTTTCATTTGTCTCAAGATACCTTTTGATTTCTTCGTTGGTATAATCGTTAACTCATTCCTTGTTTAGTAACATGTTATTTAGCCTCCATATATTTGTGTGTTTTCAGTTCTTTTCTTGAACTTGATTTTCTATTTTTATACCATTACGGTCAGAGAAAACGCTTGCTGTGATTTCAGTCTTCTTAAATTTACTGTGATATGTTTTGTGGCCTAATATGTGGTCTCTAGAAAATGTTTCATGTGCACTTGAAAAGAATGTATATTTTGCAGCTTTAGAGTGAAATGCTCTAGAAATATCAATTAAATCAGTGAGGTCTAATGTCATTTAAGGCCTCCGTTTCCTCATTGATTTTCTGTCTGTAAAATCTATCCATTGATGTAAGTGGGGTGTTAAAGTCCCCCACTATGACTGTATTACTATTGATTTCTCCTTTTGTGTCCATCAATATTTACTTTATAGATTTAGGTGCACCTGCACTGGATGTGCAAATGTTTACAAGGGCTATATCCTCTTGTTGATCCTGTTACTGTTTATGCACCGTGCTTCTTTGCTCTTACGATAGGCTTTGTTTTAAAGTTGCTATCTTGTCTGATATAAGAATTGCTGTCCCAGCTTTCTTTCTTTGTTTCCATTGGCATCAAATATCTTTTCCATCCCTGTACTTTCAGAGTGTGTGTATCTTTTGATCTGAAGTGGGTGTCTTGTTGACAGCATAAATATGGGTCTTGTTTTTGTATCCATTTAGCTCCCCTGCCTTTTGATTAGAGTATTTAATCTATTTATATTTAAGGTGACTATTGATAGGTACATATTTATTGCCATTTTATGATTTATATATTTATGTTCCTATTTATTTATTAACTAGTTTATTTATCTTAAAGAAATCCCTTTAACATTTCTTGTAATTCTGGTTAGGTGGTGATGAACTCCTTCAGTTTTTTTCTTATCTGGGGAAGTTTTGTTTTGTGTTTTCTAATTCAATCATCTTTAATAAAAGGCTAATATGCAAATTTTCCCCTCCACTAGGAGTTTGGGAGTTCAGGAGTTTGACCAGGAGACGGGGCTGGCCGGCCAACCACCCGCAGCCCCTCCCTGCAACCAGCCCAGCCCTATTGGCCCCAATTGGGGCGGGCCAGCTGAACCCCACCCGTGCATGAATTCATGCACTGGGCCTCTAGCTTTAAATAATAGCCTTGCTGGGTAGAGTAGTCTTGATTGTAGGTCCTTGCTTTTCATAACTGAATATTTCGTGTCAGTCCCTCCTGTCCTAATTCAATTCATATTCTATTGATGGTTCATTTAGATTGTTTCTGGTGCCCGCCGTTAGGAACATCATCATTCTTGAGCACTCTCCCTGGCATGCGTGAGTTTCTCTAGGCCAGTGCTTCCCAGCCTTTTCCACATCATGGCACACCCAGAAAATCACATTTCTACTTTGGTAAATCAAGGGGCTCAGACTTCTCCAGACCCTCCCCAGCTGCCTCTGGGGCTGCAGCATTAAGGTCTCACGGGTGGGAGCTCTGCCCTAGAGGTCATTCCAGGGGAGGCTTTGGGGGTAGCAGCACCTTCAGCTCCACTTGATGTTAACAGTTGTGTCCGTTTGCACTCCCCACAGAGGTCTGAATGTTTGCCGACACTGCACACTGTCAGACTTCTTCATTATTTCTGATTTGGCGACTATCATATGGTACTCTGTTTTATTTATTTATTTATTTATTTATTAAATATATTTTATTGATTCTTTACAGAGAGGAAGGGAGAGGGATAGAGTTAGAAACATCGATGAGAGAGAGACATCGATCAGCCGCCTCCTGCACGCCCCCCATGGGGATGTGCCCAAAACCAGGATACATGCCCTTAACCAGAATCGAACCTGGGACCTTTCAGTCCGCAGGCCAATGCTCTATCCACTGAGCCAAACCAGTTTCGGCTATTTATTTATTTTTTAAATATATTTTATTGATATTTTTACAGAGAGGAAGGGAGAGGGATAGAAAGTTAGAAACATTGATGAGAGAAACATCAATCAGCTGCCTCCTGCACACCTCCTATGGGGATGTGCCCTCAAACCAGGTACATGCCCTTGACCGGAATCGAACCTGGGACCCTAAATCCGCAGGCTGACGCTCTATCCACTGAGCCAAACCGGTTAGGGCTGGTACTCTGTTGTTTTAGTTAACATTTCCTAATTTCTAGTGGGTTGAACATCTTTTTATGTTTGTTTATGTTTCATCGAATGACTGCCTGATTGCATCTTACACATTTTCCCATTTTCCTTTGTAGAAAGAAGTATGCATTCTGGATTTTACTCCTTTATGATTTTATTTTATGTAAATATAAACTTGACTTTTATAGGTTTTTAAATGGTGTGTTTTGGTGCTTCCATTTTTTCGGTTGTTTTCTTCTCCCCCCTCCCCCCCATACGCACACACCCTCCCCCATTTTGCTCTCCTATCTACCTCAGTGGTATTCAACCAGGAGTGATTTGGATCCCTCAGGGACATTTGTCCAGAGATAGTTCTGGTTGTGACAATTTGAGGGTGAGGGTGCTGCTGGCATCTGGTGGGTAGGGGCCAGAGATGTTGGTGAGGACCCTGTAATGTGCAGGACAGTCCCTCCATAACAGAGTTATCCAACCCCAAATGCCAGTGGTGCTGAGGCTTAGAAATCCTGCCCTAGAGATTCTGATGGGAACGAGGCAGCTTCCAAGAATCTGCATTTGTAACACGTCCCTCAGGTGGCTTAGGATCAGGCGAGTTCGGTCCGAGAAAGCTCCCTGTAGGAAGTCGGGCGGAAAAGGAGCGGAAGCGCATGGGATGCTGGTGGGGCTGGGGGGGAGGAGAGCCTGCCTCCCAGGCACCTGAAAGCCACACAGACCCCCTCCGGGGGGGTGGACGTGCCGCCTCTGGGTGCCGCTTTGTTCTCAGGCAGCGAGGCTGAAATGGGCGAAGGGCTTATTGTCAGGGACCTTAGCGAAGTGCTGCCCATAGACTCGGCTCTGTGCTGTGGACTCCCCGTACGTCCCCTTAGCGTACGTACCTTTGTGCCAGCCGTGGGAGGCCCCGTACTTAGGAGCGGAAACTGCTGGACAGAGAGGTCAAGTGGAACGCTGACGTCACCCGGCAAGTGCGCAGGCTGGGTTTCCAGCACAGGCCACGCCTGAACCCGTGCCGTGCTGCGTGCCACACCGACCCACAGCCTCTGCCCCGTCACCTCTCCAGCCTTGGCCCGGGCTCCCTGGCAGATGTGCGCGGCTTCCTAAGCGGCCCTGTGCTCTGTGGCGGCAGGAAGGACGCCCCACAAACTTGACATTTGCTATTCTACATGCGAGGCCGTTTCAAAGGGGCAGAGTCGGGCTGGGGAAGCGGCTGAGCCGCTTCAAGTGCAGGAGGCTAATGGAAACCTCGTGGGGAATGTGCCTGGCGCCTTTGCCCTTATTTGTCCAAAGTATGCTTCCCTCGCCGCAAGCATTTCCTGGCGGATTCTTGAGCCGGAGCCAGTGCGCCGGCCCGCAGGCATGGAAGTCCCTGGATTGATGGGAAGGGCCCTCACGCTTTCCAGCGGCTGCGTTGTCCATGTGTCCCAGGCCGAATGGGATTTTTCTTCCCGGAGCAGCCGGGCCGAGATGGTGGCCACGTCTCTCCAAGACTGAGTGACTCTGCCTGCCTCACCCTCCCCGGCCTGCTCAGTTTCTGGAAAGTCGTTTTCCTCGGCTGCTAGTCTGCCTCCCCAATGTGGGAGGGTCCCTGAACCCCTGAGCCTCTGGGTTCGTCTGTGGGAAGTTCAGGGGAAGATAACGCTGTCTTTCCTGCCCTGTGGGCTGGTTGGAAGGAAAACACGAGCGCCAGGGCGGTAGAGGTTCTAAGCTGGTGGCCACAGGCCCAGGGCGGCTGGCTGAGGTGCATCGGTTGCCCCACCGTGCATCAATGACGGGCTTTTAAAAACTAGCTTACCATTCTGTCAAAATCAGATTTCACAGAAATCTGCATTCTTTAAAAATCAGATTTCACACAAAAATCTGCATTTCTGGCTTTGCTTGAAAACATCAGACGCTCACGCAGCCCTGGGCCCACTTTTCTGCCTGGCCACTCAGCTGAAGCTGGGAGAGCCTCGTCCCCAGCACCCCACGGGCAGCGCGCTGCTCTCTGGTCAGCCATCGGCGCAGCCCATCTGCACCCCCTTATCCTGCCTGCCCCAGGCCCCCTCAGGCACCGGAGCCGCGTAACAGAGCCGATGTGTGAACTTGGTGTCTCCACTGCAGAACTGGGTTGTGTCCAGGAGACACTGTCAGGGTCCCGGATACCCCTCTCTTCCTGGAAGCCAGCGCTGGACTCCAGCGGCACATTTGCATTGTCTCTGTCATGTCTTCCCACTTAGAAACCATAGCTGCGTGGAAATACCAGTGGAAGGTTCGAGAGAGAGGAGATTAGACCAAAGGCCCAGAAAGTGTGGGCTGAGGAATTGCGGGAAGAGAGCATGGAAATGGTTTTCTTCTCCACTCTCCTGGTGATTGTTGCAAAGATGACCTCCTGGCAGAGGCTGGGTTTGGGGGGCACAGGGGTGGGGAGGTGAGCAGATATGTGACTCTGACTGTGAAAAAGGTGCTTTTGCTCTTGGCTTTTGTTGGTCTCTGCCACTGATTCAGGGCCTGGGGGTCTTAGGAGGACGTGGGGCAGGGCACAGCGGTGTCGGTGGAAATGTGGACCCTTCTGAACTGGGAGCAAAGCAGGTGGGGGAGGGAGGCCTAAGTTTCCTGGCTTCTGTTTGAACCTTCCAGCGGCCTCACGCATTGGTGTTTCTCACCTGTAACGTGGGACCGGGACCTGCAGAAGTCCTTGCCTGAGGCTGCCCTGCTGGTCGGGAAGGCCAGACTGTCTGGCTGCTTTCTAGAGTTTTACATTCTCTACCAGACACGCATGGTCTTGGTTCCATCCTGTTTCCTCCTACGAATTCCAGTCCCAAGGATGTTTGCATTTTAGGAGAGTCATTTTGCAAACCCATCCCATCTCTAGGGGAGGAGTAGCAGGCCAGAGCTGAGGCTGCAGAGGGCTCTGAGGAGTGGAAGGGCGTGTCTTCCTGGCCTGACCCAGGGTGGGGGACATCCGGCCTGCGGGCCATGGAGGACCCGAGAAACCCTGTGGTCTGGCCCTGCCAGGGCATGAGGGGCGAGTTAATGAAATGTTTGACCAAGTGTAGCAGGCTGATTTTTAAGTTGATAATTGTGTATGGCCTGCAAATGATGCTATAAATATCCACATGGCCCTTGGCAGAAAAAGGTTCCCCACCCTCGCCTTCCCACTAAGAATTCTCACTGTCCGGGACCTGGGCAGCAGGGATTGTTCCATATTTGATATGGAAAAAACTCCACTTCCCCGTGGTAGACTGAATGGCTCAAGGGCAGCGTCTGTCTCTCTGACCGCTCTCTCCTTCACCGTTTTATCTCCAGTTCATCGCTGTCGCTAACAGGAAGCATGTGTGGGTGGTGAGGGGGTGCTGGGGCCTGGTCACTCTCAGAAACCAGAGTCCAAGTCTGTGGGAGGGAGCGTTCAGCTTCCTTAGAAGTGGCTCCGCTCTTTGAAAGTCTGAAAAAGTCTCATAGGAAGAAAAAGGCTCATACAAAGGGGGAGTCAATCCTGCCCAGTGTGGCCCAACAGTTGAGTGTCGCCCCAGGAACCAAGAAGTCTGCAGGTTCCATTCCTCGTCAAGGCACATGCCTGGCTTGTGGGCTCCAACCCCAGGAGGTGGGGGTGCAGGAGGCAGCTGATCAATGATGTTCCTCTCTCATCCATGTTCCTATCTCTCTTTCCCTCTCCCTTTCTCTCTCTCTCTAAAAAACAATAAAGACATATGTTTTAGAAAAAGAAAGAGGGAGCAGATACTTTTCCTCCAGGGATCTTTCCCATTGTTGGGGTCATGTGGACACCTTTTTATCCAAGTGTGGCATGTAGGTGCCTCTGGGGTGTTCTTGTGTTCGGGGCTTTGAGGGAATTTAAAGAAACATGCTTTTAGGCCTCAGGGACCCTGGCATCCAGGAGCCCGAGACCAGAGGAGTCCCGTGTGGTGGTTCCCCACCAGCAGGGTCTGAAGGCTGTGACTGTGCTCCAGGCAGGGCCCGGTCAGCCTTTTGCTGGGGACACTCTCTGTGGTCCTCTCCCCGGAGGCAGGAGGAACCAAGAGACACCCCAGTTCTCCTCAGGCCCTCCCCGGAGAGGAGAGCCTGCGTAATGAGCCCTTCCCTCCCTCCCCCTCCCGCTGCAGGCTGGATCCTCATTGACCGCTGTGGGAAGCACTTCGGTACGATACTCAACTACCTTCGAGACGGGGCAGTGCCCTTGCCAGAGAGCCGCCGGGAGATCGAGGAGCTGCTGGCAGAAGCCAAGTACTACCTGGTCCAGGGCCTGGTGGAAGAGTGCCAGGCGGCCCTGCAAGTAGGCATCACCCTTCCTTCCCCTCAGGGGGCCAGGCCCAGGCCCACCTGCCTCGCTCTGCAAAAGGGGGTGCTCCCTGCCTTCTGTGGGAGTTAGTGAGTTAGCCTACGCCTCTCCCCTGTGGCCAGAGCGACCCACGAGGCTTCTCTGTACTGTGTGGGCCATCTAACTGCTTCCTGGCTTATTTCCATCTCCTTGGGGTTCATCCTCTCACCTGTTCATTGAAACCCTTACTACTGAGCCTGGTAATAATACTTCCCCAGGTTTCTGGGCCGTTAGGACTTACTCTGTCCCCATGAGTTAGCACTGGGGCCCAGCATAACCTCTGCAGACACAGACACCCCTCCCTCCTCCATTGGACCTGGGGCAGGAACGTCAGGGTCCAGTCTCGTGACAGCAAACTTTCTGTGAAGCCACAGTGTTTCGAGACACAGCCAGTGGCCCTCACGCCAAACAGCGCTCCCGCGTGGCAGAGTAGAAGAGCCCCTTTGGGTCGTCACGGGAACTGGATCTGTGGATGTGAAGTTCTTCTTTGGCCACATGACTCTCTGGCCCCCGCTGGACCAGTACCCACCATGCCTAGCTCCGCAGGAACTGTTTCCACACACCACCTCTGCCCCAGTCTATAACTCGAACCAAGTGTCAGAGCCTTTACTTTAGTATTTTTTATTTCATTTTTATGTTTCTTAAAGTAATACACATACATCGTTTAAGAAGTCACGTAGTATGGCAGGGCTGGTGTGAAAAATACCACCAAAGGCCCTCTCCCCACCCCCCACCCACAAGGGGGGGGGTTGGAGTGTTTCGAGAGGGGGGTGGTTGCGTATTTATTATACTGCTATTTATTGGCATTTCAGTTTTCAATATTGTTTACAAGATAACTACAGAAAATTCAGATTTAGGTCATGCACTTCCACCATCCCCAGCCACTGCCAAGCTTTCTATGCAACCACAGTGCTTCCAGACACAGCCCGTGGCCGTCCACGCCACACAGTGCTCCCACATGGCAGTCAGAAGCACACCCCTTAGGGTGGTCACGGGAACTGGGTCTGTGCGTGCTTCTCCTCCTGCTCTCCCAATGAAGGCTATCACAGTTGGGGTAAATCGGTGTTCAGAGTGTCCATTGGGGTGTCGGCATTGGTAAGTAATAGTTGAGCCACGGAGTGGACAGTGGCTGTTTTCTTTCTCGAGTGGCTTTTCGGTTTGCCAGAACCGGTGATTGCTTCATCGTTGTGTTTGCCTGGTTTTCGGAGCACTGTCCCTCATTCAGCCCGAAATTCTCAGGAAGGCCCGTCTCCTGTTGGCAGGCGCAGACGCAGCCGGGCATCCGATGCCTCTTTGTCTTGGAGACATGCCCTTCGGGTGCCTTTCTGTGGCTCCCACTGGTCTGAGGTCAAACTTCCAAGACGGACCTCCGCCCAGTTTCCATTACGTTTATCTCCCCATTCCACTTTCTCAGGGGCTTGGTTTTGGTTTTCGTTTTTCAGTTTTATCTTTTCAGCCCTTTCATTGAGTGTTTTACTTCTGCCGTCACATTCCTAACTTCCAAAGAGCCTCTTCTTGTTCTCCGATGCTCTTGTTCATGTAACAGGTGATCTGGTTTCATAGGAGGGACAATCCGCTCTCGTCTGTCTGCTGATGCTGGTATCGAAGGTTTTCTCTCTGCCACCTTCATTATCTGACTCCTCCCCTTACTTTCTCTCTCTGTTTGGTCTCCTGTTTGAGAGGCTTTGCCCTTACAGTCTGATGATCCTTGGCCTGTGGCAATTTAAGAGGAAGGCTCTGCAACGCGATATGACTGTGGGTGGTCCTTGCTGTCTAGTGGTGGAGGGTGGGCTGGCTTTCCCAGCGGGAACCCCGTGTCACATCCGTCAGCCTCTTCGTGGCAGGTCATTTCCTGGAGGAGGAATTCTCTTACCGAGAGGGCATAAGCCCCACTGGCTGCCGTCCCGGATCTGAGGAAGGACAGGAGCTGGTGGGAGGGGCTGGCTTACCACTTAGTGTGTCAACCATTCCCTTAGCCCCTCTGTTTCAGAATAGCAACTCAGTCCTGGACACCCCCCTCCAGGAACATGCACCTTCTTTGCCAGCCTGGGGACGGGACTCTGCCGCCTGGCGGGCGAGCCTCCCCTGTGCCCCATGCCCCCAGCCTTGAGAGTTGTTCGGTGAAAATCTCCAGGACCCTGTCCCACCTGCTGACTTGGGTTCCAGTTTCCTCTTTGCTTATCGCACCTCCAGCCTCGAATTGTTTATGTCCTCTGTCTGCTGCCTTCCCTCCTCTCACTCTTTTCTTGCGGGCTGACGCTTTTCTTTATTCTTCTGCGGCCATTGCCGTGGGGTTCGGGGAGCTTTGACGCAGTCACGCTCCCGCTGCCGTGTTCGGGGTTTGTGTCCGAGTGGCTCGCTGGGCTGTGGGCTGTGCCATCGCGCCTCGTGTTTACTGAGTGCCTGGCCTAGAACAGCAGCCACGCAGCAGACTCCTGGTCGTGCCCCATCCTCACTCACCGGTAATAAGACCCTCCTCTCTTCCCGCCGCGACTGCCCGCCTGCCCTCGCCGGAGCCGCCTTTGCCCGCGGGCCTCCGCGGCTGAAAGCACTTTCTGTTCCAGCAGAACAAAGACGCTTATGAGCCTTTCTGCAAAGTCCCTGTTATCACCTCCTCCAAAGAAGAGCAGAAACTTATCGCAACCTCAAATAAGGTATGTGGGGGGCCCCGTGGCATTCTTCTTGCTCTCGGAGACGAGAGCTGCTTCTGAGCACGTCCTGAGATAGAACTTGTGTCACCGCCTGAGGAAGACCTGAGAAGAGGGGGTCAAGAAGGGGAACCTGCGGCTCATCCTGCGTTCCCTGCTCTCGGGGCACGCCGTCTCCTTCCCCAGCCCGGCCCGGCCCGCAGGCTGTGCCGTCTGCCTCTTCGGCCGGGAGACAGGGCCTGGGAAGCCAGAGGTTATGGCATCTGCACTGTGAGTAACCCGCTTCTCCCTTTTTTAAACAACCCGCAGCCCGCCGTGAAGTTACTCTACAACAGAAGTAACAACAAGTACTCGTACACCAGGTAAGGCGCCGGCCGGAAAAGACGTCGGCCTTTCTGTGCTCGCTACGAGGGAGCCTCCGTTCCCACCAGCGGGCCCGGCTCCTGCTCTTCCCTTTACATGAGGGGCCCCTACACCTCGAGGAAGCCAGATGGGTAGATGGCAAGAAAGGGAGCTGCTAGAGAGGAGATACGATTCACGTGCACCATAAACTCACTCTTTGTAAAAAAAAAAAAAAAATTAATTTTTTAATAGATTTTATTGATTTTTTTACACAGAGGAAGGGAGAGGGATAGAGTTAGAAACATCGATGAGAGAGAGACATCAATCAGCTGCCTCCTGCACACCCCCCACTGGGGATGTGCCCGCAACCAAGGTACATGCCCTCGACCGGAATCGAACCCGGGGCCTTTCAGTCCGCTGGCCGACACTCTATCCACTGAGCAAACCGGTTTCGGCAAATTCACCCTTTTTAAGTATGTAATTCAGTAGTTTTTAATGTATTTACAGCGTGCAGCCATCCCCTAATTTTTCCAAAAGCAGCCCGATACCCATGAGCAGTTGCGCATTTCCCCACCAGCACTATCTCCAGATTTCTAGAATGCCTGCTGGCTCTTGGGGACTTGGGACTCTCAATCAGGAACTTGAGGGACCCTGGGGGACCTGAGGCAGTTACTCAAGACCCATAATCGGACCAGGATGGAGCGTCGCCCTCGGCAGTGCCGTCCTGCCGCTGCTGTGCTTGCTGGCTGCCTCCGTGTCCCTCCTGGTGCCGGGTCCGCAGGCCCGGGCTCTGCGCTCCACCTCTGGCGGCTGCACACGCAGCATAGCGGCCTCTCTACACCTGGTTAGAGCTCAGGCTGAGCGGCTAGCGCAGTGGTCGGCACACTCATTAGTCCACAGCCAAATAGCAACAGCACGACGACTGAAATTTCTTTTGAGAGCCACATTTTTTAAACTTCTTTTAACGCCACTTCAAAATAGACTCGCCCAGGCCATGGTATTCTGTGGAACAGCCACACTCAAGGGGCCAAAGAGCCTCATGTGGCTCTCAAGCCGCGGTTTGCCGACCACTGGGCCAGAGCTCTCTTTGTTGAGGCCTCGGCTCTGCCATTCATTCGTTTTAGGCCTCAAGTAATCCCTGGTTTCTCAGGCCTCTCTTTCCTCCTCTGAGCAGTGGGGATGGTGGTGCCTTTCTCGTGGGTCATTGTGAGGCTGGACGGGGCAGCAGGGACAGTGGGCCCCGCGTGTGGACACTCTGCTCGCAGCGGTGGCCACCCCCCGCCGGCGGTCACCTCACCGAATGCCCTTTTGCAGCAATTCTGACGACAACATGCTGAAGAACATTGAACTCTTCGACAAGCTCTCCCTGCGCTTCAACGGAAGGGTCCTGTTCATCAAGGATGTCATCGGGGACGAGATCTGCTGCTGGTCCTTCTACGGCCAGGGCCGCAAGATCGCCGAGGTCTGCTGCACCTCCATCGTCTACGCCACGGAGAAGAAGCAGACCAAGGTGAGGGCGTGGCGCGCACGGTTCCGAGCGGCTAACGGGCCTGTGCCCTGGCACAGCTTTCCTTGTCCCTGGGCCCCACTCAGGCACAGATGCAGGTCTCAGAGAATCCCAGTGGCGCTCCTCCTGTGCCACCGGCATGTAGAGGCAGCCTCTCTGCACCCGCGGTGCTTTGCCCCAAGTGTGGGCTCGGGTACATTCCGCTCCCAGTGTGTAACCACTGCCTGTGTGCCTCCTGGTCCTCCCCGCAACACGCTTCCCACCCACACGGCCCCATCCCGTCCTGATCATCCGAGGACCAGGGCTGCCTTGACTTTGTCTCCTCGTCGCCCTCTGTCCATCCTCCTCTGGCCCCCTGGCCGAGCGCAGCCCTCCACCCTGAGCTCCTACCCTGTTGACTTCCTTCCCAGCACATGACCCCCTCCCTAATCCGGGCTCCGAGGATCTATTTGTATATCCGCTCCAAACCAGTATACTTCTCCTCTCCCTTCTGTCTCTGCGCCCTTCTGCAAAGCTCACGCATGCTGCGGGAGCTGTCCCAGGCCTTCGCCCCATTCATCTTCTGTTTCCTTGCGCTCCGCACCTTCAATGGAATCCCAGGGGCTGGCTGACTAGCCGGGAAGTGCCGGGGGGTGCGGTGGCAGGCGGTTTGTGATGCTCGCTCACCTGCCCTGTATTTCGTGGGGTCGCAGGTGGAGTTCCCCGAGGCCCGGATTTATGAGGAGACGCTGAATATTCTGCTGTATGAGGCCCAGGATGGCCGTGGACCGGACAATGCGCTGCTGGAGGCCACCGGTGGGGCGGCGGGGCGCTCCCACCACCTGGACGAAGACGAGGAGCGGGAGCGGGAGCGCATCGAGCGGGTGCGGCGGATCCACATCAAGCGGCCCGACGACCGCGCCCACCTGCACCAGTGAGCAGGCAAGCGGACCCGAGCTCTCCTCCCTCCTCCCCGCTCTCCACTGACCCCGTGCAGGCCCCCCGGCACCGGCCGCTCCCCCTGGAGCCCGGAGATACTCTTGTACCAAGCCAGAGGGTTCTGATGTTTCTCCACCAGGCGAATCGCTTTGTACCAGGCGAATGCTCCCGTGTCCCCGACGAGCTGTGTTCAAGCGCTCTGCTTTCCGAGAACCTGCGAGGCCTGCCGGGTTCTCGGGGGGCAAGTATGGGTGTGTGCAAGCGCATGTGAGGACCTTCCGTTGGCAGTATTTATTGTTGTGGATGTTGACTACCTATCGGAGCTTCTTGGCTGGCGTTGTCTGTGGGGTTCAGGGGGACAGCTCTGAGGGATCCTGCGGCTGGTGGCCGCCAGGGGTGTCTTCAGGCTCCATCGCTCCTCATCCTCCCGCCCGGCACCCTCCCCAGACGGGGCTTGGCTAGGAGTCCACTCCACAGCAGGACTTCGTGCCCAGAGCGCGTTGTAAATGGTCGCGGCTTGTGGCGGCGGAGGCGGGACCCGGTGTGCTTTGTTTGTGTAGCTCTGGATGCCCGATCCGTTTAGTGGGCGAGCCTCGGGCTGCCTTGGCTGGTCTGTGGCCTGGTGCCTGTTGGGCCCCACACCTCTGGCGAGGGCAGAGCTGTGCTGGTGGCGAGTGCTCGCCCCGTTCCCGGCTCCTGCCCCTCCAGTTGCTGCCTCGTTGTTTTTCCAAGGAGGCCACCAACTGAGGGACCCATTCCTTCCCCCCTTACGCTGGGCTGACTGCCGCATGGCTGCCCTGCCCTTTGCTTAGAACCTCAGGGTGGCCCCGCCTGGCGTCCATGCGGGACCACCACTCACCAGCAGCCTCCGGGCAGCTCGCCTGCTGTCCGCGTAGCCATCACCCGGAGACCCCTCGGGCGTCTCTGCCTCTGGTTTGGACGTGTAGGGAGTGGCTGTCAGGAAGAGATGTGCAGACTTTTGGGTTCGGTTCGTGTTCATGGTGTTCAGGGACGTGTGCGACTGTGACGGGGTTGTGTGCGTGTGGGATGGGCGTTCTCGGTACCTACCTCCCAGTCTCCTCGGCGCCTGTCGGGGACAGAAGCGAGATGTGACGAGTGTCGGTGGTTGAGACTAGACTAGGTAGAGTAGTTGCAAGTTGATCAGAATGTGTGTAAGGTAGCTGTAAGGTAGCGGATGGTTTTTGTCCACTTTTCAAGGGAAATGTTACTGTTTTATACCAAAGGTGTTAATATGGGCAGCCCCTGATACAATGTAGTCCCTAAAAAAAAACGAGTTTATATTTTGAAATGGTTTTTACAGCTTCGACTTTGTACGCCTTCGTTTTGTATGCAGCCGCGAGGCCTCCAATAACCCTTTAAACAATCGCGACAACCCCAAAATCAAGGACTGGGTAGATAGATGCTTTTTAAACTGCTGTGTGGGAACCGTGTGGGTTTTATTATGTGCTAAGGAAAGGGGGGCTTAAAAAAATGTTTCTTAAAATATTTTATACTGTTAACCCTGCCATTGGGGGTGAACTTTTTCTAGGAAGTTAAAGCGAATGTCAGTTCTAGTGTTACCTGTCGGAATGGAAAAGCCATCAACCACGTTGTCGTTAACTGTTTACAGGAAGAGTGTGTTTGTGAAACAAGTGATGTGTTGGGGCTTCTCCACCTGATGACCTAATGTTTCTGGCAGTCTCTGTCTCTCTGTCTCTCCTCGCGCCTCTCCCCGCCCGCTCCCCCGGGAGCGGAGAGCTCCCCACCACATTCCAGGCGACTGCCGCCGCAGGGCCCCGCTGTTCCCGGTATGTTGTACGGGGGCCTCACTTTCCTTACGCTCGCATGGGGGGCAGTTATTTACCCTTAAGAACCATCCACGTAAAACACCGGCCTCAGATCTGGTAAAAAGAATAACATTTTATTACATCCTAATAGCTTGCTTACAGTGAAAAAGGCGAACAGCCTTTGGTCCCTTGTAATCAAGTTGGGTTTTTGTGTTGTTTTTTTTTCAACTATGCCACCTGCCTGTGGTACAGGGGCCTGTGCCCGAGCCGGTCCCTGGCATCGCCCCTCCTGTCGCCGTCCTGCAGCGGCTGGGCAGGTCCCCGGCCCTCTGCTTACCCGTAGGTGTGTGTCCCTCCCAGCGGCTGTTCAGGGCCCGCCCCTGGGAAGGGGTGCTCTCTACACCTGTGTGCGTCATGAAGCTCTGTTTCTCGTGCTCTGGAAAAATGCTGTCCGCCTTAGAAACCGTTACTGTGTGTTGTGCAAGCCTCTGTGGACATATGTAAAATAAACGTTATATGATGCTTCGACTTCCGCCCGTTTTCTGGGTCTTTTCAGAAACCCCCGCACAGTGACGTGCGGTTTTCAGCAGAGAGAGCCGGGCAGTCACAGTACCTGCTGTTCGACCCCCTGGCAGGTGCTCGGGGTGGGAAAGCCTGAATTTAAATGGCGGAAGGAAGTCGGGGGCAGATGCGCAGCTGGGCTTCTGAAAAGGCAAAGCCAGTCAGCTGGTGTTGCCACCCATTTAACTTGGGGGAGACACAGCTCCCCATCTGGAACCTAGAGAGCCTCGGAGAGATGTTAAGGAACTGGGTACATTTCTAATTCCCTGTAGTTAGAAGCTCAGAATGTTGCCACATTGGAATTTTGCTTTATCTACTTACTCCCAGACCATCTCCAACACTTCCCTGTGCCTTGGAGGCAGCTGGCAAAAGCAGAGGCTCTGTTGCCTACCTTACCGTGACAGGTCAGAGTGCGCGGCGCGTGTCTATCCTATAGGGGACACTCAGAACCAGCCTCTCGGGTGACGTGACTCTCCGAGAGGACGTCAAGGTTAGCGCCCAGGGCAGCTGGACACTGGGGTCGGGCGCTGGCGTGAGAGGCCGCTCCGTGTCTTCAGAGCTGCGGGGAGCCTTTCCTCGAAGGGTCGCATCCCAAGTCCTGCGTCCCGGCCTCGGCAGACGCCACCTCTGTCAGGACTTCATGCGGACAGACACCTGGAAGAGTCCACGCTGCGGCTTAGAGGCAAGGGAGGAAGGAAGCGGTCATCACCCACCGACAGCATCACGCAGGTAAGGGGGAGGGGCTCCGACAAGCCGCACAGAAATGGGCTCCAGGCCTGTTGGTGCCTCAGCTGAGCAGGCCGGGAGCCGGGCTCTGTAACTGCTCGCGCTGGGCTCAGAGTAAGCTACTTGGCAGGGAGGGCAAAGCTCTGAGCACCGGCCACACCCGCAGCCAGTGACATCAGAGCCTGGGGTGCGACCCTGACACAGGAGGTTCAGTGGGGAGTCTGAGAACCCCCAGGGTAAAGCGGGCCTTTGCCACTGAAAGCCCAGGAGGAGGGACGGCCAGCTGCTGGCTCCCATTAAACACGGCAGCCCACTCTCCTTCCCTTCTGCGCTTGGACTATGTCTCTGGGTCTCAATTCCAGTTCCTTCCTGTCTCTCAGATGCGGAATCGGGACTGGAAGGAGGTGAACGAGCTATGATTCCAGTCCACCTAGAGGAGGACTGACATTGGTGGCGTTTTAGTCTGTGTTCTCATCAAAGAGTGCTTCCCTCCCTCCCTCCCCGGACCCAGCCACTCACCACCGTTAACTGTCCGTTTTTATCTTTATAGATCTGTGCTTCTGGTCCCGTGTCGAAAACTATTGTGCCTTCTCTCCCAGGACTGATATAAAACTGTAAACTTAAAATACACAGAACATGCCGCGTTACTGACTGGCGCTGCTTTTCTCTCAGCCTCTGCTCTGCAAAGGCGATTCTTTTAGGACGTTTTACTCGTTTCAGGGTTGAACGTGTTTGGTTATAGAATTTGAGCGCCTGTTTGAGTAATGCAAAGATGAAAGCCATTTCCATAACCGGGAAACTTGCCTGTGGTTGGTTATTCTAAGGTCAGTTTAGCTCCTTCACTTCCAAGGGGCCAAGCTACTGTCGGGGTCACTAGCTGTCGTCATACTACAGCTCTCAGGGGCTAGCGCTGCCCTCAGAGGCAGAGCGGGACAGAGGCCCCACTTTCTACGTACCCACCTCTGTTCCTCCACACGGGGATTTACACGGCAGCTTTTAAGGATTGGGGTCATAATGGGAGCAGGCGTAGGAGGGAGCCGCCTGCTTTAGGGGCTCCGGAAGCCCTGCTGAGGGTCCGTGCCCAGTCCCTGCCCAGCTGTGTGGCGGCGGCACCCACTGCAGAGCTGCCCAGAGGACCGAATCGGTCCTCTGTGCGCCGGGGACTTCTCTTCTCTGTCCCCGAGAGGGCTGCACTTCTCCCTCCTCCGGCTGTCGGCAGCCTGCAGAGTGGAGGTCCCTTCTGTGCTCAGCCAGCTGTCCTCCAAAATGGGCTGCCACCTGCAGGCCGAGGCCCGCCCCCCACTGCGACAGCTTCCCCCCAGGGTCTTGTGTTGGGCACAAGAGGAAGGCAACCAATTGATGTCTTTCTCTCGATTAAAATGGAGAGAAATCCTGGGGTGAGGATTAAGAAAAAACTCAAAAACTAACAAAATCCCCCTGGCAGAGCACCAGGGGGGTAGGAAAACCTGTTTTTGCAAAATCTGGCTGAGCCTCCGAGTAGCCAGCCCCTCAGCCTGCACCCCCTTCGGTGAGCCAGTGATCACCGACCTCATTCTCTGGAGCCCCAGGCACTGGGGAGAGGGAAGAAGTTCTTCCTCGGAAGGCAGGGTACCCCTGGAGCAGGGGTGGGGAACGTCAGCCCAGCGGCCATCTCATTGGGTCTGGTCCTGCCAAGGCCACTGCAGGCCGGACTTGGAGTTCCATCGATCTAATGAAAGCTTAAAGTGGATGACTGTGCGTGGCCCACAAATAACGTTACAAATACCCAAAGGGCCCGTGGGCAGGAAAATGTTCCCCAGCCCTGCAGGGAGGCGGGCACGGGTGACAGTCAACATCCCTTCTTCCCGGCTGCGTGAACGAGCATCTGAGCACCGAACGCCTCCCTCCCCGGAGAGGACTCTCCTACCTTCCCTGAACAACGCGCACGATGTTCTCCTTCTTCACCAGCATCACCAGCTTGGTCACCGCTTCAAAGACGTGCTCGCACCGCAAGACGGCGTCCCCCTGCGGTGGGAGGAGAGGACGGGCCACTCTCACCACCGTCCACCCGGCGTCTGGGCGCCGTGCGTGGCCCTCAGCGGGGACAAGTGGCCGGCAGGTACCTTGTGCTTGGTGGCTCCCGGCGAGACGTGAATGACGAAGAAGCCGTCGCTCAGGCTGCTGGTGGAGACGCCTGCAGACAGACTGCAGTGAGGAGCCAGGAAGGGGCTTGACATGAACACGGGAGCAAGGGGAGGTGCACCTTGGGGTTCCCTAACCCCAGCCTCTCCCCCCAACCCCCTCACTGGGCCCAGCAGGGCGCAGGGCCTCCTCAGACAGTCAGCGTGCCGTTGGGCTGTCGAGGTCGGGCACCAAGTAAAAAGGGGCACGAAGGGGGCACCGCTGGTCTGTCCCCCTGGGGGGCCGGGAGCGAAGTCCGCCCCGAGGCTGCCCGCGCCTCACCTCGGAGGGCCGAGTACTCGATCTTCTGCTTGATCCGGGCCAGCTCCACCACGTACGCGGCTTTCTGCGTGAGGAGCAGCTGCCGCTGCCGCGCCTTGAAGCCTTTCCTGTCGTATTTGATGACCGGGATGCCATACTGCAAGGAGGTGACCGTCACGACGAGGGGGAGGCTCGGGGGCAGCAGGGGGAGAAGGGGGTGCAGGCTGAGTGGCTGGTCACACGGAGGCTCAGCCAGATTTTGCAGACACAGGTTTTTCTACCCCTGGTGCTCTGCTCGGGGGATTTTGTGAGGTTTTTGAGTTTTTTCTTAATCTTCACCCCAGGATTTTTCCCCATTTTGATCGAGGAAGAGAGAGAGAGAACAATTGATTGCCTCCCTCATATGCCCAACCTCGACAGCCCAGCAGAGATGCCCTCTCCTTAAGGCTCTGTGGGCACAAGAGGCCTCAGCCTGAGGCGCCTCCAGTCTAGCCACGCGGGTTTCTGTTCTCCGGGGGATCAAAGTGACCGAGCTTCCAGACCGCCCTGGGATCGCACCGCTGCCCAGGCAGGCAGGCAGCCCAGCCAGCACCCAGAGCCCCGCAGGTGCGAGCCCGGACCCCCTCCCCACGCACCCCGGCACGCACTGGGTGCTTCTCGGCCGGCTCCGCCGGAAATCAGGCCCCGCTCCCCCTCACCTGCACCTTGTCGCCGCCCATGAGCTGGAGCACTTTGGGACTGATGTCTCCTTCGGCTGGGAGGGAACGGAGCACCGTGAGCCGTGGCAGAAGCCGCTGGCTTCCCGCCCCTCGGTGACCGAGACCCCCGCTGGGGCCCAGCCGTGGGGAGATGCTACGGAGTCGACATCTCCCCGCTGGCTTTTTTAAAACGAGGTAAATACAGGAGACGTCCTTACCTATGCGAGTGTCGGCGAAGGGTTTATTCAGGGTTTGCGCGTAGCCTTCCTTCTTTCCCCTGAAGACGGCACTGGCGACCGCCTTCTGCTGCATCTGGTGACACAGGTCAGCGTACACCAGCGGTGGCCACGGCCTCCGGACAGGCACGCCGTCCCGGAGACGCTGTGGGGGCTGGCCACTGCCACACAGACATCGCACGCACGCCTGGCCTCGCCAAATGCCCTCCAAGTGACCCTCCCGGCAGAAGCGGAGTTGCCCCTTCTGGCTGTTCTTTCCCCCCTGCACCGGCTTCCTGGGAGCGGGAGGTGCAGAATGTGGGGGAGCCATGTGTTGCTCCTAGACCAGAGGCCAGCAGGCTGGAGCCCGCAGGCCAAAGCCAGCCTCCGGCCTGGTTTTGTAAGTCAGGTTTTACTGGAGCACAGCTCTGCGTTCGGTACACGCTGCCTCTCGCTGCTCGGGGGCTCTCGACAGCAGAGCTGAGTAATTACCACAGCGGTTCCCGTGACCCCCCAAAGTGTGAAATATGTACTCTAGCCCCTTAGAGCAGCGGTTCTCAACCTGTGGGTCGAGAACAGCTAGCAGGGTCTCCTAAGACCATCAGAAAAAACATATTTACATTAAGATTAATAGCAGTAGCAAATTACAGTTATGAAGTAGCGACAGAAATAATTTTATGGTTGGGGGTCACCACAACATGAACTGTATTAAAGGGTTGCGGCCTTAGGAAGGTTGAGAACCACTGCCTTAGAGGGAAAGTCCGCCGACCTGGGACGAGCATAAACAAAGCCAGACCTCCAGCACACAGGGGTCCTGCATGTGCCCTGCAGGGGCCATCTGGACTGTTCCCATGGTAACAACGGAGGGATGCAGATGATTAACAGCTGCCACTTAACAGGGCTCGTGCTGGGTTGAATCATGTGCACCAGGCGTGTGCCCTGGCTGACAGGTGAGGTCTGCTAACTAGTACGTAGTTCAGTCTTGGGGCCAGTGCCCTCCCCCCTTCCACGTACCCCACGTCCCTACCAGCACTTTCCTCTCGGCTGTGATCCCGCGGCAGTACTTCCGAACCAGGTTCCTCACGCACAGTTTCCTGAGCAGATCCGATGCCTGTGGAGAACACACCTTTTTTTTCCACCAAAATAGCTGTGAAAACCCGATGAATTCAGTTGGACTGAAAAGTGCGGCGTTAAGATCTGACAGTCCAGAAAATCGCTCCTCTGACCTTGCGCTGCCTTTCCCTGCTGCTAGCTAGTGCTGCTTAGTGAGTGCACCGCGCCGCCTGAGATGCTGTCTAAAGGGAGGTTATTCCCAGGGATGCCGGCTCAGGCGTCCAGGTTGGAGCCGAAGAAGCTTACAGCCTACAACAGAGGGTCCTCGGGCCATCTTCAGAGAGGCACTGTGGTAGGCGACAGTCGCCTAACCCTTGGGAAGGCTACCCCAGGACAGACACCATGTAAAAGTGCTCTGTGGCCGAAACCGGTTTGGCTCACTGGATAGAGCATCGGCCTGTGGACTGAAGGGTCCCAGGTTCGATTCCGGTCAAAGGCATGTACCTTGGTTGCGGGCACATCCCCAGTAAGGGGTGTGCAGGAGGCGGCTGATCAATGTCTCTCTCTCATCGATGTTTCTAGCTCTCTATCCCTCTCTCTTCCTCTGTAAAAAATCAATAAAATATATTTTAAAAAGTGCTCTGTAGCCCGGGCAGCACGGCTCAGTGGTTGAGATTCAGTTCCTAGCTGGGGCACATGCCCAGAGTGTGGGCTCGGTCCCCAGTGTGGGGTGTGCAGGAGGCAGCGATCAGTGACTCTCCTCACTGATGTTTCTCTCCCTCTCTCGCCCTGACTCTCTGAAATCAAAAAGATTTATTTAAAAAGTCAAAGTGCTTTGTGTAAGAGCATCAATGGCTTTACGCTCCCAGTGAGGACACTGCGGATTCTGAGGAGCGGAACTCTTTGTGCGGCACCTGGCAAGGACGCGCTTGGCCGAGGCAGCCTTCCGAGCCCAGAGGTCCACAGACAAACACGAAAGCCCCGTCAGCGCCCAGCCCCTTGTCCCCGTGCAGCCCTTACGTTTTCCAAGATGCCAGGAGGCCGCAGCCAGCGCTCGTCCAAGACGTTCCTGGGGACGTGATAGCGGAGATTCGTGATGTAGTTCTTGCGCACGAACACGACAAACTCCTCGTTGTCGGGACACAGGGGCCTGTCGCGGTGGATGAATCCCTTGATGAACCTGAGTTGGGAAGCGTGACGTTAGAGGCCAAAGCCGGTGATGTCGCCCACAGGTCCAATCCACCCCCAAGGTCTGTTCCATTTCGCCCACACTATTTCTTCTTTGTTTTCAGTAGCCCGGATTCGTTGCCACCAACAACAACAACGAGAGAGAGGGGGGGGGGAGGAGAGAGAGGGAGAGGTATTTCATGGAGGACAAACTTCCAGCTTTCCTGAAAAACCTGCAGGTCTGCCTGGCGTTGCTCCTCGGCAGCTGTCATTGAGAGGGGACCAGCGTTCCAGTTGGCCGCGGTCCCCACCACACCTGACTGCCTTATCCCAGCTCCTGAGACCCACTTTCTGTGCCCCCCTGGCATCAGGAGGCATGTGACTTGGTGACTTTGGAGCGAGGCTGAGAGAAAACTACAAATGGACCACGTTGCAGGCACCATCCAATCAGGGTGCGCAGAGGGGAGAGGTGAATCCCTGTTAAGTGGCAGCTGTTAATCCTCCAAAAGGAGGCTTACCCGTCGGCACAAATCCAAACACCCAGCCGAGTCCGTGACCTCTCCCCCCGCCCCCCGCTGCACAGCCACACCGACGGGCCTCCCTCCCTCCCGCACCCCGGAACTCGCCTCCTTATAATCAGCACCGCCCACTTTCTCCTCTCGGCCTCCTTCCGGGCCAGGATCCGCCGCCAGTGGGTCTCCAGTTTGATGGCTGCAAGAGTCCACGGAGCCGTTAGCAGGTGAGCACCGCCACGCTGAACCCAAAGGGCCTTTTCAGAATCGGTCACCCCCGCCCAACCGTCGGCACGCCCGCCACGGCCCTCGGCTAGACCCGGAGGCAGAAAGGGGGGTGAATGCCCTCAGTTCTTCCCTGGGGGGGGGGTACTCAGTAGGGGGCACTGAACCAGGGAGACAGAAGAGTGTGGGGCACTGTGGGACGCTTCAAGGGAAGACCCAAAATTGCACAGAGGACCCAGCTGCCCGGGGTCCTTTTCAAGGGCAAGAGAGGTACCCCTGTCTCTTTACTCGTGTCCTACCGCGGGGTGTGGTTTGTCTGGCCATATGGACTTTGCTTTTGTTTCTACATTTTAAAGTGGGGATACACAGCCCTGGCCAGGTGGCTCAGTGGGTGGGCACCCACCTACGAGGCCATGGATGGTTGAGTGGAGCATCCTTAGATGGTAATATTTCTTACAAACCAAGGGAATTATAAATGCAAAACCCAGAAGGGTGGGGGGGTGTAGTGAAAAGTGGGGAGGGCCAAAGGAGAGGGACTCGTGTTTGTAACCTTTTAAAAAAAAAAGTTTTTCTGTAAACGCGCATATTCTGTGGGTCAAATAAAGTACGTCCGTGGAACATACAACACTCTGTCGTCCTCTCTGGTTAAATGAGTGAGTGAGTGAGAGTGAAAATGAGAAGCCCCAGAACTGGACCTTAACATCCCCCCACACACCCCAAGGTTTCAAGAGGGGGTGGGGCTGGGGGAGCAGGGATGCATGAAGTCGCCAGGCCCGTGGCCCGCTGGGAAGTTTCCATGTGATCCTTACCTGCTTGTCTTTTTCTCACGTAGACTCTTCTTTCCAGGCAGGCTCTGTACGTGGCTTGGATCCTCGCCACTTAAAATAAAGCACAAGTTTGGGGGGGATGACTTCCGTGTGAGCCTCGCTGTGGCTGTGACCTCCACGGGATGTCAGGCGTGACCTCCGGGGCATGCGGTGCAGCGGGGACGAGAAGCTGCGTCAGCAGGTCATGCTCAGCCCGGCTGCCCGGAGCTCTCGTCCTTCCTCCTGCCTGCCCCCAGGGCAGGGCCCCAGCCACCACCCGCAGGACCTGGTTCATGTTGGGCAGTGCAGTCCCCCCTCACGCCCCACCCTGCACCCAGCAGCAGCAGCATCACATGCGACTAACGGGCCTGCAGGTCAGGTGGTAAGGAAACTTGCTACCCAGGCAACGCGTGCACCTAAAGGGGGGGTGTGACCCCAGGGCTCAGGACCACACACAGGCCCACTCCTTGAGGGCCCTGAAAACATGAATATCACATCCCTGGGAGCTGGCTCAACCCCTGCCCTGCAACCCCCGCCACAGCCAGCACCTGCCCATAACCAGACCCCAGTGATGTATGTGCCTTGACTAGCATGCACTTGACAGGGAATTGGTGCTTGGGACAGCATGCCACCCATCAGCTGCACCACCGGCCAGGGCGCTGTCTTGCTCCTGCTTCTCAAAGCCAGTGCTTCTAGCACTAGATCACACTCCGTGTGGAAGATGCAGCCCAAGCTAAGCTTGTCATTTCCGTCTACCGAAGTCAGGACAGGAAAAAAAACATACCTAACTGGTGTTTGCTAAATTCGAAGGCATCCTCCGTGGCAAACAGAGTTCTGGGAAAGCGGATGAATATCTTGGTTCTAGAAGTGAAAACAGAGGTATGTTAACGGTTAGTTGGTCCCTTACCATCTTTGTGGGTCGCGTAGTGGTCCCCCCAAATTCAGGTGCACTCAGAACCTCAGAATGTAAGATTCTTATTTGGAAGTACGATCTTTGCAGAGGTAATCAAGGGTAAGGTTCAAGGTTAGATCACGAGAGGGGGGACTCTCAATCCAAGCGTGTCCTTATAGGAGACAGAAGCGAACACAGACACAGTGAAGACAGAGACGAAGACTAGAGTGATGTGGCCACAAGGCAAGGAATGTCAGGAGCCCCCGGAAGCAGCAAGGAAGGATCCCCTAAAACGCCTGCCCATGTACCTTGGTTACAGGCACATTCCAGTAGCGAGTGTGCAGGAGGCAGCTGGTCCATGTCTCTCTCTCATCGATGTTTCTAGCTCTCTGTCCCTTTCCCTTTCTCTGTGAAACATCATATATTTAAAAATTAAAAAATAAAAAGCCTGCCAACACCTGGGGTTTGGACTAATAGCATCTCAAACAGAGAGAATGAATTTCTCTTTGTTGAGACCAGCTAGTTAGTGCAAATGTTTTATGCGGCCCCAGAAAACACACACCATCCTAACCTGCAATCAAGTGTTTTCCTGCTCTAACAAGTTATTCAAACCCCAGGAGGGGCTGTGGGAACCTCCCGTGTATAGCTGGTCGGTGCGACGCCCGGGTGGGCTTGGGACAGGCGTCTGCCGTGGGGAAGGAGCCGTCTTACAGGGCCGGGCCGTTGGCCTGCGGGGTCTGGCACTCTCTCCAGGTAGACAGTGTCAGGATGGAGGATGGAGGGAAACCGGAGGATGCCAGGCTGGTGTCAGAGGTGTGGAATGTTGCGAGTGAGCCAACTACTGTGCGTGCAGGAGACACACGGGAGAAGCTATTGCTTTCAAGAGCTGCATTTACATTTGAATTCCGTGGGTGGAAGTACCTGCTCTCACATCTACGTCATTTCCTGGAAAACGAACCTCTGGGCTCCAGATGGATGGGGGGGGATCAGTGCCCGGAACATTCTGCCACTCACCTCCCCAACTTGTACTCCTCCGGTTTGTAGCCGATGTATTTGATCAGCCGCTCCACGCCCTCTGCTGGCGGCCCGCGCCAGTGCGGCCAGGTGTCCGGGCACAGGGACTTGTACCTGCGGAGAGAGGGGCACATCCTGACCTTCCACCATCCTCCCACCAGAGGGCGCAGGCCAGCCGCCCCGCCTGCTGTCCTGGACTTGCTCCTTGCTTGCATTCAGATGCTTTGAATTCCACAATAGATACTTGGCAAAAAAAAAAAAAAACTATTTCAATCGGGTGGGAGGTTTGGGGCCTGTCTTCCTAGAACAATGACATCAGACACCTCAAGCAACTCAATTCCACTCCTCGGTATCCAGGGCGGGGGCAAAGGTTTACAGCTGTCGGTCTGTAAAACAGAATTTATTCTTGTGTTAGTACTTATTAATTACTGCATTACTTTCCATGCAAACAACTGTAAGCCTTGTCCCACCCTGTCTACGCAAGACAGGAAAACATGTCCACGCAAAAGCTTATGTGCGTGGCGTCATTCAGAATAGACAGAAGATAAGACACACCAGTGTCCTCAGCAGACGAATGGGAAGATAAACCATGTGTTATTGCCAGCCTCTCTCACCAGGGGGCGCCCGCCAGGCGGCAGGGCTGGGCCTGCCCGGCTCTCTGCGGCCACCCAGTGACTCACTCAGACAGCGCTGGTACCGCAGGTGCTCGCTGGAATTTCTGGAAAGAACCAACGAGTCCCAGGCGACAATAAAGGAGGAAAGAGATGGATGAAGCTCAAAAGGTGGAGGAAGACAGGAGCATCATGTATGTGTGTGTGTGTGTGGCGGGCAGTAGCCGCTACTTCCTGCCATCCTCACTAAAAGGGGGAAAATGAATGAGATGAGGGTCAATGAATAGCTGCCAAGCAAAAATAGCATGCGCCCATTTTTCAGACTTTTGCAAAGGGGGTACATCCAAAACAATGCCACAAAAACCACCTGGTAAATAAACAGTCCGACAGATCCTCAATTACACACCGCGTTATCATCTGACCCAGTAACTCCTAAGTGTACGCCTAAAGAAACGAGAACACGTTTCCGCACAGAAACTTGCCCACGGATGAATGGCCCTCGCAGCTTTGTTCTAACAGCCCGAGAGTGGGAGCCCCCCGGTGTCCGTCAGCGGATGAGCAGATACAGACATGGGGCTAGCCACACCCTGAAGTGCCGTTCAGCCGTAAAAAGGGATGAATTACGATCCATGTCAGGACATGGATGCATCTTGAAAACGTTATGCCGGGTGAGAAAAGCCAGACACAGAAGTTTACCTATTTAATGACTCCATGTGTATGGGGATCCCTTCCCCCCCAGTTCTGTGCGGCTCTTAGGTCCACGTTCCCACTACACCCTCTTCTGGTGACAGCAGCCCCTTAGGCGGAGGGGATCAGCCCCATACGGACAGCACTAACCCCTGCCTGCCCCCTGGTGGCAGGTGCATGCATCTGGCCTTGGGCTGCTGCAGTTCCCCCAAGTTGGGGTCTCGGTGACAGGAAGGGAAGCCGGGAAGCTGAGTTGGCTTTCTGCTCTGGAAATAGGATGTTTGTCACCACCACAGCCTCACGGCAGGGACGAACCCCACTGAGGCCCCTGGGGGATGGTGTTTGCATCTGCGCCTCACCCGGAAAATCACACCTTCCCACGGTAGTCCACAAACATGAGATGGAACATTCCAGAAATAAACAATGCCCAAGTTTTAAACGGCGGTTCTGAATAGTGTGATTCGGAATAACTGCGCCGTCCTGCTCTGTCCCGCCAAGGACACGACTCACCCCTTTGTCCTGCGTCTGCACGCTGTACCCGCACCTGCCCTTCAGTCACGTGGTGGCCATCTGAGCCACCACATCACCGTCTCAGCGTTGAGGTGCTTGTGTTCAAGTCCCACTCATTTTACGTAAAACAGCCCCGAAGCACAAGGGTAGGGCTGGTGGCAATTCAGAGAAGCCGTAGAGAAGCCGTCGAGCGCTTCGTTTAAGTGAAAAGGTGGAAGTTCTCAACTTAACGGCCATGTATCATCTCATGTCATCACACGAAGGTGAGTACAATATAATCAGATATTTTGCGCCTTGACCGGTGTGGCTCAGTGGATAGAGCTTCGGCCTGCAGACTCAAGGGTCCCAGGTTCAATTCCGGTCAGGGGCATGTACCTTGGTTGCGGGCACATCCCCAGTAGGGGGTGGGCAGGAGGCAGCTGATCGATGTTTCTCTCTCATCGATGTTTCTAACTATCCCTCTCCCGTCCTCTCTATAAAAAAATCAATAAAAGATATTTTGAGAGAGAGCAGACTCGCATACCTTTTATTATGTCTATTGCTCTAATTGTTCTATTTTATTACTGTTGTTACTCTCTTTGTCTAATACATAGATTAAACTATATGAGAGGTATGTATGTCTAGGAAAGAACATATCCATAGGGTTCAGTCCTATCAGCAGTTGCAGGCATCCGCTGGGGGACGGAACATACACCCCCCTCTCCCCAGCACACCGTTAGTGAGGGTCTAACTGTAGGTGTTTGGTTGAACCAAAGCCAGTTAAAGCCAAGCACGCCTTACCTCTGCAAGAAATGCTCGTATTTCCGCCGGTACGCAAAGCCGGCCCGCCTCACCCGCAGGTGTTCCATCAGCCCCAGGTACTTGATCTGGTGCCTGATGAGGAAGTCGTCAAACTTGCCTTTGGAAACACAGGAGAGAGGGCCACAGTCAAGGACCCCGCGGCTCCGTTTCAACCCCGGAGACCAGAGGAGAGCGTGCCCGCTGAGGGCCTGGGAGCCGGAGCCGGCCACGCACACGCTTTCTCAGGCCCGAAGAAGACGGGAGTGTTATTTCACGGGGGAATTTTACAAGGAAATCTGGATTTCTGGTTTCTCTTGGAAACGAAACAAAACAAAACATGAAAGCTGGCCATTGTAGGTCTCGAGTCCCGCTGCCCTCCCCCGTTTGCCGCAGTCCCCTCCACTCCCTATTGCCTTACGCCCCATATGCTTCACACATCTCCTTCCTGCCTGGCCTCTGCAAGCCTCGGACTGGGTGGCTCTGTTACAGGCCAGGATGTGGGTTGAGAGAACAGCCGAGTCACAGACCGTTTTGTGAGATTGTTCGCTGGCTGGAGAGAAGCAACACGGCTTCCCCTACCCTGCTCTGGCGATTCCTGGCTCAACCGAGTTGAGCCAAAGTCTGAGCAATGCTCACTCAGGACCACACGCCCCCACCCCCGTTTACCTTCTGGGATGTCAATACTAGAGGCCCCGTGCCTGAAATCCGTGCAAGAGGCTCGGCCCTCGCAGCCCCGGCTTTGTCTGGGAGGTTGTCTGGACTCTGCTGTTTGGTCTAATTAGCATCTTAGCTCTTCATTACCGTATTTTCCGGGGTATAAGACAACTGGGTGTATAAAACGGCCCCCAACTTTTCCAGTTAAAATATAGAGTTTGGTGCCGAGACCAGTGTGGCTCAGTGGATAGAGCGTTGGCCTGCGAACTGAAAGGTCCCAGGTTCGATTCCGGTCAAGGGCAGCATGTACCTTGGTGGTGGGCACATCCCCAGTGGGGGGCGTGCAGGAGGCGACTGATCGATGTCTCTCACCGATGTTTCTGACTCTCTATCTCTCTCCCTTCCTCTCTGTAAGAAATCAATAAAATATATTTAAAAATATATAGAGAGAGAGTTTGGGATATACTCTCCCTATAAGACGACCCCCTACTTTTGAGAAGATTTTCCTGGGTTAAAAAGTCGTCTTATACGCCAGACAATACGGTTCATAGGATATTTTTATTCATTTCAGAAAGGGAGAGAGAATCATTGATCGGCTGCCTCCTGCAGGCCCCCCTCCCGAGGATCAAGGCCACAAACCAGGCGTGTGCCCTGGACCGGAATTGGACCCAGGACCCTTCAGTCCGAGCCGGTCCGGCGAGGGCTGCCTTTTTTATTAAGAATGACCAGGACTCGTGCCCAGAGGACAAGGACTACAAGCCATGGTGGCGGTGAGGGTTTTCACCGAATTGCACCTCCCCGAGCTCGGGGTTCAGGGCGCGGGGCGACTCACTGGGCTCCTTCCTCTCGTTGGGCTTGATGCAGCGGATGTAGGAGGGCTCCTTGGAGATGAGGATTTCCAGGAGGCTGCTCAGGCTGGTCTTAAACTGGGTCCCCACCTGCGGGGGAGCGGGGGCTGAGGAGATGGTGCCTCTGCCAGGAACACCCAGGAACGGTGCGGGCCTGAGACGCCGGCCCTGAGGACCGACTCTCGAGGCAGATGGTCGGCACATGTTCACCCGTAAAGAGGCGGCTTTGGGCCGAAACCGGTGTGGCTCAGTGGATAGAGCGTCAGCCTGCAGACTAAGGGTCCCAGGTTCGAAGGTCAAGGGCATGGACCTGGGTTGTGGGCACATCCCCAGTAGGGGGCGTGCAGGAGGCAGCTGATCGATGTCTCTCTCTCTCATTGACGTTTTTAACTTTCTATCCCTCTCCCTTCCTCTTCCAAAAAAAAAAAATCAATAAAATATATTTTTTTTAAAAAAAAAAAGAGGCTTTGGGTGCCCTGGCCTGAGAAGCGCTTGGAGTCCCGTACTCTCGACAGATTGTCCCACCTGTCCCCATTTGCCCATGAAGGGAAGGATGCGGCCCTGGCCAGTGGTGCTCAGTGGTCAGAGCATCAGCCCACGCACCAAAAGGGATGCGGGTTTGATTCCCCATCAGGGGCACATCCCTGGGTTGCAAATTCACTCTTACACCCGCCCTCCCCCTGTCGTCTCTCACAGGTGTTTCCCTCTCTCTCCCCTCTCTCTCTCTGAAAAACAATGGGGAAAAAGTATCCTCTGGTGATGCTTAACCAAAAAAGAGAGAGAGAGAGAGAGAAGGGTTTGGATGCCTAGCCTGAGAAGCCCCAGGCCTGTATGGCTGAGCAGAGGCTAGAACAGCATCTACCCAGAATGCCTCCCTCCCTCCCTCGGCACGGATGCAGTTCGTGCCTCGTGGGAGCCAGCATCGCTGCCGAGCCCCTCACCACGGCCTCGTTCGCGCTTCCTGTTACCAAGCCCCCTTTCCAGCCCTCGCACCGCCAGGTTCTCCGTCTGATGTCATCCTCCCCCCCAGATCGCCAGCCACGGGCTCGGGGACCGTGTCTGCCTGGTTCTTGCAAATCCCGCGCCCCGCCCGGGCCGGACTCACCGGGTGCCCGGTGCCTGTCTGCCAGCCACCTCACTGGGTGCTCCCCTGGGACACAGGCGTCCAACAGGACCCGCTGCGGAGTGGCAGCTCCGGGACAGTGGGGGGGGGGGCTTACGAAGGGCAGGGCGCCCACGCTGCGGGCACCCTCGGGGGAGCTTTGCCACGGTTCCAGTTCCACGCCCAGTTCCACGCCCAGTTCCACGCGCGCTTGCTTCCCACTCACCGTGGGCGACCGCCTGCGGTTCTCCAGCTCGGCCGCCAGGAAGCACTCCTTCAGGATGCCGTTCCCGCACCTGCACAGCACCTGCCGGCACAGGGAGTGAGGCCCCTGCGCGCGGCCCCCGGGAGCCCCGAAGGTGAAAGGTGGGCGCAGACGCTGGCATTCCAACACGAGGCCTGGGGTGAAGTTCGAGAACAAGTCTGCCCCCAAGTCAGAGTCGCGGGGTATGTCTCAGACCCGTGAGGAACACGCGTGGTTCCGGTTCAGACTGACCTCTTTCAGGTGCCGGTAGAGGAGATCACTGTTCTTTTCCAAGAACCCTGCAAAACATGGAGTAGGAACGTGGGGATCGGTGGCTTGGCCGGAAGTGCAGTTCCAGCCCCACCGATCGCCAGGGGAGGTCCTAAAAGCGACATCATGATTGGATGAGTCCGCAGCCGTGGCACTGGGCAGCGGGGCTGAGAACTCTGTGCTCCGGGGCCCTCGTGCCGTGCGGGGTGCTGGGCCGCCTCCCTGGCATCCACCGTTAGATGCCAGCGGCCTCTTCTCCACTGGCTCCAGCCACATGTCTCAGACACTGCCAGGCGTCCCGGGGACATCGGGAGGACCAGATCCTCAGTGCTGCTTCATGGCACATGCTCCATTCTACACCCCGGCGAGCTGCCACAGGAAGGCACAGCCTTCACACTGAGCACTGAACCTGGGAATGCACAGCCTTCACACTGAGCACTGTACCCGGGAATGTACAACCTTCACACTGAGCATCATACATGGGAATGCACAGCCTTCACACTGAGCACTGTACCTGGGAATGTACAGCCTTCACACTGAGCATGGTACATAGGAATGCACAGCCTTCACACT
>JAAGEH010000417.1:25067200-25109710 GCA_011751065.1 Lasiurus cinereus
CCATGGAACAGGCTTGGCTCTGAGCCCTCTGCCTACACCATCTCACTAAATGTGTCCTCCCAACTCCTCTCAGAGCTAAGTGCTGTTGTCATTGTACCCGTCTCAAGATGCTACCGGTCCCAACACGTGTCACCAATAGCAATGTGAATGGGCTCTAAGTCAACAGCCATGTTCTCACCAGGATGGAGATGATTCCTTTGTGCCTCTCTTCAACCAGGTCGCAGATGATCTTGTTGTTGAAATACTGGATCGGCTCCCACTGAAAGGACAACGAGGAACGAGCTTAGATGAGCAGAAGATGTACTTCTTTTAAATGGGTTTTTCTGACATTTTTTTAAAAAATCCGATTTGTATCTCCAATATTAAAAGAGAAGAATCCTTTCGGAATATCCAAAGAACTTCCCGGGAGATAGGCAGAGAAGGAGTACAGAAGAGCTCTCAGTCCTCATGGGGGAAAATTGCCAAGACCATCCTCTTTCTCAGGGACATGTCTCCCATGGGGGTTATCGAAGGGGAAGAAGACACCAGAAGGTTTACCTCGATCCCTTCCATTTCATACTCGGCCTGTTCCGCCTTTAGGGTCCTCTCGATTAGGAGCTGCTGAAGCTTCTCATTGCAGTAATTTATACAGAACTGTTCAAAACTAGAGACGCAAACAAAAAAATTTAAAAACTAAAGCTATGCAAGTAGGCCGACTTTTATCAAGTTGTATTTTTTTAAATAAATTTATTGGAGTAACACTGGTTTATAATTATATGTTTCAAGTGTGCAATCATCTGTATATCGCGTTGTGTGCTCACCCTCATGGTCTCCTTCGGTCACCATGTATTTGCCACTCTTTACCCTCCTCATCTCCATCTCCATCCCCCCACCCCGCCCCTTCTTCCTCTGATAACCACCACCCCATTGTCTGCGTCCATACGTCTGCTTATTGGTTTTGTCTGTTCATTTGTTGCTTTCAGCTTTATTGTATTCGCTTATGTCTAAGGATGCTTTCTAATATAGAAAGATCAGAATCCTCATTAATCAAACACCTCAGTGAACCAACCACAAGAGTCAACTCAAAGACGTCGGTTCCACTGCCAGACCCATCAGTGGCTGTTCCACTGTTAGACCCGTCAGTCTGTGCACATCTGAGAATTCCTGGGACCGGGGACAGCCACTCCCGTCACCGAGCGAGGCCTGACCCCAGACTCAGGCCTGAACGATGCACGAGGGCCTCACCCGTTCTTGTCGAAGACTTCAAACCCGTAGATGTCCAGCAACCCGATCACGGTCTTCTTGGTGAAGTCCTGGTCAGGGGGACACGCGGTTCACTTTAGGTCATTCACGCCGAGACACTCACACCCCCGTGGCTGCCCCCCAAGCGGGGACGTGGCTACACAGCTCACAGCTTTCTCTCCAACAACGGCTCCCAGAAGCACTTCAAGGGGAAACATGTTCCCAGCTCATCCTGCCTGCAGCCTGCTGCACCCCACCCAGCTCCCCATCCATCACCCGAGCAGTGATCCCCTGCCTTGCTTAACCCTCTTCAACTCCAGTCCCAAGCTGGCATTTGATCTGGGAGGAAAAAGGGGAGGAAGGGATGGAGGGAGGGAGCAAGGAGCCTTATAGACAGCCAGCCACGGAGACATCTATTCAGAGAAAAGACAAGTGGTACAGATATCCTTTTATTTGATTTTTTTAAGTATATTTTTTTGATTTTCCACAGAGAGGAAGGGAGAGGGATAGAGAGCTAGAAACATCAGTGAGAGAGAAACATCAATCAGCTGCCTCCTGCACACCCCCTACTGGGGGGATGTGCCCTCTACCTGAATCAAACCTGCCAACACTCTATCCACTGAGCCAAACCGGTTTCGGCCAGATATCCTTTTAAACAGAAGGCCAAGTGCGGCCAGGCAAGGATGGACATTGAGCGGGTACCTGCCTATTTTTCAGGGACGCAGTGTAACCTTCTGAAGGGGGTGCGGGCATACTTCGTATTATCGTGCCCAGCTTTATGGCACCTCCCAGATGCTGCGTTTTTACAAACGGAAGACAAGACCCACCAGCAGCGAAAAGACACGACCCGCTTTATCAAGAGACCCGCTTTGCTGCGGATTAGAATGAGCCGGTCTCTCTGAGGGAGGCCTGTACTGAGCTGGTGGCTCCCAGAGCTGTCCTTTACAGCCTTCGCCTTCTCGTCGCATTTCCTTCATTTCTAGCTCGGAGTAAACCCCCTTTTCATGGAAATCCCACTTAGAAAGGAAATGTGATGAGCAGGTGAGTCCAAAGGCGCCATTGGATTTTTTTCTGACACCTTCAATATTCTGCTGCCGAGATTCAACCTGTCTGCAGGTACTTCAGACAGGTTGAATCAGTGAAATATCGATCAAGCAAGCCACCTGGCATGCTTCCCATGCTCTGGGTCCCAGACTTTGGGACACACTGGGAGACTCACTCAGCAGGCACTTTAGGGAGCCTACTGTGTGCTAGGTGCTGGGAATGTACCGTATTTTCTGGTGTAGAAGACGACTTTTTAATCCAGGAAAATCTTCTCAAAAGTCGGGGGTCGTCTTACAGGGCGAGTATATCCCAAACTCTATTATTTTAACTGGAAAAGTTGGGGGTCATCTTATATGCCCAGTCATCTTATACACCGGAAAATACGGTAGGTGTGAGAAGAGACTGTCCCTACCCATCAGGAGCTTACGGTTAATTCTCACAAATTGTTTGGAGTAACCACGTCAATTTTTTTTTTTAATATTTTTTTACTGATTTCAGACAGGAAAAGAGGGAGAGAGAAAGAGAGAGAGATCAATGATGAGAGAGAATCATTGATTGGCTGCTTTCTGCACACACCCCCGCTGGGGACTGAATCCACAACCTGGGCATGTGCCCTGACCAGGAATCAAAACTATGACCTCCTGGTTCAGAGGTCACTGCTCAACCACTGAGCCACGCCAGCCGGGCAATGGTGTTAAATTACCAAACATCACCCTGTTCGTGAGAACCAGCCATCCAACCCGGGGGCACTGACCTTGTTCACTAAGGAGGAGTTGATCTTGTTCACCAGCCACGTGAACGTGCGCCCATAGACGGCCTTCGCCATTGCATCTCGGGCGAAGACAGAGTTTTCTAGCGTCAGTGGACAGATCACCTGAGAGGAACAACGGGTGCATCATTGCAGAGGTTAAGAGATAGTCCCCAGAGTTTTCAAAGCAGCCTTTTATTAAAACAAAACAAAAAAATTGTAATGGATGTTTTGAGAGAGGAAAGGAGAGAAAGAGAGGAACAGCGATGTGAGAGTGAAGCATTGATTAGCTGCCTCCAGCACGCCCCCTACTGGGGATCAAGCCCACAGCCCTGGCATGTGCCCTGATGGGGAATCGCACTGAAACCTTTTGGTGCCCAGGACCAGACCCAACCACCTGGCCCAGTGCCAGGGCTGAAATTAGCCTTGAATGACGACCACCGAGGAGGATGCTTCCCTGGGTCCTGCCCACATGCACCGAGCGGCTCCTTCACTGTGCTGAGCTCCTGAGATGCAGCCGTGACCGAGACACATAGGTCCAGCCTCTGCGGGCTGGGCTCGCACTGGGGAGGCGGGCACAGTCAATAGATCACACAGCCCGGCCAGTGTGGCCCAGCGGTTAAGCATCAGTCCCGGACCACGGAGTTGCCCGTTCAATTCCCAGTCAGGGCACATGCCCGGGTTGCAGGCTTGATCCCCAGGAGGGGCCTGCAGGAGGCAGCTGACACATGATGTTCCTCTCTCGTCAATGTCTCTCTCTCTCTCTCTTTTTTTTTAAATATATTTGTTGATTTTTTACAGAGGAAGGGAGAGGGAGAAAGAGTTAGAAACATAAATGAGAGAGAGACATCCATCAGCTGCCTCCTGCACACCCCCCACTGGGGATGTGCCCACAACCAAGGTACATGCCCTTGACCAGAATCGAACCCGGGATCCTTCAGTCCGCAGGCTCACGCTCTATCCACTGAGCCACACCTGTTTCGGCCGATGTCTCTCTCTATCCCTCTTCCTTCCTCTCTCTCAATAAAAAAATTATATGCCCTATTTTCCAGCGTATAAGACGACCCCCAACTTTTCCAGTTAAAATATAGAGTTTGGGATATACCCGCCCTACAAGATGACACCCAGTATATAAGATGACCCCCGACTTTTGGGAAGATTTTCCTGGGTTAAAAAGTCGTCTTATACGCCGGAAAATACAGGTGCTTTCAGAAAAATAAGTCACACCAAGAAGAGTCATATTCTCAAGCCAAGAGTGACAGGTGCTCTAAGGAGATGTGCCCGATGCCATAGGGCAGGGGGGATGTGAGCAGGAAGTGACCTGGGACTGAGGAGCCGGAAGTCAACCAGGCCAACACAGGGAAGAGTGTTCCAGCAGAGGGAACAGCAGGTGCAAACACCCAGGGGAGAGCCAGCTGGTGACAGCGTGATGTCAGGGGGAGAGGAGGTTAAGGCAGGAGACACGCAGGGGCTGGGCCAGGCGGGACCTGTGGGCTGCAGCAGAGGGAACAGGCGTGGTCTCCTCCCCCCCCTCCATCTCCCAGCACCATGGTTACCTTCTCCGTTTGGGCTTCGATCTTCCTATGGGTCAGAGCCTCCAGAAGGGCCGCCGGCTGCACCCCCAGGAGCTGAATAAACGGAAACCACAATGAAAGCCACTCTGTGACCTGATCCGACTCAGGAGCTGAGGAAGAGTTGGTGGCGTCCGGCTCAGCGTGGTCATTGAGCTTTAACGCAACACCGACCACGTGGATCTTCCCACCACCTGGCTTTACCCTGGCCCGCCGCTGCCCGCGCCCCCCACCACCTGCACCCCAGCCACCCCTGCATGCTCACACCTCCCCACCAGCACCAGCTGCAAGAACACGGGGTCAGCCCCTGAAACCTGGGGTTCCTGCTGCCTCGCCCCCCCCCCACATCCCCCCCCACACCCTGCATCCCCACCTCTGAGGCAAGCGTCACCTTGGCGATCCACTTGATCTCCTTGACGACTGGGATGGTGGCCCAGCCCTGGCGGTTCTCCCTGATAGAGATGTTCCCCAGGTGCAGGATGCTGGCAATGATTCCAAAGAGATTCTAGGAGTGTGGGAGGTGGTGAGCAGGATAAGGAGAGGTGACGGGGCCGCCTAATCGACACCTGTCACCAGGGGAGGTGCCGAGGGAAACCCCCCCCCCCACTTCCAGCACTGAGCTCACAGGCCACAATTCCTTCCTTCCCCAGACCCAGGCCTCTGAGTCACTCCAGGGACTAGGGGTGGGGGTGGGGGTGGGGTAGAGTCACCCCCCAGCCTCCATCCTCAGGGGAGGGTGGGGGAGATGGCCACTCAATCTCCTGCCCAGAACAGTGGTATTTTTACATTCTCACCTCCCACCACCCCCCCATAAACCATTTAACACTCAAATGCCACGATCCCCGTTATATAGATATGTTGCAATCATATTCTGGTCCTAGAAATATCAATAGTTTAACAATCAAAAAAAAAAGACCAGCCGAAACCGGTTTGGCTCAGTGGATAGAGTGTCGGCCTGCGGACTGAGGGGTCCCGGGTTCGATTCCGGGCAAGGGCCATGTACATTGGTTGCGGGCACATCCCCAGTAGGGGGGGCGTGCAAGAGGCGGCTGATTTATGTCTCTCTCATCGATGTTTCTAACTTTCTATCCCTCTCCCTTCCTCTCTGTGAAAAATCAATAAAATATATTTAAAAAATAAAAAAAGACCAGAAGATGGAAAAATGTTGTTTACAAATCCTACAAGTTGTTCCAGTTTGTTCTGACACAGAAGAGTAATTAAGTAACTCTATGGGGATTGATTATCTGCAAGAGTCCGTGAGGCCTAAATGTTGGGGATGGTATTGAGGGGAAGGAGAAACAATGTGGGAGAACTCGGGTTGCCCCCCAGAAGGCAGAGCCCCCGTCCACGTGTGACTCTCGCGTGAGCAATCACTCCCGGCCCGGGGTCGGCCAGTCCCGGGCAAAGCTGGGGTCTCCTTATACTGAGCGCACGAGTCCTTGCCCGGCCGGGCCGCCCAGCTGGGCGGAGCATCATCCTGTGTCCCAAAGGCCCCAGGATCGATCTGCAGTTGGGCCACGTACAGGAGGTGACCCCGTGATGTTTCTCTCTCCACCTCCCTCGCCCTCTCTCAAGTCCATCAACAGCCCTAGTCAGTTTGGCTCAGTGGACAGAGCATTGGCCTGTGGATTGAAGGGTCCAAGGTTCCATTCCGGTCAAGGGCACCTGCCTGGGTGGTGGGCCTGGTCCCCAGTAGAAGGCACACAGGAGGCAGCCGATCACTGATTCTCTCTCATCACTGATGTTTCTCTCTCTCCCTCTCCCTTCCTCTCTGAAATCAATAAAAAAAATAAACAAATAAAGTCACTAAACATATCCTTGGGTGAGGATTATTTATGTATTTATTTAAAAATATATATTTTATTGATTTTTTACAGAGAGGAAGGGGAGGGACAGAGAGTTAGAAACATCAATGAGAGAGAAACATCGATCAGCTGCCTCCTGCACGCCCCCAACTGGGGACGTGCCTACAACCAAGGTACATGCCCTTGACCAGAATCGAACCTGCGACCCTTCAGTCCGAAGGCCGACGCTCTATCCACTGAGCCAAACCGGTATCAGCTGGGTGAGGATTTTTTTAAAGATACAAACATATTGTTCACTTAAAATGAAGGTATCAAGAGGCATCCTGCATTCCTGTTGGCTGACTCTGACCACTCACCCAGGCAATCACCAGGAAACGGGGACTGTCCCCTCCGCCCCCGACCTCACGGGGCACCTGCCCGTACCTCCAGGTCGTCTTCAGTGAAATCGATGACAGCAAAGGCATTGGAGACGGTTTTCCAGTCGTTCCGGTCATTCATAGACGACTCGCTGGCAACGTGAGCCTGCTGACACAGAGCCGGGTTGCTTCATCGCAGGGGTCGGCAAACTCATTCGTCCACAGAGCCAAATATCAACAGGACAGCGATGGAACTTTCTTTGGAGAGCCACATTTTTTCAACTGAAACTCCTTCTAACGCCACTTCTTCCAAACAGACTCTCCCAGGCTGCGGTGTTTTGTGGGAGAGCCACCCTCCAGGGGCCAAAGAGCCGCATGTGGCTCGCGAGCCGCGGTTTGCCGACCCCTGGCTTGATGGCACTTGTACGAGGACAGGGAACTTCCTAAGCCAGAATGCTTTTCTCCACAGGCAGGCGAGCGCCGGGTCTACGTGACGTCCTGAGCTGTGCATTTCGCTCCCAGCTCCTAGCACAGGCGACCTGCCAGCTGCCGCTCTAGTGCCACGTACTTGGAGGTTTAGTTCCAAATCCCCAAACTGGGAAAGCTCCCAAAGCCACCTACTCGTGGCTCATCTTTTTGTGGGTTTTTTTAAAGAGGTTCTTCTTGCTATGTTTGCTTAAAAAAAAACCAAACTGAAGACCCATCTCAATCAACACCTGCTGAGGCGTGGGGGGACAGGACAGTGCCGAGAACAACCCGGACACACTGAGCAACCACCAGCAAAACCGTGCGGGGTGGCCCTAACCGGTTTGGCTCCGTGGAGAGAGCGTCGGCCTGTGGACTGAAGGATCCCAGGTTCGATTCAGGTCAGGGGCACGTACCTGGGTTGGGGGTACATCCCCAGTGGGAGGTGTGCAGGAGGCAGCTGATCGATGTCTCTCTCTCATCGATGTTTCTAACTCTCTATCCCTCTCCCTTCCTCTCTGTGAAAAATCAATAAAATATTTTTTAAAAAACATGTGGGGTGGCCCGGCTGGATGGAGCATCATCCCAAATACCAAAGGCCTCGGGCCTTTAGAGGGAAACACAGGTCGTGTGAACACGGTCACCAGCAGACACGTGACTGGTCGTGTCTCACTCACTCGAGGAGCTGTCTTTTAAATCAGTAATATATCGACCAGTGTCACAATCTAAAGAAAACACATTCTAGAGGAAAGCTTTTATTTTAAAAAGTTTTTAAATACGTATTTTTTTTTTTTATTGATTTCAGAGAGGAAGGGAGAGGGAGTGAGAGATGGAAACATCCATGATGAGAGAGAATCATGGATCGGCTGCCTCCTGCACGCCCCCTACTGGGGATTGAGCCCACAACCCAGGCAGGTGCTCTGACTGAGAACTGAACCCTGACCTCCTGCTTCATAGGTCCGGCGCTCCACCACTGAGCCACGCTGTAAAGAACAGTCGGTGGGCTACCTCCAGCATGGTCTGAGAAAGTTCTCGGGACATCCCACTGAGGGTCCCACAGACACCACCGGTCCCCCGCACTCCGAAGGCCACCGCAGCCAGGGGCGGCTTCCCACCTGGGCGAGGTATCTGTAGAGCTGGGGGTCCCGCTCCAGCCCCAGGTAGGCCAGCAGCTCCTCCTCGCCGCCCTCCAGCAGCTGGTAGAAGATGTGGAAGTTCCGCTCCCCGTGGTTCTGATAGACGACTCGAGACTTTTCTATCAAGTACCCGATGATGTGCCCGCCGATGGGAATGCCCTTGAAAACGGACCAAGAAATAAAAATAAAAATACGGCAATGACAATGAGCCACTCTCTCACTGGGATTTTCTGAGAAGAGAATTTCTGAAGCTGAACGGGGTCAGATCTGTCCGTCTCCCATGACTGGTGTTTCTGGGCTCTGTCTAAAAGGGTTCTTGCCAAACCGGTTTGGCTCAGTGGATGGAGCGTCGGCCTGCGGACTCAAGGGTCCCAGGTTCGATTCCGGTCAAGGGCATGTATGTTGGTTGCAGGCACATCCCCAGGAGGGGGCGTGCAGGAGGCAGCTGATCGACGTCTCTCATCGATGTTTCTAACTCTATTCCTCTCCCTTCCTCTCTGTAAAGAATCAATAAAATATATTTTAAAAAAATAAAAGGGTTCTTGCCTCCCCCAAGGTCATGAAGGTCTGTCTTCCTCTGTTTCTGTCTGGAGTGTGAATTTTCTGCCGTCCATGTTTAGGACTATCATTGACGACTATGTCATTTTTGTAGATGAAGTGAGGAAGGCGGTCAAAGGCCATCTGGGTTTCCAACTGATCAGCACCCTTTGTCAAAAAGACAGCCCGTCCCTACTGAATGAACCAGGGTGGTGCTTTTATCATTAAGTCAGGTGACCCGTCCGTGGGGGGGTCTTTCTGGACTCTCTGCTGGTCCATTGCCCCGTTTCTATATCCTTGTGCCAATAGCACACTGTCCCCGTTATGATTGTTCATAATGCATCCCATAAAGGATGGGTATCCCAGGACACACAGAGAATGCTTGCAAGTCAATAAGGAAAATAACAGCCGGTTAAAAACGGGCAAAAAGCCTTCAACCATGACCCAAACTTCATGAAGAATCAGGAAGATACAAACTTAAGTCACAGTAAGAGAGCATGACACCCCGCCAGGACGCTGAGAACCGGAAGGACCGACATCCCGCGTGCCGGCAGGGGTGTGGAGCCACTGGAAGTGTCCATCATGATCCCACCCACTAAGGACCCACATCTTTGCCAACAGCTGGAATTGTCAGACTTCTTCGTCTTCATCCATCTAGATGGCCTCTCCCTGTGGCCTTTATTTGCATTTCCTAAAACAAGTGCGAGTCCTGGAGTTCTCCGCTGTCTGAGCCACTAAGTGCCCCTCCTCCCTTACAGTGCCTTGGGGTGAGTGAAGGGGCCCCCAGGGACAGTCATGGGAGCTCGAGTGTACCTTAAAGTCAAACTGTATGTCCATGTATTTCCCGAATCTGCTGGAGTTGTCGTTCCGGAGCGTTTTGGCGTTTCCAAAGGCCTTGGGATACAAAGCGGGGAGAGGGGCGCGCTGAGCCAAACGGCCACTCGCTGTCCTCTGAGCCCACTACGCTGCGCGCCTCCAGTTCCTGAGCCCAGAGGACACGTGTGTCACGAAAAGAGGCGGGAGGGAGGGGAGGCCGAGGGGGAAAGCTGTACTTCATCTCCTAAGGAATCGCCAACCACAGAGGGCTTGACACCAACGACTAGGGTTGGACCTGAACAGAGAAAAAATGGGAAACCGTATCTTCTCCCCAGAATCCAGCACAGGAATAGGTCAGCAATGGCCAGAGGAGAGGCGTCATATAGGACCCTCGGCCCTTGCTGTGCTAGAAGGTCATGGCCCCCGTAACCAGGCCCCTTCTTCTTCTCTCCCAGAGATAAGTTTTTCATCCCCAAGGCCCCCTGGGAAGACTCCTCCCACCTTCCAAATCTCCTACGCAGAGGGCAACAAAAACACAGGGGAAAGCAACGTGTTCAAAATTACCCAGCAAGTCAGTGAATTGCTAGAGCAGACATCATCGTCCAAATGATTCTGATGAATAATCATGTCAGTAAATAACGGAGCATCATTTCAGTGCTTCTTGATTCTGCAGGGTGCTTTTCATGCACTCATCTCATCTAAACCTCAAAACCTCCCGAGAGGCGCGTTCTATGAGTAGACCCATTACACAGATGGGAAAATGGGCCCCAGGACGTGGAATGACTTTCTGAAGCTTGCTGGTGCGTGGCTGCCCTGAGTTTATCACCACGCCTGCTAGACTTTCAGGTCCACACTACCCAACACCCTTCACTCCAATACAGCGGTTCTCAACCTTTTTTAATGCTGTGACCTTTTAATACAGCTCCTCATGTTGTGGCGACCCGCAATCATAAAATTATTTTCGTTGCTACTTCATAACTAATTTTGCTACTGTTATGAATCATAATGTAAATATCTGTGTTTTCTGATGGTCTGAGGCTCTACAGCAGCGATTCTGCTAACAAGGTCGCCTAAGACTATAGGAAAACAGATATTTACATGATGATTCATTAACAGTAGCAAAATTACAGTTATGAAGTAGCAACGAAAATAATTTTAAGATTGGGGGTCACCACAACATGAGGAGCTGTATTAAAAGGTCACAGCATTAAAAAGGGTTGAGAACCACTGCTCCAATACGACCCGACAGTCCTCTTCTTAGCTCCCAGACTGTGACCTTCCTGTGCTGACTGACCTGCTCCCGGGATTCTGCTTACGTGGTGCCCTTCCGGGAACTCCCCCTTCTCGGGGTACCCCCACCCCGGTTGCTTACCTCGAGCACAGGGTTTGAGAGCAGCAGTCTGTCCCGGGCGATTTCCAGCGAGTCGGTCATGGGGCAGGTCATGGCAAAATACTGGAGGATCTTCTTGGAGGCCTCCGTCTTGCCTGCCCCGCTCTCTCCAGAGATGAGGATGAGGTGGTTGGTGAGCTCCGAGCACATCATGCGGTAAGCGTTGTCGGCGATGGCGTAGCTGCGGAGGTGGAGCAGATGTGGAAGGAGCGGCAAGTGGCTACCACCTTACCACCCTTGGCTTTGACGCCCACAGAGCACCCTGCCTCCAGGCGGCCACATCCAGACCGTGGCACCAGGCCACGGAGCTCAGGCGGAGATCAAACCCATCACGACCCCCTCACGGGTCACAGAGGAAGTGTACTAGATAGCAACACTCAAATAGTGCATGAGCTAACGTGAGGAATTTGAGCACTGGCAGAAATAATTTTTAATTTAACAAATTTACTGTGTTTAATCTACCAACATTTCTGATAAAAATAAGCCAGATACTAAATTATATTCCCCAAGATGTAGGCTATGAGTTGTAGGTAAAAACAACGACTTGTCTAAATATCAAACAATTCAATAGATATAATAAGATCTCCCATTTTCTCTCAAATCCTAGGTTATTAAAAATGTAGGGACAGCCAAGACCGGTTTGGCTCAGTGGATAGAGCGTCGGTCTGCGGACTGAAAGGCCCCAGGTTCGATTCTGGTCAAGGGCATGTACCTTGGTTGCGGGCACATCCCCAGTAGGGGGCGTGCAGGAGGCGGCTAATCGATGTCTTTCTCATCGATGTTTCTGACTCTCTATCCTTCTCCCTTTCTCTCTGTGAAAAATCAATAAAATATATATATATTTTTTTTAAATGTAGGGACGGCCCGATAGGCATGGCTCAGTGATTGAGCACTGACCTATGAACCAGAAGGTCACAGTTTGACTTCCGGTCAGGGCACATGCCCAAGTTGCGGGCTCGATTCCCAGTGTAGGATGTGCAGGAGGCAGCCAATCAATGATTCTCTCTCATCATTGATGTTTCTCTCTCTCTCCCTTTCTCCCTCCCTCTCTGAAATAAAAAAAAAAAATTAAAAAAGAGTGTAGGGACAGGAAACTAAAAAGATTTAAAAAACCTCTGTGATATCTTTACAACAGCTGAAACCCTCATGCAGGATTTATCTCCAAGATCAGAAACCAAAGCATGAAGATCTCCCAAGATCATACATCATCTTTGCAGATGGCCGAGTTTGAAAGCTGGCCATTTCGGAAATCAACGGTGCTAGCGATACCGAAAGGTTTATAAACGCCCTGACAGGTGAGAGAATGGGTCACCAAGAAAAACGGAGGGAAGACATTAATATTCGCCCAGAAATCAGCCAGGAAGGAGAATTATGAAAGTTAGCAAAGCCCAAATCATACAGGAAACTGCTTGCTTTAGGGATCTGCAGCTCTGCTAGCTTCTACCCATGGAGAATCTCCTTCGCTGCTATGACACCCAGGCACCAGTAGATGGAGCAGTAGCAACCCACTTCCCAGAGAAGATGCCTCTCTAGCCACTCTTCAGACTTCTCAGCATTTTCAAAAGATTCCACTTCTCATCTTATTTAAGCAGAGATTCCACAATCATCTGCTGATGTTTTCTACGGTGTTGACAGACTTATTTTACAAGGCAGCAGATACAGAATGAGTGAGACATACAGAATGCAGTAAGTATGTGTCAAGATTTGGATGGATGGGTTGGTGGGTGGGTGGGTGGATGGATGGATGGGTGGGGAGAAAAGGAGGGGGCGGGAAGAGAAGAAGGAAAGAAGTAGAAAAATACACCTATTGACGAGCTGATGAGTGCTACTTACACATGTGGTGGCAGTTCAAAGAAATTGACCCCTTGATAAAGTTCCATCTGGCTCAGGGTGTAGATGCCCAGCTCCTGGTACGGATTCACGGACACAAGGAGGGTGCCGATGTACGTCTAGAGGAACGGACCGAAGCACGCGTGAGGAATCCCGGGGTGCAAGTGGCCCCCGTAAAAGGCCATCACGTGCTATGATCCCCCTGCGTTCATTCAGAGCCGGGGTAGAACGTGATAACTAAGATAGATAGCGTTCTCTGTTGTCATGGAGCTTGGTGGACAGGGGCAGATAAACAACCCAAGGATCAAAGCTGCTTCCCCTTAGAGATAAGTGATGGGAACAGGGCAAATCGAGTCATGAGAGCGAATGACGAAGGAAGGCCACCTTAGCCAGTGGGCTTAGGGACGGCTTCCTTCAGGAGGTGACGGACATCCAAGCTGAGACTTGAAGGATGAGGAGCAAAGTCGTGGAAAAGGTCAGCAGGAAGGGTTCCAGGCTGAGGGACGAAGTGTGGCAGGTTGGCCGCCAGGGAGCCAGGGGTGGAGGGAGAACGGAAAGGGGTAAGAGATGGTGTTGGGGAGGGAGTGAGTTCCCCTCACACAGCACGTGAGGAACTGGGGGTTTTACTCCAAATGCGATGGATGGTGGGGACACTGCTCTCCCTGCTGAAATGGAACATCTGCCTGGAGCTGTCCCAGAAAATGAATGACCTGAAGAGAGGCACACCACGCTCTGATGTAGTTTCACCACAGTCTCTCTGGCCATCGGGCGAAAGCAGGGTGAGTGAACTCACCAGCGATTTAAAATTGGGCAGGTGGCCGAAACCCGTTTGGCTCAGTGGATAGAGCGTCGGCCTGTGGACTGAAAGGTCCCAGGTTCGATTCCGGTCAAGGGCACGTATCTTGGTTGCAGGCACATCCCTAGTATTGGGTGTGCAGGAGGCAGCTGATCGAGGTTTCTCTCTCATCCATGTTTCTCTCTCATCAATGTTTCTAACTCTCTCTCTCCCTTCTTCTCTGTAAAAAAAAAAAATCAATTACATATATATTTAAAAATAAGTAAAATAAAATAGAATTGGGCAAATGCTCCCAAGATTTCAACATTGGATTCTAGTAGGATTCAAGGTTTGGAAGTACTACTTATATTTGTAATATAGGCACTAAGGTAGACCTGCTTGGCACACTAGTACGTTTAGGAATAAAGATACGCTGAAAGAATTCACCTGAAAAGCTGACCAATCAAATTGGGGTGATAAATGGAGAATTTACTAACAACTGGCCACCACTAGAAGCAACAGGACCAGCCCTTGGAGATTGGGGCGGGGGGGGGGGGGAACTGGACATCTCGTATGTATGCCTCCCTCCCTGGTATCTGGTTCCCCTTCATCCCACAGATTCCTTCGAGGGACCCTCTTCCCCAGCTCTCAGTCCGTATCCTAAGGTCAGAGGGGCACTGGCCTCACCCCTCATCACCAGGGGTGGCCTTGGGTCAATATTCTGTCCCATCAGAATATTCCCCATTCCCAGCTATTGAGGGTTGGTTCAGAGATAGGCACCTGACCCAAAATAGGCCAATCAGAGCCAAGCAACGTCTGTGTCTCTGGGAAGACCTGCTTTCTGCAACTCTAAATTGATGTAAGCCAAAACCGGTTTGGCTCAGTGGATGGAGCGTTGGCCTGTGGACTGAAAGGTCCCAAGTTTGATTCCGGTCAAGGGCATGTATACTGGTTGCGGGTGCATCTCCAGTAGGGGGCGTGCAGGAGGCAGCTGATCGATGTCTCTCTCTCTCATTGATGTTTCTAACTCTCTATCCCTCTCCTTTCCTCTCTGTAAAAAATCAATAAAATATATTTTTAAAAAATAAATCGATGTGGGCATGGTTCTGTTAGCAGGCAACATGTCACCTTGTGGAGAGGCTGCCCAGGAAGGAAACAGACACAAAAGAAACCAGAGAGGTGGGGACGACCCCACGACACGGAGGAAGAGCCCTCGAGACATTACTGAGACCCTCGACGTAGTCATAGACCTACAGTGACACAGGCCGAGCGAGGGATTCCCTTGGGAGGCCAAGACGGGTTTACGTTTGTGTGTATGGCTGTCCCCCCCAAAAGGCCTTAAGCCCAGAGGATGGAAAGGCATCCCCTCCCCGGCTAACCGAATAGCGTGAAACCGCTCACAATGGTCAAAGCGGCGAAGGCGGGGAGGGAACCACCACAGAAGGGAACCAGCGGAGAAAGGGGGTACGTTACATAGATGAGGTTCTCCCTGAAACGCTTGCGGAGGTTGTCCAGGAAAGCAGACTCGCTGGTGTGCGCGTCCAACAGCACGAAGTCCTGCACCCCGACCTTGTCCCGGGCCGTCAGCGCGCCCTCCATGTGCAGGCGAATGTGCCGCCGCCTCGCGTCTTCCCTCTGCGGGAGCAGAACGCGCCTCAGCTCCGTCTCCCCTCCCAGTGCCCGTCTCACGTGGGAGCAGCTGGACGCTCGGCCCCCGGGAGGGGAGAGGGCCACGCTCATATGGTGCCATCTTCGTGGAGAGTTTACATCTGGTGAGTGAGACCAGAGGATAAAAGCAGCGACAACAGCCGAAACCGGTGTGGCTCAGTGGATAGAGCGTCAGCCTGGGGACTGAAGGGTCCCAGGTTCGATTCCGGTCAAGGGCATGTACCTTGGTTGCGGGCACATCCCCAGTAAGGGGCGTGCAGGAGGTGGCTTACCGATATCTCTCTCTCATCGATGTTTCTGGCTCTCTATCCCTCTCCCTTTCTCTCTGTAAAAAAATCAATAATATATATATATTTTTTAAAAAAGCAACAACAGTCAGCAGCTGCTGGGGACGGAGCATTTACGGGGTTAGGCACTAAACACTTGCCATTTAACCCTCCTTCGGCCTCTCCGGTGTCGATACCACCATCGTGCCCATTCTACAGATGTGGAAACTGAGGACAGAGGTTCTAAAACACATGTGATCATCTGCCCCTAAGGCAGAAGCGGGTATGAACCTAGATAGCCTGGCCCCAGGACCTGCTGGTCTCGGACTCACTGAACGTTAGTTGCTTAACCCCGCCCTGTAATTCCTAGACAAGTGAGGAGGAGCCGGGCCAGAAAGAGGATTTCTTGTGACGGAAGAGTATTCCTTCCAAAGAAGGACAGACGTGGAGGGTCCCCTCCCCAAGGCTGGGCTTCAGATCTCCGTGGACAAAGTGTGCTCGCCACCCGCTGGGGGCAGAGCATCTCGCTGGGTGTCCGGAGCCAGAGCTGGTCCAAGGTCACCGGGCAGAACAACTTAACCTTCAGAAAACACAGATCTTTGCATGACGATTCATAACAGCAGAAACGTTCTGGTTATGAAGAGGCAACGAAAACAGTTGTCTAGTTGGGGGTCACCACCACACGGGGAACTGTACTCAGGGGTCTCGGCATCAGGAGGGCTGAGCACCACTGCCCCCCGAGAGACTCTGGGCAGCCTTCGTCATCAGGAAAACCCCCGTGAGATGCCACCGCCACCAGGACAGTGCCAAGAAGCGAGACTGACAGCAGCCGATCTCGGCGGGGACGAGGAGCAGGCGACGCGCTCACACACGGTCGGCGAGGCGCAGAGGGATGGAATGACTCCGGGCAAAGCCTGGCAGCTCCTAATGAAGTCACCCGAGCCTCTCCCCGCTTTGATCCCGCCGCCCCATCCCCGCGTGTTGACACAGGACCAGTGTAAACACCGGCTCCCGGAAAAGGACCCGAACACGAAGGTTTACATCCACCTCATTCATCCCGGCCCCCCGACTGGAAGCCATCCAAACTCCCATCAACCGCAGAAGGCGCGCCGGCCATCGAGGCCGCCGCCGGACGGACGGGGGGCCACGGCGATCAAAGGGGAGCGGCCGGCGTGCCCGGGCACACACACGGTGGCTCTCGCAGACATTAAAGGGCCGGACACAAAGGGCCGCATGCCCTCGGGCTCCATTTACACGAAGCTCTCGGACAAGCAAAACTAATCCACAGCGAACCTCGGAACAATCGCCGCCCGGAATTAGAGGGGATTGGCTGGCTGTTCGGGGACTGACACTGAGCGCTGGGTCTGTCTGGCCAGATGTGTGCGGAGAGGGGTGCATTTCTGAGATAGGTACGTTTTACTTATTTTTATTTTTTGTTTTTTACTTCTCACCCAGAGATATTCTTCCATTGATTTTTAAGAGAGAGAGAAAGAGGAGAGAGAGGGAAAGACAGAAGAACATCGAGGTGAGAGAAACACATCGATGGGTTGCCTCCTGCACTCGCCCTGCAACCCAAGTACGTGCCCTTGACCAGAATTATATACCTTTTGGTCCATAGGCCCATGCTCTATCCACTGAGCCAAACCGGCGAGGGCTGTACATTGCATTTTTAAAAGAACCAAGCCGAAACCGGTTTGGCTCAATGGATAGAGCATCAGCCTGCGGACTGAAGGGTCCCAGGTTCCATCCGGTCAAGGGCATGTACCTTGGTTGCGGGCACATCCCCAGTGGGGGGCGTGCAGGAGACAGCTGATGGATGTTTCTCTCTCATCGATGTTTCTAACTTTCTATCCCTCTCCCTTCCTCTCTGTAAAATAAATAAAATATATATATTTTTAAAAAGAACCATAAAAGTAATTAAGTGGGGTGGGGATAGGGAGTGGGTGGAGGTAGACACAAAAATATTTACGGCAGGGTAGACTGCTGAGGCTGGGTATGGGAGGGATGTATTACGCTATTCTGTTTACTTTGAAATGTACGTAATTGAAATTTCCCACGATAAAAGTTTAAAAAACAAACACAGAACGGCCACCAGGGGTCCCCCTATACTCGCCAAAGGGAGCTAGAAGAATCACCTGCTCTCTTAAGATCGAAAACAACGCGTTTAGATGAAAAATGTTAGTGATTCTGAATATGCTCACTTTGAAGTTTTGATTTTTATAAGAGAGAAAGCACAGCCGGGTGTGGCTGGCTCAGCGGTTGAGCATCAACCCAGGAACCAAGAGGTCACAGGTTCGATTCCCGGTCGGGCATGTGCCCAAGTTGCAGGCTTGATCCCCAGTGGGGGGCATGCAGGAGGCAGCCAATCCATGATTCATTTTCATCACTGATGTTGCTCTTTCTCTTTCCCTCTCCCTTTCTCTCTGAAATCAATATATATATATATATTTTTTTTTAAAGATAGAGAGGAAGCTCAGTGTGGTGATTAAGCGTGAGCCTGCCCAGGTTCAAACCCCATGTCTGTTTGCCTGGCACCAGCAGCACCAACTTGGGAAAGGCTGTTACTCGGTCCAAGTCCCTGTCGCCGCTCTGTGTCTGTAAAACACAATCAACTGTGCCTGCTCCACAGTTAGCCGTTTCTGTAGTGTTTTATCTAAAATGGTAAGAGAGCCCTCGCCGGTGTGGCTCAGTGGGTAGAGTGACAGCAGCCTGCGGACGAAAGAGTCCCGGGTTCGATTCTGGCCAAGGGCACCTCAGTTGCAGGCTCCTCCCCAGCCCGGGCCCTGGTCAGGGCACATGCAGGGGGCAGCCATTCGATGTATTTCTCTCACATCGATGTTTCTTTCTCTGCCTTTTCCTCTTTCTTCCACTCTCCCTAAACATCAATGGAAAAATATCCTCGGGTGAGGATTAAAAAAAAAAAATAATAATAATAATAAAATGGTAATTGACATTAAACTGACAATCGTAGCCACATACATGACACCAACCAGACAGAACACATACGGAGGGGGAGGTAATGCTTAGGATATGAGCGATGCCTTCTCCCTTCTGAGGGACAGCAGCAGAAGACAAGGTATATGTGAACGGGGATTAAACGACGCCTGCGATGGATGCTGAGGCACCAGCCGCGACGTGGGCCGGACACAGTCTCACCTGGTGGCAGGTGCCAACGCTGGCTTCTGCACCCCGTTCCCATGTCTGCTTTTCCCCCACGGGTCTGACAGCGAGTCCACGCGCATTTTTCTTTCTTTCTTCTACTGCGATCCCAGATCTCTGCCTGGCCCGCCCAGCATCCGCAGCGCCTCCTCCGACTTCCCCCGAAGGTGCGTTCTCTCACCCTGTCCCCTCTCCCCGTGGAAGGTCTCAGGTGGGACAGTCCCAGACTCTCCCATCGCCTCCAGCCAAGAGGGTGGCAGGAGATACAGCCCCGACTTCCAGAGTCCTCCCTTTAGGACTTAGACCTCAAGTGCCTGGGCGTACAAAGAAGGAAAACGGCCCGGCCGGTGTGGCTCAGTGGTTGAGCATGGACCTATGGACCAGGAGGTCCTGGTTCCATTCCCGGTCAGGGCACACGCCTTGATCCCCAGTGCGGGGCGTGCAGGAGGCAGCCCGTCAATGAATCTCTTCATCACTGATGTTACTCTCTCTCTCTCCTTCCCTCTAAAATCAATACAGTGGTACCTCGAGATACGAGTGCCCTAACATACGAGATGTTTGAGATACGAGTCGTCGAGTGAGCGATTTTTGCTTTGAAATACGAGCAACAGTTGAGATACGAGTAATGGCACGGGTCGGCCGGCTGCACACAACCCACCAGTTTACCGCGACTCGAGCGTCTCATAGTTTCCCACGCCTCAAGGTTACGGAACGAATTAAACTCATATCTCCAGGTACCACTGTCTATATTTTAAAAAATAAGTGGAACAACAAATCTATGTCTCTCTCTCTCTCTCTCTCTCTCTCTCTCTCTTCTTGACTTAGAGAGAGACAGAGACAGAGAGACAGAGGGAGAGAGAGAGAGCTGGTTTCTGTTTCTGTTCCTCCTCTAGCACAGAATCCACGTCTGAAGCTTCAGCGCCACCAGGATTCGAGGCAGACGCTTGCACCCGAGACCGCTCTGTCCCCATCGCCAGCTCCCGGCTGAGGAATGCAATCTGATTTGCTTTCCTTGATCCAACACTTCACCCCGGGACGGAGGCAAGACCGGGGACGTTTTGGCTGCCGGCTCACACATCCCCCGTGGGGACCAGAGGGGCTTTTTCGGGGGATCAAACACCTCTCCCTGTACCCCGTGAAGGCAGGCAGCCGGGAATCTGGAAAAACCCAACTTCCTGAAGATGGTCGCCCACAAGCATCAGCAAATCACAGCTGTTCCTGTCTCCAGGCCTGAACGTTATTAGTAAGGGGTGTGTGTGTGTGTGAGAGAGAGAGACAGGAAGAGAGAGAGAGACAGGGAGAGAGAGAGAGAGAAAGAGAGAGAGAGCTATCTTTGCTATGGTGGCTGTCTAATTGGCAACAAAAGAGCTTTGAACTCTGACATCTCCACCCTGATTCAGGCAGCACAGAGGCTGGGTTGCCCCTGAAGAAACGGGTATTTGCCAAGACACATGCGCCCCTATGTCATGGCAACCTCACTGACGCTGGCCAAGCCGCGGAGACAACCCACGCGCCCTGCGACGGAGGTGAAGGAGATGCGGCACAGCCTGGCCGGTGTGGCTCAGCGGATAGAGCATCGGCCTGTAGACCGAAGGGTCCCAGGGTCGATTCCGGTCAAGGGCTTGAACCCCACTAGGGGGTGTGCAGGAGGCAGCCCATCCACAATTCTCTATCATCGATGTTTCTCTCTCTCCTTCTCCCTTCCTCCCTGAAATCAACAAAAACATATTTTTTAGCCAAAACCGGTTTGGCTCAGTGGATTGAGCGTCGACCTGTGGACTGAAAGGTCCCGGGTTCAATTCGGGTCAGGAGCATGTGCCTTGGTGGTGAGCACACCTCCAGTGGGGGGCGTGCAGGAGGCAGCTGATCGATGTCTCTCTCATCGATGTTTCTAACTCTCTATCCCTCTCCCTTCCTCTCTGTAAAAAAAAAATCAATAAAAGATATATTAAAAAATATATATGTATATTTTTTAAAATATATATGAATAAAAATCACTTACTGGGAAAAACCAGGTGGTACCTGAGATTCCCTGCTGTCTCCTATCGATCTACACACATCCAGACCCCCTCCCCCGCAAAAATAAAAGTCAAATAAGTGAACTTTTTAGCCACGAGAAAGCCCCCACCTGGGACCCCTGTATTATCTGCAAGAAAACAGGCTCCAAGCATCTTGCCAAGGCACCTCCATCGGCGGGCTCGGGACAGAGGTCGGGGTGCGCCGCTTCGCTTTCCCCCATCCAAAGCGGGGCGGGGGGGGGGGGACAAACAAGTGGGAAAAATCTCCCAGGGGCTTCCCATCTCCCCTTCAGAGGCTGCGGCTTGAAGCCCCAGCCGCGTCTCCGTCTCCGGGCTGCCAGAGGCGGCCTTTGAGCCGGGGGGCGCGGGGCTGGGAACGGCGGCCGCCCCCCTTGAACGGGCCCCGCACAAAGGCGCGCCCGCCCCAACCCCCGTGCCCGTGAGGGACGACACCTCCGCGGCCCGAGACAACATTCTAATGCGGTACAATCCGTGACACCGATCGCCCTCCATTTCCTTTCAGCGATTATTCATTAGAAAGCATTTAACGTCGCGGCGGATTTCACACTGGGCAGTCTGCGCACAATGGCCCCGCGACGGCCGCCCTGAGAAAGGGGCCGGGGGCCGCCTTTTCTCACCGCAGAGGCTCCGCCGAGGTGGGGCCCGCGGCCCGGCCGTGCGGGGAAAGGCCCCCCCGGCCCCCCCCGCCTGCCCTGACACTCATCCCGAGACGACGGGGCACAAAAGAGATTTGTTCTGTGCAGCCCTTGCTGGGTGCCCGGGCCCGCGATCTCGGCCAGCCCGCACATGAAACCACGGCCCGGGCATTCGGGCATTCCATTCCGTCCCACCTGCCAGGCCCCCCCCCCCCCATCCGCCCGCCACCGCCGCCAGCCCCTCGGCCCTCGGCGGCCGTTCCCACTCTAACACAAAGAGACAGGTAAAGAATATCGCGCACAGCGGCCCATTCAGCGTGTCAGCTCGCATCAGCCCAGCGCCTGTCAGGTTCCCGGCGGCGAGCGAGGCGCTCAGACGGCGGGGTTCAGGCCAAAATCCCGCCCACCCCCCTCCCGGGGCACCGCGCCCTCGTGTCACAGACGCCCCCAAACCATCCGGAGGAGCCCCAGCTGGAAACTTGGGCGGCAGCAGGGAGGGACCACAGGCCCATCCCCACGGGCTCCGGGTACATCATCCCCTTCCTGCCTGCGCTGCACAGCGTAGCTCCCAGCTCAGGCCCGGAGACTCACCCCGTTTCCCCGAAAAGAAGACCCTGTCTTCGATTCACGTTTGCTCCCCAAGAGGCGCTAGGTCTTACTTTCAGGGGATGTCTTACTTTTCCATGAAGAAGAAGACGGTACACATGTATTGTTGAACAAAACAAAAAGGAAATGTATGACCTGTCTATGGTACGGGAGTCGTTGTCATCACCAACCAGCTCACGGATGGGCCGCAGCGCAGCCGGGGCTGTTCGGGCAGAGTGAGGTCTCTTTAAATCGGGAGTCAGCCTGATGGTAGCTTCGGGGGCCTTCTATTCCCTGGAGGCCTTATGATCGGGGAGGTCTTATGTTGGGGGGATGCCTGATATGACAGCGAGAGGCAAAACTGGAAGTAGGCCTTATTTCAGGGGGACGTCTTCCTTTCGGGGAAACGGGGTAGAAGGCCAGGCGTAGGCAAGGCTGGGAAAGAGCGTGCGGACGTTTGTGAAAACGTTCTCAGGAGGCGAAGACGGTCGAACCCTGCGGGTCCTTCCCCGAAGCGGTGCGGGGAGAAGGCTATTCTTGAACGTGTGGCCGGAGTCACCGAGGGAGCTGGCCGTGCTGGAATGGGGTCAGACCTAAACCTGGCTCTTGTGGCTTCTACTGTGCACCCAGCCTGAGGCTGTGCGGGTACCACCGAGACGCTTCCAGAACACCCTGGTTCACACACACACACACACACACACACACACACACACAGGCGCTGGCCTGCATAGGTTTTCCACGACGGCCCTGTGTCCCTGGGCTGTTGTTATTCCCGAGGGCCCCCCTGATGTTTAGGGGTACCCTCACTTCTGCGGACCACCATGGCCTGACCCAGAGTCACACAGCAAGAACGTGCCGGGAAGGTCAGGGGTCCGAAGGGAGAAAGCAGACTTCAGAGCGAAGCCAGTGGCAGGAGCCGGCCAGCGGCCAGGGAGACGCGAAAGCCGGTCTGGATGTTCTGACCGCGGACAGCTCAGTGGTCCGGGCCGGGTCCAGACAACGGCCACTTTCTTCGCCACGAGTCACAAAAAACTATGATTAGAGAAACAGAGTACAGTGGTACCTCGAGATACGAGTGCCCTAACATACAAGATTGAGATACGAGCCGTCAAGCGAACGATTTTTGCTTTGAAATACGAGCAACAGTTGAGATAGGAGTCATCGCACAGATCGGCCGGCTGCACACGACCCACCAGTTTACCGCGACTCGAGCGTCTCATAGTTTCCCACGCCTCAAGGTTACAGAACAAATTAAACTCGTATCTCGAGGTACTACTGTATAATATTATGTTATATTATACTCTGTTACTACACTGTCTATGTATAAAAGGCTACGTGACCGACCATAGGTTCGTCGAACCATCTAACAGACTGACCAGCCAGTACATATGACGAGCACTGGTAATTTAAAAATAAACGTTGACTCGTGCATGTGCAATACATACAAAGCTCTCATTGACACCAGTTGCACGCATGTATTTAGATCTGTCATTGTCGATCATGAATGTGGTTGACACTTCTATTACAGGGAAAGGGCGAATAGCGATATTAAAATATTTCTTCTAATTAATTTCCTTTCGAGCTGAAACCGGTGTGGCTCAGTGGATAGAGCGTTGGCCTGCGGACTGAAAGGTCCCAGGTTCGATTCCAGTCAGGGGCACGTACCTTGGTTGCAGGCACATCCCCAATAGGAGGTGTGCAAGAGGCAGCTGATCCATGTTTCTCTCCCATCGATGTTTCTAACTCTCTATCCCTCTTCCTTCTTCTCTATAAAAAGTCAAAAAAATGTATTTTTTAAAAATTTCCTTTCATTGTGCACGAATCCGTGCCCCGGGCACCTAGTGATTCTGTATTATAATGTTATTGGAGGCCCGATGCATGAAGATTCATGCAAGGGTAGACCTTCCTTTCCCCGGTTTCCCTCTAGCACCCGGGACCCAGGCTGGTTTCCCTCCTGCCCTGGCTTCGTCAGGAAGGAGAGCCAGAAGACATCTGGTCTAATTAGCATATTATCCTTCTATTACTATAGAAGAAGATAGTAATATTATTATTTTGTAATATGAAAAAATTATGGTGTTCATATTTATATCCATAAATACTCACCGGATCAGGGCCATGCTGATCATGTCTGTCTGTCTGTGGCCACTTTCCCACTACCACAGAGATGAGTATTTATGGCCAACAGTATTGACTACTGAGACCTTGACAGAAAGCACTTTGGCCCTGACCGGTTTGGCTCAGTGGACAAGGCATTGGCCTGCAGACTCCACGGGTCCCAGGTTCGATTCTGGTCAAGGGCATGTACCGTGGTGGCGGGCACATCCCCAGTAGAAGGTGTGCAGGAAGCAGCTGATCGATGTTTTTCTCCCATCGATGTTTCTAACTCTCTATCCCTCTTCCTTCCTCTCTGTAAAAAAATCCATAAAATATATTTTTTTTAAAAATAAAAGAAAAAGAAAGCAATTTGCTGATCCCTGCTCTGCATCCTACTTAGCACACAGTTCTCTTTTCCTTAGGAACCAGACTCTTGAATGAGAGCTATTCACAAGCTGCACGCATGGACTTGCACACACAACCCTCTCCACCTACATGTCGAATGGCTTGGCACATATCCCTCGAGTGTGAAGTCAGGTGACCTCTCACTGAAGATGGGCCTTACTCCCAGCGCGGCGAAGTGTCGCCAGTGAGGTCACTGAGAACTCGAGGTGGGACGTTCTCTTTCCAGATCCGCGGCTTCTGCTTCCCCATCACCAAGCACAAACCTACATGCAACCGTGCAAACGGCAGGGAGCAGTGTCTCCTGGGGAACGTAACCCCTGCTCACTCTACCGACAGACAGACAGACGGATCAGCCTCTGGGGGAAGCCCTCCTGCAGGTGTGGTCCCCAATTCCGCCAGACAGCGCTCAGGGGCACGAAAACGTAAACCAAACGCACATCAGGCAAGCGAGCAGGGCCACGCTGTTTGGATGGCGGGGGGGCGCAGCGGGGGGGACTGCCCGGGATCACCCGTGAACGGAACAAGCACGGTCACACCGCAGGCTTTGAGGTATCCGGCCTGCTCGGCGCCCACAGCTCCCGGCCTTTGCATTTAACGACGGGAAGGCTGCTGGCGTTTTCGTCTCCAACGGCAGCCCGTTAATCACCGCTGCGCCAGTGTAATTACGAATACCCGCCGCCCCGGGACGATGCTGCTCAATGACCTCCGGGATTAGAACGTCTCCGGCAAGAATGCGACAGCCAGTGGGAGTCTTAATTGCCTCCCGGGAGCTGCAGGTGGAGAGAGAATCCTGCGGTTACTCGGCCCTACTTCTCGGCAGAACCAGCCACTGAAAAGGATTAAACGCGTGGCCTGAGGGCCTGGCAGGGCGGCTCAGGCTGGTTAGAGCATCCTCGAGATTCGCCGAGGCTATAGGTTCGATCCCCAGTCAGGGGCGCATGCAAGAATCAACCAGTGGCCGAAACCGGTGTGGCTCAGTGGATAGAGCATCGGCCTGTGGACTGAAAGATCCCAGGTTCGATTCTGGTCCAGGGCATGTACCTTGGTTGCGGGCACATCCCCAGGAGGGGGTGTGCAAGAGGCAGCTGATCGATGTCTCTCTCTCATCGATGTTTCTAACTCTCTATCCCTCTCCCTTCCTCTCTGTAAAAAAAATCAATAAAATATTTATTTTTTTAAAAAAGAAAAAAAATCAACCAGTGAATGTATAAATAAGTGAACAAATCAATGTTTTGCTATTTCTCTCTCTCTTTCTCTTTCTCTCTCATCAATCAATCAACCAATAAAAAAATGTTAAAAGAAGCAACTGCCCAGATGATTTGCATAAAGTGAGCTTTTGAATGAATCACCCAGGAACTAAATATGCCAACATCTGGACAATGTCCCATCGAGTGGCAGGAAGTACTCATTCAACATCAGCAGCATCTTTCCTGCGGCTTTAATGCTTCCTTTTGCTTCGCCCATCAAACCCAGCTCCTTCTGGAGGTAATTACTAAATGGTTCCATCTCCGATACTTTCAAATAGGATTTTTTTATTGATGAGGGTATTACATATGTGTTCTTATTCCCCCATTGCCCCTCCCATCATCCCACTCCCATTCATGCCCTCCCCCCTCCCCCCAACTCCCAGTGTCTGTGTCCATTGGTTAGGCTTATATGCACGCATACAAGTCCTTTGGTTGACCTCTACTCCTTACCCCCACCTTCCTCTACCTTCCCCCTGAGGTTTGAGCATCTGATCGATGCTTCCCTGTCTCTGAATCTGTTTTTGTTTTGACCCAGTGATCCCACTTCTAGGACTATACCCCCAAGAAACTAGAAAACACCCGTCAGAAAGGGGATATGCACCCCTATATTCATAGCAGCACAATTTACAATAGCGAAGATTGGGAAAGAGCCTAAGTATCCATCAGCAGATGAGTGGAGCAGAAAACTGTGGTCCAGCTATACAGTGGAATATCACGCTGCTGTAAAAAGGAAGGAACTCCTAACCAATGGAACAGAATAGAGAACCCAGATATCAACCCAAACCACTATGCTCAATTAATATTTGACAAAGGGGGCATGAACATACAATGGAGCCAAGAGTCTCTTCAATAAATGGTGTTGGGAAATTGGACAGATACATGCAAAAAATGAAACTAGACCACCAACTTACACCATACACAAAAATAAACTCCAAATGGATACAGGACTTAAACATAAGATGGGAAACCATAAAAATACTAGAGGAATCCACAGGCAGCAAAATCTCAGACATATACGAAGGAACTTTTTCACTGATACTGCTCCAAAGGCAATGGAAGCTAAAGAGAAAATAAACAAATGGGACTACATCAAAATAAAAAGCTTTTGCACAGCAAAGAAACCATCAACAAAACAACAAGAAAGCCCACTGTATGGGAGAACATATTTGCAAATGTTATCACTGATAAAGGTTTAATCTCCAACATCTACAAGCATATACAACTGAATAAAAGAAAAATAAATGAATGATCCAATAAAAAAAATGGGCAACGGACCTAAATAGAATCTTTTCGAAAGAAGACAGAAGGAAGGCCAAGAGACACATGAAAACATGCTCAAAGTCACTAATTACCTGAGAGATGCAAATCAAAACGACAATGTGGTACCATCTCACACCTGTCGGAATGGCTATCATCAACAAGTCAGCAAAAGACAAGTGCTGGTGAGGAGGCAGAGAAAAAGGAACCCTCGTGCACTGCTGGTGGGAATGCAGACTGGTGCGGCCACTGTGGAGAACAGAATGGAGTTTCCTCAAGAAACTAAAAATGGATCTGCCATTTGACCCAGCAATCCCACTCCTAGGAATATATCCCAAGAAGCTAGAAACACCAATCAGAAAGGATATATGCACCCCTATGTTCATAGCAGCACAATTTACAATAGCTAAATTTGGAAACAGCCTAGGTGCCCATCAGCAGAAGACTGGATCAGAAAACTATGGTACCTCTACACAATGGAATACGTACTATGCTGCCATTAAAAAGAAGGAATTCTTACCATTTGCAGCAACCTGAATGGAACTGGAGAGCCTAATGTTAAGTGAAATAAGCCAGTCAATGAAAGAAAAATACCACATGATCTCACTCATTTATGGAGAATAAAGAACATTATAAACTGATGAACAAAAAGATACAGAGGCAGTAAAGCATCAAACAGACTGTCAAATTACAGCGGGAATGTTAAGGAGAGGTGGGGGAGATAAGAGATCAACGGAAGGACTTGTGTGCATGCATATAAGCAGAACCAATGAACATACATACTGGGGGGTGAGGGCATGTATGGGAGTGGGGTGGGGGTGGGGCAATGGGAAGATATGTACTCATGTAATATATTATTTATTATTATTATTATTAATATAACTATAGAAAGCCCAGCTGGAGTGACTCACTGGTTGAGCATTGACCTATGAACCAGGAGGTCACGGTTCGATTCCTGGTCAGGGCACACGCCCGGGTTGCCAGCTCGATCCCCAGTGTGGGGCGTGCAGGAGGCAGCCGATCAATGATTCTCTCTCATCATTGATATTTTTCTCTCTCCCTCCCTTCCTCTCTGAAATCAATAAAATATACTTTTTAAAATATATATATAGATAACTACATCCAGATAAATTTACATGCTTACTTCTACATGGATGTCACACAGCCATGACCACAGGAAATGGCACAGAGACGTCACTTGAGGACAGGCCTGCCCGTCGCATTTCCCCTGGGAGACCAGTGCCGCCGTAAATGTTATCGCCGGTAAAGGTTTAATCTCCAACATCTACAGGCAACCAACCAACCGTGTCTCCCCGCAACCCAGAGCCACTATCTGGACCTGTAACACAGACCGGCCAGTACCACCTTGCCCGCTGGGTCAGGCACCTTGCGATCCGGGGCAGTGCCAGGTACGCTCCCAGTTGCCAAGGTGCCGTAGAAATGGATCACGGGTGGAATGGATCGGTGACACGCCGGGGCTAGGGTTTCCTCGTTGTGTGCGAGGTTCCTGGGGCCCCCTGCTCCGTTATCCCCCAGGAGCGTCCATGCTTCTGCAGCCTCTGAGCTCTCGAGAGAACGGACACCCGTCCTTCCACCAACAGGGCTTTCTGAGCAGACCGCACGGGAGATGGCGGTGCACCAAACCAACCCACAAACAGAAAACAAATAAACACACAAAAACTGTCCTCCTCCGTCATCAGGCCTTTGAGAAACTCCTGGAGAGAGGTAAGAGCTCGAAAACACAAAAAATTCCATATTTCTTTGCCCCAGGGCAGCGGTTCTCAGCCTGTGGGTCGCAACCCCTTTGGGGGTCAAATGACCCTTTCACAGGGGTCGCCTAAGACCATTGGAAAATGCAGATATTTACATCACGATGCATCACAGTAGCAACATTTCATGGTTGGGGGTCACCACCCCATGAGGAACTGCATGCAAGAGTCTCGGCCTTAGGAAGGTTGAGAACCGCTACCCCAGAGGATGTTTTCACTGTCAGCCTGCCAATAAAAACGCCTCCCTCTGACCTCCTTAGGGTGACCTTTACCGGGGCTAATTTGGAGGTAGCACATGGAAAAATAAACACACTCTACCTGGGATTTTTTTTAAAAAAAAGGAAGGAAGAGAGAAAATGCACGCTCAGCGCCAGAATGACCTACGATTGTCTTCGCTATTGGGTCACCATCTATTATTTAAGGTCCTACCTGCGCCGCCAGCACCGCGGCCACTGGCCACACGGAGGCATTTATTTCAGCGGATTGAAACGCAGGGCCCCGGTCTCAGCAGCCGCACGCCGAGCGCTCGGCAGATACAGACCTGCGCACCCAGAACACAGCCCGCATCCTTCATCACAGGACGCTGGGCGGAGACACTGCCCTGGCCCGGCTCGAGATGAACTGTCAACACCCCACACCTTGGCTCTCGAAGATCACCCCGTTCCCCCACCAAGAACAGGAGGAGCCCCCAAAGAGCACCTTACATAACACTGTCACCCAACAAGCCCGGCATCTCACCCCCGTGTCCGCTGGGGGCCGGGTTGGGAGCCCATGTAGGGGCTCCAGGCAGCAGAGAGGATGCCGAGGGGAGGTCACGTTACCTTGGACTCCATCCTGCCTGGGGGGCTGTGGGGGGAGAGCGCGTGGCTAATGATGGTCCCACGCGAGCCCTTCAAAACCCGCTTCCTCTCGCTGGCGTCCGATCCTGCGACGCATGACGCGCAGCAGCGAGGTCTGAGGGGAACCTGGCCCGGGGCGGCGCGGCATTAAAGATTCATCCTGGGGGCCGTGCCTGCTCCCGTGTCCGCCCACCTGTGGCACCCGGGCCGCTGGGGAGCGACGCTAAGAGCCGGAAACCCGACCCGCCTCCAGATTACGTTACAGCCACTGCTGATCTTTGATTAGTCCCCCACATCCCCGACCGGTCGCCATCGAGGAAAGTCCGATCCTCCTGAGCAGTGGTTCTCAACCTTCCTCAGGCCGCGACCCTTTAATACAGTTGCTCACGCTGTGGTGACCCCCAACCATAAAATTATTTCCGTTGCTACTTCATCACTGTCATTTTGCTACTGTTATGAACTGTCATGTAAATATCTGATATGCAGGATGTATTTTCGTTGTTACAAATTGAACATAATTAAAGCATAGGGATTAATCACAAAAACAATGTATAATTATATATTGTGAAATATTTATTTCTAATGACAAAGAAATGAATTTTTTTGTCTTGAATCGTGGTGTAGCATGGGTAACAGTCTTCATAGGACAACAGTAAACTACATGGCTACACTTTGCTACACCGAGGAGCGGTCTGTTGGTTCCTAAGACCATGGGAAATAGGTGTTTTCTGATGGTCTTAGGCGACTCCTGTGAAAGGGTCGTTTGACCCCCAAAGGGGTCGCGACCCACAGGTTGAGGACCACTGCTCCTGAGCAATATATATACACACACACACACACACACACACAAATTCTCCCGACCACTCGGCCTAGACCCCGCACAATTAAACTCCCCTTCCCTAGGAGTTGGCTCCTTTTTGGAAAAGTTTATGTCCTCAAACTGCAAGAAAGCAAGTCCACTGGCAGCCTGAAGGTTCATAGCAAAGGGCCGCCCGCTCTCCCAGGTTCCCTTCCTGTTCATTCTGTGAGTGTTGATCTTCAGATGCAAAAACAGCCCGGGCGTGCGTGTACGCATCGACAAGTTGCAAGGTTGCCCTGGCTGGCGTGGCTCAGTTGCTTGAGCATCAGTCCTGTGCACCCAACAGTCACCGGTTCAATACCCGGTCAGGGCACTGGGACAGGCTGTGGTCAATCCCTGGTTGGGGGAGCGTGCAGGAGGCAACCGGTCAATGTGTCTCTCTCTCACATCGATGTTTCTCTCCGTCTCTTCCTCCCCCTTCCACTCTCTCTACAACTGAAAATAAGTCAGTGACGCCCTAGCTGGCTTGGCTCACTGGATACAGCGTTGGCCTGTGGACTGAAGGGTCCCAGGTTCGATTCCGGGTCAAGGGCACATGCCTGGGTTGCAGGCTTGATCCCCAGTGGGGGGCGTGCAGGAGGCAGCCGATCCAGGATTCTCTCTCAGCATGGATGTTTAACCTCTCTCTCCTCCTCCCTTCCTCTCTGAGATCAATACAGAAATATATATATATTTTTTAAAAATAAGTCAGTGGGCAACTATCCTCAGGTGAGAATGAACAAATAACAATAATAATAATAAAGCCTTCCATAAGAGGCCAAGCAAGTAACAGCTTCTAGAATTCTCCTTCCAAGATGGTCTGCTTTGCTCACACGCTCTTGGCTCTTGGCCCAGACCCAGACTTGGAGTCTCAATGGGAGAGGGCCCACACTGGATCTCAGAATTCCCACCTCCGGTGGGAACCAGTTCTCGAAAAGCCGTGGGAGAAGGAATCACTTCCCAATCTGAGATCTTCGACGACCGAAAACTCTAACAACCAATAGCAGAGACAGGCGCTCCGGCGGATTTCCCCAAACGGAGATCCTCCTCCTCCAGGAGAGCAGAAAACAACAGAAGACGGGGATACCGGCAGGCTGGCCATTCGGACACACAGAAGCGTACGTTCCGGGCAGGGCTGTCTCTTTGAGACTCAATTAGAATCGTTAGCGGGAATGTGTGACTCGAGTTGGGGACGATGTATCCATGGCATAACGCCATGCCCAAGGCCGCCTTTAAAGACTCGGAGTTGAGTAATCTATCAAATGGTGTCCAATGTTGTGATAGTCACTGATTTTGAAAGAAACCCCTACACCTACTCCTCACAAGCTTAACAAAAAAAGAAGAAGAAGAAGAAGCATCCTCTGAGATAAATGGGCATGGCCGATTCCACGGTGACTGGTGGGTTAGCACCCCCAGGGGACAGCCCTCCACCAACCGAGAGCCGGCGGGGCGACGTTCTAGAAACCCTACCAGGCAGCTTCCCGTTGAACTGGCGAGCCAACGTCCAAGCCCGATCGGCACGGAACTGGGTGGCGTTTTGTTCTCCCAACCGCGGGCCCCAATTAAAAATAATGAGGCCCGTCTCCAGCCGCCAGACCCCATTAGAGATAATGAGGACGGAGCGCTCCCGAAATAGATGCATTTTTCTCCGACAGACGAACTGGGACAGGGGGTCTCGGCAGGGTCATCGGGATCGGCCCGGCCACAAAGCCTGGGTCACCCGGGCCTAAGAAATCCTCACAAACTCCGTTAGCAAGGAAGGAAGTGGGGGTAACCCCGCACGACGGGCACCCACCCGCCCCTTCCACTCCTCCCCAGGCCGAGACAGCTTCCCCCTGAGACCCACAAGGAACTCCCTACAACTCAGTAGCAAAAAAGAAGGTAAAAGGCAAAGGACCAGAATAAATATTTTTCCTAAAGGAGATTTACGAATGACCAACAACAGGTAGACGAAAATGTGTTTGTTCTACATCATGAATCGGCAGGGAAATATGCAAATCAAGACACAGGGAGGTACTACCTCGCCCTTGCAGGGCTGTCTATTAGCCAAGAAGACAGGAGGTACCAAGTGTTGGTGAAAATATGGAGAAAGGGGACCTGGTGCCTTTTTCATGGTAAGCAAAGGTTTTCCTAATTTCCAAAGCCAACACTCATCTTGTGTAAACGAAACAAAGGAAAAAAAAAAGTTATTCTGGCTAAAACCAACCAACCAACCAAAATACCATCTTCAGCATTGCTGTGTCCAGTTCAGTCGTGTTACGTGTGTTCGCGTTGTTGCCCGACAGATCTGGAATTTTTCTATCTTTCACAATGGAAATTGTACCCACAGACACGCAGGAACAGGGACCAGTCAGAAGGCATCGCTAGGTTACCCCGAGAGCCTTACCAGCGGCCGTCTGAGCAACGCAGGCGGTAAAACCTTCAGGGAGGGTCATTCATGGGTCCGACAGCCAGGATGCGGGCCTTCCCACTCAGCTGGCCCCCCGCGGCCACAAACCCCTGGGTTTAGGAAAAGCAAAGCCAGGGTGGGGTGCAAACGCCCCAAAGCAAGCCAGTTTCTCCCGTCAGACGTAGACAGACGCCCGCCTGCACTCTTAGGAGCACCATCCCAGAGCAGTGCTGGGAAAAGGACTCTTTAGAATAAACAGCTCCTTTCTTTTTTTTTAATATATTAATTTTTTTCAGAGTGGAAGGGACATAGAAGCATCGATGAGAGAGAGAGACATCAATCAGCCGCCTCCTGCATACCTTCCACTGGGGATGTGCCCTCAACCAAGATAAACGCCCCCGACCAGAACCGAACCTGGGTGACGCTCTATCCACTAAGCCAAACCGGTTTCGGCTAAACAGCTTCTTTAGATCAAGATTGTCTCACTTTTGAGAAACAGGCCCTAAACAGCCAAAACAATTGTGTTCCATTCTTTTTTCTTTTTTCTCCTTGTTTTAATTGATTTCAGAGAGGAAGCAAGAGGGAGAGAGAGAAACATCGGCTGCCTCCTGTACACCCCCCACTGGGAATTGAGCCCTTGACTGGAATCGCACCTGGGACCCTTCAGTCCGAGGGCTGGTGCTCTACCCACTGAGCCAGACCAGCCAGGGCCACTGTGTTCAATTCCCTTCAAGCAGCCCAGCCTTTGGGTTTTCTTTGGAGACAATCAATTCTGGTTGGAAAAGCTCTTTCTTTCCCTTTCCTTCTGAAAGCAGGACGATCTTTGGGTGTATATTGAGGTTGCATGTCAACCTCAATTAGCGTTGAAATGGCTAGTCTTGGGTTTAAAATTTCAGTGTGCAATTATTTTTTTCAAATAAAGTGTATAAACATTTATATCCATATAAATAACATACTAGTAAGTATTTGCTTAGTTCGGAGTCCTAGGCCCACTCCGGCTGCTCCCTGGCTGTGCTACGGTCTGTATTCGAGACTTTGCCATTTTTATTCTCCAAGTTGAGTCTGTCATGGGCTTTTTGGGAATGATGGCTTCGAGAAATGACGATTTCAAAATCAGGGGCATGGTTCTTTTTTATTTCAGGTGCAGATGCATTCCTAATTCATAGACCCCACCTCCCTCTGCCTCTCCAGCCCCCAGCCCAGCCGATGACTTCCTGGTGGTGAGTGAGCAGCAGATACCGGTTTCGATAACGAGCTCTCTCTCCACCGGGCACGTCTGTCCGGCCCATGTCGGAGCCGTGCTTGGGAGCCAGTTCTGATGCCGGGTGGAAGGGCTGGGCCGAGGACACGGGAGAACACGCCTGCGTGGGCCCTGGCGGGTTTCAGCACGCAGGAGGCGCTGCAGCCGCTCCCAGAGGGGCGGCGGTGAAAAGGGGACACATCCTCGGGGGCCCGAGTGGCCCGAACAAGTCAGGCGCTAGGACCTCCCCCGTCCCCTCCGGCCCGAACGGGGGAGGTCTTTTTGTCCGTTACACCCAGGCATGTAATCAGCGATTGTTCCCATTGTGAGGCCCAGATTCACCATCTGTACGCTCCAAAGGGCCGGGGATTGTGAGGGCCCCGGCCCGATGGGATTAATCTGCAATTTCACACCGAGTGATTTTTAAGGATAATTTGTTACAACGATACAACGTTACCATTCCCAAAACAAACAGCCGGGACTGTCACCTTTGCAGAGGGGACGTGTGTCCAGGGAGCGCTACCCTGGGACGAGAGTCTGTGTGGTTGTTTTTTATCTTCACTGCACTTTAGACGCAAATGGAGAGAGATATTGGGGCGGCAGGCGGGGGGAAAGGGGGAGGAACCCCAATCCAGAACCTTGGGAAGGGGGTCTTTGGGAAAAAAGCACGTTGCTTTTGACTGTTGGGGTGCAGGAACTGCAAGTACAGTCGTGATCGGGTGAATTCTCTGAGCAGGGTTTTGGGTGTCTGTGTGTTTTAAATATTTTATTGATTTTTTACGGAGAGGAAGGGAGAGGGATAGAGAGCTAGAAACATCAATGAGAGAGAGACATCGATCAGCCGCCTCCTACACGGCCCCCACAACCAGGAGATGTGCCCGCAACCAGGATACATGCCCTTGACTGGAATCGAACCTGGGACCTCTCAGTCCGCAGGCCAAGGCTCTCTCCACTGAGCCAAACTGGTTTCTGTGTGTGTGTGTGTGTGTGTGTGTGTGTGTGTGTGTGTGTTTTAATACATTTTTATTCATTTCCTAGAGGAAGGGAGAGGACATCAGAAGAGACCACAACCCGGCATGTGCCTTTGGCCAGAATCGAACCCAGGACCCTTCAGTGCACAGGCTGACACTCTGTCCACCAAGCCAAACCAGCGGGGCAGTGTTTTAAAACCACTCCGGGTGGGTGGCTCGGGGTTTGCAGGATAAAGCTGCTTGCCGTGGAAAAAAAATTAGGGTCTAGATTCTTTGCTGGGCAAAGACCTGGTAAAGGCCTTTTTGTGGACAAAGGAGGAGCCCCCAGATCGGCCCGGGCTGGCTGGAAGCGCACGAGGAATTTATTCCTTGATCATAAGGCTCCCTTCGCGTGTGAGGCAGAAAATCAACTTCCTCTTCTCAAGAGAAAGGCTTCATCGGCACGGAAAGACCGGGTCCTCAGGTCCGAACCACCAGCCGCATGGCCACGTGCAGAGATGAGCCCACCATCCCGGGTTGAGCATTTTTACACGAAAGGGAGGGGTCGGGGGGACCGGAAAGAAGTCACGTTCTCCATAAACAAAGGGGGGATGGGAAGGTGGGGGGGGCAGCTCCCAGAGAGGCACCATCAGCAAACACGCGGCCACCCCGGTGAACTGGCCGCGGGCAGCGGATTGGAAAATTCGTGTGCTAGTAGGACGTGGGGGCTCCCGGGGTTCCAGCAGGCCTGGCTGCTCTCCCTTTGGGATCGGGGGGGAATAGCCACCTGGAAATTCATCCTAAATTCCGACAGATTGACAGGCATGTGAGGGGCCTCTTGTCAGAGCTGGTCCACAGCTATGGACAGGTTGTGTGTCCTCTCTCTCCCCACCCCCCACCCCCCACCTCCCTGGCTTCCTTCCCTCCTGTCAGACGTTGGACTTGAGAGCATCTCAGAACCTTTTTCTCATCACCGTCTCAGTTTATGACACAACAGGTATCCCTATCATCCACAGGGATGACTCCAGGCCCGGCCTGTGGGCTCAGTTGGTCAGGCATCGTCCTGGGCACTGAAAGTTTGCTGGTTCGAGTCCCGGTCAGGGCACATGCCCGGGTTGCAGGCTCAGCTGATGTTCTGCTTCCACATCGTGGCTTATCTCCCCTCAAAAATAGTAATCAAATAAAATAAGATCAATAAAAGTATTTTTTAAAGTCACCCATCCTTTTTTTTAAAAAAGTAATAACGATGAATTTCAAGAGACAGTCAACCAAAGACCTTGTATGCATATATATATATGCATACCCCATGAACTCAGACAATAGGGTAGTAAAGGCCTAGTCAGGGCATGGGGACCGGCTGGAAGGGGGGTGAATGGGGGGGGGGGAAGGGAGGACATAGGTAATACTTTCAACAATCAGGAATTATTTTTTTAATTGGCTATTTATATCCATGAGCGTGGCACTGAAGTTCAAGGATGGGACGCAGAATACCAGGCGTGGAATTCCGGCGTTAGGTGAGGCGAATCAACTCTGGTTTGTGAATCCTCTACACCTGTGTTCCTTCCCTGCTGGGTCAACGTTACCTGTACCAGCAGACGAGACAGGCCGTCTAATTGTTAGAAAGGTGTTCCCCATACCGACCAGTTAAATGGAATCTACAACTGGTGATGTCGGCTCCGTTTTGTGGTGTCACAAACCAAAATAAGCCTCTGCTTTTTCTTTTACACACACACACACACACACACACACACACTCCTCAAAATTTAAAACAACAACAACCCTTTTTCATGAAGCAAAACCTGTACCTGTTGCCCAAACTGACCGCCCCCCAGACGAGGTCATTACAAAGGGAGGGAGAAAGACAGTTTTTTTTTTGGGGGGGGACAAAAGCTCCTGCGAGTGCTCAGTGCATACTCAGGGGCCCACACTCTTGAATGGGGTTCGTTTTCTGAACCTGTAGCCTCCTTTCTGAGAACAAGACAACGTTCGAACCGGGCAGAGGCAGGAGAACATCAAAAATCCCAACCCTGACAGTGTTCCCTCGCTGGGGACACCCAAGGGCGGAGCACCCTTTTAGGAAGTAAGATGTGTGGCGATCCCAAGTGGCCACTCCTCCACCAAGGCGCTGCCAAAGAGAGTCACCATGCACCCATCAGCCATGCTAGCCGAGCAACGGGGATCAGGGACCAGGACCCCCCCGGGAGCAATGAATTCCGTGCCCCCGTCCCTAGAAGCTGTGTCCCACCTCACACGGTGGTTTCACGGGGCTCAGAACCTCCCATCGTAAGGAGCCAGGATCAGAAATCACTTTTTAGAGGAGGCACGAAACTTGGCACACGAATACTGGGTAAGCTTTCCATTGAGAACTTTTTTTTTAAATTTGTTTTTATTACTGATTCAAGAGAGGGAGAGAGAGAAACATCAGTGATGAGAATCATGGATCGCCAGCCTCCTGCACGCCCCACACTGGGGATCGAGCCCACAACCCGGGGATGTGCCCTGACCTGGAATCGAACGATGACCTCCTGGTTCATAGGTCGACGCTCAACCACTGAGCCACGCTGGCCAGGCTGTTGAGAACTTCCTTATTTAAAAAAATTCCACTTCACTAGTTTTTAGCAATTGACAAAGAAAAAAAAAAAGAAATTAAACCTGTTAACCTGCAGAGTATCTGTTATATGCCAGACACAGCCCAGGGGACTGTGGCCGAGAGAGGGGTGTTCTAGTTAAACATTCATGGAAAGTCCCTTGGATAGTTCTGCTTCGTAAACATGGCCTCCAGCTCTCTATACCAGTCAGTGGTCAGCAGGGAAGAAAGAGAACTGTGTTGCCCCGGCTGGCGTGGCTCAGTAGCTGAGCGTCGACCTATGAACCAGGAGGTCATGCTTCGATTCCAGGTCCAGGCACATGCCCAGGTTGCAGGCTGGATCCCCAGTTGGGGGTGTGCAGGAGGCAGCCCATCCATGATTCTCTCTCCTCAGTGATGTTTCTTTCTCTCCTTCTGCCTTCCTCTCTGAAACCAATAGAACAATTTTTAAAGAGACTTTTTTTTTTTTTTTTGCTACAAATCATATACAATCGGTTCCCTCCTCATTACCAGAACATCACAACAAGAAGCAAGGTCAGGAGCTTAGGAAAACGGAGACATGTGTCTGGCCTGTGATAATAATCAAGCTTCTTATCCAACAAAACCTGCCTTAAACTACATGAGCTAGTTTTTAACCTCACAACACAAACACCGTGCCTACACAATGCATCCGGAGGACTGGTCTCCCCACTTATAACCGAGCTGTTTTCGGCGCATCCTCAACATGGTAACATGTTTCTGGCAAAGCCACAGCTACCCTCGCTCCGAACAGACCTGGCAGATAACCAGACCGCTCAGCTAACGACCAACATTTCAGAAACACGGGCCCAGACCCTAGCTTCTTCCCCTCCATCCACCCGCAGAGCAAACAGAAAAGCCGAATACTCATGGCTGTCGCTTCCTGCCGCAGAGCCTGGTGACGTGGGTCTCTGTCCGGCCTCGTGGGAATCCTGCGGGCAGCCACGCTACCACTTCTGCAAACCCGGGACCCCTCTGAGGCCCTGCGCCGCCAGAAGCAAATGCCGTGTCGCTCTTTAGGTAGCTGGGGCCACAGGTGAGCTTCGCCTGCTTTAATGAACAAAGAAAAAAGGGGGTCGGCCATCTTCACTTCAGCACGGGGATCGCCCGGCACAGGTGCCCACACTTACTGGATCCCGGGACCACTTGAGACGCTGGTTTAAAAACAAAGGATCTCCGAGGAGCGTTTGAGATCTTGCTTCCCCGCAGTCGTCACCAGTTTGGTCCAAATAAAACTCTCATAAAATGTCTCTGTGGGTGTCAGGAGACAGAAGTTGCAGGATTTCTGGAAGATGGCCCATCATGGCCTCACGTGACCCTTTTGTTGATTCCTCTCACCTGATGGGTCTGTCTCTCTAATTGCAGGTTCGTTAACTTCACCTATCAGTGTCTCCCAGGAAATGTTACTTGCCAAACAACATTTTTTTTTATGGGGGAGGGGAGATGTGCATGGATTTTCTTTGCCTTTTTTTTTTTTCTTGCTGGAAAGTCTTTGGAATAGGATGGATTGCTTTGATCCATCTATGCTTGAAAAGGGACTCGTGGATCTACCGCTTGATACTGACAGCAAACATCTGAGCCAGCCACTCCGACACAACCAACACGCTCCAAATGAATGAGAAATAAATAAGTAAATGAATAAATATGGATTCTCAGCTCTTTTTTTTATGGTTCTGATTGCACCCTCGGTGACTTACACAATGCAGCAGGCGTGAGGACACCATACGTTTATAAAAGGGGGGTAGGGGGATACGGGACTCTAACAAAAGAAGGGTTTCTGCTAAGATACCTGGGTTTTCTGATTGACTCTGTAACAGTAAATGTTTGAGGGGCAATATTTGCACCACCCAATCCCGAAGCAAAGCACTCAAAACCTCAATCTTCCGTGAAATCATCGCGCTTGCCAGCCAACATTCCAAAGGGGCTGCTGAGGGTTGCCTAGAACATCCTGCATCTCTCTCTCTTTAAAAAAAAAAACAAAAATAAAAATAATGGAGGGGTCCTGGCTCTTCTTTTCCATAGGACATGTGTCTGCAGAACCCACCGACGGAAGGCCTTTTATTTGGAAAGCTGTATGGGCTCCCTCAGCTTTCAGGAGAAAGACTTTCTTTCCAAACTCTTCTAAAGATACAAAACGATCACGTCAGGCAGGGCGCTGTCGCTGCCGGCGAAGGAGGTTATCAAGTCGCCCCGTTTACTTACAACTCCATTAAAGATTAAAAGAAATAAAGCCAAATGCTTTGAATCCCTACCTCCGTGCAACTGAACCGGGGAATTAATTACAGGCCGGTCATCCGGGGACATGGGAGGCACTGTAAACCACCTTTATAAAAAGGGCAAAATGTACATATATGCAGGTGGGCGAGAGATGAAAAGATGAGAAAGTTTCATCGGGACCATTACCTTAACTAACATCTGTAAATGACTTCTCCTGATCCTCCACCACCCCCCTTCATTCCCTGTCCCCCCACCCCACCCCCTAAAGAATGCAAGCTGATCTGGGCCGCTCCTGGCCTAGAAGAAAGGAGGAAGGGCGGCCAGGTGCTACCAGAAAAACCATTCAGGACGTGGACCAGCGCCAGGGGACTGGATGGAAAATGAAATCCGGGCACAGCCAGGCCAGGGAGCCTCAGCTCCTGGCTGAACTCAAACCCCAGAGGCTAGAGATGCGTTCTCCTTGCCGCTGTAGGAACCCTAAGGCCAGGATACATCTCCGAAACCCCTAGAAGCCTCCATGCTGGGGGCTGGTGACCCCACAGGCAGGCGGCACCTGCTCGCCTCGCTCCCTGGGCCCCCCCTCATTAGGGCCCAGAGCTTCCATTTCCCCATGGGCCAAAAGGGGGGACCCTCTTAGCTGCTAAGGCTGGCCGGTGCAAAGAACAGCCGAGGCTGCAGAAATACATGCATCAATAAAAGGTGATGATTCTTGCTGTTTGCACGGTGGCAACTTATTCCAACAGGGGCTCCGGGGTGAGAGAGGGGTCCGGAAATGCAAACTTTTTTGGGGGGGGATCCAACGCCCCGCGCCTCCCCAGGGCACCGGGGAGACCTTTGTGCGCGCGGCGCTGCGCTGCGCTCCGCCCCACCCGCGCGCTCCGCGCCACCTTTCCCGCGGCGGCGGCCGGGCGGGCGGGGCGGCCGGCGGCGCGGGCCCCGCAGCCGGGAGGGCGGGAGCCCCCAACGGCTCCCCGGACCCCGGAGCAGCGCAGCCTCCGCCGGCCGCCGCTGCGGGATCGGGGCGCGCGCTGCGGGCCAACTCACTCTCCGCGCGGGGCCAGGGGGGCGCAACGCGCAGACCTGGGGCGCCCCCCCCGCGCCCCCCGCGCGCCCAGCCGGCCCGGCCCCCCTTGGCCGCCCCGGCAGGTGGAGGCGCCCCGCGCCCCGCGGTCCCCTCCCGCGCTGCGCGCCCGCCCGCCCGGGCGCAACTTTCTTAAAGGGACAGGTGGCCGGAATCCGCTCTACCTGCGGCCCCGGCTCGGCCTCCTGGCCTGGTCCCCCACCCCCACCCCCCCGCTTTAGGGGGAGAAAGAAAGAAGGTTGCAATCTCTCCATCGGTGACAGTTGCCAGTTTTAATGCACCCCGCGTCCTTTGGCCACGAAATAATTCTTTTGACCTAAATCGCTCCTGCAAGGCAAGCTCGCAGGCATGTAGTGGCTGCCCCCGTGGGCCAACTTGGAGGAAGAGGGGGGGGGGTGTCCCTACCCTGGCGCCCCCACCCCACCTGGAGCCCCCGAGGCGTGCCAGGCTGGCCGCTGCCGGGAGACGCCGCCGGCTGTGCAATCCCCTTGACCCTGCCCGGTAACTGACCCTCGGGGGGCGGGGGGGGGGGTGGGGGGGGGGGAAAGAAGACCCCCCGCGGGGCTACTGCGCATGCTCTGAGCTGGACAGCTCCAGAGAGGGAAATTTAAAAACGGTTCTTGGGCTGCGACGGGCGGCGAGCAAATTGCAGGAGGCGAGGGGCGAGCGCGAGGGAGTCCCCCTCGGGAAGCCTCGCCCAGCCCCCGGAGCGCGGGTCGCGGCGGCCCCCCGGCGAGGACTGGCTGCAGGTACCGCCGTGCAGGGTCGGCTTTGCCCCCTCCTCCTCCCCCCGGGGAAGCGCCCGGCATCGCATTTCCAGGGCGGAGACCCAGGGTGCAGGGGGCTGGCGGGGGGGCGGCTGCCTTATTCCGCTCTGTTTCTTTATTTTATTTTTATTTTTGTGCCCTTCCTGGGAATCCCGGGCTGACTTTGGGGGCGCATCTGAGAGGCTTTGGGGAGGGGAGGGGGTTTCTGTGCACATTGCAGGCTTTGAGGTGGAGACCTTGGAGGAAAGATGTCTTTTCTTAGAGGCGGTTTGGGGTTGAAGGCAGCGGTGGGGTGGGGGCTGGACTGGCTTTGGGACCCGGGCAGGTGGCATTGCTGCAGGCGTCTCCGGGGCGCCGGGGAGGATGAGTCCTTTTGCAAGTGGGGACTGGGCTCCCCTAGAGCGGCAGGCTCGGTACACCCCGTTGTCCTCTCTGGCTTTCTGTTTTCAAAGCGATCGTAGCTGCGTGCGGTTGCAAAGGTATATAGGCTTGGAAAGCAACCGGGGTTTTCTGGCTTCTGTTTTGCGAGTCCACATTTTCCCAAATCTTGACATTGAGACTCCTAGAGAGTCTCCCTCTGCCCTTCCCCCATTCGCTTGAAAGAACCTGGAATTCCATTCCATTCTCTTCCTTCGCTTCTAAAAAACCCTGTAGAATTGCCCTGGGAACGTGACCTGGGACGCCCAGGAATCCCTCTAGCACTTTTTTTTCTTTCTCATTCTCTCTCTCTCTCTCTCTCTCTCTCTCTCTCTCTCTCTCTCTCTCT
>JAAGEH010000417.1:25109720-25183797 GCA_011751065.1 Lasiurus cinereus
TCTCTCTCTCTCTCTCTCTCTCTCTCTCTCTCTCTCTCTCTCTCTCTCTCAAGTGTACTGTGGGTTGTTTGAGCTCCATCCTTCGGAACTGTGGGAAACCTATGGTTTCTGCCCTGGCCACGTCGTTTTGCTCACGGCAGCTTTGTTTTCTGCTTGTCTTTTCTCCAAGGAGATGATAGCAACTGACATCTCGTCCATGATGTCAGGAATCACTCGAAACTCAGGCCCGAGTCTTCGCCCCCCTCCGCAGGAATACAGGTGAGGGCTTCTGCCAGGACGAAGGGCACGTTGTACCATGGCTTAAGGGGTGCGTGCGCTGCTGACGGTTCCGGAAAACCACGGGTCCGTTGATTTGTGGGGTTCCATAGGAGAGCTAGAACGTTCTGATGTCAAGGGAGGGGGGTGTCTCTCTGAGGGCGTGGAGCTGCTGGTCCGGGGCAGCGGCATCTCTGAATGCCTGTGGTCCTTTGTCCTTTCCAAGAGAAACCCTTGCCTGGTTGAGAGAGAGACCGGGCATCCTGGCGCATGTTAAGATGACAAAAGCAGCTATGATTCCTCTCTGGTGGCCCTAACAGGGCTCCAGGAAATGCCCCCCTCCCCCCCAAACTGGCGTTTGGCTTCCATCCTCCTCGGGACACTGCTGGGTTCGAAGCCCAGCTGAGTGACCTTGGACAAGTCCCTTGCCCTCTCTGGGCCTTGTTTCCTCGCCGGTGAAAGGCTGCTCTTGAATTTGATGGTCTTAAGGTCCCTTCCAGGGCTCCTGTATGTGAAGGATAAAATGAGATGGAGACGGAGGCCAAAAGACATGACTTCTTGAGACGGGATGAAGGGAGATGCAGGCGGGGGTGTGAAGGTGGGTGTGGGGGGGACTTCATCTTTTTCTCTTCAAACCTCAGGCCTCGAAAGGCCTGTCGGTGGGTCCGCTAGTCCAGCCCCTTCTTTTACAGATGGGGAAACTGAGGCCAAGAGAGGGGAAGGGGCTTGTCCAAGGCCACACAGCAAATGGGGGGGATTGGAATAAAAAGGGAAGGACCTGGAGGTTCCCCCCTCCCCCACAGCCTTGCTCCCTTGAGCTCTGAGAGGCCTGACATGGTTCCCAGCCCCACCCCCATGGCAAGCAGCGTGCCCAAGGGATGGAGCGGGAGCAGGACAGGGGCCGCCGGCCTGAGACGAGCAGGCTGTCTCCTCACGTCCCCCCTCTGCCTCCAGAGCCCTGTGGGGAAGACCATGGCCCTCGATGGGCGGGAGGCGGCTCCCTGAGGGCTGAGGGCCTGGAGCCTGCTTTCGGACACCCAGCTGAGGCACACATGCAAATGCATGTTTGCTGGGAGCCGGCTGTGTGCGGAGCTGCGGCCCCGGATGTGGGCTCGGCACACAGCCATGGGTAAGCACCTGCTATATGCCGGCCCCTCCCTCCCCATCACTCACTCCGGCCTCGGACGCTGCTTTGATGGGTCCCATTGGACAGGTGGGGAAACTGAGGCCCAGGGAAATGAAAGGGCCCTTCCCAGGGTCCTACCACCAAAGGCGCCCGAGGGTTTAAACAATGGCAGGTGGGGGGGAGGGGGCGCCCCAGGGCTGCGAGTTTGGGCTCCGGGGCCCGTTAGAATCCCAGCTCCTCTGGCTTCCTGGAGCTCTCTGCGCCTCCGTTTCCTCCTCCATAAAATGGGGGCAGAAATAGCACCCCCTACACGGAGTTGTTGTAAAGATTACACAACAGGTTCTGACTCCGCCGTTAACTTTCCTTGGGAAAATGGGTGCCCGGCCTTGGGGTTCGCATGGATTCGGGGTTGTTTTCTCATGTGGAATAACTAGCATGTCCAGAAGGCAGAATGACATCCTCCTCCTCCTCATCATCATCATCATCATCACCACTGGTGGTTTCTTAACCCTTATCACCTGCCTGACCTGGGCCACAGTGCCCCCATCCAATCAGCACTATTGCGCCCATTTGGCAGATGCGGACACCAAGGCCAGACCAGGGTAAATGGCTTCACAGGATGAGGCTGTTAGTACGGGCACAGTGAGGATCAGAACCTGAGGCTGTGGCACCGAAGGGTTTGTGGCTGCCACCCCCACCCCCATTGGTGAGAGCACAGGTGCTGGAACAGAATGCGTTGCCACCTCCCAGCTGTGTGACCCTGGGCAAGTCACTGGCCCTCTCTGGCCCTCAGTTTCCTCACCTGCGCGGCGGAGCAAGGAGAACCCAGTTCGCAGGTTCTTAGGAGGCTCTGGGCCTCCATGCAGAGGAGGTGTTTAGCCGGGCCTGGGGCGGAGGGGAAATTTTTATGAGCATACAGCACCTGCCTCCCCCCTGCCGCTCCCCATTTCCAACGAACCCCACGTCCCCTGCATAATGGCCCTCGAGAGGGTGAGGGGCTTCTCCTGCCGCCTCTGCGGCCTCCGAGCGCGGCTCCAAGGACCGCTAAGGGCTGCGGCTCCAGCCTGGCTCCACGCAGCCGTCTGCCCCGCATCCCTGGGGGCCCCGTTCGGCCGTTAACTCTCAATGGTTGTGTTCAGGGAGGTGGGGGGGATGGGCAGCAGCTGGAGGCGGCCGCCCTGTCCCCGGGGAGCTGTCGGGAGTCAGTGGCCGGGCCTAGTCTCCCCGCCTGCGGCCCGGTGGCCGGGGGCCAGGGGTTGGGGCAGCCCTGACCTCCCAGGCAACGGCAAACAGCTTGTGCTCAACGGTGGTTAGCTGCTCCCCCCAGCCTGTCCCCCAACTCCCGGCTCAAAACCCCCTCTTAGAAATGCTAAGAAATAGTTATTAAGCACCTACTATGTGCCGGGCACCTGCTAAGCTCCTTCGCAAGTGCACCATCCCCTTTCATCTTAGGGTAACAACCGTGAGGCAGGCTCTGGCATTATCCCAGCTTCTGGACAAGGAGGCGGGGTGGCCCCGAACCGGGGCTCGCCCCAAGGCCTGCTGTGCTCAGGAAGGGGCCGGACCACAGAGGTTAGCCGCCTGTCTCAAGCTCTGGAGTTTATTCTGGAGGTCAAGTCCAACAACCCGCTTTTACAGCCTGGGAAACGGAGGCCAGAGAGGCGAGAGAAGGCTGGCTGCTGGCTCCTCGGGCCTCACCCCCTCCTAGGACCCTGCCAGGCCCGCCTCCCAGAAATTAGTGGCCTCGGGCAAAACCCCTTCTTGTGGGACGATGTTTTCTCCTCTGTGAACACAGCTCGGGGCTCACAATAGATACTAATACATCCTCACTGGGTGGGTGGGTGGCTGGGTGGGTGGATGGGTGAGTGGGTAGGTGGGTGAGTGGATGGATGGATGGATGGATGGGTGGGTGGATGGCTGGGTGGATGGATTGGTGAGTGAGTGGATGGGTGGGTGGGTGAGTGGATGGGTGGATGGCTGAGTGGATGGCTGGGTGGGTGATTGTCGTGTGAGATATAACATCCATGGAAATGCGGGGAGGCTATATGCTCATGATGACTACATCCTGTTGCATGGACCAGACAGGCAGACAACACCTGCCTTTCCTCCAGCCTCCCCCCCCATCCACCAGCTCTGTATGGCGATGGTTAATCCCTCGACAGTGTACCCCCCACCTCTCCCCCAATCGGTTGTAACCTTGCAGAGGGTATGGGCTCCATCTGTCAGGGGCGGGACCATCCCAACATCCTTACAATCCTTCACCCTCCTGGTGCCCGAACAGCTCAGTCTACACTGTAGGCAAGAAAGAGGGCAGCCTTGCTGAGGTCTAGCCCTCCTTCGGGGTCCCGTGGTTCCACCCCAGAAACACACGTACACACACACACACACACACACACACACACACGTGTCCCAAGCCAAGTTCTAGAAAGGGAAGGTTCTCTTTCCCTAACTCCTGACGGAATCATGTCACATTGTGCTCCCTCTCGGCCCAGTTGGGCATTTCTGCCCTCGCCTCTGAGTTCCTGTTTCCTGGAAACGGCCACAAGAGATATGCTGGCTAAATAAACGCCCCTGTGAAATGCTTAATCCCTTCCGTGTCAAGGTTGAACTGGGACCAAGAGCAGTTGGGCCTCACCCCCTCTGATCCTCACTGGGCCCGTACTAACGGCAGGGTCCTGGGAGGGGGTGAGGTGGGTGGATGGGTGAGTGGGTAGGTGGGTGAGTGGATGGGTGGATGGATGGATGGGTGATGTAAGGGTTTCTTACCAGCCACATCTGGAGGAGGCCGGTGAGGGTTCTTGTAACCGGCGTGGAGGTGCCGTCCCAGGAAGGGAGGGGTGTCTGACCGCCTAGTGACAGTCCTTTCTGGACACCTCCCTTTCAGGGACCATGAAAGGAAAGAGGAGAGAGCGCAGTGAGGAGGAAGGAAGAATCACGGTCTGAGTGCCATCTGATCTGCTGATCTGCCCTCTGTAGTGGGAATCATCGTTATGAACCCATTTTACAGATGAGGAAACTGAGGTGCAGGGAGGGGAAGCAACGTGGTCCCACAGCTACAAAGGGGTGGACGTGGGATTTGTACCCCGAGCAGATGTTCCTCCTAAGGCTCAATTGCTAGATCAACTCTAAGGAACCCCAAGATAGGAAATGAAGGGGCCCAGGTCGCCTCGGTGGACAAATATCTGGGAGAGGATGGCAGCCTGGACTGGTGTCCTCTGAGTCTGTATGCAGGTGTATGTGGAGCTCAGAGGACTGGCAGGAAGGTGGGCCCGCTGGAAAGGGGTCTCCAGGGCAGGAGTTTGGTCTGCCTCCCGGAACGGGGCCTGGCAGGTAGAAACGGAGGCTCCTCCCGTCCTCCAAACAAACAGCCTGTAAGTTGGGGAGAGCTGTAAGCACCCCCATTTAACAGATGAGCAAACCGAGGCTCAGAGAGGCAGATGACGCCTGACAGGGCGCCCAGCTGCTAAGTAGCCGGGTGGGATTCAAAGTCAGGCCCGGCCGACCCCAGAGCCCACACTCATAACTGCGGCCCAAACGCCACAGAGAGAACAATGCGGGGGGGACGTGGCCCGAGCCCCCCCCAGCCGAGATGGGCTCACGCAGGGCCTGGGCCGGGCCTTCTGCGGAGCCGGAGCCCGCTGAGCAAACCGGGGCTCCCAGGAACATGCTGACAGCACCCAGGCTGTGGCCCTTGGGGGGCCGCTGGCTGCCTTCCACCCGGTGACAGGTGATGCTGGTGTAGGTTTTCCCAGGGGGCCACCTGGCTCCTGACCAGGCCTGCCCCCCATTCCACACCCCTCGGCATCCCCCCATTTCCCAGGGGGCCTTGCAGGCTGTGGGTCCCGTGGACGGCCGTGCAGAGATGGAAGGGACTTAACCCCTTGAGTTCCGGCTGGGGAAACTGAGGCCTGGGGGGAAGGCAGGTGGGAGGTGCTGGGGAGGTCGCTGGGGCCGCTGCCAGGAGGCAGCTGAAGCTTTCCTATCAGGGAAAGGGGCGATGCTGCCCCCTAGGGGTGTGTGTGTGTGTGTGTGTGTGTGTGTGTGTGTGTGTGTGTGAGAGAGAGAGAGAGAGAGAGAGAGAGAGTTTTAAAAAGGGAAAGGTGGATATGGCTGAGCTTGGAAAAGAAAGGAGTGCTCCCTCTCACCCCCCCAGAGTGGAGTGGGGAGCTGTGGGCGACCTCCTGAATCGGGAGGGGACTCTGACGTGCCGGATCGGTATTTGTTTCTGTTTTTGGTCTTTGTGCCCCCAGAGCCGTCCGCTCACTGATGGGGAGCCCTGTCTGTGACAAGTTCCCCCCCACCCCCTCCTGGTTTGAGGAAGGCGCATTGTCAGGTCACTCCTGAAACCCTGGGCTACCCGTGTCAGCTGCTTTTCCAGCAAACGCCCCGTGAGCGGCCACCGCACTGTCCCCAGCCCATTCCCTGTGGCTGCCGTTTCATTCCCATGTCACACCCCGAACCCCAGGCCCGGGGAGGTGAGCCACCTGCCCCAGCTCCCACAGCCAGGAGGCCTGCAGGGGGCCCAACTGCCTGGGGGTCCCGCCTGCTTCTAACCACGGTGCTCCCCTGCCTTCCGGGAGCCCCGGCCACCCCTGCTTTTCAGGTGGGGAAACTGAGGCCTCGGAGGGCCAGGAGCGGGCCAGATGGTACCGCTGTGGGAATGCAATTAGGGGGTCGCCTGCAGGCTCCCGCCATGGATGGCAGGTCCTGGAGGCTGGTGGGCTCGTCTTTCACCCAACCGGGGCCTGGCAGGACCCTCGGCTCCTGCCTACAGGCCCCTGGGACGGGGAGCGCACTACTTGGGGTGTGGCCGCCGTACCCAGCTCCCAGCTTTACAGAGCCCCGCCCTCACTTCCTCAGTGTGGGAGTGGGGGTGAGCTGGGGGACTCTTTTTACCTTTTATTTTATTATTTTATTTTATTTCATTTTACCATATTTTCTGGTGTATAAGACCACTGGGTGTATAAGACAACTCCCAACTTTTGCAGTTAAAATATAGAGTTTGGGATATACCCACCCTATAAGACGACACCTGGAGTATAAGATGACCCCTGACTTTTGAGAAGATTTTCCTGGGTTAAAAAGTCGTCTTATACGCCAGAAAATACGGTATTTTATTTTGTTTTATTTTATTTTATCATTGACAGTATTACAAATACCTGCCTTTTTCTCCTTTTTTGCTGGGGGAATCTTTGATAAGGAAACATACTAAAACTCAGAATCCCATGAAATCGGCTCCTGAAATTTCCAAACCTAACTCAGATCTGTACTGGTGAGCAGGCGGTGTAGACACACCCCGGACTTTTCCATTGAGACTGAAAGGAATGTTCTAGAGCAGTGGTTCTCAACCTTCCTAAGGCCGCGACCCTTGCATACAGTTTCTCATGTGGTGGTGACCCCCAACCATGAAATGTTGCTACTGTTATGCATCGTGATGTAAATATGTGCATTTTCCGATGGTCTTAGGCGACCCCTGTGAAAGGGTCATTCGATCCCCAAAGGGGTCGCGACCCACAGGTTGAGAACCGCTGCTCTAGAGCATTGCCTCTCGGTAGGACTTTGCACTGTCCGCTGTGGCAGCCACCAAGCACCCTCTGTGGCGGGAGAGACAGAGGCGCCGAGTCTGTAGTTTTGACGTTAATGGCTGTAAACTGAAGCAGCCACCGGCGGCCAGTGGTTCCCCATGGGCTGGCGCAGTGCTAGGAGGTTCTAGAACGCACCGAGCCCATATTTTCAGCCACTCCTGCAGGGCAGAGGAAGGGACAGTGACTAGCATGAACCCAGTCTCGGGCTGGGGTACCTTAGACAAGCCCATGTCCCCATCTGGCACGTGGGAAGGCGGTCATGGGAACCATACCTATGTGATCAGACGCTTGTGAGTTTGACCTGAGACCCACGTTAGCGCGGGGCTGGCTCCACGCCTGGGGGCTGACCACCCCGAGCCGGGTCCACGGGCTCCCGCCCTGCCTGCCCGCGGTCCTGGGTCTGGGTGCTCATTTGTCCAGCTGAGGACGTACTGCATGCCCCCCACCTCCCTCAGGGGGTGCCTGGTTCCTGCTTCAGCCTCAGGGTCTCCTGGGGACACCTGCACCCCGCCATGGGCTCTGCCCCTGTGCTGGCTGCCTCTCTGCCAGACCTGGGAGGGGGGCCCAAGATCCGGGGGTGCAGCCTCAGCCCTCCTGGGGACATTAGCGGGGCTCGGGAGAAGGTGGAGGTTTGTGGTTAACCAGGGTGCTCCCTGGGGCTCAGTGGGGCACACCATAGGTGCTCAGAGCATTGCAGCTCTCTTACCTGTGAACTGGAGGGAGAAGGCAGCCCGGGCCCTGGCATACAGAAGTGCCCAACACACACAGTGCCCGGTGGCAGCAGCCACAGGGGCAGGTGTGTGTGACCCCCGAGCCCAAACCTCCAAGGGAAGTCCTTCCACTCCCTTGAGGCCCTAAGTTCACCATTAACATTAATACGGATATTAATACAGTGGTACCTCGAGATACGAGTTTAATTCGTTCCGTCACCTTGAGGCGTGGGAAACTAGGAGACGCTCCAGTCGAGTCGCGGTAAACTGGTGGGTCGTGTGCAGCCGGCCGATCCGCGCGATCACTCCTATCTCAAATGTTGCTCGTATTTCAAAGCAAAAATCGCTCGCTCGATGGCTCGTATCTCAAAAATCTCGTATGTTAGGGCACTCGTATCTCGAGGTGCCACTGTATTAATGTCAATGACAGCGAAGTCAGACACTGTTCCCAGTGCTTCAACCTGCAGCAACCTTCAATGCTCCCAGCACCCCCTGAGACAGGGACTGTCTCTGTCCCCATGTCACAGATGAAAAACTGAGGCTCAGAGAGCTTAAGCCAGCGGCCCACAGGGAAGGGGAGACCAGGTTAGAACCCAGAACCTCAGCCCTTCACCACCAGGGGTCCTGCCTGAGAGAGGCACCTGCCACCAGAGATTTTGACCCACAGGCGGGGGTGCCCAGGAAGCTGGTTCGCTTACAGGCCACCCCTCCACCATCCGGGACTCCGAGGGGGCCCCCCGCCTGGAGAAACCTGCCAGCGGGGACTCCCTGCCACGGCTCCCCGGGCCCCAGCGCCGGGCAGGACTGGTGAGGGCAGTGGCAGCTACAGCAGGTGGCTGAGCGGGCGTGGGGCTCCCCCACCCCCAGAAGCTGGGCGGTGGCGGGGGGCTGGCCTCGGGGTGAGAAGAGGGGGGCAGGAGCCAGCCAGGCATTCCTGGCAGCAGGCGGCACGCCGGCTCTCTCCCTCAGCCTCCTCTCCACCCCGTGGTCTGTCTCCAGGGCCGCGGGGACAGCTGGTACCAGGGCTCGGCCGGCCGTGGCTGTCACTCGGCCAGATGAGTTACAAGCGGCCAGAGGGGCGGCAGCTGGGGACGGGGAGTGTGGGGGGGCTGCAGGAACAATTGCAGTGAGACCCCAGGACAATGGGGGCCACGTGCCACAGGGGCAACAGTCGTTTGTCACACAATGGGCCGTGGGGGGGGGAGGGCAGGGGGGACAGCAGCCGGGCCAACTGCTGCCAGCGACACAGGGGCCCGGCCGAGTTTTCAAATCCTTCCCCGGCCCTGTTTTCCCGCCAGGCAGCCAATGGCCCGGCGGCCGGGCAGTCACCTGATGCCAGCTTGGTGGGCCCAGGCCTGTGACAGCTGAGCAGCAGTGGCCATGGCAACGCTAATTGTGGCCCTAAAACACAGGGAGGGAGGGAGGGAGAGAGAGAGAGAGAGAGAGAGAGCGAGAGAGCAGGAGACATGGGAAGAGGGGGGAAGAGAGAGATAGGGAGAGAGAAGGAGGCGAGAATCCCAGATCCAGGGGATGGGGGGGGGGCCCTGCAGAGGGCAGAGGGGGGAGCTGATGCCCGTCGGTGGGTCCTGGGCACACGTCCGAGAGAAGCAGAAGTGGCATTTCTCCCCGTGTTCTCTCTCCCTCGCCAGCTCCGTGTTGGACACGTGCAGCTTAGAACTTGGACCGGGACCTCTTGACAGCCCCTGCCTGGGCTCAGGGGGGCAGGGGTGGTGGGCATGGGGCGGGCTCCTGGCCGGTTGCAGCCACACTGTCGCCTGGATGAGGTGCATGTGGCCCCTGTGCTCTAGCAGATTGGGGTACCCATCCGGCATCCTCACTGGGGCGCCCTTCTCCTCCCACGGGAAGTGCCGTGTTGGCTCACAAATCTGTTCAGGGCTGGGGGCCTGAGTCCGAAATGGAGCCGCCTGGGGTCACAGTGAAGAGTCCGGGCCTCAGGCCACGTGACCTGGGTCCCAGCGCTCCCCCCCACCCCCGCCATGTGGTCTTGGGCAAGTGACTCGGCTCTGAGCCTCAGTTTCCCCATCTGTCAAAGGGGGATGTGAGCATATCCTACCTGTCAGGGTTGCTCTGGGGATGGAATAGGCCTATGCTTTTTTTTTTTATTTACAGTGGTACCTCGAGATACGAGTTTAATTTGATGACTCCTATCTCAAATGTTGCTCATATTTCAAAGCAAAAATCGCTCGTTCGATGGCTCGTATCTCAAAAATTGCGTATGTTAGGGCACTCGTATCTCGAGGTACCACTATATTTTTATTGTTTCCAGGGAGGAAGGGAGAGGGAGAGAGAGAGAGAAACATCAATGATGAGAGAGAATCATTGGATCAGCGGCCTCCTGCATGCCCCACACTGGGGATAGAGCCCTGGACCGGGGCATGTGCCCTGACCCTGGGAATCAAATTGTGACCTGGTTCCAGTGCGACTGTGCCTTTTGAGCAGGCATGCCATTGCCTCAGTTTCCCCCGTCTGTAAAAATGGGCACAACAACAATCCCCGCCTTCTGGGTTAACCGGGAATGTTTCAGTGGCTCAGTTCCGCGAAAGGACTGGGTATGGCGCTTGGCATACAGTAAGTGCTCAACCAACACGAACGCTCATCCTCTTGGGGCCGGGGCTAAGGAACATGCTAGAAGAGTGAACGAAGGAATGCTCTGAGGCTGTGTAATCTGGCTGCCGAAGGGAGGGTCCCGGGACCCGGATGGGGGAGACTGGAAGGTGGGGAGGCAGGGCGAGGGGAAGCTTGGGGAGGTCAGGGGCTCAGGGGGAGACTCCAGAGGCAGGGGAGCCCCTGGAGCCGGCCTGAGCGCCCCGCCTCTCCCGAGCTCCCGCCCTCCCTGCAGGCTCCTGGCCACGGCGGGCGACGAGGACCTGCCCGGGGACCTGCAGTCGCTGTCCTGGCTCACGGCGGTGGACGTGCCGCGGCTGCAGCAGATGGCGAGTGGCCGCGGGGGCCTGGGTGGCCCCGGCCCGCTCCACCCACACCCAGGTAGGCCCAGGGGCGAGGGGGGACGGCGTGAGGGGGGGACCGGCGAGGGGCGACCCTGGGCCTCTGTCTCCGCATCTGTACCATGTGCCGGATTCCGTCCTCCCCAGCGGGGGGTGAGTCTCTCATGCGCTCGCCGCTCTGTGCCAGGCGGTTCCTCAAAGGACAGACAGCCCCATCCTGCCATCTAGAGGGGAGCAGCCTGCAAGCTAGGGCCCCGGCCTGTTTGTGTGCAAATGGTTTTCACATCTTTCAAAAGAAAAAAAAAAGCCTTGACTGGTGTGGCTCAGTGGATAGAGCGTCAGCCTGCAGACTGAAAGGTCCCAGGTTCGATTCTGGTCAAGGGCACATCCCCAGTAGGAGGTGTGCAGGAGGCAGCTGATCGATGTTTCTCTCTCCTCGATTTTTCTTTTATATATATATATGTATTTTTTATTGATTTCTTACAGAGAGGAAGAGAGAGGGATAGAGAGTTGGAAACATCGATGAGAGAGAGACATCAATCAGCCGCCTCCTGCACGCCCCCTACTGGGGACGTGTCCGCAACCAGGATACATGCCCTTGACTGGAATCGAACCTGGGACCTTCCAGTCTGCAGGCCAATGCTCTATCCACTGAGCCAGACCGGTTTTGGCTCTCCTCGATATTTCTGACTCTCTATCTCTCTCCCTTCCTCTCTGTAAAAAAAAAAAAAAAAAAAAAATCACTAAAATATATTTAAGGGATAAAACAAAAAAAACACACAGAAACCACATGGCTGTTTCTAAAACACTTGCTATCCGACCCCGGATAGAAGCTTACCGACCCTGACCTAGAGGTGAGAAGAGAAGGCATGGAAGGTGCTGAGCACAGGGCCTGACACGTAGTAGGTGCTCAGTAAACGGCAGCTGGTGGCAGGGACCCCAAGTGGACCAAATACCTAGAGACACAGAAAGCGCTGCACAGAAACCGTCAGCAAAGAAAGCATCGCGTGCCCGTGGCTGAAGGAGGAGCGTCCCGGAGTATTTCCTGCATGGAACTAGTTGTTCCCCGTGGTCCAGATGGGGAAACTGAGGCTGGCCCAAGACTATCCCCGGCCCATGCTTCATCACTACCCCTCCCCCCAGGAAGTGCTTCGCCAAGCACCTACTACCTGCCTGGCCCAGAGCGGTGGGTATGGCTCTACTCCAGTGGTTCTCAACCTTCCTAAGGCCGCGACCCTTGCATACAGTTCTTCATGGGGTGGTGCCCCCAACCATGAAATTTTGCTACTGTTATGCATCATGATGTAAATATCTGCATTTTCCGATGGTCTTAGGCGACCCCTGTGAAAGGGTCGTTCGACCCCCGAAAGGGTCGTTCGACCCCCAAAGGGGTCGCGACCCACAGGTTGAGAAGCACTGTTCTACTCTCGAGGGAGGTGCCCAGGGACTCAGCTGTCTCCGCCAAGGCCACGCTGCCCCCAGCTCCGCAGCGTCTCTCTGTTCCCTCTTGCAGGTTCCTTGGCTGGGGTGGCCGACCTCCACGCCGGAGCCGCCCCGGGGCCCCTGCTCCACGGCCCGGCCGGCATAGCCCCCCCAGGCGTGCTGGGCCTGGGCCCCCTGGCTAGCCACAGGGCCGGCGTAAGTGCTGCTTGCCTGGGTCCGGGAGCAAGGGGGGGCACCCTGCAGGTTTGGGGTCCGTCCGGTGGCTCTGACCCTCTGTCTCTTCCTCTGCTGCCCCTGCAGATGCCCCCGTTCCCGGTGGGGGGGCAGCCCCCCTCCGGCCTGCAGGACCCCCCGCAGATGTACTCTCGGGCCTCCCAGCCCCCGTTCCCGCTCCCCCGCGGCGCCCCGCAGGTACCAGGGGCTCAGAGGCAGACACCCCTGACTTCACCGGGGCAGGGACCCCTCTAAGCCTCCGTGTGCTCCCCCGGAACCTGGGCATAACTTTCTCCGCTGAGTCCCCGTCACGGGCTCCTTCATTCTGTTCTCCCTAGAGCAGTGGTTCTCAACCTTCCTAAGGCCTCGACCCTTGCATACAGTTCCTCATGTGGTGGTGACCCCCAACCATGAAATTTTGCTACTGTGATGCATCGTGATGTAAACATCTGCATTTTCCGATGGTCTTAGGCGACCCCTGTGAAAGGGTCATTTGACCCCCAAAGGGGTCGCGACCCACAGGTTGAGAACCACTGCCCTAAAACCCTGCTGGTGGTGCAGACCAGACTGTCCCCGGCGGGGGGCGGAGTGGGGGGCTGGACACCCCACACCTCATCTCGCTTTTCTAGCCCGGGGTGGGGGTGGGGGTAGGGGGGGTTACCGTGAGTGACGTACGCTCTGTCTCACTGTCTCTCTCTCTGCTCCCTGTTCCCCTGCCCCTGCCTGTGGGAAGTGCCCTCCTGTGGGCCTGTATGGCTCCCCGTTTGGGGCACGACCCCCCTACCCCCAGCCCCGCATGGCTGTGCATTCATCTCAAGAGCCGCACCCCAAACACTACCCCAAGCCCATCTACTCCTACAGGTGAGGTCCAGGGTGGGCTTCGGGGAGGGGGGCTCGAGGGGTGAAGGACGCCTTTAGGGCACCTCGGACAGCTAGCTGTGTGGCGGCCCAGACTTCCAAGGGGGAGGTTTTGGGGACTGGGGGGCCCTCAGGTGTGATATGCTGTCAGGAAGGGCCATCGTGTGGTCAGTGGACACCCAGGGTGGAGAATCCACTCCAGAATTGGGCCCAGGGAACACTCTGTCTCTCACCAGCTGTGTGGCCTGGAGGAAATGGCTTGGCCTCTCTGAAGCCATCAAAATAACAGCATTGTAAATAATAATAATAATGATAATAATAAATAATAGTATTATGTGCCTCGCAGGATTGGGGGGAGGAGAGTAAACAGCCTAGTTAACCTCTAAAGGCCTGCAGACATTATTATGGGGAAGGGACAGACAGAGGAGAAGATGGGGTTTCTCAAATCGGCAGCCCTGGCTGAGCTCAGGGTCAAAGTGGAAAGGGCAGGGGGCGGGGAAGATGCAGGGCCACGAAGAGGCATCCACGGTTAGCGCTGTGAGCGTCGGGGCTGGTACCCTGTGGGTCAAGCAGGGCAGGCTTCCTGGCGGAGGGGACCGTGGGCTGTCGGCCCCTGAGACGCCTTCATGCCCGGCCTGCCCACCCCCGCCTCCAGCTGCCTGATCGCCATGGCCCTGAAGAACAGCAAGACGGGCAGCCTGCCGGTGAGCGAGATCTACAGCTTCATGAAGGAGCATTTCCCCTACTTCAAGGTGAGACGCCGCGGCCGCCGGGCCGGGGCACAAGGGCTGCTCTGACCTCTCCCTGGCACCGTCCGACCCAGAGATGGCCCCCCGCCGCCCTGAGCCGCCCTCGGGGGCTCCCAGGGATGTCTGAGGTCTGGCAGAGAGGACGCATACGTATGTGCACCCCCAAAGACCTGAGCAGAACAATGCAGACGGAGGCAGGGGTTATCTGAGCTGGGCTCTGATGGATGAAGAGGAGCCCACTCGGCATCTTAGTTACTCAGCACGCGCTCTGTATAAAGTAGAAGGATGCGGAACTCAGACCCGGCAAGAACCTTTGCCTCTCTGAGCCTCGGTGTCCTCACCTGTAAGATGGGGAGAGGCATCCCCAGCTGGCGAGGGAGCGAGGATTCTGCACGTCCAGGGCCTGGCAGCTCCTGGCACGTGGTTTCGTTGACGTTAGTAATGTTGGCATCAAAGCCGGAAAAGGGGGCGGTCAGGAGGTACCATGCTGTGGGGTCCCCAGCCTGGACAGTGTGCTTAGCAGAAAGATTGTAAAATAGTGGCGGGAGGGAGGAAGCGGGGAGAGAGGGAAGGGCAGAGAGAGAACAGGGGACGGGATGAGGTGCGTTACAGTATCCGGTTACGGAACAACAAACTAAGAGCAGCGGTTCTCAACCTTCCTAAGGCCGCGACCCTTGCATACAGTTCCTCATGGGGTGGTGACCCCCAACCATGAAATTTTGCTACTGTGATGCATTGTGATGTAAATATCTGCATTTTCCGATGGTCTTAGGCGACCCCTGCGAAAGGGTCGCGACCCACAGGTTGAGAACCGCTGACTAAGAGCATTTAAGATGGATGGGCATTCCATACACTGGACCAGTTACCCGTGCCTTAACATCCTCTCGCTTGCTTCCTGAGGGGGAGGGGACGTGGGAAACCCAGCAGCCCTGGGCCCTGTTCTTACGATGGAGCTGCGCTGTAGCTGCCCCTTTAAGCAGGGTGTAGGCCCTGCAGTTTGCCACAGTCCCCACCCCCCTCTCTCTCGTCTCCCCAACTCCAAGTTGAGTGTGGACGCTGTCCTTTGAGCCCTCGAGGCCCGAGCCTGAGACCCCCCCCGCCGGGAGGGAGGGTCTGCAGGGAGGCCTCTGGAGGGGGCTCCCGCTGCCCGCGTCTCCCCACAGACGGCGCCCGACGGCTGGAAGAACTCGGTGCGGCACAACCTGTCCCTGAACAAGTGCTTCGAGAAGGTGGAGAACAAGGTGGGCGGCTCCTCGCGCAAGGGCTGCCTGTGGGCGCTCAACCTGGCGCGCATCGACAAGATGGAGGAGGAGATGCACAAGTGGAAGAGGAAGGACCTGGCGGCCATCCACCGGAGCATGGCCAACCCGGGTGAGGCCCAGACCCCGCCCGACACCCCCATACATACATCACTGCCCCGCCCGCTCGCCCTCCCCCCTTCCCCAGTGGCGGCCGGGGAAGACACGTGACCAGCTGTGGACGCTCGCCAAGCAATCCCTAGTCCGCACACAGAAATGCTGACCTAAACGACCACAGGGGTACTCTGCGTTCTCCCCTTTCCTAACACGGGCCTCAAAAATAGGGACGCCAGCGTGAGCCGGGGTGTGGAGAACCAGCGCCTGCATGTGCCGTGGGTAGAAACATACATTGTTTGACTTTCCCAGGGCAAAGCAATAGATCCAATCCCCATACACCGTGCCCATTTATTGGTGACGATTCTACCCCTGCCAATTAATGCTGCAAAGATCAAAGATTTGTGTGTATGTGTATCTAAACACTCACGTGTGCATATATAAACACTCATTTCCCTAGGTAGTCGAATGTATGTGTACACACACACACATTCACACATCTATACATGGATATCTATCCATATAAAAGCCTAAGCGACCGTCCGACTGTCTGACCGGTAGCTATGATGCACACTGACCACCAGGGGGCAGGCGCTCAACACAGCAGCTGCTGAGCTGAGGTGACTTGGCAGCTTCGGTTCTCGGGTGACGCACCGGAAACCAGAGAGGAGGGAGCCCGATTCCCAGGGTGCGTCACCCAAGAACCACCCTCTCGCAATCGGGGACCCGAGGGGGATGTCAGAGAGCCGGTTTCGGCCTGACCCCCGCAGGCCAGGCCAAGGGACCCCACCGGTACACGGATTGGGCCTCTGAGTCTAAATATAAAGAGAGAGACTGGGAGAAATGTGCCAAAGCCTTTGCCATGCATAGAGAGACCACGGGTAATTGATAGGTGCATCGCCTTTCTGGGTCTCCCAGCTGGGGTCGAACCTGCAGTCTGGGTGTGTTCCCCGACCGCGGGAATGGACCCTGCAACCTCTTGGTGCACAGGGCATGCGCCAAAGAACTGCCACCACCCGGCCAGGCCACAGTACCTCCCCTTACTCTCCTGGGGGCAGGGAGTGGCTAGGACCCCTCTAAGCTCATTCCGTCCAGCCTCACAGGCCTTGTGACCCCAGCCTCACCCCCTTTTGCAGAGCCGTGATGAGGTTCAGGGGTGTCAGGGAACCCACTAAAGCATGTCCCCCTGAGGGGAGCCTCTCATTCCTGCATAGCGTGGGGTTCATCCCCTTCCCACAGTGGCCTGTGCCATGCACGCTGCCGCCTCCCACGTGCGGGGCCTGAGGTTCACAGAGGCTTGCTCAGGTCACCCGGGTCAGAGCGGGGACCGGACCCAGGCCGGGGCTGCTAAGTGACCCCCTGCACCCCCTTTGCCTGCAGAGGAGCTGGACAAGCTGATCTCGGACCGGCCGGAGAGCTGCCGCCGCCCCGGCAAAGCGGGGGAGCCCGAGGCGCCCGTGCTGAGCCACGCCGCCACGGTGGCCATGGCCCGCGGCTGCCTGGCCGTCTCCCAGCTCCCGCCACCCCCGCTGATGACCCTGTCCCTGCAGGCGGTCCCCCTGCACCACCAGCTTCAGCCCCAGGCACCCCTGGCCCCCGACTCCCCCGCCCCGGCCCAGACCCCGCCCCTGCACGCCCTGCCGGACCTCAGCCCCAGCCCCCTGTCCCACCTGGCCGGGGGCCGGGCCCCCGTGGACTTCATCAACATCAGCACCGACATGAACCCCGAGGTGGACGCCCTGGACCCCAGCATCATGGACTTCGCTCTGCAGGGTGAGGCTGGAGGAGTGGGGAATGGGGAAGAGAGGGACAGGCTGGATGGGGGAGAGGGTGAGGGGCTGGAAGACAGAGGAGGGCTGCCTTCACCCCCAGCTCCTTTCTCCAGCCAACACTCCCACGCACCTGCAGCCCATCGGGGACGCTCGCTGTACCCCAGATACATCCCCAGAGGGGTGCCAGCAAGCACATCCTGGTGCTGACCGTGCCGCAGGCCTGGCCCAGCATTTCTCAGGCGGCCCCCCACCGCTCCCCCTCTCCTCTGGGGGGGCCCACCGCCCAGCCCTTCCTCCAGCGAGGACACCGAGGCAAAGAGAAGCCCGGGTCCCCTGGCTGGTCAGGGGCCGAGCCAGTATCTCAACCCCCAGCGTTCCATGAGGAACGGCTGTAGCTTGCATGTGCCAGCCTCAGGCCGGGCACACCCACCCGCTGCCTGGCACTCGGCCGGCCTCCATGTGCGGGGATGAATGAGTGAGTGAATGAATGAATGAACGAGCAAACGACCGAACGAGAGAAGGCCAGGTCTCAGTGAAGGCTCGTGACTCATTCACCCACTCCCGAGGGGGTGCCTGCTATGTGCTGGCCAGCAGCCTCTGCCCTCAAGGCCTGCCCCGCGAGGAAAACGGACAAGGGAGCAGCTTAGTCAGCAAGCCCGTGCCTTAGTGAAACTGGGAAACGGGGGTGCGGGAGTCTCCCTGCTCTCCCCCCGCCCCCGGATTCTCATGTTGGTAGCCTGAGGAAGAAAGGCTTTGGCCAGCATGGTACCCCTGACCGAGGCCTAAGTGCTTCCACGCACCCCTGGTTTAGGAGTGGGGTTCTCAGTTGGCCTCCATTTCACCCGGGGGAGCCCGAGGCTCTAGTACAGCGGTTCTCAACCTGTGGGTCGCGACCCCTTTGGGGGTAGAACGACCCTTTCACAGGGGTCGCCTAAGACCATTGGAAAATGCAGATATTGACATCACGATGCCTAACAGTAGCAACATTTCATGGTTGGGGGTCACCACCCCATGAGGAACTGTGTGCAAGGGTCGCAGCCTTAGGAAGGTTGAGAACCACTGCTCTAGAAGGAAGTGGCGTTCTGGGATTGCCCCGTGGGGAGGGGAGGGCAGAGTGGGGCTGGGACTCTGACTCCTCCAGGTGTTTCCCCGGCCACACATGGGCCTTTAAACCCCACCCGGGGCCCGGCCTCCCGAAGAGGGGGTCCACTCGGGGCTCACTGGGCGCTTTTGTCTTTGGAAGGGAACCTCTGGGAGGAGATGAAGGACGAGGGCTTCAGCCTGGACGCGCTGGGGGCCTTCGGGGACTCCCCCCTCAGCTGCGAGCTGGGGGCCTCGGGCCTGACCCCCGCCTCTGGCGGCAGCGATCAGCCCTTCCCGGACGTGCAGGTGACCGGCCTGTACGCGGCGTACTCGGCCCCGGACAGCGTGGCCGCCACCTCCTCTCAGTACCTGGGCGCCCCCGGCAACAAGCCCATAGCCCTGCTGTGAGCTGCGGCCTCGCCCCCCAAACCTGGGCCTTGCAGAGAGCCTCCCGGGCCAGTGTCTCCCCCTCCCACAAGGGGCTGAACCTCAGGGCGGCTGCTGGCACCCCAACCCCCTCCCCCAACTCCACAGGAAGTCTGTGGGGCCCCTAGGTCAGAGGACAGGAGAGTGGACAGAAGAGCATCCTGACCTCCTCCCTCCCTGACGAAGATGCCAGGCCTCCCACTGGGCCCTGCCCACCGCCTGCAGCCCATGGGGGCGCCTCGCTGCACCCCGCACACGCCCTGGTGGGAAGGAAGGCCCTTTAATTTATTCTCCTCGGACGAACCAGCTGCCGCAGCCTCTGGTGGACAGCCCCTGAGGCACCCCGACTTCTCTGGACTGGAAGAGGCTGAACTCGGAAATGGGTGCCCGCCCCCCCCAATCCCAGCCCCCCGCCTCCTGGCCCACTTCCTCTGTAGTCTCCTAGAAGGCCATAGAGCAGACTCCCGGCCACGCCAGGCACCGGGACCCCGTGTACATGTATTTCTATTTATTGGGGCCCAATCGAAGCACCTCGGCGAATCCAGCCCGCAGCCTGGGGGTGAGAGTCCGGATCCCCGCCTGCACCCCGGCCATCCTCACACCCACGTTCTCCACCAACCCCATCTTCTAACACCTACGTTCTCTGCAAACCCCGCTCCAACCGGCTCTTAACCGCCTGCGGCCCGGCTGCTCCCAGAAGGAACAGCACCTGTGATGTGTGTCACATCCCATCTGACAAGCCTGAGACCGGACAGTTCCTACCGGTTCCGTGGTGACTCGGACCTCTCCCCGCACGGACCCAGAGGGGAGGCGCATACTTTGGGTTGCCCGGGCTTCCTAAGGGCAAATCGGATTGAACGAGAGGAGTTGGGGGGGATGAGGGGAGGAGTTGTGTCTGGAATTTAAGACGCCCCAATGGAAAGGAAGCAAACTGAACACTGAAAGCTTGACCCACATAGTGTGGGGGGCGGGGGGAGGGGATGGAGCCGCGATGCAGAGTCTCCGTTGGCACTTGTCCGTTTCATTGCCCTGTGACCACATTCATGTGGTTTTTTCCTCTTGTTGCCAATCACGGATTTTCCCGGTGGACGGGCGGGTTCAGTAGAGAGCTGGGTTGGAGGGGGGCCAAGTGAGGGGCTTGGAGAAAGGAGGAAGGAATCGGGGATCTCCCTGCTAGTGGCTTGAGCCACTGTCTCCCTCTGACCAACTAGATGTTTCTGGGTGTGGGGCTCCTCAATCCTCGAGCCAGAGTTTTCCAGTGAACCCGCAGGTCAGCCAGCCCCCGGGGAGATTGGGGGCTCAGCCCCGTCTTGAAGAACCATCTCTAAGTCCCTCCTAGTTCCGGAAGCTCTCGCCGAGCACCCCTATCCTCAGACACAGCCCAGGGCTGCCCGGCTGCTCTGTGGGTGACATCCCCGTACGTTCTGATGTTTGAGCTGTTGTTAACGAAGACCCCGTGTTCTGGCGCCGCGGGGACCATGTAAGCGTAGAATTAGATGATCTGTCAATAAAGGCTGAACGGCAGCTCTGCGGCTCCCAGGGAGGGGCGAGCGGGCGGACCCTATGTACAGATGGGGAAACTGAGGCCCAGAGAGGGGGCCCCACGGCCACACAGAATCCAGGTCTGCTGATGCCAGGTACCCATCACCCCGGGAACCGGGAGGCGATGGCCACCGTCTGCCATTCACTGTCCCCAGCGCCAGGCCCCGGCGGGCGGGCGGGAGCTCAGGCAGGGGGGTGAGCCCCGTCCGCTGCTCAGGAAGGGGAGGCGGGGAGGACCCCCGGCCAAGTGACGAGGCAGCACCGAGTTCGGCGCTCAGACTCCAGGCCGGAGCCCGGTGGTCCGACGCGGTCCCTGGGCTGGGAGAGGCCCCGGTGCCAGCCGCTGCGCCCTCACACGCCAGGCCCTGGCTGGGCACCGCCCTGAACCAGCTCAGTCCATCCTCGTCACAACCCTGACCAGCGTGCCGTTCATTGTGGCACCATTGTGTAAGTGAGGAAACTGAGGCTCAGGACACTGACACCAGGGGGGTGAGGGCAAGAGTGGGGGGGAGGGGTGATGGGGGACAAGGACACATACGCAATGCCTTAATTAATAGAGAGAGAGAGAGAGAGAGAGAAACAGGCTCAGAGGTTAAGGAGGGGTCTTGCCACCCAACAGAGCAGCAAAAGGATGTGATGAGGAGTCGACCCACCCAGGAAGTGGCTCCCAGCCTCCCTAGGGAGGCCAGATATTCTCTCTCTCTCTCTCTCTCACACACACGACAGTTAGCAAGTAGAATATGCGAGGATGGGGTCGGGGTGGTATGAGGCAGAGTTGAAGGGCGCCCCCAGTGGAGACCAGGCAGACGGCAGGGAGAGGATGCCTGCAGCCACCCTGGGCTGCCTTCTCCCCAGAACCCGCTTCTCAGCTTGGCTGCAGGGGGACCCTGTGACCCAGGCCCGGCCTGAAGGACGCAACTCAGCCTCCAGCTGCCCCAGCGGCTGGCTGGGGTCAGAGGGCCAGTGGCTGAGGCATGTGGTCACAACCCACATACAGCAGCACCCCAGGACTCTCTAGAGGTGATGGGACAGGGGCGCTGACCTGAGCGGTGGGGTCACCAGAAGAGGGCGAGTCTGACCTCCGTGCCTGACACAGGCCGGCGGGCCCAGGCCCGCACAGTCGGGCCAACACGCCAAGGTCACAGCCACGGGCCGGGACCACGCTGACCGGAAGCAGGCGTGATGGAGAGGCCAGAGGGGCAGGCTTCCCGGAGGGTCACTCCGGAGGGGGGGCCCCTGGAGCCCGCCGCCTGCCGCAGGGTCAGCACTCACAGCGGCCTCTCCCCGAAACCACGCGGCCACCCGCCCAGTGCGGGGACGGTCCCGTTTCCAGAGGAGGAAACTGAGGCTCCGGTGGTGAGAAACCGCCCACATTCTAACAACGAAAGTCATCAAACCCTGGAGAACGTGTAGGGGAGGTGGGGGGCTTACCCCTGCTCCCCCCCATGGGATGTGGAACCCCTGGGGTGGGCAGAATGACGGCCTCGGGCTCCTTAACCCCCGAACCCGAGGCCACGTGACATCGGGGGGAGCTGGGAGCAGGTGGAGTTAATGTGCTGATGAGCTGCCCTGGGGAGAGCGTCTCCCGGACTCGCCAGGTGAGCCCAATGCAGCCACGGGATCCTTCTCTGGAGGTCAGTGTCGGCTCTGACGGTGGAAAAATAAGACAGAAACTAGCCGAAACCGGTTTGGCTCAGTGGATAGAGCGTCGGTCTGTGGACTGAGGGGTCCCAGGTTTGATTCTGGTTAAGGGCATGTCCCTTGGTTGCGGGCACATCCCCAGTAGGAGGTGTACAGGAGGCGGCTGATCGATGTCTCTCTTTCATCGATGTTTCTAACTCTCCATCCCTCTCTGTTAAAAAAAAATCAGTAAAATATATTTTTAAAAATAAAAAATAAATAAAACAAACAGAAACTAAACCGAAAACCACATCTACCCTTAGAGCAGTGGTTCTCAACCTTCCTAAGGCCGCGACCCTTGCATACAGTTCCTCATGGGGTGGTGACCCCCAACCATGAAATGTTGCTACTGTTATGCATCGTGATGTAAATATCTGCATTTTCAGATGGTCTTAGGTGACCCCTGTGAAAGGGTGGTTCGACCCCCAAAGGGGTCTCGACCCACAGGTTGAGAACCGCTGCCTTAGAGCCTTGGCCAGGACCGAGCCCGCCGGCACCCTGGTTTGAGCCCCGTGAGCCCCATGTTCAACTCTGACCGCCAGAACCGTAGAAAAAGGAATGTGAGGCTTTAGAACGGCAGCCGCAGGAAAGGGAAAGGGAAACTGAGGCTCAGAGTGGCTGAGCACTTACCTGTGATGGGCGACCTGCAGGACGGATTTGGACGACCTTCCTCCCCACGGTCTCCTCAACCTCTGAGGGGCGGGCATACGGGTGGACAGGTGGACGTGCAGAAACCTCTGAGCTTACGCTGCTGGGATCTGACCCAGGCCTGCAGTCTGCCGTCTCCTTCCGCCGCTGCCTGGTGTAGGGAGGTGTAGGGAAGGGGGGAAGAGATACGGCCAGAGTGGGGCACCAGGGGTTGGAGCCAGGAATTGCCACCTCTGGTCAATGCTGGCAGTGCCCACCTGTTCTTCCTCTGGCTGTAGATGCCGGAGCCCTCAGGCCGGGGGTCGGCGGGGGGAGGGGTAGGAGAAAGGGAGTGGGCAGACAGGACAAACACATCAAACGGAGGACTGAAACCTGGAAACGTGGAGAACTTCCTGGCGGAAGGCAGGCAGGGAGGTGTGGCAGCGTGCGCAGGAGTAGCTGGGCAGGGGAGGGGACCCGAGGCAGAGGGATCCGGGAAGGGAGACTGGCTGGTGGTGCCTGTGTATCCCGGCTAGGAGGCTGGAGAGATGCCAGTGGAAAGATTCAGTGACTTTTGAGATAAAGTTATTCCTAGGCCACACCTATTAGGATGGCGACTATTAAAAAGCCACCTGGCCAGCATGGCTCAGTGGTGGAATGCTGACCTAGGAACTAGGAGGTCACGGTCTGATTCCTGGTCAAGGGCATGTGTCCAGATGGCAGGTTCAATGCCCAGGGTGGGTCCTTCGGGAGGCCGTCGACCAATGATTCTCTCTCATCACTGATGGTTCTCTCTTGCTTCCTCTCCCTTCTCAGAAATCAATTTTTTTAAATGTTGGTTTTTTTTTGGGGGGGGTTGTGTGTTTTTTTAAAGCCCATGAAGCAGGGGCTGGTGGGATGAAACCAGAAGCCTGCCCGCTGATGGGGGGATGAAAAATGGGGTGTGGGCGGGGAAAACAGTGTAAAGGCGCCTCGGAAAAATGAAACAGAACCATCACAGGATCTGGCAAGTCGACCTCCAGGCATAAACCCCAAATAAGTGAGAACAGACTTGACCAAGTATGAGTACATCCTCGTTCACAACAGCCCAGCGGTGGGAGCAGCTCACATGTCCATCGGTGGGTGCGTGGACCATTACCCACGCGGAAAGGAAACGCTGACGCGTGCTCTAACATGGATGCACCTCGAGGCCTCCACGCCAAGTGAGCTAAGCAGCTGGAAAGGACCAGTATTGTGGGACTCCTTCTCTGAGGTCCTAGGGAGAGCGAGCGAGCAGATGGCGGGTCCCCAGGCTGGAGGGGCGAGGGCCGTGAGGAGCTGGTGTTAGTGGGTTTGGAGTTGCAATCTGAGGTGAATAAACTGTTCTGGAGACAGTGGTGCTGGCGATGGTTGCACAACCACGAATGTCCGTCATGCCGCTGCAGGTCAGAGCGGCACGCTTTACGCATCTTCTGCCGCAGTAAGAAATGTCTTCTGGGCCCGTGGCCTGTGCTTCCTGCAGACGACGCTGCTCCGAGATAGACCTCCCCGGTCAGGGTATCACCAGACAGAGAGCATCACTGGACACGATGCTCTCTAACCCCACCCCCTATGCCCCGAACTCAGCAGCCAACAGGATCCAGGGATCCCCAGGTATACGTCGCACGTACAAACCCACCTTTCACACATGGCACAAAAGGGGGCGCACAGGAGCTGGGTCTCCAAGGCACCCAACGGCTCTGGATTTACAGAAGGGGGCGGCCCGGGCTTGGGCCCACCTCTGACCAGCTGTGTGACCTTGGACAAGCCTCCTCAGCTCCTGCGGGAAACCAAACATGGTCTCACTGATAGAAAGATGTGGACAGGAAGCCAGAAGGCTGGTCAACAACCTTAATTGCTGTTTCCTTGAAACATTGTTAACTGAAGCGGCTTCCACCTGTGTGTTGTGTATTGTTGTGATTGGAATTTCCTGCCTAAAGGCTATGGGTGTGTCCCAAAGTCTCAATAAAAGGGACAGCAAGGCCAGAGCAGTGTGTAGTCCTCCCACTAGAGGTGGGCTCCCGCCTGGCCCCCAATATTCCCAAATACTTTTCTAGTCTCTTTTCATTTGTGTGCGGCCTTCTCCAGAACCCGAACCCTGAACCATGCGGGACATGAAAGGGGTGTCCCACAATCTCCGAGCTGAGGTTCCCTCTAGAAACATGAGGACAGGGGGCAGCACGCACCTCAGAGGCCCCGAGGATTGCATGGGGTGGAGGCTGAGTGGTTAATGCCCGACGCTTGGTCTGGACCTGGCTGCTCACCACGGCCTCTGTCCACACGCAGGGGCCGGCCGTCCTTGCCTGGAGGCCGGCCTGCGACGTGACCCCGAGGGTGGAACGGCGGCCTCGTCAGGGAAGATCCTTGCAGCCGAGGGCCCAGGGGCTGCACTCCGCAGCCGGCAGCCTGTGCTGTGCTTGTGCTCGAGCTAGAGAGGCTCGGGACTCCCTCCCCCCAGCCCCTACAGCCTCTGGGGGAGGAAGCCCGGTCCCCGCTGGTCCTGAGCTGGGGGCAAAGCCCAGCGGAGGCAGGAGGATGGTGAGCTGGGGGGGTGAGGGGAGGGAGTCGCTTTGGGAGGCGGCTGCCTTCGCTGACGCAGACAGACATTCAGTCAAGGCCAAAGTGCTTCCTTTAAAAAATAATTTATTCCACACACCCCTGGCAGGTGCCTCCCCGTCCCTGGGTAGCAGTTGGTGGTCACCCCAGTCTCTCCCTGCAGAATCGAGGGGTTCCCCGACCCAGAAAACATTCGGTTCCCACAGCAGCACGGGCTCCCCTCCCTGGCCTCGGGATGGAGCACCCGGCGAGTCACTGGTCTCCCCTCGCTGCCCCCCACGCCAGCGATGTCATCAGCTGGTGACCAGAGTAGTTCTCTTTCTTTTCAAACTCAAGACAGCCTCAAGCATCTGGCGGGCGGGGCTTCCCTGGGCAGCCCCTGTCCTCCCGGGTGGCCAGGCGTCACGCTGGATGCTCTCAGCCCAGTGCCCGTCACTGCGCTGGGGGTGGCCAGCACCCGGGACGGATGGATGCGGCCGGAGGGCTGGCCCTGGCGCTGTGCGGCCTGCAGGGCTGTGCTGGTGGGCGTGTCCCGAAGGCTCCCTGAGCAAATCGGCGTGGTCCTGTGCCCGGTCCTGGGAGACCCAGGGCCCGGCCCCTCGGACTGGATCCCGCCATGGGCATCGAGGCACCAGAGGAGAGGGTGATGGTGACCGTCCCAGCAGTGATGCCTTGAGCAGGGCGGCTGTGAGTCTGGGAGGGCTTTCCGCTGCCTCTGTCGTCCCAACAGGGCAGGAGGGACCGTGGTGGGGGCAGGGCTGGTCCTTGTCCTCAGAGGGAGGGGCAGGCAGGGGCTGGGAGCCACCCAGAAGAGATCTCCACGTGCCCAGGACTGTACCCCTGGGCAAGGCCACTCGTTTTCCGCTCCTTTCCGCCACGTGGAATCTCTGCCCCCGAGCGCTAAGCCTGGCTTGCCGTGGGCCAAACCTAGCGACTCACTAGGGGATGTGGGGGAAACAAGATTCCATTTTATTCTGTTAATAAAAATCATGGGTACCCTGGCCCGGACAGTCTCCAAACAGCATCGGTACAAAAATAGGTTTCTCTTCTTCGTCTTGTCTCTTTTTTCTTTCTTTCCTTGGCCTCTGTGTTCCGCTGACAGACAGATGTTGACAGCAAGAGCCGGTCTCCGAGTAAAAAAATAGGATCCCGTGATCTGATAGAAAACTCGGGTCTCCTGCACGCCAGGCCGCGGGAGGGAAGGACACTCGGGCGCTTGGGTTCCATTCATTCAGTGATGCAGCAATCATGTCTTCCGAGACAAACACTTCCCCCCCACGGAGAGGAGGCGCTTTCCGCCTGGAGGGGGCGCTCCTGAGTGGTTTATTGAGACAGCAGTGAGCTGGGGGCCGCAGCCCTGCAGAAATGCCGGGAACTTTCTGTTTGAAGAAGCAAACCCCATGGTCCTGGCAAGGGCCTGCGGGCGGCGGCCGGTGCGGTTCTTCGTGCCCGTGGGCAGCGCTCAGGTGGAGGCCGGGCTGTCCATGGTGGACAGGAGGTGAGCGAGCTGGGCCCGCTGGGCCGGGCTGATGTGCTCGCTCATGTACATCATGCAGTCCACAGCCACCTCGGGGTTTTCCTGGACCAGGCTGCGGGGGACGGGCGAGAAGGGGGGAGGGGCGGAGTGTCACCAGCATGGCCCTAGGAATCGCTGTGCAGGGCCGTGTCACCTTCCTGGGTGGGCAAGAACCCCGAGCTCCCCAACCTCTTCTGCCGAGGTCGCCATGGGGAGTGACGGTCCCGTGGGGGGAGGGGGAAGTGGGCAGGAGAGAATGTGGCCTGGGGGTTAGGCTGCCTTGAGGAGCAACAGGGGACCCTGCAGGTCACTAGTCGTGTTCCTGAGATCTGAACTCCAGCTTCATGCCCCAAACGGGGTCCCACGTGATCTACTTCCTTCCTCCCAGGGGACCCCATGAGGATGCGGGGAGCAAATCATCCTGAAAGGCGGGTACCGAATGGGAGCCAGCAGCCCAAGGCCTGCGGGTTCTCTGGCCATGACCCTGGACAAGCCCCTCTTTCTATTCCAACACGGTCCTGACCTGAAACCCTCGCACCCCCTGGCACAGCACCCCCAGGACTCCAGGGGAGCTGCGGCCTCTTTGCTGGGGGGCTGGGCCCGGGGCTGTGCTGGGGACCTAGGGGCCTGCAGAGTGGTGGCTTCCAAGCGGGAGGCCGACCCCAGCCCTGCACTCGCGGGTCAGTGGAGGGGAGGGCGGGCGGCCACTCACCCCCGGATGGTCTTGAGGACCGAATCCCGCTTCAGGTACTTGATGTTCTCGCCGATGGTGGAGCGCAGGCCGTCGCCCACCTGCCAGTGCTGCTCCAGCCACTGCACCACCATCTGGTTGTTGTCCCACAGGTAGGCCTGGGGGAGCAGAGGCGCCTCAGAGGGGGGCCCGAGGCGGCTGTGCCGGCCCATCCCGCGCCCACCCACCCGCCGCCGCCGCCCTGGCCCACCTTGACGGCGCCCTCCGTCTCCACGAACCAGCGGCGCAGCATGGACTGGATGTGCACGTGGCTGAGCTCGCTGCTGACGTGCAGGATCTCCCGCTTCACCTGGTCCTCCAGCAGCAGGCGGCGCAGGCGCCAGTACAGGAAGGTGCGCGAGGTCCTCCACTCCAGGATGTCCTGCGGACCAGCCCGGCCTGAGTCCCCGCTGGCGGCCCGGGCTGAGCCCTGGGATCGTGCCCATTGCACAGGCCAGGAAGCCGAGGCCCAGGGAGGTGAAGGCGCTTTGCCAGGACGCTAGACGGGCTTCCCAGAGGCCAGGGGCAGCAGGTGACTGAATAGGGGGCGTCCTCTTGGGAGGATAGGGGGTCCCTGGGGCGGGGGTTACGATGGCCAGAGGGGGGTGAACACGGGACAGAAGCCCCGCTCCCCACGTCTGGCTCAGCAGTTACAGCCACACACAGCCTGGTGGTCCCAAACCTCACTGCCTGCTGAAACCTCTTGGGGATTTGGGGGGGGGAAATACTGACGTCGGACTCCCACCCCTGCAATCCTGATGTCACTGGTCTGGCATGGGCTCGGGATGTTCTGAAACCGCCCAGTGATGCCCGCCTGCAGGTCCGAGCCCAGACCTCGCCCTGCGCTTACGGAAACGACGCCCTTCTCCAGCATCCGGCCCGGCGTGTCGTGGAGGTCAGCGAACTGCACCGCCACCTGGTGGTAGATGGGCAACAGCAGCTCCTCCCGGGCCTTCAGCCGGCCCTCCAGGTCCTTGCGCTCCGGGTCCGAGAGGTCAGACCTTCCTGCAGGCCGGGGCGCAAACCAGGGTTTGTAAGTCAGGCCTCGGCGCAGGACTGCACCCCGAATCCAGAAGCACCCCCACAGTGGCGAGATGGGGCCGACTTGCTATGTGTGAACATTTAAAATATCTGTTTGGCCGAAACCGGTTTGGCTCAGTGGATAAGAGCGTCAGCCTGCAGACTGAAAGGTCCCAGGTTCGATTCCGGTCAAGGGCATGTGCCTTGGTGGCGGGCACATCCCCAGTAGGGGATGTGCAAAAGGCAGCTGATCGATGTTTCTCTCTCATGGATGTTTCTAGCTCTCTATCCCTCTTCCTTCCTCTCTGTGAAAAATCAATAAAACATAAGAAAAAGTATCTGTTTGGGGAGGTCTCCCACAGCAGAGTGCCCCCCCCCTCCAACGTCCGACCACAGAGGGCTGAGCACGGGGACCCTCGCACCTAACTGCTCCACGAGCTTCTTGTAAGTCGGGTCGATCCTCCTCATGGCCTTTATCAGGTCTTTCTTTCGGAACTTGATCTCCACGGTTCCCTCCGGCTCCAGAACACCCCCCCTGAGGAAAAAGGAAGTAGGGGTGAGGCGGGCAAGCGGGGTGGGGGGGAGCCCCCAGCCAGCAGACTTGGGGTTGAGACGAGAGGACCGGGACGTCTGCGTGTCAATTCCTGGCTCTTTAACCGACTCGCTGTGTGACCTTGGGCAACTCACTCGCCCTCTCTGGCCACCTGCTTCTATGTCCATAAAATGAGGGGCCGGCCCGCTTTTTAAAATAACGTTTTCTGAACTGTGGGAGGCCTTTCCGCTCTGAGAGTGACTTTCTGCAGGACACGGCATAGCCTCCTCCGCTCTGCCCGTCCTTCCTGACCGTCTGCTTTCTGCTCTGCCGGAGCCGGTGCTGCCGCTTCTCTCCTGACAGCGCTCACAGGCGCGACGAGGAGTCCAGCCCAGTCCCGCGGGAGCTGCCCGCCCGGGTCCAGCCCCTCACCACCCCCATTTCCTCCGGCCCCCTCTTCCTCTGGTACTTGGAAGCCCGGAGAGACAGTGTATGTCGCGCTGAGCTCCCTGGCAGCCAGAGCAAGAAGGTAATGAGGCTGCTCAGGCCCGAGCCCTCCGGGAGGGTCTGGCCCCACTGGAGGCGGGACCAGGTCAGCCGATCTGGCAGTGCCTGGCATAGAGTAAGCACTCCGTAACCATCCACTGAGTGCACGGATGAATAAGGGCGTGCACGCAGGAATAAGATGCCCATACAGTGGTACCTCGAGATACGAGTTTAATTCATTCCATAACCTTGAGGCGTGAGAAACTATGAGACGCTCCAGTCGAGGTAAACTGGTGGGTCGTGTGCAGCCGGCAGATCCGCGCGATGACTCCTATCTCAAATGTTGCTCGTATTTCAAAGCAAAAATCGCTCGCTCGAGGGCTCATATCTCAAAAATATCGTATGTTAGGGCACTCCTATCTCGAGGTACCACTGTATTTTGGGCAGAACTACTCTCAAGGCCTTTATAGCCCAGCACGTAGCAGGGAGTCTTCACTTTGCTAAGGTTTCTTCCCTGGAGACCTGGTATCCCATCACATGAGTATTCATTCGGTCATGTGTTTGCCGGTGTTTCTAAACTGCTCAGTAGGCGTGACTGGGCCAGGCAGGCCCTGGGTTATAAAACCGGGTGAAATACAGCCCCCATAGGAACCTGGAGCTTTGGGAGAGACTCGGAGTTTAGGGAGAACAGAGGACGGGTTGTATTTCCCTTTTCCTCCTGGCTGCCAGGCAGCTCGGGTGCTTTTGGTCTTTCCTTCCGTGACTGCAAGCTTCCTTGGGGAGCAGAGGGGTGTGAGTTAGGAAAGAACAGACAATTCCTCCACCGCCTCTCTGCTTCCGCCGCTTGCTCTGCTGAGACAAATCCCACTGGATGCCGGACCCGAGCTTCAGGTTAGACTCAAAGGTGAAGGGGCCTCCGGACCGGCAGTGAGAACGCGCGCAGGCTGAGCCGGGCCGAGGGCGATGCACCCACCTGCTCTCTCGGTCCGCGTACATCTCGATGCACAGCGGGTTGATGGTGGCGTCCAGCACCACCCAGGAGCCGCCGCGCAGCTCGGCGTAGGGCGGGATGTAGATGAGGATGGGCTGGCGGTACTGCCGGAGGCCGTCCACGATGTAGGCCCCGAACTTCAGCACCTGGTCGTACATGTCTGAAAGGCAGAGGCCGCCGTGAGGCGCTGCGGCCCGGAGCTCAGGCGCAGGCAGTGCGTGGTCCCGCGGCCTGGGAGAGCGGGTTCGGCGGGGAGGCTGCGTGGCTCCGGGAAGGGAGCCGGGGCTGAGTCAGGACTGCCCGGCACAGGGGCTCTCCCCTCTGTGGGGTTTTTAAATATATTTGTATTCGTTTCAGAGAGGGAGGGAGAGGGAGAGAGGGAGAAACATCCATGATGAGAGAATCACTGATCAGCTGCCTCCTACACGCCCTACAATGGGGATCCAGCCTGCACCCCAGCCATGTGCCCTGAATGGGAATCGAACCGTGACCTCCTGGTTCATAGGTCAACACTCAACCACGGAGCCACGCCGGCCAGGCTGCCCGATCTGTTCTTTAACAGGGAGCCATGTCTCCGTGGGACCTGGCCTCTGTGTCCCCATCGTAAAGGGAAGATCGAGGGCCATCGAGCTCTAAGGTCTCTTCTGACTCTGACGCTGCCACCACCCTGTCCCACCCTGTCCCAGCTATGTCCCCAGGGACACCCAGGTATGTCCCTCCAGTGCCAATCACCCTCCATGGTAACATTAACCCAGTAACAAAACCAACCGGAACCACGTGGGCCAGAGACAGGCCCAGCGCATCCTGAGCTCGGCCCCCCGAGGTTGGCCCTATCTGTGTCCCCCTTCACCGAGGAGAGGTCACCCTGAGCTCAGAGAGGCCCTCCAGCTAGCAAAACTCACACCAGGTCTGCCCACCTCCTAGGCCAGTCTTTCCTCAGCACCCGCTGACGCCACTGCACCTGCCAACTGCTCGGGGCTCACTGCCACAGTGGAGGAGGCGGGGCAGACACTCCGTCTCCTCCTCTTACCACCGAGCGGGGGCACGGACTGACCGCCCCTCCCCGCCCTGGCACTCACAGCGTGACCTCAGGCAAGTCCCGCCAGGAGCCCTCCGGTTCCCCTCTGTGACACGGGCTGTTTCCAGAACTGCTCCCATTCTCGGGGTTGTGACGATGGGACCATACACAGAAGACACGGTGTCGCCACCCCAAGGAGGGGGATCCCGGGTGCTGGCCCTGCAGGTTCGGGGCCCCGGGAGGCTCCTCACCTTTCATGCCCCCGGAGAAGCCCCTCCAGTTGGCGAAGATCATCAGGGGCAGCTTCTCCTGGTTGAAGTCCTTGATGACCTGGGCTGTCTTGTAGGCGGAGTCGGGGAACCATACCTGGCCCGCCTGCTGGGTGATCTGCGACACAGAGCCACCGCGTGAGACCCCCTGAGCCCTTGAACCTGGGGCGGCCTCGGGACGCGGAATGGGCGGGCAACCTGCCCAGGGTGGGCACTGGCACCAGAGCCAGGCTCTCAGGGGATCCTCGGACCCGGCCCCTGGCTTCTGAGCTCCTCCTGGAGCCCCAACCTAGGAACACCCACGGGGATGGGTGAGGCGGGAGGGGTTCCCGGGGCCCTCTGCCTCCTCTGAGGGAGAAGGAGCTGGTGTAGGAGGCTCTGTCACGCAGAGAGGAGGCTGGGGAAGGGGCACCGAGTCCCAGGCCACCTCCTCTCGTCTCTGAGCTGGAGGGGCAGTTTGCAACCACCGGGACCCACACCTGCGGCTGAGCCCCCGGCCCTCACCTTGGCCTCGGAGTCCAGGTTGGCGGGGTCGGCGGGCACCACCATCTCCACCGTCCGCGTCTCCACGGCGATCACTCCCACAGGGATGCCCCCCAGCCTGCCAGGCGAAGCATAGGTGAGCCCAGTGCAGGGCGCACCCCCAGGGAGTGCAGGGGGCCGTGGGCCCACCCAGCCCCAGCTGTCATGCCGCGGGTGTCCTGGGAGTGGGCAGCGGCGGCTGGGAGGGAGGGAGGCCCGCAGGGACAGTGGTATCGTCCCTGCAGGTGGTGTACTGGACGGCAAAGCGGCAGTCCCGAGCAGTAAGCGCCTCCCAGCCGGCAGGGGCCACCTGTCCCAGCACCTGGCAGTCCCCAGGCCGGGGGAGGCCAGGTGTGTCACCTGCCCGTCCTCAGGGTGGTTACCTTGCTCGTCCCGTCACCACGGTCTGGGCCCAGGGCGCCAGGATCTCCTTGAAGCTGCCGTGGTCGAAGAAGCCACTCTGCCAGGACCCCTTCAGAGCTGCGGGCAGAAGGCAGGAGCCCAGGCTGAGGGGCCGGGTGGGTGAGGACCCCCCCAAAGGTCCGCTGGAGAGGGCAGACTGTCCTGTGCTTTCTCCAAGGGCAGCCTGACCTTGACCCCTCAGCCTGAATGCCTTTTCCCCCGGAACACGACACAGACCCCAACCCCTTGCAAAGAAATAAACAAATAAATAATACAAATTTAAAACAATAAATAAACTGAACAGGCCTGCAAAACTTCTACCGAGTCAGGAGTTGAGTTCGTATAGGGTTACCCGACCACATCAATCCCCATCGAGGCCGAACACCCGACCACATCAATCCCCATCGATGCCGAACACAGAGGCCCTCAGACAGCTCGGCTCTTCTTCCCCGGAGGCAAGCAGCGATGGGCGCCTTCAGGGGGCGCGTCTCAGAAAGGAACCATCTGCCCCAAAACCTCATCCGTGACCCCCAACCTGCTGGCTGCAGCTTAATAACACTGAACCTCCCATTTAACAGAGAGTAACGTGTTCAATTTCAGAGAGAGAGAGAGAGAGAGAGAGAGAGAGAGAGAGAGAGAGAGAGAGAGAGAGGTGCGCGATGCTGGCTGCGCTCCAGGAGGGAGGTGATGATGTGAACCGCGCCTCGGTGTGCATGGCTGCAGGCTGGATAAGGACCACCAGGCAGCGGCGGGGGCGGGGGAGGGGCGGGGTGGGGAGAGTCCTCAGGTTGCAGGTGTGGGAACAAGGTGGCCCCACTTCCAGGTCAGCCGGTCAGCCCGAGGACTGGCCTGGCCGGATGGAGAACACCATCAGCAAGAAGCTGGACATTTTTAAACCACGGTAAAGCCAGCCCCCTCCGTGCGCACAGTGAGAAGGGCCAACAGGAACGGAGGGGGGGCAGCATGCACGGGGCTCAGTGCCTCCCGACAGGCCCCCCCGCACCCCACAGGGACGAGCGGCCGAAGGCTGAAGGTGCAGCCGGTGAAATCCGACTCTGGGGAGCTCGGCTTCCCGTCCGTTCCGGGTGCTCAGAGTGTAATCGTACACCCCCAGGGGACAGACCCGCCGCTTTCGGAGAGGGAGAGAAAGTGTGTGCAAGTGCATATGTTAACATGTGTGCACATGAGTGTCTGCACGTGTGTGTGCATGTATGTAGAAGAGGTGAAGTTGCCCGTCTCGGGTAAACTCAGACAGCTCCGTTGTGAAGGTTTAACCAAATAGAGAGAGAGAAAGAAGGAGGGAAGAAGGGAGGGAAAGCAGAGAGAGGAGCAGTCGGGGAAATCCTGATGTGTCAGCCAGGACTCTGCACCTGTACAACCACGGGGATTTGGGGGGGCGGGGGGCTCCATGACCTCGTTGCCCTGCACCTCATCTCCATCCTCAGCTCCAGAAACCGGAAGCCGGTTCCCTCCTCCTCAGTCAGCCACTCAGGAAAGGCACAGAGTAAAACCTCAATTCCTCCGTGCTCTCCGTAGGGGATCTCAGGCGCACCCCCCAAACCAGGGCTCCTGCATCTCAGGCCCAGGAAGGAAACCGAGACCCGGGTCTCAGGCAAACGGTCTGGGGACTTACTGGGGTGAGGCCTTCCTGCAAGCATCCACCGGGGGTCGTAGGGGGCTCTCGATGGGAAAAACTCAATCTCTCTGTCAATGGGGTCGGTGGGAGCGATGATGGGGACTGGGCTGTGGTTATCCTGGAAAAGAAAGCCGGGTGTCTAACTCTGTCCCCCCCGGTGTGTCAGCCACACCTGCGGCCCGCCCCTGGCGTCTCCCTCCTCTGACGGTGACCATGGCTGGTTGCCCAGCAGAAGGGGCTACTGTTGTGCCCATTTCACAGATGAGGAAACTGAGGCTCAGTTGTCCCCAGGTCAGATTGCTACGGAGGGGGAAGCCAGGAATCAAATCTAGCCCATCCCCCTTCTAAAGGATCCACCAATAGCAACACTGACCCTTTATTCTTCTTTTTAAGGCCAAGAACCACGAGTACAGGGTTGAGTGCCAGAGAGGGAGGGAGGGGAGGAGGGAGGCATAGAGGAACATCCACCCGCCCCTCCTGCAGGGCCCCTGCTCCCCGTGCTCCCACACCACACAGCCAGTGACCACCCTGACAGCGCCTCGGGGCTCTAAACCGCAGGGGGTGGGTGCCGCACCTTTGGCATGTAGGACAGCCACTCCAGGATGGTGTAGACGCCCTCGAAGTCGTCGGGCACGGTGATGTGGGAGACGCCATTGTTATGCATGATCTGCACGCCGCCCAGCTGGTTGTTGGACGTGTAGACCTCTCTGCCCAGGACCTGCTTAGACAGGGCAGGGTCAGCAAGGTCCGGCCCGGCCCGGGGACCCCCTCCCTCGGTGGCCCTCAGCCCTGGCTGCACGTGGGAATCACTAGGAGCAGCTTTTAATCACGTGGCTGCCCGGGCTGAAACCCGGTCCGATTCTGTCAGAGCCTTTGGTGTTTGTAACTTGTAGGTAATTCCAACATGCACCCATGTCCTTTGGTGACCTTGATCACGATTACTTATGATGACTGTGGTCACCTCAAAAGCAAACCCTGTCGGACTGGCATGGCTCAGGGGCTGAGCATCGACCTATGTATGCACCAGGAGGTCGCAGCTCCATGCCTGGTCAGGGCACAGGCCCCAGCTGCAGACTGGATCCCCAGCAGGGGGCATGCAGGAGGCAGCCCATCCATGGTTCTCTCTCAGCATCGATGTTTCTCTCTCTCTCCCTCTCCCTTCCTCTCTGAAATCAGTAAAAATAAAGAATCAATAAAAAGGCAAAGCCCTCTTTCATCATGTTTCTGACTCGGTGGGCCTGTGACTGGGCCTGGGAATATGTATCTCTAACCAGTCCCCCAGGGGGCGCTGATGCACTTGGAGCCCCTCGGCGGGACCTTAGCAACCTTCTATCACGGAAGCTCGACAGCGAGGAGGCGATGCTGCCTCAGAGCAAGCAAAGCAGAAGACTCTGCAGCTCCCCTGAGCTTCAGCACCGGAAGGGAGGGGGGGAGAGGGAGACGCCCCAGAATTACAGCAGGAGCACAGTTCCCTGTGGGGGTCTTTTCCCCATTTTCTGCAAGGTACAGTGCTGTCTTACAAATTTGCATAACTTTTTAAATTAACTAATTTTTTGAGATGTAAATGTCAGGAATATAGAGCCAAATCTTTTTTTTTTTTTTTTTTGGCAGGGGCTGCGGGGAGTTGGGGGGATTCATAAGAGGCCCCGATATTGGCAAACTGGGAAAAGAGCTCGTACATCGGTGGGAAGGAAACAGGGTTCACACTGAGAAGACACCACCGGGGACGAGGGGACGGTCACCTTGTTGAGGGCGCTGGCTCCCGTCAGGATGATGTGCGAGTTCTCCACCTGGATCACCCGCTGGCCCAGCCGCACCAGGTAGGCCCCGATGCCCAGGGCGCGGCAGGTCACCTGTGGAGACAGGCCCGCCTCTGAGTTCCCCAGACCATCCCGCCCCCAGCAGGAACCCAAGGGGCACAGATGGCAACCGGAGTCACGGCCCAACAGCAGAGGCGAAGCCTGAGCTTGAGGCTTACGGGACCTTGGCCTCTCCGACCCAGGGGTAACCCAGTCAACCCAGAGGGGTGCTTTCGACAGGCCACAGGCACAGAATGTTCTGGTTCTCCCCCAAAGGCACGCGGGGAGCCCTTCTGAGCCGGGTCATTCATGAGCTCTCGCAGCCGCTCCCATGACCGAAAGGACGTGTGAGGCGGGACATCTGAGCAAGGGCTGTGCCCAGAGGTCAATGTCCCGGCTCTGACCAGGTGCCATCTCGCGTGAAAGATTCCATCTCGGGGAACTGGGGGAGAGGTGCATGGGACCTCTCTGTACTAACCTGTAACTTCTGGGGAGTCCGAAACTATGTCTAAATAAATGAGTATGCACACACACACACACACACACACACACACACAGCGGACCTTTGAACAACACAGGAGTTAGGAGAACTAAGCCCCCCTCAATAAAATCAGTGAATAACTTCCGATCCCCCCAAAACAACTACAATTAAACTATCATTGTGTTATATGTACTAGGAACTGTATTGTTACAATACAGTAAGTGAGAGTAGGCCAGTGTGGTTCAGTGGACAGCCCCCTCGTTATCAACTCTTTCCTTTTGTGACTGTCTTAAACTTTCTAAAATAGCCTGACTGGTTTGGCTGAGTGGATAGAGCATCAGCCTGCGGACTGAGGAGTCCCAGGTTCGATTCCGGTCAAGGGCACATCCCCAGCGGGGGATATACAGGAGGCAGCTAATTGATGTTTCTCTCTCATCGATGTTTCTAACTCTCTATCCCTCTCCCTCTCTGTAGAAAATCAATAAAATATATATTTAAACTTTCTAAAATAAAAGGCTGAGACATAAAAGACAGTAAGAGCCAGAGGAGACTCACCAAGCTAATGGTGACAATCTCGTCATAAGCCAGGGAGCACTCCCCGGCGATCATGCCTGAGCCCCTGAGGTTCTCCACGCCCAGGCCGTCGTCCTTCCCAATGATGTCCGTGATGACGTACCTTGAAGAACCGGGCAGGAGTAAAACACATGATGTGGCCCAGAGAAATCCAAGGCTGACCCCTTTCCCCAGGGCCTGCGGCAGGAGGGGACGCAGGGGATAGAGCAGCCAGAGGCGAGATGGAAGTAGAGGTCTAGGACCTTGGTGGCTGGCCCTAACATTTCTAGAAGACCGTTCGGAGGCTGTCTTAAGAAATGTCATCCCCACCCGACCTCTTCCTGAAGCAGTTGGAATACCTTTGGTCTACAGAGAGATGGGGAAGCCATTTAGCTCACAATCAATCAGTCAAGACTGGCCACCTAAGTGTGAGAGACACTGTACTTCCTAACCTGGTCGAGATTCACAAGGCATTGAGCACGTTAAAGGTTTTGGGGAGCCGAAACCGGTTTGGCTCAGAGGATAGAGCATTGGCTGCGGACTGAAAGTTCCCAGGTTCGATTCCTGTCAAGAGCATGTACCTTGGTTTGCAGGCACATCCCCAGTAGGGGACGTGCAGGAGGCAGCAGATCGATGTTTCTAACTCTCTATCCCTCTCCCTTCCTCTCTGTAAAAAATCAATAAAATGTATTTTGCCGAAGCCGGTTTGGCTCAGTGGATAGAGCGTCGGCCTACAGGCTGAAGGGTCCCAGGTTGGATTCTGATCGGGAGTGTGTACTTGGGTTGCGGGCACGTCCCCAGTGGGGAGTGGGTGGGAGGCAGCTGATAGATGTGTCTCTCTCATCAATGTTTCTAACTCTCTATCCCTCTCCCTTCCTCTCTGTAAAATAGCAATAAAATAATTTTTTTAAAAAAAGGTTTTGGGGAGGCCCCTAGGAAAGATGCTTGTTAGATCTCACCCAGACCTATTTGATTATGGAAATTTCTTCTCCTTCCCACATATCACCAACTAACATTCCAGAAAACTCAGCCTGGGGAATTCTGATTTAGTCAATCTCACTAAAACAGCAACAAAAGACCTCCTCCCACCCCCCTTTCTCGGGAAGAGACAGCTGTAGCTGTGATGTTCGGGGGAGCCGACCCCTGCCCTGACCACACCCACCCAGCTTGCCGAATCGCTGCGGCACCGTTGGTTCATTTGATCCTATAATGTGAGCCTGCGGCTCTCGGGACTTCCAGGGAAATGGATCTGGCTGCCCCTGTGTAACGTGCTATCTTTGGGAGAGACACAGCTTATTTGGGGATGACAAGGAGGGGTTCACCTTAGAGAACACCCCAGGTATTTAAGTCATTGGTGCCAAAGCTCAAGGGTCCCACTGTAGAAGGTTAGGGAGAGGTGGGGTAAATGAAATCAACCGAAGGACTTGTATGCATGCATATAAGTATAACCAATAAATGCAAGACACTGGGGGGTGAGGGCATGTATGGGAGGGGGGGGGACAATGGGAAGATATGTACACAGGTAATACATTAATAAAAAATGGGAGGGGGAGCCCCATTGTACACACCCCCCCACCCTCTTGGAAAGGCCACCCCAGCCGGAGGCAAAGAGGCAGGTTCCCCAGGAATAGCTGAATGGACCCCAGGCAAAGGAGGGAGCCACCTGCCGAGTCCCTCACCTGGATTCTCCTTCCTCCTCAACGTGTTTGCAGTGGACGGAGTTCAGGGAGCTGATCCGGGTGTACTCTTGGGGAGTCAAGTACAGGTACTTAAATCCCTTAAAAAAAACACACATATATATATGTATGTATATATATACATATATATATATATATATATATATATATGTATATATATACACATATATATATATTTTTTAATATATTTTATATATAAACACACTCCAATGAAACTATGAATCCATTTCCCTGCCCTTGGAAGCCACTGTTTGTAAAATCATATCAACACTGCAGAATGGATGTTAATAACATGCTAACGTGTTAATATGTTAATACATCTGACGTTAAGACCATGCTAATAAATAAGAGCTATAAACTCAAGATCTGTGTTGTGCTAAGTGCTTGCCACCCATCCTCACCACATGGCCGCGCGTCTCCCCGGTCTGATTCTGTTCCCCAGTTACCCGCTCACTATTGTCCCCTAGGCAGTGGTCGGCAAACTTGTTTCACTCTCGGGCACTGCCGCCTGCACCGGAGGTCCAGTGCCAGGCAGGCGGAATGGCACCGCTCCTGACGCACCTTGTGGGGGTCCTCCGGGTCCACCCAGGCCACCTGGAACATGTGCTTGATCTCCTCGGCGAGGCCGATGCGGGCCCCGCTGTTGGCGGCGAGGTAGACCTGCGGGATGCCCTCGGCCCGGGCCAGCTCGGAGGCGCGCAGGTACAACAGGTCCTCTCCCACGCCGAAGGACCCGATGCGGAAGGTGATGTCGTTGCTGATGAGGATGAGGTCCCGCCCTTCCGGGTACTCCCGGGTCTTCAGGTTCATTCTGAAGGCCACCATGCCCACCTGGTGACGACACAAACGCACGAGGGGAGCGGGGTTGTGTCTTCGGGGGGACGTTTTCGGGAAGGGCGGTTCCGGCCAGGCGCTGGGCTCCGCTGAGACCTGACCTCGTTTCCGCCGGGAAGTCGGTTCATCTCCACCAGCTGGCCCTGCGGGTCCAGCACCAGCTCCGTGTATGTCAGCATGTCTTTGGGGTACTTGTCTGGGGAGCCCCACAGTTTAAAGAGAGCCTGGGGAGAGGGGAGGAAAGAGAAAACCCTGAGTCACCAGTAGGGGGGGGGGCACATTTACTACTTCTTTCTCTTTTTAAATCATGAGCTACTTTTTCTTTTCCTATTTTTTAAAAAAATTTATTGATTTCAGAGAGGAAGGGAGAGGGAGAGAAACATCGATGATGTCAATCATTGATCGGCTGCCTCCTGCACACCCCCTAGTGGGGATTGAGCTCACAACCTGGGCATGTGCCCTGATTGGGAATCAAACTGTGACCTCCTAGTTCAGAGGTTGATGCTCAACCACTGAACCACACTGGCCAGGCAATCACGAGCTACTTTTAACATGCAGAACAATAAACCTCATGGTTTTATCAAAACATAATTTTCTATAGTTGCTTACAATTTTTTCTTTTTATTTATTTTTTAAAATATATTTTATTGATTTTTTATAGAGAGGAAGGCAGAGGGATAGAGAGCTGGAAACATCGATGAGAGAGAAACATCGATCAGCTGCCTCCTGCACACTTCCTACTAGGGATGTGCCCACAACCAAGGTACATGCCCTGGACTGGAATCAAACCTGGGACCCTTCAGTCTGCAGGCCAATGCTCTATCCACTGAGCCAAACCGGTTAGGGCATGATTTTCTTTTTAAATAAGATGTGGTGGAGCCCTTATTGTACCGCTCATCCCTGACCCTCCTCCCCACACCTACCCACAGGGAATCATTACCCTGAATTTAGTGTCTACCAGCCCTCTGCATGCTTGCATGTTTTTACTTCATCATGCATGCATACATTTAAACGTGTAGTCGTCTTTTGCATGACTTAAACTTTAAATAAGTGGTATTGCACTGCACATATCCTTCTGCAACTTACTTCTTCAGGTCTTTTTCAATAAATACTATAAAGCATTTTCTCTTCTCTGGCTTACTTTACTGTAAGAATACAGCATGTAATACATATAACATACAAAATATGTGTTAGTCAACTATATTATCCAGGAAGGTTTCCGGTCAGCAGTAGATCAGCAGCTAAGTTTTGGGGGAATCAAAAGCTATATGAAGCCGAAACCGTTTTGGCTCCGTGGATAGAGCGTCGGCCTACGGTTTGATTCCGGTCAAGGGCATGTATCTTGGTTGCGGGCACATCCCCAGTAGGGGGCGTGCAGGAGGTGGCTGATCGATGTCTCTCTCACTGATGTTTCTACCTCTCTATCCCTCTCCCTTCCTCTCTGTAAAATATCAATAAAAATTATTTTTTTTTAAAAGCTATATGAAGACTTTCAACGGCACAGGGGGTCGGCACCCCTAACCTCCACATTGCTCAAGGGTCACACGTAACTTCTCTTTCTCCCTAAGGAGACCCAGGCCCGTGCCGCGTCTCAGCCGCGCGACTTGCCTGCCTGAACATTTCCGGGAAGTCGTACACGTAGGTGGTTCCCAGGGACTGGGCCTGGAACCGCTTGGCCTGAAGCAGGTCCTTGGTGACGTAGGGCGTGTTGATCAGCATCCCGTGCTGGGCGCCTTGTTTCTTGCCAAAGGAGTGGAACATTATCTGGACCAGAAAGGAGAGAAACAGAGGGTGAGGGAGACACGTCCTCCGTGAAATCCCAGCGCAGGGAGCATACCCTGTCACCCGGACGAAGCGAGGGCCTGGCCTTGCTAATCTCTCTTCGCCTCTGTGGGCAGCCAGCACAGGGACGGACAGTGGCAGATATGGACACAGCCCCCAGGATGTAACTATTATAGTACCATGTGCACATACATGCACACATACGAACACACACACACACAGCCAGACAAGAGGGCCTCAAAATGGATGGAACCTGAAGGAAGTCGAATTTGGGTTGACAGCACTGAGCCTGGTCAGTGTCCTAGTTTGACGAGGTCCTGCGGTTACGTTCGGTGTTACCATTGGGAAATCGGGTGAAAGCACATGGGAACTTTCCGTGCTACTTACTTCTCTGTATTATTTTCACAACTTCTGGGGAGCAATTATTTCAAAATGAAGGCAGTTGATATCCTAAACATGGGGTATTTGATTCCCTTCACAAAAGACTGATCTAAAACACGGCTGTGGAAAATACCGATGTCCCTAAGTGAAGGATGTGGGAGGTGACAGTGTAATCACCCAGGGCACCCCACATCCGATCCCGACTAGGGTCCCAGCATGAATTAACGACCGAGGCCCTGTCCTTCCAGGGGAATGAACCTCGGCGATTCGGAGGCTCCCCCGTTACCATCAAAGCTCGGGGGGCTGCCGGGTCCGCCATGGCCGGGCAAGGCCACCGCCGGGTGCGTTTCCCGCCGCGTCCCACTCCCCTGCCCTGCCCGCGGGACCTGCCCCGCCTTACGTTTCCGGATCTGGGGTCGGTGACTTCCTTGTAGAGGCTGATGTCCAGGTAGTAGCCCGACTCGTTGGTGATGAACAGGCGGATGGGGATGGCGCTGCCGGCGGCGGCCGTCTCGCGGATGTTGATCTTGACCTCGGCCTGGAGCACGCGCAGCTTCCAGAGCCGGCTGCCGTAGCGCATGACCATGGAGCGCACGGCCTCCTCGATCTGCCGGTCACAGCAAGTCCGTGTCAGAGCCCGCCACCCTCATGCCCAGCAGCCCGGCACCGGCCGCAATGCGGGGAGGGTACACCGCGTGCAGAGGCCGGGCACAGGGTGTAGCCACACCTGCTGGCTGCTAGCGACCAGCGGCACCGGGCCACCCTCTGAGGGCTCATGTTCTCCTTTCATTTCATGAGGATTTTTTTAATCCTCACCTAAGGCTATCTCCCACTGATTATTAGAGAGTGAGAGACATATCAACATAAGAGACACACATCAATTGGTTGCCTCCTGCACCAACCCCGATCAGGCTGGGAGAAGCCTGTAGCCAAGGTACGTGCCCTTGTCCAGAAATGAACCCAAGACCCTTTGGTCCACAGGCCAATGCTCTATCCACTGAGCCACACTGGCTAGGGCAGTGCCGGCATTTTTATTCCATTTAGATGACACGGAGGCTGGTGACCAACAACTCGTGCTCCCTTGGGACACCACCTGCATCCCATCATGCATCTCAAGCCCACACATCTTCTCTGCTGGGAAGTGGGGCGACGGATGGGGCAGGGCCACCAGCATGGGCCCTCTGCACCCCACAATGCCAGAATGAGGTACCAGGACTTCTTTCATCCCACGATCACCACCCTAAACCCTGCCAGCTCATGAGGAAAGAGCCAGTGGGGTCCCCAGCAGAGCCTGCACCCAGGGACAGGGCACCCTTTTGTTGTGCAAACATTTGGGGCATCCGTGCGGTCCTCAAAGTGAGCACGCTCACGGAGGGTGAACATGGGACGGGGACAGGCCCAGGCTGGGGGCTCTAGAATTACAGGGTTTGCCTTCCACCTGTGGGACGGCGGCCCCGGCACGCACATGCGCGTCCTGTAACTCAGTCTCGAGCGCCAGGAGGCAGTGCCCCGGGCCGCATGGCACGAAGAGCCACTGGTCCCGGGAACTGAGCCCGGAGCGGGCGAGGGCCCCGGAGAGAGACCTTGTAGGGGTCCATGATGACGGTGGGCACGAAGTTGAGGAAGATGTGGTTGCAGTCGGTGCGCACGCTGGTGTTGTTGAAGGCCACCTCCAGCTCGTCCATGGCCTCCAGGAGCAGCCGCTCGCCCTCGTTCTGCAGGTACTCGAAGGAGGCCTCCTGCAAGGAGGGGGCGCCGCTGAGGCAGGGCTCAGGGGGAACCCCTCTTCTCCCAAGGCGTGCCCGGCGAGCACAGCAGAGCCCCCTCCGGAGGCCAAGGCTGACAAGACTGTGCACTCCCCGTCTGCATCCGGACGCTCGGACAGCCGGGGCCTGGCTGGCTCGGGAGAGACTGTCCCTTCCTGAGTCCCCCGAGTCCTTGCTAGGAAACAACTCCCCCGGACACGGCCCCCTGCCCTGATCACGCTGCTCAGGTGCCCACACCTCAGACAGCCCTGTGCTCACAGCCCGCTGAGGTTCCCCAAAATGGCCAGTCCCAGGCCTGCTTACCTGCCTCACCCACTCCTTCCTGCAAAAACCACAGCAAAGGCTCTCACCCATAACAAGGCTCTCCCCGTCTGCCACCTCCCGACAGCCCCGGTGCAGCCCCATGTGGCCCTCCTCAGCCTGGTGAGCCCCCTCTTGGGCACTGTGAATAACACTCTTTCCCATGGCACCTGTCTCCTGACCCGCTGGCCTCCCTGCACCTCAGCAATAATAAAACCACCGAAAATGTCTCCTTGACCACACAGCACATCAGAGATTGGCTCAACATCCATCAATGGAGTCCAGTGATAAAAGGTACACACACAGGTGCGTCCATGCAAGGCACCGCATGGAGTGGGTCCTCTTCATTAACATGGGATGAGGTCGTAAGCCTCTGACCCGGAAAAAGCAACCCTCTTCGGACGGCCTGTCCACCTGAGCTGCCCGGAAAGGACCCTCCCCCCCCCACCGGCGCCAGGTAGGGACGTCTGTCTAGAGACGGTCACCAATCCTGACCCGAGGGGCAGGATGCTGGGCCCTTTTCCTTGATTTTTAGAAGCAGTTTTCAGTGTTGTTTGAAATTTTCACAACATAATCATGGGTAACTTTTCTAAATGGAAAAAAAAAGATCACATACACAACCAGCAAATATCACTCAACAACCCCTATCTTCTTTCTACCTCCCACATTCTCTTCTTGTGCAGAGATCCATGTGACCGGAGAAATAAATCCACAGGCCGCCAGGGTCCACCTGCCACCGCCCGGGCGGGGATGTCCCGGGAAGCGGGCTGTGTATGCCCAGGGCACCCTGCCATCCCCCATGCGGCCCAGGGTCCGGCACAGAGCAGGACAGCCGAGGGAGGGCCAGCGCCTGAGTGACAGGCTCGGGGGAAGGAAGAAACACACGAGACCCGTTACCTTCGTAATCAGGTCCGAGTGCCGGATGATGGCGCGGATGAAGAACCTGTAGTCGGTCACCTCCACGCCCTCCTTCACCTTGGCAGCGCCCAGGTAAAGGTGCATCTTGTGGTTGGCGCAGGGCACGGCCGTCACGTCGAAATTGCGCATCCGGCTGAGCTCCAGCTGGAAGGCCAGGGCGGGCTCCAGGTGGCGGTAAATGCGGTCTTCTGCAAACTGCAGGCCGACGGAGAGGGGACGGACAGACACAAAGACACATAGACACACACCAAGTTGGATGCTGGACCGTGACCCTGCTTGGTCCACACCCTGTCCTGCAGTCCACCCTGTCCTGGTGTCTGCGGGTTTAGCCCTCGAAACGTACGGTCATTATGTCATAATTGTGAGCAAACCCCCAGGCTCAAGAGGGCTGGGGCTTTGCCAGGCTGGCGTGGGGCAGGAGGCTCCGGGTGCGCCCAGCAGCTCCCAGCAGCTGCCGCACAGCCAGGCAGGCAGGTCTCTCTGGCACAGGACAGAGTATTTCTCAAAAAGTCCCTGGTGCTTGGTTTCCCAGTGGAAATTCGTCCTCAAAAGGAAGCATCTGAGAGTGCTGGAGACCAGCGCCTCGCCGGCATGACTCAGTGGTTGCACGTAGGCCTGTGGACCGAGGGGTCCCGGGTTTGATTCCGGTCAAGGGCATGTGCCTCGGGGGCAGGCTCCGTACCGGCCTGGGCCTTGGTCGGGGCTGGTGCAGGAGGCAACCAATCGATGTGTTTCTCTCACATCGATGTTTCTCTCTGTCTTTTCCTCTCTCTTCCACTCGCTCTAAAAATCAAGGATTTTAAAAAAGAGAGAAGAAAACTGGGTTGGGAGGACCACCCTTCTGAGCCCACCAGCAAGTCCAAACACTGTCCACATGACAGGGACCTGCAGTGAAGGCTGAAGGGCGGGAGGCGCGAGGTCTGAGCTCCACATGGAAATTCGGGGATCTCCTTGGAAATATCCCAGAGGAAGGGGGAGTCCGCATGAAAGGTGCCATGTTTTAGAACCTGGGGTATCTTTTTTTTTTTTTTAATATATTTTATTGATTTGTTACAGAAAGGAAGACAGAGGGATAGAGAGTTAGAAACATCGATGGGAGAGAAACATTGATCAGCTGCCTCCTGCATGCCTCCTAATGGGGATGTGCCCGCAACCAAGGTACATGCCCTTGACCGGAATCAAACCTAGGACCCTTCAGTCCGCAGGCCGATGCTCTATCCACTGAGCCAAACCAGTTAGGGCAGAACCTGGGGATATCTTAAGGACTGGGACAGTCTTCCAGAAAATCAGAGATGTCAGGGAGAGAGAACATATCGCTGTGTTTGGGCATACCTCATCTCTTGCTCTGAAGGTGAAAAACTTGGGAAATTCTTTCTGCAAAAGAGAAATCCACACAGAAGACCATTACATCCAGCAGGACTGTGTCCACACGCGTGTGCTTGTTCTGAAGGAGGGCCCCATCTGCCTCGAGGGCGCATCATCTGGAAAGCCATCCTCCCTAGCGCTCCATCTCTTCCACCCTGATCTGCAGCGTAAACGTCAAGGGAAGGCTCTGGGTCTTAGCGAAGGGAGGAGACGCAAACGGTGTGCCGAGCCTCGACTCACCTCCTGGGCAATCAGGAACGTGATTCTTCGGAGCCCGTAATCCACAAGGATGTTTTTCTGCGTTAAAAACCAAACACAGAGTGGAATGGTATCAGCCACAAAATGGGATCAAGTTCTGATAGGTGTTATCATGTGGATTAGCCTTGAAAACGTTATGCTGAGAAAGGTGCCAGTCACACAAGACCTCAGACTGTCTGATCCCATTTATATATTTTATTGATTTTTTACAGAGAGGAGGGGAGAGGGATAGAAAGTTAGAAACATCAGTGAGAGAGAGACATCGATCAACCGTCTCCTGCACGCCTCCTATTGGAGATGTGCCTGCAACCAAGGTACATGCCCTTGACCGGAATCGAACCTGGGATCTTTCAGTCCCCAGGCCAACACTCTATCCACTGGTTTTGGCTGTCTGATCCCATTTATATGAAACGTCCAGAACAGGCAAATCCGTAGTCGGACAGTAGATGAGTGGTTGCCTGGGACAGAGGAGGAGGATACTGGGTTGAAGAAAAATGGGGAGTGACTGTGAAAGGGTAGAGGGTTTTTTGGGGGGCGGAGGAGAGGGTGAAAATATATTATAATCATATTTACACAACTCCAGGAATATACCAAAAAGCATTGGTATACTTTAAGGGGGAGAATAGTGTGCTATGTGAATTATATTCAAAGTTACATTAAAACATACAGACTTTTTTTTTTTTTAACATTTCATGAAATCGTTAATGACATTGGCAGGTGGCCAGTTTGATTCCTGGTCAGGGCACACGCCCAGGTTATGGGTTCGTTCCCTGGTTGGGGTGCATGCAGGAAACAACCAATAGATGTTTCTCTCTCTTCTCCTCTCTCAAAAATCAATAAAAACATATTTTAAAAAACTTACTGATAATGTTCTATTAAAAAAAGAAGAAGAAGAAACAGGCCAGGGGGAAATATGCAATACTTTCCAGTGGCTGCCTCTGGACGGTGAGGCTGTAAGCTTTGTTTTAAAACCTACTTTTCAGATTTGACTGCACCTTAAACGTGTTCTATAATGAACAGCATCAGCTGCTGACTGACCAAGCAAAGGCAAGCACATCACTAACACTGATGTCGTAATCTTTCACGGCATTATCATGACTCGGCACCAGGCCAGGTCCTCTGAGGAACATCAAGTTCAGTCCCTCAGGATAACATGGGGAACACGACACGTACAATTACCACCAAGCCAGGAGCATCAACAGCCAGACAGTGTGGCTGGTAGATTTGATGATATGTGAGCTGAGAATCTTAGCATCCCAGGTGGGGAAACTAAGGGTCAGAGAGGTACAGTAACCTGCCTGAGGCCACACAGCACCTTCCTGCTGTTTCTCTGACCTACACCTGCCACGCTGAGACCCCTGAGCATACATAACAGGTGTCCCTCCTGCCAGGGGGAGACTGGCAATGGCCACCACGTTTATAAAAGCAGCCTGCGGTTACCTGCATACACGGATGTCAATGGGCGTGACAGTCTCAAAACTGACTTTTCTGGGCTATCCCAACACACACTCCACCAAACCCAGAACTGTATGCCGAATGAATGTGCTTCTGTGCTAAGTGGTGTATTAGCCCTGTCATCTCATCACTGCACAGGCTAAGTGTACAGACCTCGTCATTTCATCCCTGCAGACCTGGCAGAAAGAAATGCCACCCCCGGGTGACAGGGAAGAAGCTGATTGCCTCATTCGGCCACGGCTGCCCACGGTCACGGCCATGGGGAGCAGCAGAGCTCGGGTGAGAAGCCAGCTCTGGGGCTCTGAAACACTCAGCAGGTCCGGGGTGCACAGGACACCCCTTCCCCGCGAGACAGCCCGCCTCCTCCCCCGGGACCGGAACCAGAGGCACACGCAAGCACCTTGGACTGCACGAAGGTCCGCAGAATGGGCACCAGCTCCTCGTCCTCCAGGTGCTCAGCGCACTGGATGGCCACGTTCAGGATGTGGATGGGCTCTTCCCGGAAGTTCTAGGAGGGAACGAGGCTGGTCAAGGACCTGGGCCCGGCCCGCCCCGCCCCGCTCGCGCCTGCTCGGGCCCTCACCTTGCAGTCCTCCTCGCAGTACACGGAGGTTTGCGCCTTGCAGAAGAGGGGCGCGTCCCGGGCCACGTTGGCGAAGCAGGAGATGACGTTGTCGAAGTTCCTGGGGACGCGGGACAGGGGGAGGGCTGAGGGGCTGCTCGCCGCGGCCGTGTGTCAGGCCTGGGTCCCCCCTCTTCCCAACCACCACTCTGCGCGCTCACTGTGCTCCAGACCAGGCCCATGGCACCCCGGACGGGGTCTTTCCCAAGAGGGAAGAATGAGCCCAGGTGATCCGAGATCATGAACAAGAGGAAGGCTGCCTGAACTCTGGGGCGTCAGCAGGGCCCCCCTTTTACCGGCTAGGGGGCCCTCAAGATTCCCCCTTACGTTTGAGTCAACGGAGGACAACAGAAGTAATCACTACAGCTCCTAGCGCCGGAGTGGAGACACACAGAACCCAAATACAATGCGCCAAACGCGGGACAGGGTTAAAAAGGCAGCCATTGTAGTAGGCCTGACCGCTGACATTTATCACGTTATTTACTTATCAATGCTACTTTAAATACAATATTAAGATGTACTATCTCATTTCATTTTCCTGGTGACTCTATGAAGTGGTTCCTTTGCTTATTCCCATTTTACAGATGAGAGAACTAAGGCACAGAAAGGTCAGTTAGCTCCGAGTCACAGGAAGCACAGAGCCAGAACTCGCACGCAGCTCTTGGCAACAATATTATTAAACCGTGATTATTAGTTTGTGGTGTGGTACGTCTGGGCCGCCCTGCCCCATGGGTCACATGAGAGAGGGGAGTCAGAAGCAGCTCCCTCGGCCCCTCTCCTGGAGGTGCTAGGGATACACTCTGGGTACCTGGTGAAGTCCTCGAATCGCCTGAAGGCGACCATGGCACCCATCCGCTGGCACAGCGGGGAGAAGCCACTGTCCATGTAGAGCTCGGTGCTGTGCCTCAGCAGGTCGGGATTGGTGACGCTGACCGGCACGGCTTTCCTGGAGGGGGGGGGGTGGGGGGGGTGAGGGGGTGAGGCTGCTGCTGGGGATCTGACCCAGGCACTGATCCTGCCCTGGGAACTTCAGAGAGCCAGCCTCGGAGCTCTCCCCCAGGGGGCATCAGACTGGAGGTGGAGGGGACTGAGGACCAAGAGCTCAACAAGTGAATGAATGAATGAATGAATGAGGCACGCACAGGAGTGTAGTCCCAACAGGGTCCCCCGGTAAATCCAAAGTAGTGGACTCAGCCAAAGGGAATGACACGCCCAGTGCCAGCTTCTCCGGGAGGGGCAGGCTCAGTACCAGAGCCCCCCCAGGCCTCGGCTCCCCCAGCACTGCGTACCGGTTGGGGTGGGAGGAGGGCAGCATGAACTGGAACTCCACCACGCAGGTACCATCCGGGAGCTGCCGGTGCTGCAGGCTGTTTAACTCGTAGGCGATGTAGCCCCTCCGCACATACACCTGATGGGACAGGAGCACAGGGGACGTGGTGTCAGAGGAACCTGAGAAAATCCAGGCTGGAGAAATGACCTCTAAATTATCGCTAAGCCGTCGTTAAGAGCAACTTCAGCCGAAACCGGTGTGGCTCAGTGGATAGAGCGTCGGCCTGCGGACTGAAAGGTCCCAGGCTCGATTCCGGTCAAGGGCATGTACCTTGGTGGTGGGCACATCCCCAGTGGGGGGCATGCAGGAGACAGCTGATCGATGTTTCTCTCTCATCCATGTTTCTAACTCTCTATCCCTCTCCCTTCCTCTGTGTAAAAAAAAATCAATAAAATATATTTTTTTTAAAAGAGCAACTTCATTCACATTTTAGAATGTTACTTTCTCTGCAAAGGGCTGGATAGTAAATATTTCAGGCTGTGAGGGATATATCATCTGTATCACAACTACTGAATTCCATGCTATCACAGACAATATGGAAATGAATGGAGATGGCAGTTCCAATAAAACTTTATTTATAAAAACAGCAGGGGGCCAGATGTAGCCCACAGGCTATAGTTGACTAACTTATGCTCTAGATTAGTCCTGTCCCATAGAAATGGAACACAAGCCACAATATGCAATTTTAAACCACTTAATAAACAGGTATCAGGTCAACAGAATTTTAATAACTTTATTTCATCCATAACACCTAAAATATCACTATTTCGACAGGTAATCAATATAAAAAATGATTGGTGACATCTGGGAATTTAGATTTGAGGAGATTTCCCACTATGCCTGATACAGTTTATGGCGCCTGAAGTGTGCAAACTATACGACTTATGTTCAACATGTGCTTTTTGGGGGGAGTTTAAAATGCTGATGTGTCCTAGCTAGACAGTGCCCAGCCCCCAGTAAGCGCCCAGATGCCGAGTTTAACTGTTCCCTGCGTGGAGGAGGCAGGAATGGAACACGAGACAGCAGGGGTTGCCAGCAAGGACTCTGGGCAAGGGCAGACCTAGTGTGAACCCTCCTTCTGCCACTTCCCTGCTGTGTGACTTCGAGCCAGTTGCTTCACCTCTCTGAGCCTCGGTTTCTCCTCTGTAAAATGGGAACAATAACAGTCTACCTTACTGGTAGACTAAGATCATGTCTGCCAGGTGTGTGGCCGGGGTCAGGGTGCGGACACTGTAACTGGCCCGTGTGGTCCTAGGGGCCACTCCCACTTACCTCCAAGGACGCCATGCAAACCAGCTTGTTGACGTGATAGAAGAAAGTGGGCAGGACGTCAAATATGGTCGTCTCCGAGAGTATTAACTTCTGCAGGAAGTGGTTAGGGAGAGGAGAGGAAAGTGAACCTGAGTACATTTAACCAACACGCGGATGTGGGGGAGGGGAGGGAGCGAGGGGAGAAGCCAGTGGTGTTAGCACTGAGCGCTGCCAGTGCCCCAGGCCCCCAAGATCTGAATGTGGGAGCAGCTCTGAGCTGACTGCCCGGGGCTCCCAGAGGCAGAGGGCAAACCTGGAAGCTTGTAAATGAGCAGAGGAGGGGGGCAGGGGAGCCCCGGGAAGACGAAGCCGAGACTCAGCTATGTAAGGCTGGCAGCTTCCAAAGCTCCATTGCATCCTTTCCTCTCCCCCCACCCTTCACCCCGAAGCCCCCTTGGGCAGCCCCAGCCTCGCTGGCCTAAACCGCTGGCATCTGTGACTGTGCCCTGCACTGAGGGCTGGGAGCCGTCTCCCCCAGCCCCCACCTGGGCCACAGCCTTGCTCGGCGGAGGGCAGAGGGATGCAGACAGCCTCACCTTGAGGTTTTCCGGGCAGAACTGGTGGCCGTACCTGTCGACGGCAGACAGGAAAATGGACTCCACCTGGTTGTGCCTCAGCTCGTAGGAGGGGAGGTGGGAGGCGATCAGGACCTGTGGGGAGGGCCGGGTGAGTCACCCTCCCGGGGAGAAGCCAGGGGCCGGGCCCATCGAGCGGCACACGGACGGTGGCAAAGGGCTGCGCACGGTGAGGGCGGAGCAGGCGGGAGGCCGGCACCCCACGCCCACAGATGGTGGGGACCGCGCCCCCCAGCCCTACCTGTCTGGCTCTGAGGGCCACTTTGCAGTGCTCCTTCTTGCTCAGCTGCGTGAGCTCGCTGAGGATGGAGGTCAGCTCCTCCGACAGGGAAGGGTCTGGGCTGCAGAGTTCATCCTTTGGGGGAGGAGACAGAAGCGAGGTGGCTTTTGTCCGGCAGAAGGAAGACACCTGGCCCAGGCGGAGGCACATCCCCTCCCGTTTCCACCCTCACCTTATCCATTCCTTCATCACCCCAAACACACCCTAACCACCCGGTAAGAAAAAAATGTATCCAAGCCTGTGCCTGCCTCACTGCCAATGGCCAACAGTGATGGCGTGCTAGGCCCTTGACATTCATCTCCCCAATATCTCCCAACCCTTTGAGGAGCTTGCCAGCGTGATCCCCATTTTCCAGATGAGGAAACTGAGGGCAGAGAAGCCACAGGCCTCAGCCCCATCACCTGCCTGGCACACAGCAGGTGCTGGTGATGAGCTTACAGTGTCCAGAGTACAGAGGCAGCTGTGAGCGGTCCAGCCTGCAAAATCTCAAATATGTCCTCTCTGGCTCTTCCCGGACAACACCCCCAGACCCAGCTGCCCCTGCCCCGGTGGGGCGCCCCTCCACGTACGATCAGCATGATCACCAGCTGGTTCTTCTTGGCCACCTGCGCGTGGGAGAAGATGCAGTGCAGCACCTGCGCCATGTCCGGCTTCAGCTGCTCCCGGAGGTTGATCACGCACTTGTCGTAGTGGGCTGCGGGGAGACAGACGGCCGGGCAAGGTCAGGCTGCAGCCCCCCAGCCCCGGGGGCGCGTCGCCAGGGCCAGGGGCGACTCTTGCCTTGTTGGAAGTGGTGCTCGACTTGCAAGTATCTCTTCAGGAGGTCCAACACCACCGCCTTCATGTAGCCGCGGGTGCCGCTGCGGTACCTGGGGAGGAGGGGAAGGCGCCTGAGTGGTCCACTCCGCCTCCTGGCGCCTGAAGAGCCACGGGCGGGGCTTTTAGGATTTCAAAATAAAGCGAACGAATCAAGCAGGTGGGGGATGCAGCCCTCTGATCCTCGGGCCTGGGAGGGATGCGCGAGTTGGTTCATGTGCATGAAGTGTAGGGCAGAGAGAGCAGTGACTTGCCCAAGGTCACACACATCACGTGGCGCCTGCCCCGTCCCCACAGAGAAGGAGACACACTTACAGAGCTGGGATGCTGAAAGGGGTCAGCCTTGCATGCATGGTTGAAAAGAAAAATTTTCAATTAACCATCCACTGTGGAAAGACAGTTTGGAACAAAAAAAAGCAAGACTTGAAAGGCATTGCCCAAACGATCTGTGTCAATTTCGCTTCCCTGGAAAACCAAATTTTAACCAGGACGTTCCCTAGAACATTTCTTCTCGGGCATGTTGAACACAGGGAACGGGGTTTCTCGGGAGTTTGAGAGAAGCTGGAACCAGCTTAACCCCAGCAACACCCAATAACAACAAAAGAGAAGAAGAACCCTATAATGCTCATTTATTCAAATGTGATTTTTAAAAAAATATATTTTATTGATTTTTTTACAGAGAGGAAGGGAGAAGGACAGAGCTAGAAACATGGATGAGAGAGAAACATCGATCAGTCACCTCCTGCACACCCCGCACTGGGGATGTGCCCGCAACCAAGGTACATGCCCTTGACCGGAATCGAACCTGGGACCTTTCAGTCCGCAGGCTGACACTCTATCCACTGAGCCAAACCAGTCTTGGCTCAAATGTGATTTTAAAAATACACGACATGCCCTAGCCGGTATGGCTCGGTGGATAGAGTGCTGGCCTACGGATGTCCCAGGTTCAATTCGGTCAAGGGCATGTACCTTGGTTGCAGGTACATCCCCAGCAGGAGGTGTGCAAGAGGCAGCTGACCGATGTTTCTCTGTCATCGATGTTTCTAACTCTCTATCCCTCTCCCTCCCTCTCTGTAAAAAATCAATAAAATATATTTAAAAATGAAAATAAAAATACAAGACATGGCCCTGGTTGGGTGGCTCAGCTGGGTACTCCAAAAGGCCGCGGGTTCGATTCCCAGTCACGGCTAATACCCAGGTTTTGAGGTTCAATCTCCCAGTTAGGGCACGTATGGGAGACAACTGATCAATGTTTCTATCTCACATCAATTTTTTTTCTCTCTCCCCCACACCCGCCCTTCCTATCTCTCAAAAAAAAAAAAAATTAATGAGAACATATCCTTGGGTAAGGATAAAAATAATTAATTTAAAAAATTCATCCACTCAGAATGACTTACTATGCATGCGGCGCTTTTACTCCCATGTTATAAACTGGCCAACTGAGACCCACAGAGGTCAGGGGCCTTGCCTGGGGTTCTGCCATGAGGAGTGGCTATGCGGGGACTGTCACCCGCGTTTCCCAGCCCCAGGTGCTCTCTCCCAGGTCGAGCCCGCCCCTCAGAGAACCCCACAGGGGAGGACGCAGGGTGACAGGCGCACCCCCCGCGGGGCCCAGGACTCACCTCTGGACCAGCTGCACGATGCTCTGCGTGTTCATGAAGAACACCTCCCGGTCGGCCTTCCGCTGCAGGGTGGCCGCGTGGCAGTCCAGGATGTTGGCTATCTGGACGGGAAGGAGGACAGGTCTGGCCCCTTGCTACCACACAATCCAGTTGTCACACAGAGGTCCCCCGAAGGACCCACCCCAGGCTCCCCCAGAAGACCTGTCTGAGGCTCATTAGGGAAAAGAGAATTCCAGCCCAAAGCCCTCTGGCCACCCAGAAACAGCTCTGCCCATCCTATTCAGTGTCTTGCTCAAGGAATTCAAGAGCCCAGAGTGGCCCATGGGTGTGGCTCAGGGGCGAGAAAAACATGGTTCGATTCCCCTTCGAGGCAAAGGCCCAGTGGGGGATGTGCAGGAGGCAGCTGATCCATGATTCTCTCTCATCATTGATGTTTCTCTCTCTCTCCTTCTCCCCACTTTTAACAAATACTACGTACACTCCTAGCTGCAAGATGATCACCTGACAAGGAGGAGAATCTAGGCTACAAACTAGCGAGAAAAACCCACACCTTCCTCCACCCCTTCTGCCAGCATTTCTTTGGAAAACGCTCACTGTGTACCAGCTCCTTTCTGCATCCGAGCTTTCTAGGGTGAGACCCAGACCTGCTCATGTTCCTCAAAGCATCTGCTGCCCAGGGGAATGCTGGGATTCCACAGGGAAGGCTCAGCCCCCAACCTCTCCGGGTTTCATGATGCTCGACACAGAGGGCAGAAGTCTGGCCTAACCGGGTCCCAAGGAGCCCCCCGGCCTGGCGCGGGCACTCCGGTGGGGCGGGAGGGGGCACACACCTGCTGGCTGGGGAACTGGCAGAGCACGGAGGTGATGTTGCTGGCGTACTGGGCCATCACCCGGCGGACCGATTTCTCCACAGGGGCGGGGATGCGGCCTGACACGTTGGTCATGATGTCCTGCAGCTCCAGCAGCGGCAGCGACGGGTGTCGCAGGGTCATCATGAGCTTCTGCACCCACTCCTTCAGCTGCAGCGGGACCACAGCATCGGCCCGAGGTCCCGCGAGGGGTGGGCACCGCCACCCACCTCGAGGCACCCCACACACTCAACCCCTCCAGGCCCCACGCACTCGAGTGGCCGAAGACCTGGACCCAGCAGACTCTGGGACAGTCCGGAGTGGAAGAGGACACCCAGTTCTCCCACTAGGAAGGTCCACCTCCCCGGCAGGCACCCACACAGCCAGCACGCTGTGAGGATAAAACACAAGGCCCTGTGCCCGGCTGGTGTGGCTCAGTGATTGAGCATCGATCGATGAACCAAGAGGTCATGGTTCGATTCCTGGTCAGCTCAATCCCCAGTAGGGGGCGTCCAGGAGGCAGCTGATTGATGATGTTTCTGTCTCGATGTTTATCTCTCTCTCTCTCCTCTCCCCTCTCTCTAAAAATCAATAAAAATACTTTTAAATTGACTTCTTAACTGACTACATGAACATTCTCAGTGTGGAGGTGAACTAAACAGCAGTCTGTATGTATGATCAGACAGAAGTACCCTGAAGTGTACAATCAAACCGAGGCTGAATGTGCATCAGTAAAGCCCCCTGACCTCAGGGAGCTAATCCTTCCAGCTCATTGCATAGACCTGCGCACTGCCCTTCACATGAGACCTGCCTTTATGCTGAAGATGGGCTCCGGCAGGCAGTAGCCGCTCATGACGTTGGTGAGGTTCTCCAGGACGCTGTGGAAGACCTGGTTCAGCTTCTCCCCCATGATGGGCAGGGTCTGCTGGGCGGGGAGCTCCCCCGTGAACGGCTTGGCCTGAGGAGACACACGAGAACCTGAGGTCAAGGACACCGTGGTCTCCCGACCAAAAAGCCGGGGGCCGAGGCCGACCTGCCAATACGCAAGCCACGTGGACAGCGTTCTCAGGATGGAGCCCAAAACAGCATACTGGAAAGTTAAATTGGCAAGATGGACTGACTGTGCCCGTTTGTCTATGAATTCATTCTAGAAGTTCCCACAGAAGGCCTACTATGTGCAAGGCCCTTGGCCAGGACCTCTGCCTTTGGGACATCCATTCTGCTGGCCTGGAACCCTCAGCTTCTGCTCCCCCCCCCTCCAACCTCCAAAATCTCCTCTCGTCCTTCTCCACAGTCTGATGCTGGCTTCTCTGTGGACCTCCCACAGCCAGGGCAGTGTCCCTTACTGGCATTGCCAGCTGAATCACAGAGCTTATTGCAGAGCTGAGTGTGAGCCTGCAGGGACGGGTGGCTGTCCCTGGCTTGTGCACCTGGTCCAGGAAATGTCTGCTGAAAGGAGTCACACACAGGCTCACAGACCTCCCCAAGGATCGGAAAAGGCTCTGACTGCTTCTAGCTTTGGGAAGACTCAAGAAAGAATAATAAAAAGAACGGGAAGGAAAACAAATACACTATCTGATTGTTAAAAATATACTTTTCACCAAAACCGGTTTGGCTCAGTGGATTGAGCGTCGGCCTGCGGACTGAAAGGTCCCAGGTTCGATTCTGGTGAAGGGCGCGTACCTTGGTTGTGGGCACATCCCCAGTAAAGGGTGTGCAGGAGGCAGCTGATTGATGTGTCTCTCTCATTGATGTTTCTAGCTCTCTATCCCTCTCCCTTCCTCTCTGTAAAACATCAATAAAATATTTTAAAAATATATAAATATGTATATACTTTTCTAGCCCTGGCCAGTGTTGCCAAATGGTTAGAGCGCCGCCCTGCACACCGCAGGGTCATGGGTTCAATTCCCGGTCAAGGGCATGTACCTGGGTTGCAGATTCAATCCCCAGCCCCAGTCAAGGTACAGGGGGAAGCAACCAATCGATGTGTCTTTCTCACATGGATGATTTTCTCTCTTTCTCTCCTCCTTCCTCTTCCATTCCACTCTCTCTATTAAAAAAATCAATGAAAAAAATATCCTCAGGTGAGAATTAACAACAAAAAAACACTTCTAGCTTCTTTCCTGCGCATATGTATGAATAATCGTAGAGGAAAGAGCAATACACTTTCCTGTGAATTACTTAGAAGGGTGCAAACCAGTCAGCAAGACCTGTGCTTCCCGGGTACCCACTATGCCTGGAGCACGTCTGAGTGAAAGTTCGAGAGAGGGAGGAGGGAAGAGCCCTGAAAGCATCTGGGGAGGTCCTCCAGGATGAGGGTGCAGGTCCTAGGCAGGGGTCCGGCCTATTTAAGCGGGGGGGGGGAAGCAGCCAAAGGAAGTGGCAACAGCTGATTTGGGGTCCTGTAGGTCCACAGAAGAACGGGGGTTTTCTTCTGAGTGGGACCAGAACGCTGAGAGGGGTTTGAGCAAAGGAGGGCATGTGTGCTCTGATCACGCTGGCTCCGGGGGACACAGGAGGCAGGAGACAAGCCGGGAGCCTCGAGTCTGCTCGGCTCACTGATCAGGCAGGTGGAGGCCGTGAGCGCACTGAGCCTGCTTAAGCCTGCTGGGCAGCCGTGCCAGGCGCTACGTACCGGGTGCACCTTGGAAGGGTCATCGAGCTCCAGCCTGGCCACCACGCAGCCCGCCTCCAGCACGGCCCCCGGGCGCTTGATGTACCTCACCCGGCCACTTTCCTGCACGTTCAGGGTCATGATCATCTTCATCACCTGTTTTGCAGAAAGAAGACCCGAGATGGAGCCCACCAGACCCAGATGGGCTGGCCTGGGTGTGTGACGCCCAGAGTCCTTCAGACCAGTAAGTCTGGAGCGGGGCCCACGGCATTTAAACAGAATGACGCCCGGGCAGGGTTCAGGCTGGAAGGACAGAGGGAAGTCTCGGTCACCAGAAGCCAGGCCTGGTACTCTTCACGAATCATCTCCATCTGCAAAGCCGGCTGGGGAGGTAGGTTCATGTGCCCATTTCACAGACGTGAAAACTGATCTTTACTTTGGAAGTACAGGCTCTCTTTGAACTGCCATTAAATCGTAGTATGTAGGGTGATTAACATACCGTACATGTTCCTGCTCCTTTTCTTTTCTTTTAATATATTTTATTAATTTTTTACAGAAAGGAAGGGAGAGGGATAGAAAGTCAGAAACATCGATGAGAAAGAGACATCAATCAGTTGCCTCCTGCACACCCCCTACTGGGGATGTGCCTGCCACCAAGGTACATGCCCCTGACCGGAATCGAACCTGGGACCTTTCAGTCTGCAGGCCGATGCTCTATCCACTGAGCCAAACAGATTTTGGCTCCTGCTCCTATTCTCAAGGCAGCGAGAAACCCTCTGGGGAGCACTGTGAAATGAGGTATGCGCTTCCCGTACACACGGGCACCCAAGTCGGCCAGGCCTGGGCTGTAGCCCGAGCACCCACACATCCTGCATCCTCCAGCAAGTGCCTTCCCTCTCTGAGCTCCCCTCTGGGTGTCCCCTCTTGTGAATGAGGAATAATGTCGGCCTCGCCTCGCAGGGCTCTGATAAGGAGTCAGTGAGAGGAAGAGCCTGGCCCACGGGTCCTGTATTGTCATTGCCATTCTCCTGTTCTTTCCCTTGGCGGCCGGATGAGGCCGAGTTTGAGTCCTGGCTCTGCGTGACTCAAGTGAGTTTCTTAGCCGCATGGGTGCCGTTTCTTCGTGTGTAAAATGGGGATCAAAGTATTGCCTATCTCCTACTATAGCTGGGAGGATTAAAGGGGTCATTAAAAAGGTAAGATGCTTAGAATAGTGTCTGTCCCATGGGAAGTGCACTGCTGGTGTTGGCTTAAGACTCTGTAATGGCCCTAACTGGTTTGCCCCAGTGGATAGATCGTTGGCCTGCGTATTCAAAGGTCCCAGGTTCGATTCTGGTCAAGGGCATGTACCTTGGTTGCGGGCACATCCCCAGTAGGGCGCATGCAGGAGGCAGCTGATCGATGTCTCTCTCTCATCGATGTTTCTAACTCTCTCCTTCTCCCTTCCTCTCTGAAAAAAATCAATTAAGAATTTTATTTTTTTTTAAAGACTTTGTAATGGCCACCATCACGATCATGGATCAGTTCTTGCTCATTCCCAGGGAGCGTGCGTTTCTGCTTTACATACTGCAGGGATCTGGGTTGAACCCTGCATATGGCTCTTAGGAATTTGCAGCTGGTGGCCCAGGCTAAGAGGTGAGGCCCATTTGCAGAAGCCATGGCCCCCCCACTCGGGGAGCGGGGGGCACAGGGGAGAGGCCTCGCTGACGCCCAGAGACCTGCCTGCCCTCACCTCCATCTCGGCGTAGCTGTCCCCAGCCTCCACGTGGCCCCCGTCCTCCACCGTGTACTGCGTCAGCTTCCCGGCCGAGGGGGACCGCAGGACCGTGGGGTCGTTCTCCTTCTCAAACACGCACGTCTTGTTGCCGATGGTGATCCGGTAACTGGGGGAGGGGAGGAGCATCGCCCACTGCAGCATCTCTGCCTGAGGCTGCCCCGAGGGTCCCTCACCCTGTGCACGGCGAATTCAGGGGGCTCCCCTTTCCCAAAGAGCGGCATGTGACGGTCACCACAGAGAGATGAGGGGCCGGCTGGGGGAGCAGAGGCTGGGATCCCCTTCTGGCGGAGAGCCCGCCCGCCCGCCCGCACACCTGTCCACCTCCTCCTTCATGTAGGTGGTGTAGCTATTCCCGTCGTAGGAGAGCAGGAGCCCGCCGTCGTTCAGCCGGTGGGCGTCGATCTCGATGTGGCCGCCGTTCATGATGAGGACGAACATGGTCAGCGACTGCCGAGCCACCTGTGGGGCAGGTGAACGTCCCCCCTGCTCTCAGGATGTCCCTGTCCCTGTGCGCCCTGGGGGGCAGCTGGCCCGCCCCTGACCAGGAGCTGGAGCTGGGTGCCTCGCCTGTCTAGTCCCAGGTCCCGATCGCCCGGAGGGAGAGGCTGACGGGCACAGAGCTGGAGAGAGTGCATCACACCTGCCTGTGGCCCAGGGCACGGGCCCACCGGCCATCTCTCACCAACTGGTACCCTCCTTCCGCTTCCTGCCTCCGAGCATCCGCCCCGCCGAGGGGCCGCCTGGGCAACAGGGAGACGGGGTCCAGGGCTCTGCCTCCCCCACGTGGCTCTGCCCAGGGGCCTACGAGGGGTCTGGGACTCCCCATTGCCGGGGACATTCGAGGAACACGGGCCGTTACCTGGAGGATGTACTTGATGCCTCCGTAAATCAATTCCACATCCACGGTGTTCCGCAGGGAATCCGCCGGTAGGACCTGACCCCTGAAAGAAGACAGGACGGCGGTCAGCCCTGGTTTCCACTAAGAACTCGGCGGCCAGGTCCCAGGACTGCAGCCCAACGCGCCTGGCCGTCCTAAAAACAGCCACGTCTCGTTAAAAGGCGAGCCAACCAGTGGACAGAGCGTCAGCCTGCAGACTGAAGAGTCCCAGGTTCGATTCCGGTCAAGGGCACATCCCCAGTAGGGGCATGCAGGAGGCGGCTGATAGATGTCTCTCTCATCGATGTTTCTAACTCTCTAACTCTCTCCCTTCCTCTCTGTAAAAAAAATCAATAAAATATATACAGTGAGCCAACAAGGACCGTCCCCGGGAAGCCGGCCTTCCTCAGAACATAAGGAAGCAGCACTTTCTGAAGGATGTGAAATCTGCGAAGGGCTTTGCAGGAAACTCGACCCATCGTGGCTTCAACATTCCTGTGTGGACCTCCCGCTGCCCGCGTACGAAAGACCAGCGCCCGGACTGTAATTCCATCTCCCTTCAAAGGCGTGAGAGCCAAGCGCTAGAAACATGTACCCTTTCATTTCTCTTGGGGAGTGTGATTTGCTGATCACAGTGATTTTCAACCGGGGTCGAATTTTACCTCTACCCCGGGGACAGCGAGCACCCGCCCTCCCGGGCCCACCCATCTCCCCAGGCACCTTTTGCTTCGGTGAAGGCCTGGCAGAGACCAGAATTCACATCCCACAACTCTGAGCTCCCGAGTAGGAAGATGTTCCTGACACGGTCAGCACGAATCAGCACGTGTTTGTCTGTCGGTCCTTTACTCGCTGCCTCGGAGGTGAGTGTGCGGGAGGAGTTCACACGTCCCCCAGTGACTGGTGTGCACCCACATAACGCACGTCCTGCCTTACTGGCAACTAACGCATGCCCCAAAGGGGGGAAAGTGACCCACGCGCCCACCTCTCCAGCGAGTGTAGGAAATCCGTCATGCAGGTCCTGAACATCGCGTCGGCCACGTTCAAGGCGCCACACACCACCCCAAGCATGATATCCGGCTTCTCGGCCTAGGAGAGACCCCGCAGGTCAGTATCCATGGTAACCAAGCCCCCGGGGAGCTGCAGGGGAGGGTTCTCTGTGACGGAGTGGTAGCCATGCGCAGCTCCTCACCTGCACTTTCTCGGCGATGAGGTGGTCCAGCCACCCGGTGTCGATGTCGTTGTTCTGGAAGCTCTCGGTCTCCAGCAGGTTGATGAGGTACTCCACGGTGGTCCTGAAGTCACCCCGGATGGACAGCTCCTTCAGAGCCACCACCATGTTCCTGGAGGGGAAAGGCACCCGGACTGTTGTCCCAGTCCGCCCGCGGGGCTAGCTCCCCAGGGTTCCCAAAGAGCCAGAGCGGCACAGAAGTCAAGAGGGTCCCCAGTCAGACACCCTGGGTCAATCTCGGCTCCAGCACTGACTGGTCAGGTGATCTGGGGCTCAGTTTCCTCATCTGGAAAATGGGGAAATAACCCCAAGTTCACACAGGTGCTTGTGGATTAGACAATCCACATGAAGCGCCCCGTCACTGATCGGTAACTGTCAATGGCTATGACCATGACTCGTCACCACGGTTCTAACTAGCCACAGCCAGTCACTCTGCCTCGCTCCCCCTATTCACATCCCGGCCCCAGAACAGAAGCCTCGGCCAGTGTATCTCATGGGCTGGAACAGTGGCCTCCTGCCCTCCCATTAATTCTTATTTGCTGAATCCTCTCTCACCTTCAAGGGTCTCAATGTTTTGCTGGGCAGGATGAAATGACTTATTCAGCCTGGCCTGTGTGGCTCAGTGGTTGAATGCTGACCTATGGGGGTCACCATTCGATTCCTAGTCAGGGCACATGCCCGGGTGTGGACTTGATCCCCAGTAGGAGATGTGCAGGAGGCAGCGGATCAATGATTCTCTCATCATTGATGTTTCTTTTTTTTTAATATATACATTTTATTGATTTTTTACAGAGAGGAAGGGAGAGGGACAGAGAGCTAGAAACATCGATGAGAGAGAGACATTGATCAGCCGCCTCCTGCACACCCCCTACTGGGGATGGGCCCGAAACCAAGACACATGCCCCTGACCGGAACCAAACCCGGGACCACTCAGTCCGCAGGCCGATGCTCCATCCACCAAGCCAAAGCGGCTTCAGCTCATCATTGATGTTTCTATATATCTCTCCCTCTCCCACCCTCTCTGAAATCAATAAAAATATTCTTTTTTAAAAAAACTAATTATTCAAAGCTGGCAAAGAAAGCCTGGTCCCTCATCAAAACCACCAAACTCAGTTTAATTCAAGGCTACGTGCTAGGGCTACATAAAATGTCTGCAACAGCTTTGGGGTTTTTCACTCTGAGGGACACTTAACCCACAGACACGAGAACGTTGAATTACAATGTGAACTGGTTTTGACCTTTTGGCCCCCAGGTCAAGGCAGAAAAAAAGATGCCTCTCAGAATGTGGGGGCCTCTTTGTGACTGCGGGTTCTCCGGAAACTGCTTAGGAGACTGAAATTAAAGGCGTTCCCCGAGACACACGCACCTCTTTTACAAGAACTAGAGCATGCTGCACCTTTTAAACTTTGGAGTCACCTGGAACAATCTTTGGATCTCCTTCAAGTTCGATCTGCAATTAGCTCAAGAGCCGTGACCTTCGAGAGGTCATCTTACTTCAAGGACCTCAAATCCAGGGAAGGGGCGGACTTTGTCCTTGGACTTAGGCACATGGCATTCATCGGGGCCCTTGACCTCCTAACTCGCTACTGCCCCTGAGCCACAGGCTAAGCCTGAGTTTCTTAAAGGAAGAAGGGGACAGAAGGGGGAGAGGAGGGAGGAAAAAAGGGGGAGGAGGAGGGAGATACTGACGAGACGGCCTCCTCCCGGTTCTCCCCCCAGGAGAAGCAGTGCCCGAACTGGGAGTCGGCGAACTCGTGCAAGCCGCCGGCGGCCGCCACGCTGAAATAGCCCCACACGTTCCTGCTGCTGCGGAAATTCAGCTCCTGGACGGTCCCCGAGCTCGGCTTGAACCCCTGCGACCCCGACGGGAGAGAAAAGGCAACATGGAAGAAATCACACTCCGGGTCTGTTTCCACCAGAATGAACCCCAAGAAAGCCCTGGCACAATCCGGAGCACGTCGGTGCCTCTCCTCAGGGCGGTGGGTCTGTATACTGACCTGGGGGTGTACCGTGCGAGCACGGCAGTGCATGTAATAACATAAACTATTTAAAAAAAACAACAGCAGCCCGGCTGGCGTGGCTCAGTGGTTGAGCGTCAACCTATGAACCCGGAGGTCATGGTTCGATTCCCGAGCAGAGCACATGCCCCAGTTGCAGGCTCCATCCCCAATAAGGGGGGTGCAGGAGGCAGCCGATCCATGATTCTCTGTCATCGCTGATGTTTCTCTCTCTTTCTCCTTCTCCCTACCTCTCTGAAATCAATAAAAATATTTGAAAATATATTTACAAAAAACAAGCACCACCAGACATAATGCGGGAGAACAGTGACCACGGGTGGAGCCGAGGGAAGTGCATTCTGATTTTATAGTCTTGGCGCTGTGGATAGTAAAGGCTTAAATGAAAGAGGCCTGGGTTTCCGGTTCTGGATTAGGACAACTCCAGCAGATAAAGAAACCCAGCCTTAGCCCTGCGGATGCTGGCACACGAACTCCCTTGGGGGATGGCCTGCCCCCTGCTGAGTGTGATTGTGGTAAAGCGGGGGGTAAGGGGGAGGATGGATCTGGCCCCTCTCTCTGGGATTAAGGCTCTTGAAGTGAGTGATGGGGACATACGTCTTGGCAGAGGTGCCTTGGAGGCAAGAGACCGAGTTCCAGGTGCCCAGGCAAGTGACCCCCAATCTCTTGACCTGTCATTTCGGGTAGCAACACCCCGAGGCAGAACGTGAGCCGTGAGACCCATGAAGGGGATGAGGTGCCTGGCACACACTTGGAGTCACTGAACCATGACTGTCCCCTCCGGCACCTGTTTCCTCGTCTGGGGACCAAGAAGCCTGGGGAGGTCTCGTCTGGAGCTGATGCTGGGGGTGCCCCCACCCTGGGAGGATGGAGATGGCGCAGGAGGGGGGGGGGTCTCCTCAACTTGCCTCATCGGGGTTTTCGCTGGTGATTCTGGCGGCAATGACGTGGCCACGGGGGAGGGGTGGGTTGGGCGGGGTTTCGAAGCTGATGGGCGTCATCCCCCACGGCGACTCTCCGTACAGGAGGCGGATGTCCTTCAGCCGGTGCAGCGGCACGCCCATGGCGATCTGAAATCAGGAAGGCCGGCGCAACTGTCAGTCACAGGACACCCCTGCCCTCAACACCAGGCACGGAGCTGGGTGCCAGGTGCCAGGGAGGACGAGGTGCAGTGAAGGAGGTCAGAGGTACTGAGCACCTGAGATGTAACAACATGCCAGAGGGTGGCGGGAGAAGCGAAGGAAGAAGATATTAATTAAAAAAAAAACAACTTCGTTCCAATGAATGCGGGCGTTCCTGCCTCTGCTCACAGGTTCTCCATGGGGGTGAGACTGCCCACAGAGGGACAAACGTCTGCTCTTGGGGGTGAAAAATACCTTCCTCTTGTACGTATAAAGCACAGATGCATCTATGGTTCTATGACATTAAGGTTTCATGGGGAAGAAGTTGGGGGGGGCGGGTAATGTCTAAAAAGGCTCCTCAAGGGGGACAATAATGCAAAGAAAGGTTAAGAAACACTTCTCTAGCCCTGGCTGGTTTGACCAAAGGGTCCCAGGTTCCATTCCGGTCAAGGGCATATGTGGATTGTGGGCTCGATCCCCACTAGGGGGACATGCTGGAGGCAGCCAATCAATAATTCTCTCTCATCATGGATGTTTCTCTCGCTCTTTCTCCTTCTCCCTTCCTCTCTGAAATCAACAAAAATATATTTAAAAAAAAAACAAACACTTCCCTGGGCCTTCAAATGGACATCATGGGTCCCCGAAGGCCCTGAAATTGCATAAATCATATTTTTCCAGGAGAAGGTCCATGACTTTTGCCTGTTTCTCAAAGGACCGTATGGCAGACAGAGGTGACCAACCACATCCCGGAACGTTCCCCGAGTTGGTGGCTCTCAGTGCCACTCCCCGGGGAGAGTCGGCCCAGAGGGGCCGGGAGGTCTGATCTGAGAGGAACGGGGACCCGTCCTGGGTGGGAGAAGACCCGGCTCGGAGCCCACGTCCTCACCTGCAGCTGGGCGGCCGGCAGGTTGACGTCGGCGATCATCTCCGTGCAGGGATGCTCCACCTGCAGCCGCGGGTTCAGCTCCAGGAAGTGGAAGCTGCCGTCCTGGCTGTACAGGTACTCGACCGTCCCCGCACTCACGTAGCCCACGGTCTTGGCCAGGCGGACGGCACACTGAAAGGGAACAGAGACCGGCTTCTCAGGGCCCCACCAAAGGCGGACGGAGCGCCTGCTCCGTGTCAGCTCCTTGGGGACCACACAGCTCACACTCCCATCGACTCAGGCCAGGCTGAAATCACATCCACGTGGGGCCCCTGGTTTCTTCTTGGGCGCCCCGCCCAGGTTGGCAACTCGAACCACAGGGAGCTCTCGCTGGCTCTGAGCTGGGACGGCCCCCTGCCTCACGCTGCCCCCATGCCCACCTGCTCCATGAACTCGAACACGGCGGGGGTGGCAATGGTGGCCGGCGCCTCCTCGATGATCTTCTGGTGGCGCCGCTGGATGGAGCAGTCTCGCCCGAACAGGGACACGGCGTTGCCATAGCGGTCGGCGAGGATCTGCACCTCCAGGTGCCGGGCGTGCTGGGCCAGCTTCATGAGGAAGACGGGCGAGCCTGGGATCTCGCTCTGCACCTGCGGGGAAGGCAGAGACCAGAGATGGCGGTGGCGGTGACATCCCTGGTCCTCTGGTCTCATGTAACATGCTCGAGACTGGACATTCCTGGTGCTTTAAACCCAACAGTGTGAAAAGACATAACACAGACCGTGAAATTTCCCCACGACCCCATCTCCTACAGATAACTGCCTAAGAGTTTCAGGTTCTGTCAAGAGTGAATGTGGGTGAGAATTAGCGCTGCCATGGTATCTGTCTATGAGATCTTTCAAGTTGTTGAAAATCTCAAAAAAAAATTTTAATGTAGTTACTGAAAAAAAAAGCCATGTGTCATTTGATCCACCCAGTTGAAACCCAGGTTGTCCAGGTTCAACCGTACAGTTCCTGCAATAAAAAGGGGCCATCTAGAAACATTAAAAGTACCAAGACTGCTACAATTTCCAAAACATCCCCTCTCCTGATAGACAGACAGAGCCAGGAACAGATATTCTGACCCTGTATCCCTGAAGCCATGTGCAGACACACTGACTCACGGACTTCAACACCCAAGGAAATGTACACCGATGGACACGCACCAGGGGCTTCTGAGTGAAACACACACGTTTGCTTCGAAAGATGACATGGCACAGCCACATCCCCCTGCAGCCCATGCCCTCACAGCTGTGACCCCATCATGCTGAGAGGAAGAATCTGGCCTGACTGGCAGGCATGGCCCAAGGGTTGAGCATCAATCTCTGAACCAGGAGGTCTTGGTTCGATTCTCGGTCAGGGCACATGCCCAGGTTGCAGGCTCGCTCCCCAGTGGGGGCCTAGAGGAGGCAGCCGATCGATGATTCTCTCTCATCACTGATGTTTCTCTCCCCCTCTCCCTCTCCTTTCCTCTCTGAAAGCAATACAAATATACTTAAACCGTTTAAAAAGAAAGAGAAAGGATCTGCTGGCCAACACGTGACTAGAGACCCCTCCCAAAGACGAAAAACCACCACCCCAGCACGCTCACCTGCCGGAACAGGATGGGCAAGTCCTCGGCACTCTCCGCCTTCCGGATGCCTTTCCCTCCGCCGCCTTCGGAAGCTTTGATCATCAACGGGAAACCAATTTTTTCTGCTGCCTGGGAGGCAGAGGACAAACGGCCCCCTTTAAGAGTCAGACGCATCCACTGCCAGGAGGACAGGGGGGACGTCCTGGCAGCCGGTCCCCCCGGGCTCCGCACTGACCTCCAAGCCCTCGTCTATGTCCTTCACGCAGCCCTGGCTGTACACTTCTTCCGGGACGCTGATTCTCTTCCCCTCCTGCAGGCCTTCCTCTGTCCACTCCACTGTCAGGCCTGGAGAGTCACAGGGAAGCTGAATGGTGCACAGATGGCAGGGGCACACACAACACAGAAACCGCCAGGCCCTGACTGGCCAGAGCTGCTCTGGACCTGGCCATCGGTCCAGCGGAACCCAGACATGGTCCTTCAGCTTAATTAACGAGTGGCTTTTCATTTTCTGAAGGACCAACTCAACCCTGAATAGGAAATCAAGCTTAAGAAATTCAGACTGAGCCCTGACCGGTTTGGCTCAGTGGACAGAGCGTCGGCCTGGGGACTGAAAGGTCTCAGGTTCGAATCCGGTCAAGGGCATGTATCTTGGTTGTGGGCACACCCCCAGTAGGAGGTTTTTAGGAGGCAGCTGATGTCTCTCTCTCATCGATGTTTCTAACTCTCTATCCCTCTCCCTTCCTCTGAGTAAAACATCAATAAAATATATTTTTAAAAATAGATCCATGGGTTTTTAAAGGACATGCTTGGACAGAAAGGCTGGGAAGGCAGACAGATACCTAAAATGCCAACAAGTGTTCAACTCGGGGTCATAGGGTTATAAACGATTCTTAGTTCTTCTCTGCATGTCTCACATTTATTTTCCAAGTTGTCTACAATGCAACTGTGCCACGTGTTCAATCACTTTACATTTTTAAGTGAAAGTGTTAAAAAGCACACTGTCACCCTCTCTGCCCACATTAGCAGCACTGGGGCCGAGGAGTCCCCTCCCAACCCCCACCCCGTGTGAAGCTTAGGGTCCCTTACCGCTTCCGCTCCAGGGCAGAGTTGGGATCTGTAGCGTCTGGGCCACGATGGTGGAGGCAATCTTGTCTCCCAGGGCCCACATGGCTTTGCTGGGAGGACCTGAGGGATTGGGGGTGGAGGGGGAGAGGCAGAATCGAGTCAGCCCCAAGTCCCTCAACTCGAGGGCTGACCAAGTGCTCAGTGAAAGAACAATACTCAGGGCCAAGCTCTCGAGGAGTTCAAGGTCAAGTCAAGGGAGCAGCAAACCGTCTGTTATTCTGCTACGTCATCAGTCAACTTACAGCACACGGGAACTGTGTTCCTTGTTCCCAGTTGTATCTAAGCTACGAGGCATACACAAATTCACTGGGAGGCGGGGAGACCGAGAGGGCCAGCTAGCACCTCAAAAACCTGGACCACGGGGGAGCGGGCTTTCCCTATAATGAACCAGAGGGGGATACACGCAGCAGTGGGGGCCGGCTGCTCTCTGCCACTAATACGCAACTTGGCCAGCGTGAGCGAGAGCACCCACGGGCCATCCACACATGAGTGAGCAGGCCTGTGTTTTAACAGAGCTGCATTCACAAAAGGCAGGCAGCGGGCCGGCTTCGGCCTCTGAGCGGTACAGCGTGCCAGCTTGTGGGCTGGACCACCACCCTCCGGAGCAGCTAGGGGAGAAGGAGAATCCTGTGTGACGGCCAATCACAGGCCACGGACAGAAAAAGCATCGTGGGCACAGGTCGCCGGCTGAGCTCTGGAACAGCAGGTGCTGCTGTGCACTGAGCTGCTTCAGACAAAATAAGTCTGTGTGGTGGCCCCAGAGGTAAGTGAATGCTGAATGAGTCTCCTAAACCCGTGGTCGGCAAACTGCGGCTCGAGAGCCACATGAGGCTCTTTGGCCCCTTGAGTGTGGTGTGGCTCTTCCACAAAACACCACAGCCTGGGCGAGTCTATTTTGAAGAAGTGGCTTTAGAAGAAGTTTAAAAATGTGGCTCTCCAAAGAAATTTCCATCGCTGTCCTGTTGCTATTGGGCTCTGTTGACTGATGAGTTTGCCGACCACTGCCCTGAACCACGTGAGAATGTCAGCATAATCACACAGACTTGACAAATACAGCCCCAGACAGATAACAGGCATCGTTTTACCTAATACCAAGCAGGGATGAGGGGCTCTGGGCCCAAGGGGTGAAGGCCTTCCCAAGATGTGACCCTATAAAAAACGTGACCTCCAAACCTAGTGACAAATCTGAACCCGGCCGGTATCTCAGTACCAACAGGAACACCAGCAGAGGTCAGCTTGCCCCAGCCTCGTTCCACTGTGGAAACCATGGTAACAGCTCCCTTTCCCTGGGCCCACCAACCTACCGACCCAGGTGCCCTCCCACCCCTGGACTGGCTGGCTCCTAACCAGGAAGATGGGAGCGGAAATACCAAACTGACCCCCACACCTGACAGGGCTGCACGTGAGGAGAATCGGACCCCGGGGTGAGTCCCATCCACCCCTCAACCCTCCACCCCCATCCCCACCCCGTATCGGAGGGAGACACACTCTACCTAAGAAAGCAATCCCGTCCTTGCACAGGAGCTCCGGAAGTTTGGGGTTCTCGGAAGCATGGCCCCAGCCAGCCCACACCGCCTGCAAACACAGAGGCAAGAGCGGAGATCTGCCTTTACAACCTGCGCCCCTTCCACCCCTTCGCCCCGCTTGCACATCAAGAGCTCTTTGCTAGGTCACATCAGCCCTGGATTTCAGAGTCTCTGGGACTCGGCTCCTCTGCCTCTTCCGAGGGCAGAATCCAGCTGCCCCAGGGCCCAGGGAGTCACCCCCGGGAGACAGACTGGGGCGCCCTCAACCTACCTGCACGGGGATCCTCTTGGCGATGTCCACGATCAGCTCCACGTTGGCGTAGTTGTTGTTGTTGGGCCCCCCGGGGACGGGGACGTACTGGTCTGCCATCTTGATATACTCTGGAGGTACAGGGAGAGAAAAGGAAGAACAGCAGAGGCTGGAGTCGGCCGTGGGGAATCTGCAAGACTCAGCCACCTACGGCCAACGAAAGCATAACCAGGGCACGTCTAGGGCGACACGGGACAGACGCAGCATGTGATAATCAGAAGAACACTGAACATGGCTTTATCTATGTAAAAATATGTGTGTTTAGCCTGGGCCAGTGTGGCTCGGAGCATCGACCTAGGAACCAGGTTTGATTCCCGGCCAGGGCACGTGCCTGGGTTGTGGGCTCACCCCCAGTGGGGGCTGTGCAGCAGGTAGCCAATGGACGATTCTCTCTCATCATCAATGTTTCCCTCTCCCTCTCCTTTCCTCTCTGAAATTAAAAAGTGTGTGTGTGTGTGTGTGTGTGTGTATATATATATTTTTATTATTATTATTATTTAAATATGTGTGTGTGGCCCTAACCGGTTTGGCTCAGTGGATAGAGCATCGGTCTGTGGACTGAAGGGTCCCAGGTCCGATTCTGGTCAAGGGCATGTACCTTGGTTGTGGGCACATCTCCGATAGGGGGTGTGCAGGAGGCAGCTGATTGATGTTTCTCTCTCACCGAGGTTTCTAACTCTCTATCCCTCTCCCTTCCTCTCTGTAGAAAATCAATAAAATATATATTTAAAATATATATATATGTGTGTGTGTGTGGACTAGGCCAGAGGAACAACATAAAGAAAGAAGCAAGTTGTTAAGCAGTGAGATTAGAGGCAGGGTTCAATTTCAAACTCCTGAACTCTTATCTTCACATTGCTTTCCCAGGAAAGAATATAACGTTTGCTTATCTTCCAGTGAAGGTTAAGAAAAAGATATAATGTGAGCCTGTAATCATGGTAAAAAACCAACATTAAACGGACCTCCTGGCTCTGGCTGGGAGTGTGCAGTGCGGTCGCGATAAGACTGTTCTTACTGTTGCAAAACAGAGCGCCAGAGCTTTCAGCTCACCAGTTCAAAACGGGGCCCATGGCCCTGGCCGGCTTGGCTCTGTGGATAGAGCGTCAGCCTGCCCACTGAAGGGTCCCGGGTTCGATTCCGGCCCAGGGCACATGCCTGGGTTGAGGGCTCGATCCCCAGTGGGGGCGTGCAGGAGGCAGCCGATCAATGATTCTCTCTCATCACTGATGTTTCTCTCTCTCTCTCCTTCTCCCTCCTTCTCTGAAATCAATAACGAAATATAAAAAAATAAAAATAAATAAAACTGTGGCAGGAAACAACACCCCGTGCCCCTCCCCCGCCCTGGCAGCCACCATTCTCCCTTCTGGCTCTAAGATTCCGAACCCTGTGTGGACCTCATCTAAGTGGGATCAGACGGCATTTGTCTTTCTGGTTTATTTCCCTCAGCATCACGTCCTCAGGTCTCATCCACGGGAGAGCAAATCAATGTTCTGATTTTAACATATTCCTGCTCTGTAAGCCGACGCTGCACGCCAGGGAAGAGGTCCTCAACCAAGCCCCGGTGGAGGTGCCGGGGATGGTGAAGTGAGGAGTCGGACAAGCCCCCTCCTCCCCGAGCTTCTCGCTCCTGGGGAGACGATGGACAACAAACAAACAAACAAACAGGAGGAGAGGAGAGGAAACGGGAAGGAAGGTCCGACAGGGCGGGGTGGAGGCTTCAGGGAAAAAGTCAGAAAAGGCCCAGCATGCCTCAGGGCTCTGAGACAGGAAATGGCAAGGCCCGTCCAGGAACCGAGGAGCCCAGAGTGACAAGGACGCAGGGAGGAAGGGCGAGAGGCAGGCGACAGCACCAGGAGGCCAGCAGGAGGGCCTGGGCGCCAGCCTTGCCATGTCAAAGAAACAGTGAGCGGCCCTGGCCGGTGGGGCTCAGTGGTTAGAGGGTTGGCCCGTGCACCCAAGGGGCAAGGGTTCGATTCCTGGTCAAAGGCACATACCTGGCTTGCAGGTTCACTCCCTGCCCCCTGTGTGTGTGGGGGGGTGGGGGGGTGTTTGGGAGGCATCCAGTCCTATGTGTCTCTCTCACATAGATGTTTCTTTCTCTCTCTCTCTCTCCCCCTCCCTCCTTGCCTTCCGCTCTCTCTGAACAGCAATGGGGGAAAAATATTCTCAGGTGAAGATTAACAAAAATAAACAAAATAGGACAATAATAAATGGAGCTTTAAAATGAAACCAGAGCCGAAACCTGTTTGGCTCAGTGGATAGAGCGTCGGCCTGCGGACTGAAAGGTCCCAGGTTCGATTCCGGTCAAGGGCATGTATCCTAGTTGCAGGCACATCCCCAGTAGGAGGCATGCAGGAGGCGGCTGATCGATGTTTCTCTCTCACCAATGTTTCTAACTCTCTATCCCTCTCCCTTCCTCTCTGTAAAAAAATCAATAAAAAAAATATTTTAAAAAAATAAAAATAAATAAAATGGAGCCAGAGCTGCCAAGCAAGAGGGACGGCCTTCCACATCTTCTGCCTCAAATCTCTGGAATGTTGAAAAGGACAAAATAACCTCTGGCCCGCGCCCAGGACAACAGTGTGTTGCAAAAAAGAAACTGTTTGCACAGATAACAAGAAAGCGGTTATTATGACTCTGGGACTGAAGATAAAGAACACTGTTTAGAATTAACATCACTATGGGATCTGCACCAACTGAAATGTAATTCTTCCTCCTGCCCTTTCTCATAACTGCCCCTTGCTTTTGTATCCTAACCTGAACACTCTTTGGGCTTCCGTCTGAATCCATGCATCCGAAATAGCTACTCTTAGAGATCTCACACGCATTTTGCCTCTCCCTTTGAAAACAAATAGTCGAATAGTAGTTGCATACCGTTTGTATGACCCCGAGCAAGTGATTTATGTCCCCATGCCTCAACTGTTTCACCTAGAAAAGGGAGCCAACCATCACACCTGTCCTCAATGCGCCTTGTGAGTTAAAAGGAGGCTGCATCCGTGCCGGGCAGAGCCTGGGCCTGTGCCCAACGTGGGAAGGTGGGGTTCAGGGGACAGGCCTGAGGTTGCTGGTGCCAAGGACAGCCCTGCAGCCTCTGGAGCATTTCCTGAGGGGCCCACAGGACCTGAGCTGTGTTTGTAAAAGGTCAGTTTGCTGCTGTGTGGAGAAGGGTCTGTAAACGAATACATGTTCTGGGTAAAAAAAGCAAATTGTCCAATCCGTATAGAATGATCTAGGCTAGGAGACAGAGAGACAGTAAATGAATATGCAAATGAAAAAACAGATAATTGAAATACAGTGGTCCATCGGCAAGAAAACACATCTGGAGGGAGACACAGCAATCCGTGGCCACAAGGACAGCCTCACAGATGGAAATCTGCTTTGCACACAAGCCATTTGCACTTTTTTAAGACAGACATTTTAATTAAACAAAGAAGAAAAGACAAATAACTGCAGGCTCATGAGAGAGACAGCCTGGAAGTCTGGGGTCCAGAATGGACTGGCCCAGATAGGTGCAGGTGAGGGCAGGTAAGGACAGGGCATGGCGGGGTGGGAGAAATGGGAGTGAAGGCCCGTATACCTGCGTTGGCCTTGAGGTCCTCTGGAGTCACCATAACTACAAACCGGATGGCCCGCTCGTTTCGGAACATCTCGTAGGACCACCTGCGGATGGAGCGCATGCACTTCACGGCGGCGATGCCATTGTTGGCAATGAGCACCTGGACAAGGAAACGGAGGAAGGGACGGGAGTTGCACATCTACCTGCAACGGAGGCTGCGTGCCACCCTGAGGTCTATCTCACTGCTGCAGAGGTCCTGGAGTATAGAGCGGGTCTCTAAGTTTGAATGAATGGATAAACGGATGGACGGATGGATGGATGGATGGATAACTGGATGGATGGATGGATGGATGGATGGATGGATGGATGGAAGGAA
>JAAGEH010000417.1:25183807-25255449 GCA_011751065.1 Lasiurus cinereus
GATGGATGGATGGAAGGAAGGATGGGTGACTGGATGGATAGATGGATAGATGGATGACTGCATGGATGGATGGATGGATGGGTGGGTGGGTGGGTGGATGGGTGGGTGGGTGGATGGATGGATGGATGGGTAGATAGATGATTAATGGATGGATAGGTGAATAAATGATTTTTGATGCCTTTGTTTGGCACCATCGTGGTCACTTAACGTTTTTTGAGCGTTTAAGATGTACTAAGCTACAGTACAATGTATTGCATTTCATCTTCGTAACAGCCCTTTGAAAGAGATTGTATCATTATCCCTATTGGGGGTGAAGACATTAAAATTCAGAGGAGTTAAGGCACTTGCTAGCAAGTGGCAGAGCTGGGACCTCAGTCTGGCCTGAGCTCTGAACCCCACCCCCCATGCTGCCTCTGCATGCTGAAGGTTAAAGGGCCCGGGTCTGCTAAGGAAAGGCAGTAAGGCTGGCTGTCCCCAGCAATGGAGCACAAGAGAACGGGTCCTGGTTCCAGTTCTTGTTTGTCTCACGAACGGGCTGTGTGGCATTAGGCAGCGCCTAAAAAACTTAGGCGCCTGCCTTCAAAGCCCTGACTGACAAGAGCAAACCCAGACAGGGGTGGGCAAAAGTAGGTTTACAGCGGTGAGTATGTGAAACACGGGCTATTCTTCTGTGACTGTGTCTGTATTACTATATTATTTATTTTTATTATTACTATGAACTTATTTTTGCCCGCCCCTGTATTTGAGGGCCCTCACATCGCTGACTGACCTTCACAACAGCCTTTTTATAGAAGGGGAAACTGAGCCCCATGAGTGGCCACAGCAGATGAACCCCAGAGCTCCGGCCCCAGGTTCCACGCTCTTTCTCCCCTTTGAAAACTGGCAGGTTGGCCCTGGCTGGTGCGGCTCAGGGGTTAGGGTGTGGGCCCACGCACCAAAGGGCCGCAGGTTGGACCCCCAGCCCTGATGGGGGCACATGCGAGAGGCACCAGTCCATGCACGCTCGCACATTGATGTTTTTCTCTTTCCCTCCTACCCACTTTCTACTCTCTAAGAAAATCAATGGGAAAAATAGCCTCGGGTGAGAATTAACAAAAAAAAATAAGAGGCTAATTTTAGCCGTTTCCTTTCATGACTGTCATTCTCGCCTCTGAGGGCCGGGCTTTATCCTTCCCGCCCAATAACCCAGAAAGCAGCCCCTGGCCAGAGGCACTTCGGGGTCCTCTGCGAAGCCCCCAATCTTGCTCAGAGGCCTGTCTCCTCCTCTGTGAAAGGGGCCACGCACCCCGTGACCCCAGCACCCAGCACCCAGCACGCGCTCACCCAGGGCTGGCCCGCGCCCCTGCTCTGCAGCGGGAGCACCCCGTCTGAAGCCGATTCTCCACCCCACCCTGCCTGGCCTCGCCCCGAGCACGGGACCCCATCTGTACCTTCTCAATGACCCGGTCCCCCCCAAAGCGCATGACAAACTCGGCTGGTGAAGCCACGGTGAAGTCTCTGTGCACGTCCACCCTCTTGTGCTCGCGGCCCCTCTTCACCAGGTGGAGTCCAGACATGCTGGGCCTGCGGAGGGAACAGGGCAGGCACGCGTGAGCGGGGGCGCCTGGGGTGTGGGGGAGGAAGTCGGGTGCCCAGCACCCACAAGACCGAGGTCCACACGGGAGAGGCATCCATTCCCCAAGGAGATTCAAGAAAGAGGCCAGCGCACGAATAAAGCAGGAGCCGTCCCCGCACCCACCCCGGGCTGTACAGTTAGATTTTTCATCGGAAATTAATTTCCACTCGCGATGCCCCTCGTTTAGGAACTCAACACTAAGAAGCTTGGAAGAGGGGTGCAAGCGTATGATCGGGGCGGGTGGATCACAACATCCTAATACCTCAGGCGTGTTCAATCGCAGGGGTAACGTTGATGCTCTTTTCTGTGTGTACCAACATTTTAAAACTGAAAACAAAATAATGTATAATGGCCGAAACCACTCAGTTTGGCTCAGTGGATGGAGCGTGGGCCTGCGGACTGAAGGATCGCAGGTTTGATTCTGGTCAGGGGCATGTACCTGGGTTGTGAGCACATCCCCAGTGCGGGACATGCAGGAGGCAGCTGATTGATGTTTCTCTCTCATCGATGTTTCTAGCTCTCTATCCCTCTCCCTTCTTCTCTGTAAAATATGAATATACATATATATATCAAAATGTTTAATAAAAAAGTAGGGGTTGCCAAAACCGGTTTGGCTCAGTGGATAGAGCGTCAGCCCAGGTTCGACTCCAGTCAAGGGCATGTACCCTGGTTGCGGGCACATCCCCAGTAGGGGGTGTACAGGAGGCAGCTGATTGATGTTTCTCTCTCATTGATGTTCCTAATTCTCTCTCCCCCTTCCTCTCTGTGAAAAATCAATAAAATATATATTTTTTTAATTAATAGCTTTTAAGAAAAGGAATGTCAGTCGTTGTCCTGTTGATATTTGGCTCTGCTTACTAAGGAGTTTTTCAGACCACTGGGCCAGGGCATGTCCTCAGAAGCTTCCTCCAGTTGAAAAGAGGGCACAATGGCAGGGCACGGGGGGATGGCCCCCGCCATGCCTGTCCTGCTTCTGGCTGCAGGGATTCCCTCGTCGCTGTCATCCCCGAGTTGCGTGGATTCTAACGTGGATGTGTCCTGTCTCCAGTGGTGTGGCTCTTTGGTTTTCTCTCTCATTTCCGTGGGAGACATCCTCGAGTAGCTGGCTAAGAAAAGGTCTTCAGGGAGGTCAATGCTTTGCAGCCAGACATGTTCTAGAATTGTCTTCTGCCCTCACATGTGATGCTCTGGACCAGCCGTACGCGGAATTCTAGAAGGGAAAACCTCCTTCGGAGTGCCGGACGCCCGGTGCCATTGTGTCGTGGCTTCCAGGATGCTAGAGCCACTGACACTGGGTGAAGGACCTGTTTCTCGTATCCAGGAGCTTAAGGGAACGTCTCTGTACCATCCTCAGTCTCACAGGGGTACGCTCCGATGTGTGTCTGCTTCCGACATGAGGCCGAGGATCCACTGGGCTCCTTCCCTGTGGAAGCTCACATCCTGGCCTTTGTCCTCAAGTGTTTCCCCGATGATTCCCCCTCCTTATCCTCCATTCTTTCCAGAAGTCCTAAGACTTCGATGGAGAAATCCCTGACCTGGCCCCCAGTGTCCCTATTTCTCCCTCTCCCGCTTTCCATCCCTTTTCTTTTCCTTCCTGGGCAATCCCTCCCGCCTTCTCTCCTGGCCGTTCCGGGGAGTGTTTCCCTTCTGTTAGCGCGTGCTCACCGCCCAAGAGCCGGTGTCTGGCCTGCGAATGTCCCTTTCTGTGCCTCCCGCGTGTGGCACCCTCGCCAACCTCAATGATAGCCTTTTCGAGTTCTCTTCTCCTAGTACGAGATCTCTGCTTCTCCCCAGTGTCCCGTGTCCCTCTGTTGGGCTGGGGCCTGCCTTTCTATCAGAAACTGTTCCCAAATGTCAGGTGACTTCTTCAGGGCCAGGGGCAGGAACGAAAGGGCTGATGGCAAGAGCTGAGCACGCAGAAAGGCCAGAGGACCCTGAACTCCACTCTGGGAGGTCTGTGTTTTGAAACCTCAAGTATCTTTTTTTTTCCTTTTAAATTCTCAAGTGCTCCGCAGAATAACAGTTTTGTTATTGTTGTTAATCCTCACCAAAAGATATTTTTCCATTGATTTTTCGAGAAAGTGGAAGGGAGGGAGGGAGACAGAGAGAAACATCAATGTGAGAGAGACACATCAATTGGCTGCTCCCTCACGAGCCTAGCCCAGGGCCGGGGATTGAGCCTGCCACTGAGATACGTGAACCAGAATCGAACCGGAGACCCCTCAGGTCACAGGCTGACGCTCTATCCACTGAACCAAACTGGCTAGAGCCCCGAGTATCTATAGAGTCGTCCTCCCTCGCGGGTCCAGTCCCCTGGAGGAGGTGCCTGGGTCTCCTGCCTGCAGGAAAGGTTGGCAGGGAAGAAGGGGGAAGTGCACGTTTCAGGATTCAACGCCTACAAAGACCCCTATCCTCCTGCTAGGAGTACAGGCCCCACACCCCCAGTGTGCCCCTCAGACCCCAGGCCCAAGGCCATCAGCCCTTCCCACTCAGAGAGCAAACCTCCTGCCTCCTCCTAGAGTAGAACTGGGCAGCCCCCAGCCACCCGGAGCAGGAGAAGGGGCGCAGCTCCAGGGGCTCCCAGCCTTCCTCGCTGCTGCTTTGTGCCCCGGCCCAATTGGTTCTGCTGAGCCCGTTCCCACTTGCCCATCCGCTTCCCAACCTCCCAAACCTTGCTCGTCTCCCCTCCTGTTCTCCCAGGCGTGATGGGCTGCTACCTCTTTTTTTTGGTAAAGTCTCTTTGCTGTCGTTCCGGGGGGATTTGACAGGAGCAGAATGGAAAGAAATATTCAGCCCCCGCTCTTAAGCCAGCCAAAGCGGCTGCTGCCTGCCAGGGACTGGGTGAGAGGTTAACCACCCGGACGTGTGTCCGGAGACCGTCCCCAGCGCCTGGGGAGGCTGGGGCTGAGTGGGTTCGGGGGCCGAGAGTGCGGGCGAGAAGCTGACTGGTTACAAGCACACGGCCAGCACGCCCTGTCCATGATGGGCCAAATAAGCGGTCAGGGAGAAGAAATGCCATTTCATGGACGAGGAGACTGAGGCCCAGCCAGGCCAAGGGGGTGGCCCGGCCTGGGGCTCCTTCCCTCGCACCAGAGTGCAGGGTGTGGGCGCTTTCTGCTACCGAGACTCTGAGTCCAGTGGTTTCCCATGAGAAAAAACCTCCCCTACGAACCTGCAGTCTGTCCACCCCCCCATCACCTCCCTCCCCAGTGGCGCCACCAAAGCCTCCGCCTATCAGAGATCCGGAAACAGACTTCTGGGCCAGGGGAACAAAGGAGAAAGGGCTCTCCCTCCCCGATCACGCCCGAGCCTTCCCGCCCCCACTTACTTCCCCTCGCCTCGCCTCGGCGGTACCTATGCCTCCTCCTCTCCTAAGCTCCCAGGGCCTTCTCCTGCCTCCATAACTTGTTTCCGGAGCCCACGCTGGCTCACTTCTGCTACCTCTGCAACTTTCTAAATAAACTTCCTCTTCTAACTTGCAAAAGAAAAACAAAAAGAGAAGCGAAGGACGGAAACCCATCGTGTCTATGTACCACTGCACGATACGTGCTTTCCGTTCACAGTCTCGGTTCTGCTACAAAGTCGGAATGAATGAATGAATGAATGAATGAACGAACGAACGAACGAACGAGGGAATGGACAGATGGCCCCTGCGGTGGAGTGAGGGCCTCTGGGAAATGGCCAGCAGCGTTTCTTCTAAAACCTCCCAGGACTGCCCGGCTGCGGTGCACTAGGGTTTAGGAAGGTGCCTGGGAAGGTCGATAGCATCTTGCCAATGGGAACGGTGCTTTGGTCATAATTACCTCTCGTTAACCAGTTGCTTTTTTAAAAATTGATTTGAGCCCGAGCTGGTTTGGCTCAGTGGCTAGAGCGTCGGCCTGCGAACTGAAAGGTCCCAGGTTCTGGGACTAAATTATGGGTGGCTTCTGCCCTCCTCTCTTTGCCTGTGTTTGTTAACTTTTCTGCAATGGTGTATTATTTTCTTTATATATATATACACATATATATATATTTTATTGATTTTTTACAGAGAGGAAGGGAGAGGGATAGAGTTAGAAACGTCGATGAGAGACATCAATCAGCCACCTCCTGCACGCCCCCTACTGGGGAAGTGCCCGCAACCAAGGTACATGCCCTTGACCAGAATCGAACCTGGAATCTTTCAGTCCACAGACCGACGCTCTAGCTACTGAGCCAAACCGGTTTCGGCCAATGGTGTATTATTTTCAATGAGAGAAAAAAGCTCTTCGTTTTGTTACAGAGCCGCTGCAAGCCGCGGCTACTCCGGTATCTACCGGTGAGGCCCTCAGTTTCTTTCTTTAAAATGAGGGTAAGGCCCCAGGCCTTACGGGGCGGGGAGGGTTAATAAGTTAATACGTAGGAAGTAAAAGACGGTGCCTGGTACACATCCATATGATTGCGTCAGTGCAGCGATGCCGAGAGGATGCAGCAGCTAATCCCCCCACCTCACCGGGAAAGGCATCAGGACCCCCTCTGCCCAGGCCTGCGCCCCCTGGTCCTCTCCCTCCACCTGGTTAACAGCCTTGATCCTTTGGCTTCAGAAAGCCTGAAACAGCCCTAGCTGGGTTGTTCAGTGGTTAGAGCATTTGGCCTGCAGACCGAAGGGTCCCAGATTCGATTCTGGCCAGGAGCATATGCCTGGGTTGTGAGCTCGATCCCCAGTAGGGGGCATGCAGGAGGCAGCCGATCAATGATTCTCTCATCACTGATGTTTTTCTCTCCCTCTCCCTTCCTCTCTGAAATCAATAAAAATATATTTAAAAAATAAATAAATAAAGTCTGAAACATCCCATTCCAGTACACACAAACATCAAAACTCCAGCAATCTGGCCCTGGTCGGGGAGCTCAAATGGTTCAAGTGTCGTTCCAATACACCAGGGTTGCGGGTTCGATCCCCGGTCAGGGCACATACAGGAATCAACTATGAATGTATAAATAAGTGGAACAATAAAAATCAATGTTTTTCTCTCTCTCCCTTTCCTCTCTACCTAAAATCAATCAATTAATTAACTTTAAAAAATAAAATTAAAAACCCTAGCCATTTGACCTAAAGTGCAACAGAGAAAACCTCACTTGTCGCCGCTGTGCGGCCTGGGGACCCCCACTCCCGAGCAGCATTTTGGTTCCAGAGCCGGTGGCAGAGCGCCCCCATCAGGTGGGTCCCAAGCCCCTCGCAGCAAAGGGGGCAGGGAGCGCATCCGAGCGGCCGGCGCGGCTTTTTAAGGCCCCTCCCGAGGCTGGCGGCTATTTTTACTTGTTTTGGACAAAGTCGGAGGCCAACCGCCATTGGCCCTGGAGGGCTGACCTTCGGCAGGCATCTGGCAAGTGCGGAAGGTGACATGTTCCGTGGTCACTTTGGAAATGGCTTCAGATGCCATCAACTGCGCGACAGAGCTGTCAGCCAAACGCCAGGCGCTGTCAGCTGCCGGGGTACACGGCCAGGGCGAACTGAACGGCAGCGGGAGCCACATTTTTTAAACTTAAACTATCTAGGTAGGTACATTGTTATTAACTAGGGTACTCCTTTAATCACACTGTACGTGCACAGCCATACGTGGTACTTTGTGGGAGAAACACACTCAAAAGGGGCCAAAGAGCCGCATGTGGCTCAGGAGCCGCAGTTTGCCGACCACTGCCTCAGAGGATGACCGTAGTCAACAATATTAACAGCATCTGCCCCATCGAATGAGCGTGCGTCCAGGGCTCCCGGCCTGCAGGAAAGAGCTTTGTCTCCGGCGTCTCTCTGGGGGCAGCCACTATAAAAGCCCCAGTCTGGGCCTGGCCCTAGAGTATCTGCCTGAGAAGCCAAGGTTGCTAGTTCGATCCCCAGTCAGGGCACACACAAGAAGCAGCCAGAGAAAGGGGGAGGGGGAGAGAGAGAGAGAAACATCGATCTCCCAACGGGGAGTCGAACGCACAGCCTGGGTACGTGCCACGACTGGGAATCGAACCTGCAAACTTTTTGGTGAGTGCGACAATGCTCCAACCAAGCGAGCTACCCGGTCAGGGCTGGTTTTTACCTTCTTTTAATGTTTGAGGAAGATCTGTATTTTGGGGCGCCTAAAAATTACATGAAATTCACATTCCACTGTCCCTAAGGAAAGTGTGCTTGGGACACAGGCGGGCCCTTTCGATGACGTGTCACCTAAGGCTGCTGGTGCCGTGGACAGCAGGCCTGCGTGGCCGTGGCACCAACCATGTGGCCGCGAAGCCGACAACGCGTCCTCCCCGGCCCTTCCTGCCAGCACGTTGCCAACTCTGAGTTAGGCAGCGGTTTTCAGCCCCGACTGTACCCCCGCCCCCGCCCCATCACAGGAGAAGCTTTAATAAAAAAGCCTCCGGTCCTCGGAGAGCCCAGCCTGGTCCTGAACAGCTGAGCCCAGTCCTCAAGGGCAGAGCCAAGCGCTGCAGAGCCGAACCCAGACCCGAACAGCTGAAGCCAGTCCCGAGAGAGGGCGGAACCTCTCTCCCAAGAGCGCAGCCGCGCCCCTAAGCAATGCTCTTCTCCCAGCAGGCCCCGGGCGCCAGCCTCAGTGTGTCCCAGTGACTGCCACCGGCTCTTCCTGGAGAGTCACAGCCTTCCCTTCCTTCCTTTCTTCTTCCCTCCCTCCCTCCCTTCCTTCCTCCCTCCCTCCTTTCCTTCCTCCCTTCCTCCCTCCCTTCCTTCCTTCCTCCCTTCCTTCCATATATTTTACTGATTTTCCACTGAGAGGAAGGGAGAGGGACAGAGAGCCAGAAACATTGATGAGAGAGAAACATCGATCAGCTGCCTCCTGCACGCCCCCCACTGGGGATGTGCCCGCAACCAAGGTACGTGCCCTTGACCGGAATCGAACCTGAGACCCTTCAGTTGCAGGCCGACGCTCTATCCACTGAGCCAAACCGGTTTCGGCGAGCAGCCCTTTCAACCTCGGGCTCCCAGGCCAAGGATGCTCACTGAAGGGTCTTTTCTGCGAGGCAGTCTTGGGGAGACCTGGGCTTCCCATGGCCTCGGTCAATTGGATTTCAATGGACTTAGCCCGGGACCACCCAGCCACGGCCTAATATCCGCATCTAGCCCCCAAGTGCTGGCACTGGTACCAAAGAGCCAAGCCTCACCCGGAAGAGAGAAGAAGCTTTAGGAAGTACTGATGCTTGGGCCCCACCTGGACTACCGTCATTAATAGGCATGCTGGGGGGGCAGGGGAGGAAGTGGGGGGGACACCCAGGCATCTACATGTTTCAAAAGTCCCCCCTGGAAATCCTAATGTCCGGACAGAGGTGGGCACCACCAAAAGATCCACCACCAGCACCGCCACACAGACCGCTGGCCTTCCTTCTGAGCAGAATCCCCACGGCAGTGACGTCACCCATCGTGGGTCAGGGGGCATGGTGGGACTCACTGAAGACCGGATTCTTCCGCCTTCCCCTCCCCAACAGGATCTCCTCCCGTTCGACTCAAGCCTCTTCCAGGAAGCCCTCCTCCAACCACTCTGCCCATCCTCAGTGGACATTTCTCCATCCTCTGAACTCTGGCCCTGCTGGCACAGGGCGGGAGGCCAGGCCACAGCTGGAATCTGGCCTTCCTACTACTGCTGGTGCCTTCGAGACAGGATCCCCACGGCCGCCTGACCCCATGGCCCTCTGTCCCAACCCAGGCGTCCTTACAGCTATCAGCTGTGCAAAAGTGCAGGCCGACCTGGGACTGCACGTGAGGCCAGCGCCTCCCATGGCTTGGCATCGGGCCCAGGGCCCCGGCCTCGTGCTGGACAGTCTCAAGAATCCTGGAAAGGCCTGTTAGCATCAGCACCATTGGCAGAGGGGGAAACTGAGGTTCGGAGGGTGGATGGCCTTCGCTCAACATCACACAACTCAGTGGCAGAGTGGGGCTGTCTAATTCCGTGTTTTCAGCATCTCGTAAGCTCAGAGAAGTGACCCCATAAAGCATCTTCATATTAGAAATATGGGGACTGCATGGCCGAATTTGCAGGGATGATTCCAGTTTCTTTCTCTCTTTCTCTCTCTCTCTCTTTTTTTTTTGGTCTTCCATCAATTTTTTTTTTATATTTTATTGATTTTTTTACAGAGAGGAAGGGAGAGAGTTAGAAACATTGATCAGCTGCCTCCTGCACACCTCCTACTGGGGATGTGCCCACAACCCAGGTACGTGCCCTTGACCAGAATCAAACCTGGGACCCTTCAGTCCGCAGGCCGATGCTCTATCCACTGAGCCAAACCGGTTAGTCAACTTTTTTCTTTATTGATTAGGGTATTATATATGTGTCCTTATCCCCCCACTGCTCCCTGCCCCCTTCCAATTTCTTACACATTTATTCTTTTGGATTAAAGTGGTTTATGAAAGGTGTTTGGATTAAAGTGCACAATTCAATGTGATTCGACACTTGCCTGGCCTAGTGGCTTAGTTGGTTGGAGCGTCATCCCGTGCACCGAAAGGTTTCGGGTTCATTTTCTAGTCAGGGCACACACCGGATTGATCCCCGGTCAGGGTGTGTGCAGGAGGCATCTGACTGCTGTTTCTCTTTCTCTCTCTCATCCATCTCCTCCCTCTCTCTCTCTAAAATCAGCAGACATATCCTCATGTGAGGATTAGTAAATAAGTAAAAATAAAGGTGATTTAATACTTATATGTAAAATTTTGAAGTGAATAGCTTTATAGATCAGGGGGAAAAAAATGTCTGCTTTGTAGGTCACGTGGCCTGCTCTGGGTGTCTTTACCAAAGGAGCTCATTTAGGGCTCCAAATGTGGAAGAAATGTCACCTCCGCGCTCAACGAAAGACTCAGTGCCTGGGAAAGATCGAATGGGACTCCCTGTCCCTCTGCAGGCCCTCTGCTCAGACACACCCCCAGCCCCCCACCGGGAGGGTCCCCTGAAGACAGATGTTAGCCTCCTCTCTGCAAGGACCAAACAGCTACAAGGTCAGCCTCCCTCCTGGCAGCTGACCCTGGCTGGGGCCTGTCTCCTGCCTTCTCTGAGCGCCCATCAAAGGAATGAACCCACCGCTGATTCCTTCCAGCTTCAGGATTCTCCCTCCCTGGCATGCTCATGAGCGGCAGTGACTCGTTTTCTACGAAGTCCTTTGATCTTCTAACTAGTCCCACATTAGGAAAGGACTCTATTCCTGAGGTTGTCCTCTGGAAGCAGGAGACACTGGCTGCCTATAGAGAGCCCTCTGGCAGCAGACTGAGTGTGAATCCTGGTTATGTTCTCATCGGCACTGAGAGTCTCAGGTTCCTCATCTATAAAATGGGGGGGAGAAGCCCTGGCCAGTGTGGCTCAGTTGGTTGAGGGTCGTCTTGTGCACCAAAAGGTCACTGGTTCGACTCGTGGTCAGGGCACATACCCAGGTTAGAGGTTTGATTCTAGTTGGGGGTGGGTGCAGGAAGCAGCTGATGTTTCTCTCTCAAATCAATAAAAACAAATAAAAAAATCAATAAAATAAAATCAATAAAAACATATCCTATAGAATAAATGCATAATATGCAAATTGTCCCCTCAACCAGGAGTTCTTCCAGGAGTTCCACCAGGGGGCAGGGCTGGCCAGGGGGAAGGGAGGGAGTCCCTGGCCCACAGCAGGCAGCTGAGGGAAAGCTGGTGTTGGCAGATGGCTGGGGGAAGGGATGGAATACCCAGCTGGCTACTGCCAGCCACTAGGGACCCTACCCGTGCATGAATTCTGTGCACTAGGCCTCTAGTTAAAAATAAAATGGGGGTCCAAGCCAGTCTGGATCAGTGGATGGAGCATTAGCCTGCAGACTGAAGGTCGCGGGTTCAATTCCAGTTAGGGGCACATGCTGGGTTGTGGGCTCGATCCTCAGAAAGGGACATACAGGAAGCAGCCAATCCGTGATTCTCTATCATCATTGATAGTTTCTATCTCTCTCTCTCCCTATCCCTTCCTTTCTGAAGTCAATAAAAATATATTAAAAAATAATAATAAAAACAAAATGGGGATGACAGCAACCACTTAGCGCCCCTTGGTGGTGGTGAAAAGAGGAACACCTACAAAACCTTGGGCCTGGCAACTTGAAAGCACGTGAGCAATGATGGCAATTATTACAGTGGCCGCACAGAGGCCTTGAACACATCCAGCTCCCCGGCTGGCTCCATGGCAGAGGTCACGTTTCCGGGCGTTTTAAAGGGACAACACGAACCCAATAAGAAGCCTGACGTAGAGCAAAGGCTGGCAAACATTTTCTGCAAAGGGCAGAAATGGTAACTACTCTTGGACGAGATTGTATGGCCCCGTCTGTGTACCCCTAACTTAACGCTGCCCGTGAACCCTGAAAGCAGCAGCCAGAGGCGATGCACAAAACAGTGAGCATGGCCGCGTCCCCGTAAAACTTCATTTGTAGACCACTGAGAGCTAAATGTCAGGTCATTTTCACGTCACCATATAGCCTTCTTCTTTTGATTTTTTTTTTTTTTAAAAACCACGCTTTACTGACAAAATAAAAAAAAAAAAAAAACCATACAAAATTAGGCTCGGTGGCCACAGTAAGCTGAGCCCGAGGCAGAATACTTAATGTCCCGTGAAAAAGGCAACTGTATGCTTCGAGCTCCTACATTAAAAAACATAACCTGCCCGGGAGGAAAAAGGCTGTAGGATCAGGATACACAGTAACTATCCATCCCACAGGGGGGGATGGAGGGGGAGAGTGAGGGAGCTGGAAATGGGGGAGGTCTGCTCCTCCTTCCTGCTTATATCTAGAATGGCCTGAACTTTCCACAACCAGCGTATCACCAGGTTGGCAATTTTATGAAATAAAAACAACAACACCAAAAACAACAATCTAGGAGGCGGGGGGCTGAGCAGCACTCATCCAGGCACAGAACATGCCTGCACGCACCTGCTCAGAAAAAAACGACCTTAAACGGGATGCCTCACTCAAAAGCACCTTGTTTCTGCCCGGACTGGGCCATCACGAGGCTTCCGAGAGGCCCGCCTTGCAGGACCACCCCCTTAATCTGGGCGGAGGGGGGGGGGGGGGGGGGGCGGGGGGAGAAGCGGGGCGCAGGGCCCCCGCAGGCTGGTGCGCACCTTGGGGCCCCGGCGCGGCCCTGCGTGTCCTCCTCCCCCCCGGCCCCCGGGCCCCGCCAGGGCCAGGCAGGGCGCGGGCCAGGCGGGCACAAGTTTGAAAAAAGATAACGGTCCTTCACGCGTCACTCACCCTCCGCGGCGGCCGGGGAGACACACCTTGCACTTGGCCGGGCTCATGCTGCCCGCCCCGCCGGCCCGCCCCGCGGGGCGCCCGCCGGGAGGCCGCGCATGCGTCCCCCCCGGAGCCCGCTGCGGCCGGCCCGGGGCCCGGAGCCCAGCGGGAAGGCCCGGTCGCGGCCGGGAGGCGGAGGGGCGGTGCTGGGGCCGCTCGGGCCGGGCACGGGCGCGGCAGCCTGCGGGCGGCCGACTCGGCGCGGCGCTTCCTCCATCCCGAAATGCCGCCGGCGCGCCCGTGTCCGGCCCGGGCCCCGCCCCCCCGCCGGGCCCCGCCCCCCCCCGCCCGGCCCCCCCCCCCCCCCCCGGAAGGCCCCCCCCCCTGGAGCCTCTCCACTCTGGGAGCCACCAGCTGACCTTGGGCTGGGCCGGGGGAGGAGGAGAGAGCAAAGACGGCTTGGCTTGGCGAATGGCCGCCCCTACAGATGGACAAGCCGCAAAAAAATTCGCAATCCATGTGCTTGCGGACACATAGGGCAGGGCCGTGGCGGAAAATGGGCGCCATCTCCAATGTGAGTCAGCTGTCACCACGTGCCTGGGGAAAGCCCGGCTAGGCAAGTCAACTTCTGGCTTCCAAGTTCATATATATATATATATATATATATATTATTGATTTTTTTACAGAGAGAAAGGGAGAGGGATAGAGAGTTAGAAACATCGATAAGAGAGAGACATCGATCAGCCGCCTCCTGCACGCCCCCCTAACTGGGGATGTGCCTGCAACCAAGGTACATGCCCTCAACTGGAATCGAACCTGGGACCTTTCGGTCCGCAGGCCGACGCTCTATCCACTGAGCCACACCGGTTTCGGCGCCAAGTTCCTATTTTTGCTTATTCTTCCACCTCCACTTCCACGGACTTGTCTGCTCCGCGCCCCGCCTCTCCAAAGGGGGGCTTTCTAAGCACAGACTTGGAACCATCTGGGTGCCCTGCTAACGTGAGGGCCTCCTGCCCGGCTGGCATGGCTCAGTGGTTGAGCGCAGGTCTTTAGGCACCAGGAGGTCACCACGGTTCGATTCCCCGGTCAGGGCACATGCCCGGGTGGTGGGCTCGATCCCCCCCCCCAGTGTGAGGCGTGCAGGAAGGAGCCAATCAATGATTCTCTCTGCTCATTGATGTTCCCTCTCTGAAATCAATTAATAAAAATAGGTTGAAAATAGCCAGAACCGGTTTGGCTCAGTGGATAGAGCGTTGGTCTGTGGACTGAAAGGTCCCAGGTTCGATTCCGGTCAAGGGCATGGACCTTGGTGGCAGGCACATCCCCAGTAGGGGGTGTGCAGGAGGCAGCTGATCGATGTCTCTCTCTCATCGGTGTTTCTAACTCTCTATCCCTCTCCCTTTCTCTCTGTAAAAAAATCAATAAAATATATTTTTTTAATATATTAAAAATAAAGTGAGGGCCTCCTAGACTCAGAAGACCCCAGACAACCTGAACCCTTAAATAAGGCCCTTTCTGGTAACATGAACATTTAGTGGGTGCTTTTTAGTGCCCTTGTCTCGTTGAACCCTTGCAGCAATCCTACTGTTTTTATTCCCATAACGCAGAGATAAATGTTGCCCAAGGTGACAGCTGGTGACTTGAACCCAGGCAGAATGAATGAATGAATGAATGCTTCTCCAAGTAGTCAGAAGAAATAAAAAGAATCCAAAACACTGCCCAGAAAATACTGCAATAATAATTAATGCAGCCTATGTTCATAGCAAACAAAAACAAAAAGAAATTAATGTGTTTGTAAATTATTCCCTTCAAAAAACCTTAATTTCTTTTTGTTTTTTTAAAAACCCAATAGGTTAAAAAATAAATAACACAGGTGAACAAAATTCTCAGTTCTTCAGAGTTTCTTTCTGGCCTTACCTTCAATCCCTCCAAAAAAAACAAACACACCTTAAGCTGATTTTTTTTTTTAAGTTTCAAACCAAAACCTAAAAGTATTCGACACTCCCTCCCCCTAATGACCCAAATTTAAATGTAACCCCCTCAAAATTATGAACACAATTAAAATCAGGAAATGAAGGTATTTCAAAACGCCCTACCCGACCCAAAATCAGTCCGGATCACGCCGGCAAGAACGCTCAGCAGGTTACTTCCACTGCTCGCGAGTTTTATTCTCTAGGGACAACCCCCGACACTCGCTGAACACTCTGTGCTCTGCTGCCTTCTCGGCTCACACGCCCTAGCACAGGGGACTTTGCCCAGGGCCGTCACAGAGGGGTTTCACTTAGACGGCTGGGCTTTGTCTGTCATCAGGGCTACCACGACTTAGGTTTTTCTCTGCTGCGTGATTAGTGAATAAAAAGAGGAGAAGGGAAGAAATAGAGGCACCCCTATCCACACCACCATTACACCCACATTAGCGCTGGTGGTTTTCAATGAGACGGTTCACATGGGGCTGAGCTTGCAATCTCGGGCTGTACGCCCTTCTCCACCGACTTATCAGCGGCTAAATTTAAGTTGTTGATATTGCAGAAAGCCCAGATTGGTGACAGCATCGGGCGACACACACACACACACACACACACACACACACACACACGGAAAATGCACATCCAACTGGCGAGCGGCAGGTGCAAAGGCACACGCTCACTGACTGCCCTCAGGCTTCTCCCTGCTCCCTGTGTGACCCCGAGCAAACCCGTTCTCTCCACTTCCTCTTCCGGAAAATCAGTGGCAGAATATGCACTTTTTGAAAAAGATAAAATAATAATAGCCGAAACCGGTTTGGCTCAGTGGATAGAGTGTCGGTCTGTGGACTGAAGGGTCCCAGGTTCGATTCTGGTCAAGGGCATGTACCTTAGTTGCGGGCACATCCCCAGTGGGGGGCGTGCAGGAGGCAGCTGATCGATGTTTCTCATCGATGTTCCTAACTCTCTATACATCTCCCTTCCGCTCTGTAAAAAATCAATAAAATATATTTTAAAAGAATAATAATAATAATAATCCCTTTTAATATACGATGGGAGAAAAGTAGAGAGTGAAAGTGAAAGATTTTTTTTTTCTAAAACAGGATGCTTATGCTTAAGGCAGTGGTTCTCAACCTTCCTAAGGCCGAGACCCTTGCATACAGTTCCTCATGTGGTGGTGACCCCCAACCATGAAATTTTGCTCCTGTGATGCATCATGATGTAAATATCTGCATTTTCCAATGGTCTTAGGCGACCCTTGTGAAAGGGTCGTTCGACCCCCAAAGGGGTCTCGACCCACAGTTGAGAACCGCTGGCTTAAGGGAAAGGGGAAAGAATAAAACGTTCAGTACTCTGTACCCTGTGTTGATAGAACAGCCAATCTCCTCTGGACCCTCAACATTCATTCCACAAAGAGAACAATGACAAGACAGGGATCCCCTTGATCCCAGGCTCCCAGAGACTATCTTAGGTGCTAAAGAGTCTTGAAAATGGGGGTGGGGGGGAAGCGGAGGAGGCAGGATCTCTCCATCCCTCCCTAAAGTAACACTTGAACAAATACATTAAGATATAGAAAGAGCCGAGACCGATGTGGCTCAGTGGATAGAGCGTCGGCCTTCGGACTGAAAGTTCGCAGATTCGATTCCGGTCAAGGGCATGTATCTTGGTTGTGGGCACATCCCCAGTAGGGGGCGTGCAGGAGGCGGCTGATCAATGTCTCTCTCTCTCTCCTTTCCTCTCTGTGAAAAATCAAAATATATTTAAAAATAAGAAAGATATCATAGAAAGATGCATTGCATTCCATGTAGAGATACAAACATGTACAGAGACTTTAAAGTTTCCTGAGCTGCTCACTACTCGGAACTGATGAGAAAGGGATGGATGGCGACCGTGGAGAGGAGAGGCCTGGGGAGGTGCCCCATGTGAGCCACCCCCACATGCTATGTCGGACAGTCGGGGGTGGAGGTGGGGGAGGGGGAAAGGAGGAAGGGAGACAAGACCCAGGTGTCCCTTCCCTTCCGCTGCACCTTCACTCCCTGATCAGGCTCCTTCCTTCACGTCCAGGCCCCTCACACCCTCACTCCACTCCCAGGCCCCGAGGTGCGCTTTGCAAACCTCTCCAACTCCCGCTGGAAATGGGCATTCTGGGAAAAGGCCGAGCACACCCCCGGCACCTGCGTGCTGGCTTGTAGGGTGAGCCTGGCTCAGGGACCCTTCCCCTGCCGTTTCCATCCCTCTTCCTCCTCCTCCTCGGTGGACACAGGTTGCCCTACCTTAAAACCACGGCCCGGCTGCGGCGTGCCAACAGCCATGGCTCCAGGTAAGAACTCTGGAAGATGCCCATTCAACAGATGGCAGCCGAGGCAGCCTGCGGCCATCCACGCCCGGCACTTCCTCCCGGGGGGTCTCCACACCCGGCCGAGGGAGACCTCTCCTCACCCCGCTGCCCGGAGCAGGGGATGGCAGCTCGGAGGGGTCATGGGACCGCTCTGGGGAGGTGCTGTCTGCCTGGGGCTCCTGGGCCCTCACTATGACACTGCGCTGGGCATTTAATGACAATGAGTGCCCGCGGGCCCTGCTTTGAGTGCTGTGCTCATAGTAACTCCGCTGAGCCTGTGAGGTAGGGGCCACTGTGGCCTCATGGGAGAGGACGCTGAGGCCCAGACAGCGGACAGCTCAAGCCCAGGTCACATGATGGCCTCCAGCTGAGTGCTCTGAACCCCTCCACCACTCTCTCCACCTCTCAAGGGCAATGTTCCGGGCTCCTGGGCGCTCAGCCCTTCCTGAGCCTGTCCTCCGGAGGGCAGGGGCCAGCTCTCTCTCTCTCTCTTTTTTTTTTTTTTAAATATATTTTATTGATTTTTTTTACAGGGAGGAAGGGAGAGAGATAGAGTTAGAAACATCGATGAGAGAGACATCGATCAGCTGCCTCCTGCACACCCCACACTGGGGATGAGCCCGAAACCAAAGTACGTGCCCTTGACCAGAATCGAACCGGGGACCTTTCAGTCCGCAGGCTGACGCTCTATCCACTGAGCCAAACCGGTGTCGGCTAGGGGCCAGGTCTCGCTGTCTCTGCGTCCATGGTGCCCAGCACTGTGCCTGGCACCCACCTGCAGGGCTGCGAAAAGAGCTCCCAGGCCAGTGAATGGAGGGGACAAAGCTTAGCTCCTGCCCTTGACCATTTCATCTCTTAGCTGGTCCTGGACTGGCCTGGACCCCAGACCCTCGGCGGTAATTAGCCAAGGAGAGAGTGGTTACATACATGAATGTGCTTTTTCCAACGTTCCAGCTGCTCTCTTTTCCCCATCTCCCAGCCCCTGGCGACCTCTCCACCCACAAAGAAACAAAAGCCACGACTGTTCGAGCCACAGAGGACCTGGGAGCATCCAGTCTGGCCCAGAGAAGGCAGGTGGTATCCCCAGGATCACACAGCGGAATGGGCGCTTGATCCGTGGTCCCGTCTCCTGCCTCGTCCATGAAGGGAAAGAACAGAAAGAGGGAGGAGGTGCCTTTGCTGGAGCCCCGCTGAGGTGGCAACATCAATACCGGGGGTTTTCAGACCACTTTCTTTTCTTTTTCTTTTTTAATATATTTTGTTGATTTTTTAGAGAGGAAGGGAGTGGGATAGAGAGTTAGAAACATCAATGAGAGAGAAACATCGATCAGCTGCCTCCTGCAAGCCCCCCACTGGGGATGTGCCCGCAACCAAGGTACATACCCCTGAACAGAATCGAACCCAGGACCCTTCAGTCCGCAGGCCGACGCTCTATCCACTGAGCCAAACCGGTTTCGGCACAGACCACTTTCTGATCTGCTTCTGCTGGGTTCAAGCGGTGCCCTGGGTCTAAGGCGATCTTGTTGGAAGACCTCAGACAGACCCCCAAACCTCTCCAGCCCTCAGCTTCTCATCTGGGAAGTGAGATGACTGGTTGACTCCCCTCCAATATCCTTTTTAAAAATCTTTATTGATTTCTGAGAGGAAGGGAGATGGAGAGGGAGACAGAAACATCAATGATGAGAGAAAATTATCCATCGGCCACCTTCAGGCCGCCGCTACTGGTTCACGGGTCAAAGGTCAACCACTGAGCCATGCGTGGCAGGCCCCTCCAATATCTGTTATGTTTTATTATTAAACATTGTTCCAACTTGTTATGACAATAGTTACAGGAGAAAGTTAGAAAACACAGAAGAAAATTTAAATCATGGATAATCGTACCACACAGAGACAGCGATGATTAATTATTCGGAGACACTCCTGCCTGCCACATGCACACGTTTATTACACACAAGCGTTTTTTGTGCTTATTATGTGCCAGGGATGTTCTAAGCTCGTGACATACATGTAACCACAGTCCTTTTTCCAAAACTCACTCACGGATCCTCGGAATGGGGGGATTTTTTTTTTTTTTTAGGAAGGTAACACTTAATGCTTCGCATTTTCGCGTTAATATGTTGGCAGCAGAAGACATGAATATTCACACAAAATGAGGTAAAGCCTACAAATAACCACCACTATTCCGGGCAGGTTTGCTGGTAAAGGAGTTCAACGCCAACTCACGAACTTGAGTTTCGTAACTTGGACTCTCAGGACTGAGTTGTGCAATCCTGAACCCGTCCGTCCCACTCAGTCCACACATGCGCCCCCCACAGGGCAGCACTGAGGACAGCACGCTAGCGAGAGGCGGCTTGGAACCTGGCAGCTCACCCCGAGCCCCCTGTGCCCTAACCACACTGCTGCTGGTTCCACAAAACGCTCCCACCTTCCTTTCATGGCACGTGAACGTCTAGTCGGCCACATCAGGCATGTTCTCCTCACCTCTGCTTCTGAGGGTTACGTGGGAATTCCAGTCCTCGGGGACTGTGTCCAAGTGCGAGGAAAGGCCAAGTCCCAAGTCCTGGCCGGAGGTGAACCCCAAAGGGAAGAGACTGGGGGCGGCGGGGGAGGGAAGATCTGAACAGACAGCACAAAGTCACTGGGTGGGACGATGGGAGGGATGGGAGAGAACACCTAACCACATTTAAAAGCAGGAAAAACATTCAAACTGGGAGTTTAACCCCAGAACCAGTCTCCAAAGGCACAAGATTTCTACAAGAAGAATTGTATGCATTCATTCTACTTCTGCTCCAGAGCCACACGGAAGTGTCTATTCATTCAGTGCTTTGCACGCTGCAAAAAACCAGAATTCTGTCTTTGACAGAATTGAACTCCTTTACCAGCAATTGGCAAATTTAATTCAGGCATTTGGCAAATATTTCTCCAAAGCCTACAATGAGCTGTCACTAAGCTGGGGAACAGCGGAGGCCCCCGGTTTCGTGGAGCCTGCAGGAGGCAGGTCACCGCTCAGTAAACAAACCAGGACGTCGAAGACCATCTCAAAGAGTGACTAAGGGTTGTGGAGAGAACACATCAGGGTGATGCATCAAGAACTGGGGCACGAGCAGTGGCAGAGAAGAATCCTTACCCTTTGAGACAGCAGGGAGGGACCTGGAGCGTCTCATGCTGAGTGAAAGGAGTGAGTCAGAGAAAGACAATGGTCACAGGATCTCACTCATCTGTGGAATCTAAGTAACAAACTGAACTGATGGACGGAGTGCATCCAGAGTCATGGCAGCCTGGAACCCAGCGGGAATCTCGGAGGGAAGGCGAGGAGGGTGAGTGAGTGAGCTGATCCACCCAGGACCTTTCATGCAGATATGCATGGCCCAGGCCACAGACAATGGGGTGGTGAGGGCCTGGGGCTGGGAGGAGTCAAAGAGGGGAAAATCAGGACTTTCGAGTAATACTGTCAACAATAAAGAATTATTTTAAAAAAGAAAACAAACGGGGGCTTTAAAAGTGGGAGAGGGAAAGGGAAGACCCTCGGAGACAGAGACTCTGACGGGCAAGGTGACTTTGGGTGGCACCCAAGAAAACGGCGGGGGGCAGGGAAGATCCCAGGCCCTGGGATAAACTCCCCAGCCTTTGCTTTCTGTCTGAGAAATGGGGAAGGAGTGAGAGCCCTTCCATTTTTGCAGAAACTGGGCCCAGAAGGTTTGGAGATTTGCCTGAGGGTGCAGACGATTGAGCAACGGATCAGGAAAGAACCCCACACGTTATACTAATGAAGGGAGCTTCCTGGAACTAACAGGGACTCTATCACCACTTCCACTGATGCCCCAGCTGGTGGCAGGCAGAACTCAATGACCCGCCATGACCTGGGGACCCAGGTAAGGCGTCACCACCCTGTGTAAGAGAAGAGCCCAGCAGCGGCCCTCCATAAGCAGCACAGCGGGCAGCCCAGTTCTAGGACGCCCGGTTCTAGAAAGTCCTGTGGGCTAGTTTGAAAGTTGCTTCTTCTAAGAGCTCTTCCCTCACCTGCACACACATTTCTCAAAATACCGTCTCTTAATAATCCCCTCTCCTGTCCTCTGTTTCCTTCTTGGCATTTGGACACACTTGGAAACTATCTTATGGGCTTGTTTATTTGTACACTAGAGGCCCGGTGCATGAAATTCGTGCACGGGTAGGATCCCTAGGCCTGGCCAGTGATCAGGGCCAATCGGGGCCTTCCAGCTGCGGCCAGGGGTCTTACTTCGTTCCGTGCCACCCCCTGGTGGTCAGTGCATGTCATAGCATGTGATAGAACTCCCTGTCCCCCAGTCGAACTCCCTCGGGGACATTTTGCATATGAGCCTTTTATATATATAAATTTCCCACCTTCCAGTTAGGGTGGACCCTCTTGTTTCCTGCTGGAGCTCTTACAATGAAGGTATCTTGCCAACCCTCCTACTTAGATATCACTTAGCACCACCACCACCCCCCTCCACACACACACACACACACACACATACACACACACACACACTGACACACTGGACACCACTTCTACCCTAATCTCTGTGGTTTGGAGGGGAGAGAATGTTTAAGATTACTAGAGAGCTGGCACTGTGGGATCTTGGAAAAAGCACTTCCCCTCTCTGGGCCTCAGTTTTGTCATCTGTAAAATGGGGACCCACCACCAGCATGGTATCATGTTAGAAGAGATAAGTGAATCATTTATATGATCTACAGATAGAAGGGGGTGGAGAAGCTCTGGCTAAATTTGAGTGGTGGGTGAGGTGGGTGCTATTGGGCAGAGGACCAGCCCAGGACAGGAGCTGGAGAGGAAACTCATGCTTATTAAGCACCTATTGTACACCAAACGCTGTGCATCCTTCACAAACATCATCCCTTTTAATCCCTTCAACGATTTGCAGATGAGGGATGCAGGTGGGAGAGGTGAAGTGCCAAGCTCAATGTCACAGAGGGGGGGAGTGGGGTAGCGGGGCAGAGCCAGGGGTGAACCAGTTACTCTTTGTACCAGACCCTGAAGCCCTCTCTTCCCTTTACCCCTTCCAGAAGCTCAGAATAGTTTCCCCTGGCCCTAGCCCGTTTTACTTCGTGGTTAGAGAGCCGGCCCTCGGACTGAAGGGTCCTGGGTTTGATTCCAGTCAAGGGCACATACGTTGGTTGCAGGCTTGATCCCCAGCTCAGATCAGGGCGTGTGTGGGAGGCGACCCATTGATGTGTCTCTCTCACATTGATGTTTCTCTCTCTGTGTCTCTTCTCCTTCCTTCCACTCTCTCTACAAAAGAATCAATAGAAAAAAATATCCTCGGGTGATATTAACCAAAAAAAAAGAGAAGTCTCCCTAGAGATCTTCCACACTCACATCGCTTACTTCAGGAACCAGGGGGAAAATTAAGCTCCCTGGGAATGAGGGTCCCTCTGGAGCAGTGGTTCTCAACCTTTCTATTGCCGTGACCCTTTAACACAGTTCCTCATGTTGTGGTGACCTCCAACCATACTTCATCACTGTAATTTTGCTACTATTATGAATCATAATGTAAGTATCTGTTTTTTGATGGTCTTAGGCGACCCCCGTGAAAGTGTCGTTTGACCCCCAAAGGGGTCGCGACCCACAGGTTGAGAACCACTGCTCTAGACGAACCCATGTCCTCGCCCAGGTTTCTCTCATTTGGGCAGAGCGAATACCAGAGTGGCTTAAAGGAACAGCCAGGAAAGGAGCCCGCCCCTCACCTCCGCACCCCAGTGAGGTTTGTGTTGGCGCCTCCTCTTGTCTCTGCTCTCCTATACTTCCCAAGTTTTCTACCAGGATAGACTGCGTTTCCTTTTTAATTTGACAACGGAGGTGACCAGGCTTGATAACAAAACAAAATCCTCCAAAAAAGTCACCACCGGACAGTATTGGTTCCGTCCGGTATTTGGGATTGGAGTTTGCTTCTTAGGTATCCCTGGGGGCAGTGGTTCTCAACCTTCCTAAGGCCGCGACCCTTTAAGACAGCTCCTCATGGGGTGGTGACCCCCAACCACAAAATCATTTCCGTTGCTACTTCATCGCTGTCATTTTGCTACTGTTATGAACTGTAATGTAAATATCTGATAGGCAGGATGTATTTTCATTGTTACAAATGGAACATAATTAAAGCATAGGGATTAATCACAAAAACAATGTGTAATTATATATTGTGAAATATTTATTTCTAATGACCAATAAATGAAATTTTGTCTTGAATCGTGGTGTAGCATGGGCAACAGTCTTCATAGGACAACAGTACACTACATGGCTACACTTTGCTACACCGAGGAGCGGTGTGTTGGTTCCTAAGACCATGGGCAATAGGTGTTTTCTGATGGTCTTAGGCGACCCCTGTGAAAGGGTCGTTTGACCCCCAAAGGGGTCGCGACCCACATGTTGAGAACCGCTGCCTGGGGGAAAGGCCTGTTTCTCAGTGAGTAGCTCCCTGCTGAATAAAAGCATGGATGAGCGAACAAATAAAGGGATGTCTGTCTCTTTAGGAGGTGGGGAAACTGCCCTGCCCTCCAGCCTCCCATCATCCCTTGTGGCTGAAGCTCATTTGGCTTAAATGGTAACTAGTTCCATGCAGAGTCCTCTTCCCAACGAGGCTGAGCTTGCCGCGGAAGCCAGTTTCCTGTTCCCACGGTAGGTGTTTTAAGAGACGGTTTTGAAAGGAGGGAGGGAGGGAAGGAAGCGAGCAGAGAAGGGTCACTTCTCCTGCTTTTCACAGAGCTACCCTGGAAACCCTGGCATCCAAGGATGGCTTGACGGGGTGGCGGGGGAGGGGAGGGGGTGAAGACCGCTCCCTAACGCTGCGCCACCCACCCCCCCTGGTGACGAGGACAAAAAGGGGCACATTACCTCATGGCGGGGACAAGGGTCTCCGAGTCGCCTGCAGCCCGAGCAGCCTCCAGGGTCAGGGCCCCCAGGCTGGCCCGGCTGCCCTTGCGGGAAGATTCTCGGCCGGGGCCCGTGCCCGGGTCCTCGTCGGAGGAGCCCTCGTCAAAGGAGCCCAGGATGAAGTTGGTCATCAGCTGCCTCTTGATGTGCTCCTGCTTCTGGTCCTCCTTGGAGAGGGTTCTGGCGAGGGCCTGGGGCCGGGCCGGCGAGGACAGGCCGTTGGTGTCTGGGGTCCTTGTCCCACTGGCTGGGGAGGCGTCACGGGAGGCAAGGGGGCTTCTGGAGGGATTCTTGTGTCGGGGCGGCCTGGAGGTTCTTTGCCGATCGGCCTCCTGGGGGCCTTTGGGGGAGGCTGGCTCCGCCTGGTTAGGCATCTTTGGCAAAGAGCTGCTGTCTCCATTTCTGTGCTCGGGGCCGGGGGGCGCCGGACAGGGGGGCTCCTGGCTGGAGATGAAGCTTGCCTCCGCTTTATTCTTGGTGGCTGGCTTGGAGTCTGTCATGTTCCCCCAGAGTTTTAACCAGGAAAAGGTCAGGCAGGAGACAATCAGACAACACAGAAAAAGCAGCAGGGTCATTCAGAAAACCTGCGAGGAGAAAGGGAGAGATTCTTTAGTATCCATGGCTTGGAGTTATTTCTCTTTTTAATGTTTTAAAAAATATTATTTTTTTTATTGATTTGAGTGAGAGAGAGAGAGGACAGGAGAAGGAGAGGGAAAGAGAGAAAAACATCCAGGTGAGAGAGAAACATCAATCAGTTGCCTTCTGCACGTACCCCGACCAGGGACTGAACCTGCAACCTGGGCAGGCGCCCTGACGGGGAACTGAACCAGTGACCTTTTGGTGCGCAGGACGCCGCTCAACCAGCTGAGCCACTGGGGAGACCAGAGTGAGTTATTTCTCTCTTAAAGGAGCGAGTGGGCTGAGAGGCCGTCGGGAATCTGGGTATTCAGCCCAGAGAGCTGGAGAAGAGGAGCCAGGGACGGCGTGGAGAAGGGTCCTCCTCGCAGCTCCTGCCCATCAGGTGCTTGGTCATGGGAGCGTTCCTTAGCCCTCTGGCTCCGGGGTGCGCACCTCTAATTTAGGTGTTCGAACACATGCTTGCCATGAGTCAGAGACATGCATGTGAGAGAGAACTAAACTAAATGAGATCACGTGCTTTAAAGGAGCGTGTGACAGCATCGTAATATCCACACAGTTGAAACAATCCAAATGTCCATTAACTGATGAATGGATAAACAAGATGTGGCCCATCCACACCAGGGAATAGTATGTAGCCATAAAAAAAAAAGAAGGGAACGCTGAGACGTCATAAAACACGAGTGCCTCTTGAAAACGGGCTACGGGAAAGAAACACCTCATAGAATCATGTGATTGCATGTGGATGATGTGCCCACAATAGGCGGATTCAGAGAGACAGAAGATCAGTGGTTGCCCAGGGCTAGTGGCATACGGGTGAGAGCTAAAGGTGTCTGTCTGGCGTGATGAAAGTGTTATAAAATTCATGGCAGCGATGGTTGCTCAACTCTGTGAATACTAAAAAAACACTGAATTTTACCCAAGTACATTTTCTGATGTGTGACTTACATTTCAATAAAGCTGTTATCTAAAGACTTCCCTAGCTCCAGCTGGTTTGGCTCAGTGGCTAGAGCATTGGCCTGCGGACTGAAAGGTCCCGGGTTCAATTCTGGTCAAGGCCATGTACCTTGATTGCAGGCTACTGCCTGGCCTGGGTCCTTGGTCAGAGCGCATGCAGGAGGCAACCAATTGATGTGTTTCTCTCACATCGATGTTTCTCTCCGTCTTTTCCTCTCTTGTCCACTCTCTCTCAAAATCAATGGAAAAATATCCGAGGGTGAGGATTAAAAAACAACAGATCACAAAGCTTAAGCACACCAATGAAGTGTCTAAAAGAGTCCCCTTTTTTTTCAACACAATGTTCTTCAGGGAAAAGTCCTCCAGTTTTCCCAGAACTCCATGGCCCACACGCTTGCCCACGGAACTTTTGCCAAAATGTTGTCGTCAAGGAAATTTTCTAGGTAATCCACGGGGCCAGGAGGATTCTTTTCTTTTAAAGGACCATCAACGTTTTGTTTAAAAAAAAAAAAAAAAAGGGGGGGTCCGTCAAGGGCAGTTCAACATCAACCAATGGAACAAACCCCCCCCCCCCCCCCCGGGGGGGGGGGGAGGGGGGAGGACACGTGATCATCTCAATGGACCCGGAAAGGCATTTAAGAAAACCCAGCAGCCTCTCCAGATTAAAACACTCAGAAAACTACGAATAGGAAGGAACTTCCAAGTCGCAAAACACATTTATGAAAAATTAATATCTATTTAACACTGAAAGCCTGCCATGCTTGCCGCCTAAGATCAGGAATAAGACAGGGGTGACCACTCTCACCTCTGCTCTTCGAATAGGTATGTTCCCAAAGAACCGAGAACAGGGACACGCAAATACATGCACACACATGCCCAGAACATAAACTTTCCACCTTCCTGAGGCCCAGGCCTCGCCCTCACCCTGGCCTGACCGACAGTCGGGACAGAGAATTCTTTGTGGAGGAGACTGCCCTGTGCGTTGTAGGATGTGGAGCGCCATCCCTCGCCTCCACCCGCTGGAGGACAGTAACTCACTCCCTTCAGCTGTGACAACCAAAAATGGCTCAGGACCTTGCCAACTGTCCCTGGGGAACAAAGTTGCCCTCGGGTGCCCTCGCTGGTGTGGCTCAGTGGATAGAGCATCAGCCTGCAGATTGAAGGATCCCAAGTTTGATTCCAGTCTAGGGCACACTCCCGGATTTCCGGCTCAGTCCCCAGTAAGGGGCGTGCAGGAGACAGCTGATTCTCATCATTGATCTTTCTCCTTTAAATATATTTTAGTGATTTTTTACAGAGAGGAAGGGAGAGAGATAGACAGTCAGAAACATCGATGAGAGAGAGAGACATCGACCAGCTGCCTCCTGCATGCCCCCCACCAGGAACGTGCCGGCAACCAAGTACATGCCGTTGACCGGAATCGAACCCGGGACTCCCCAGTCCACAGGCCAACGCCCTAGCCACTGAGCCAAACCGGCTTCGCGTTTTCTCTCTTTTTCTTTCTTCCTTCCTCTCTGAAATCAATTAAAATACATTTTAACCGGTTTGGCTCAGTGGATAGAGTGTCAGCCTGCGGACTGAAAGGTCCCGGGTTCGATTCCGGTCGGGGGCATGTACCTTGCTTGCGGCCACATCTCCAGTGTGGGGTGTGCAGGAGGCGGCTGATCGATGTCTCTCTCATCGATGTTTCTGACTTTCTATCCCTCTCCCTTCCTCTCTGTGAAAAATCAATAAAATATTTTTTTAAAAAAAAAGTTTTTAAAATTGCCCTCCCGTGAGAATCAGTGGTCTAAACTTTCCCACCTACTCCCTCCCTCCCGCTTCTGGCCCCTGAGGTGGGAGCTTCTGGGAACAGAGTCTACTTCTTACTCATCTCTTGCCCAGAGTAAGTCAAGGAAAGCTGAAGAAATGTCAAGAGTCCTGAAACAGCAGGCTGACACTTGTCCCCAGGACAAATTTTGAAATTAGCACTTGGCAGATGGCATCACCAAAAAACGCTGCCAAGCCTCTCCTGGCTGCCCCAGAGGCTCCCACAGGTTGCAGTCCTGCCCACTTCCTCCCTCGTCCAGAGGGCATGGTGGGGGTAGAAGGGCCACCCCCCCTCGCACGCCCTCTGCCGGCCACACTGGCCAAGCACCGTCACAACTCCCCAGCCCACCCCCACCCCCACCAGCCAGGACAGACCTCCATCCTGGTTACACTGACACACAGTCCCTGGTCTCCCCCGGCCTATTTCGTAAGTCCCTGGGGGATAGGAACCGTCTGTCATTCATTTCTGGATCCTTGGTGCTCGGTGCCCAGTCGTTGCTCAAAACGTGTGTATCGAATGAATGACAAATCCGTGCACACGCACTGAGCGCCAACGGCTGGCCTGGAGTGAGCTGGGGTTTGGATTCTAGGGCCCCGTTTCTGGGACTGTGTCAGGAACGCCCCGGGAATGAGCTGGGTGTCTCAGCGGCGGTCCTGAAGTTGAGTGCCCAGCAGGACACCCTATCCCCAGGTGGCCAAGTTTAGGCGCCTTTAAACTGCGCATGTCTGAAATTGGGAGCGCCGAGAAACAGAGAAAAAGCATTAAAAATAGTGCAGGAAGCTGAAATGCTGAGCAAACCAGCATCGAGGAAAACATGTGCTACAAGGGGGCCTGGGACTGAGGAATCCTGAGAATACATTCTTTTTTTTTAAATAAAACATTTTTTTAATTGATTTCAGAGAAGAAGGGAAAGGGAGAGAGAGAAACATCAGTGATGAGAGAGAATCATCCATTGGCTGCCTCCTGCAACTCTCTCTCCTCCCTCTCCCCACCCGAACCCCCCCACAAGGCCCCCCGCTCCCCCACCAATGGAGCATGCAACCGGAGCATGTGTGCAGAGAATTGAGCTGTGAACTCCTGGTTCATGGCCAACCCGTAACCACTGAGCCACGCTGGCCGGGCTTGAGAATGCATTCTGTACACGGATTCCCGAGTTTTGCATCAGGCAAGCTCTTTGGGTTTTTGCTCTGGGAATCCAGGCTGGGACCGTGGGTAGAAGGATGAATAGGTGGAGGGTGCAGAGAGAGGGAATGAATGGGTGGGCAGATGGGCAGACACACGCGTGCACGGTGGGAATGGAGAGATGGGGGTGACGTTGCCAGGCTTACATTGGTGCCCTCTCTTACTCTGCAAACCCCTGAAGACCTGCTGTTATTCCCATAGGGACCATTACAACCAACACCCCCAAACCTGCCTTGTGAGAGCAAGGTCCCTCCATTTTCCTTGTAATGACAGGACCCCAAAGCCATCACACCAGCAAGCACCTGGGGCCAAGTGGGGGAACAGTTCGAGAAAGCTCCCAAAGAAACTGAGTCTCAGTTTCCTCCTCTGTGAAATGGGGGTGCCAATCCTTGCCCCAGTTTCCCGCCTCACAGCTGCCCTTCCAATAACACACAAGCACGCACAGCTCTTACACATACGGTTTCCGGAAACCATCGCAATAGAGAGTGCCCTCAAGCTTCCAGTCCTTAGGCCAGCTTGATGGGAATTGTCACTGCCGCTGCCACTATCGCCCCATTTCGCTGTTGGTAAACTGAGGCACGGGGAAGCTCAGCACCTGGAGTTCGCTCAAATCCCAGCCCGGCACCCAGGCCTTTCCCCCTGCCCCGCCCCCACGCCGGCTGTAAACTAATCCCCTAAAGTGCAGGGTGTTACTACGAGCACATGGATACGAGGAATTAATCCCATAAAGCGGAGAGGTGACCACGAGCACATGGTTACGATCGTAAAACCAGACACATGTCTGTCACATGAAAGAAGGAACCGCACAGCGGCCGGCACTGTCCTGTAGGATCGCGGGGCCTGCAGTTTGGTTTCTGGGATGGAAGAGGCTCCCCCAATCTCTGTGGGCCCCGCCATGCCGCTCGGTGGCCCTCCCCAAAGTCCGAGCACCAGCCGGCGCTATTTTTATTTCTTGCAAAGAAATAAAACAGTCCCAAAGCAACAGCTGCCGGGGCCAAGCAATCATGGCCCTGGCCACGGCAGGCCACGGCGCGGCTCCAAGCAGTGCTGGCCGGCCGCCAGCGGGGGGGGGGGGGGGGGGGGGGAGAGAGGGGGGGGCAGGAGCGGGGTTTCCAGCTCCCCCCCCCCCCCCCCCTCCCTGGCAAGGTTGGGGGAGAGTGTCCGCGGCCAGCCGGCCCTCCCGGCTCCCCCTCGGACTTTTCCTCCCGGGGCGTGCTGCCTGCCACTCACCATGACCGTGGACACAGCCACCAGCTGCACCCCGTCCGTCCGGGTCCCACAGGCGCCCGCCGGTGACTGAGGGCGCCCCGCCCGCGCAGTGTCACCTTTCAGCAGGCGGCCGGTGGCGCGCATCAGGCCACGGGGGAGGAGTCTGCGCCCCGGCCCGGCCCGGGTGAGCTTTCTCCCCCCTCAGCTGGGCCGCACATGTTCTGATTTGTCACCCGCCCAGGGAAGCCATGGCTGAAGGTCCCCCGCTCAGCCCTCACCTGGCCTCGGGGCTCAGGTGCTTAAGAGGCTGTGGGCGCTAGCTCTCTCGGGGCCACCTCCCCCCTCTCCGGCTTGCCACATTCCTGTACTTAGGCCTACTTCTCAGCTCACGCAATCACCCCCCTTGCCCAACGCTGTGTCTGTCACTGAAGTAAAACGCTCCCAGGATCACTCAAGGTAGACAGGGAAACCGGATGGAGGCAGCTGTGTGTTCCTCCTCCGGGGGCGTTGTCTGACACCGGCTGTAGGGGGAAGGGAGGGGGGCAGGTGTCTCGCAGACGCTGGGTTTGGCCAGGTTGGGAAGAGAAGCAACCGCATCGGGAGGAAGAGGGGGTAGTTGGGGGCCTCCAGCTGGCAGGTGACAGCGGAAGGCTGTCCACAGGTTCACGGATCGTTAAGGTGGAAGGAGCAAACAGGCTGACTGGCAGCTGCTCCCTGCACCTGGCCTGCGGCCCAAGGGCCCAGCGGTGTCACAGACCAGACTGTCCCCAAAAAGACGCCTTCTCCCACCCACAGCCTAAAAAGGGGAACGCTTGGCAGGCCCGGTGTCCCCGTTTTAGAGGTGAACAGAGGCCAGAGGTCACACGTGAAATGAGCGGCATAGCCACGCCCAGCACCAAGGTCCCAGCTTCGGGCCAGGGCTCCTTCTGTTCCGAGGCGACAGTCACAGCAAATTCCGCTGTCCTCCGGCACCTCCACCGGGGCCTTGGGAACGGACTTGCGTTCACACCCACGTGCCGGGTGAGCCCTGGGCAAGTTCAATACCCTCTCCTGCCATCACCCACGCAGGGCACTAAGTAGGACTCATCTTAGCCACTGCCACGAGCATGCTCGCCTCACAGGATCACCGGGTCAACCAAGATCCACTCAGTCACGGATCACATCATTCCCCTTCTTGGGCGTCATAAGGGAGCGAGTGAGGCAGGCAGTCAGGAGTGTGGCTTCTGCTGTGGGGGCCTCCTCTGTACATGGCTCAGTGTTTGAGCGTCGATCTATGAACCAGGAGGTCACAGTTCAATCCCCGGTCAGGACACATGCCCGGGTTGTGGGTTCGGTCCCCACTGTGGGGAAAGGGAGCGTGCAGGAGGCAGCCAATCAATGATTCTCTCTCATCATTGATGTTTCTATCTCCCTCTCCCTTCCTCTCTGAAAATCAATATATATATTTTTTAAATGGACTTACATTTGGTAAAGGGCACCATCAAGACCTGGGTCAGGCATGCGGGCCACTCCCTAAGGATAGGCCAGCCCCGATGAGACTGGCAGCTCCCCACATCAGGGACACTCCCAGGACGCACCCCAGCTTCTCAGGGTTCCTGCCACGAGCAGCTTGGGGAGGGGCACCCAGGCAGGCACCTTTCCAAAGGGGAGAAGTCTCTGGGGCTTCAGCGTGAGCTTGGCTGAACTGACTTCTCATCTGTTCCTTCATCCAACGAGGATGTTCCCAAGGACGGTGTGTGTTTGGAGCAGGGGGTGGAGTGTGTGTGTTATTCAAAGATTTTTTTTAAATTTATTATTTTTCAATTACAGTTTACATCCAGTTATTTTATCATTAGTTTTAGGTGTGGAGCATAGTGGTTAGACAATCATATACTTTACAAAATGTTCTCCTGATATTTCCAGGACCCACACACTGTTATTACAATATTGCTGACTATATTCCCTAAGCTGTACTTTATATCCCTGTTACTATTCTGTAACTACCCATTTGTACTTCTTTTTTTTTTAATGTTTTATTACAGAGATTTTTTACAGAGAGGAAGAGAGTTAGAAACATCGAGGAGAGAGAAACATCTATCAGCTGCCTCCTTCACGCCCCTTACTGGGGATGTGCCTGCAACCAAGGTACATGCCCTTGATGGGAATCAAACCTGGGACCCTTCAGTCCACAGGCTGACGCTCTATTCACTGAGCCAAACCAGTTAGGGCTCATTTGTACTTTTTTCTTTAAATATTTTTTATTGACTTTTTTATAGAGAGGAAGGGAGAGGGATAGAGTTAGGAACATCGATGAGAGAGAGACATCGATCAGCTGCCTCCTGCATGCCCCCTACTGGGGATGTGCCCACAACCAAGGTACATGCCCTTGACGGGAATCAAACCTGGGACCCTTCAGTCCGCAGGCCAATGCTCTGTCCACTGAGCCAAACCGGTTAGGGCCCATCTGTACTTCTTAATCCCTTCACCTTTGTCACCCAGTCCCCCAGCCCTCCGAGCCCCGGCTCCTGCCAACAGTCAGTTTGTTCTGTGTCTCTGAATCTGTTTCTGTTTTATTTCTTCATTTATTTTGTTCTTTAGATTCTGTTTCTGTTTGATTTCTTCATTTATTTTGTTCTTTAGACTCTAAATATAGGTGAAATCATATGGTATTTGCCTTTCTCTGTCTGACTTACTGGCTGTTGGCCAGAGTCACCTTCAGTTCCTTTCCAGGTGGCCAACAAGGCAAGCACATGAGAAGAGCCAGGGAGAGAGAATATGCCCCACCACCACCACCACCACAAAGTCACAGCCTTTATTTAAAAATATGTATTTTTATTGATTTCAAAGAGGAAGGGAAAGGGAGAGAGAAACACCAATGGATGAGAATCATGGATCGGCTGTCTCCTGCATGCCCCACACTGGGGATCAAGCCCGAAATCCGGGCATGTGCCCTGACTGGGAGTTGAACCATGACCTCCTTGTTCATAGGCCCAGGCTCAACCACTGAGCCACGCCCAGTTGGGCTCTTGTCTTTAAATTTGTGTGTCCACTCCTAAGGAACACAAATGCAGCCAAGAAATAAATAACAAGAGCACTTTTCTAGATTTTGGATTCTTCTCCTGGGAAAGGGTGTGCAAGATACAGAAGAGTTCCGCCCAGATAAAGAAAATGCCTTTCAAATCAACATCTAGCCACTGGCACACCAGAACCGGGACAAGTCACATCTGGAAGGCAATTCAGAGAGAACTCCTTTCAGGAGTGAGAGGGGTGAGAAGGAGAGCTAAGAGAAGAGGACATCTGCTCTGGGGCTTTGAAGGCTGAATAGGAGTTCACCAGGTTACTAAGCAGGCAGGACATCTCAAGCAGAATTTGCTCTTGGCACCTTGTTAGATGGTAAGTTAATAAAATCTGGCTCAAGATGGGGATCTGGCCAAAACCGGTTTGGCTCAGTGGATAGAAAGGTCCCAGGTTCGATTCCAGTCAAGGGCATGAACCTTGGTTGTGGGCGCATCTCCAGTGGGGGGGGAGGGTGCAGAAGGCAGCTGATCGATGTGTCTCTCATCGATGTTTCTACCTCTCTATCCCTCTCCCTTCCTCTCTGTAAAAAAAAATTAATAAAACATATTTTTAGTCCTGGCTGGTTTGGCTCAGTGAATAGAGCGTCCACCTGTGGACTGAAAGGTCCCAGATTCAATTCTGACCAAGGGCACATGCCTGAGTTTCAGGGGATGTGCAGGAGGCAGCCAATCAGTGATTCTCTCTCATCAGTGATGTTTCTCTCCCTCCCTCCCTCTTCCTCTCTAAAATCAATAAAACTATATTAAAAAATATATATGTACATTTAAAAAGAAAAAAACTCCTTCCATTATAGTGAGCATCTTGCATCCAGAACCTTATTGACCCCCTCATAGCAGCCCTACAAGGGAAGTATTAGTCTCATCTCTTTCACATTATTATCATTATTATCCTAGTCCGCAGATCAGGCATCAGAAAACCCACTGCCCAGAGAGGGGGAGTGACTGCTCACAGTCACACAGCCCGGAGGGACGTGAAAGACAAACCAGTTCTGCTGGACTCGGGAGCCAGGAGGTGTAAGAGGCGGAGGTGAGCAGGCTGCTGATCCCAGTGCTTAACTGGCTATCCTCTTAACGGGGCGGGATCAGAGGCCCAGAAGTAAGACCCAGGGAGAGTCAGCGGTTCTCCAACTTCGCACCTGTCAGAGCATCTGGGTCTCCAGAGAATCCCGGCAAATGCTATTTGCATAAGCCAACAATCCGGAGCTTTTGGGCTGGATCCGAGTCCCCTTGCCCTTCGAGGCCAGCGGGGGTGCAGCTCGGTGAGGGGGTGGGGGGGGCGCCCTGGATGTGGAAGTAACTCTGGAGGGAAAACACGTCGGAGGAAAGCCTGTGAGTTTTGGGAAAAGGCTCAGATGACCAAGGCCCACGGCTGTCCGGGAGTGCTGGCCTAGACAGGTGCGCCGGGGCAGTGCCTGGCACCCTGTAGGTGCTCAATTCATGCCTGGAGAGCCAAATCGCATGTTGTTGTTTTTTTAAATATATTTTATTGATTTTTTTACAGAGAGGAAGGGAGAGAGATAGAGAGTTAGAAACATCAATGAGAGAGAGACATCAATCAGCTGCCTCTTGCACACCCTCAATTGGGGATGTGCCGGCAACCAAGGTACATGCCCTTGACCGGAATCGAACCTGGACCTTTCAGTCCACAGGCCGACGCTCTATCCACTGAGCCAAACCAGTTTCGGCCACATGTTTTTTAAAAACCGATTTTAGAGAGGAAGAGAGAGAGAAACATCGATTTGGTGTTCTATTATTTATGCATTCATTGATTGATTCTTGTAGGTGCCCCGACCAGGGACCCAACCCGCAACCTTGGTGTGTCGGGACGACACTCTAAGTCAGCGGTCGCAACGGGTGGTCCACGGACCACTGATGGTCTGTGAGGTCTGAAAGCTTGGCGACTGCCGCTCTGAGCAATTAGGCGACCAGGACAGGCCCCAAACTGAACTTTTTTTTTTTAATATATTTTATTGATTTTTTACAGAGAGGAAGGGAGAGGGATAGAGAGTCAGAAACATCGATGCGAGAGAAACATCGATCAGCTGCCTCCAGCAAACCCCCCACCTGGGGATGTGTCCGAAACCAAGGTACATGCCCTTGACTGGAATCGAATTTGGGACCCTTCAGTCCGCAGTCCGACGCTCTATCCACTGAGCCAAACTGGCTAGGGCCCCAAAGGAAACTTTGGATGGAGGTTGACTTGCCAGCCCAGACAAAACTGGCCCCAATGGTTCCGGACCAGCCCTGCCTCGAACATCTCATGAGCGTCGTCCCTGCAGAAACTGCCGCTGTGGACTGTCCCACACGCCCTGGGTCCCTGCCCTCTCCGAAGATGAAATTCCCTCCTCCTCCCCTTCTATTCCTTCTGTGCCAGAACCTGCCTTCAACCACTCACTCACCCAGCGCTTGGTAATTCCCCAGCACCTGCCAGGCGTGGCACCAGCTGCTGGAGACACGGAGCGGACAGCGCAGGGATGGCCCTGCCCGGGTGGGTTTAACCTCACCGCGGGAGATCACAGAGGAAGGTGAGGGCACAGCCGCGAAGACTGGCAGAAAGGAGAGGCCTGCCCAGCGGGCGTGGCTCGGTGGTGGAGCGTGGACCTAGGAACCAGGAGGCCACGGTTTGATTCCCGGTCAGGACACATGCCCGGGTGGCAGGCTCGATCCCCAGCGTGGGGCTGTAGGAGACAGCCTATCCGTGATTCTCTCTCATCATGGATGTTCCTCTCTCTCTCTCTGCCACTCTGAAATCAAGAGCAAATAAAAAGGAGAAGCCTGGGCTGTGCATGGGACAGGGGCCCAGCCTCGGTCTGCGAGATCAGGGAAGTTTCTGCTCAGAGGGGAGCGTGCTTCAGCCAGGAGGAGCCGGGCAGGCAAACTGCGGGTACCCCAGCCCCTTCCCTGCCTCGCAGGGGCTATCATTCCAAAGAGGAGGGCCCCTCGGCGCCACTTTGTGGGGAGAGTGGCTACAGGAGAGCACAGCCTCAGAGCTGAGCGGTAAACCTGCTAAAGGGCGTTTCCAACACATTATTCCAGTGACTACAGGGCCTGTTTCTCCATTGACTTTTTAGAGAGAGTGAAGGGAGGGGGAGAGACACACACAGAGAAACACATCAACTGGTTACCCCCACCTCTCCCGCATGCACCCCAACCGGGGCGGGGATAGAGCCTGCAACCGAGGGATATGCCCTTGATCAGAATCAAACCTGGACCCTTCTGCCGAGACCGGTTTGGCTCAGTGGATAGAGCGTCGGCCTGCGGACTGAAAGGTCCCAGGTTCGATTCCGGTCAAGGGCATGTACCTTGGTTGCAGGCACATCTCCACTGTGGGGCGTGCAGGAGGCGGCTGATCGATGTCTCTTTCTCATCGATGTTTCTGACTTTCTCTCTTCCTTCCTCTCTGTAAAAAATCAATGAAATATTAAAAAACAAAAACAAAAACCTGGACCCTTCATTCCGAGGGCCGACGCTCTATCCACTGAGCCAAACCGGCTAGGGCTCATGACCCACTTACTTCCAAAGAGAAAGAAGAGCGTGTTGGGGGTTGTCCTTTCATGTCACTCTTAACCATGATTTACTCTGATTGGAAAAGTGGGGGGAGATTTCAGTGAGTCCAACCCACAGTGGCACAGAACCTCGGTATCCGGAGGGTGGCGGTATCCGGGGCCCAGCACAGGTGAGGAAGCTCAGGTGCACTGCACCCCGAGAGGTCAAGAGCAGCGCTTCTGGCGTGAGGCTGACCTGGGGGGGGGGGGTTGGGGGGTGGAGACTCGGCTGTTTGTCACCTGAGGGACCTGGGCCTATCACGGAAGTCCTCTGAGCGTTGACTTCCTGGTCTGGGGAGTGGCGTAAGTAATACCCCCCGCCCCCCAGGGCCGTCCTCGTGGGTAAACGCCTGGCATGTGCCAACTTCTCAATACTGGAGACCTCAGGTTTCCTGCTGTGTCCGCTGGCCTGTCCGGTACAAGGAGTTCTGGGTCCCGGGGACAAAGGGACAGCAGGGCCCCTTGTGCCACAGGGATGAGCTCGTTCCCTGGTATCACACGGGCTCTGTTAGAACAGCATCTGACATGCGCATGGAGCCTGCAGATAAGATAGAGGAGGTTTCTGGCCCTGCTCCCGGGGTTCCCTAGGCACAGGTGCATGCTCCTCCGAAGGTCGGGGTCCCCGAGTGAAAATTCAGAACAAGTGTGAGAACAAGGGACCCCGGCGTTTCGACAAGAATAGAAGATTGTCTGGAAAGTTCCAGCTCAGGGGACAATGTTTATTTCGCCATAAAGATGGAGTGCCTGGTGCAATGGAACCCGTTTCTACCTCAGATCTAAAGGTGGTCAAACTGGGAGGGAGTTTATCTGGGCAGAAGCAAATAGAACGCCTTTGCATAAACACAAAACGCCTTCCTTCCCCCCGAATCGTTTCCCATATAGGGCCTGTGTGTATCTCAGACTGCCTCGGCTGAGAACTGGCTGGGTCTTTCCATTTAAAACTTGGAGAAGCCAGTCAAGAAATCACATCTTGCCCTAACCTGGCTCAGTGGCTAGAGCGTCAGCCTGCAGACTGAAAGGTCCCAGGTTTGATTCTGGTCAAGGGCATGTACCTTGGTTTCGGGCACATCCCCAGGAGGAGGTGTGCAGGAGGCAGCTGATCAGTGTTTTTCTCTCTCATGGATGTTTCTAACTCTCTATCCCTCTCCCTTCCTTTCTGAAAAAAATCAACACAATATGTATATCTTTTAAAAATCACATCTTATAAAGGCCTCCCAAGATACTGTTAGAAGGAAAACTTTTATTTATTTCTTTTTAATTGAACCGTGACCTCCTGATTCATACGGTCAACATTCAACCACAGAGCCATGCGTGCCCGGCAGAAGGAAAACATTTCTAGAACAACATTTAGACCTGACCGTTTTCACATGGAAAGACCCGCTTCCTGGGAAGTCCCCTCAGGGCTGGATAAATCTGGGTGCTGGGTCACCCTACCTAGAGGGAAGCCCATTCATGTCAAATAACCGTGTGAAAGACACAGTTAGGTACCAGACGCGGGCAGAGAATCAGAGGCCTTCAGGGAGACAAGGTCTGGGAAGTTTTAACACCGCAGCTCCCTCAGGAGGAGGACCATGCAAGGAGACACCCCGTTTTCCTCTGTACTGTTTCAATCTTTCGAAACAAAAGTTTGGGGGGTGGGGAGGGCAAAAATCAATCAGCCAATCAGTCAATCAATCACAGAATAGCCTTCTGGTAAACCTCAACCCTAAAGCATTTCAGCGCGTGGCACTAATGAGTCAGCCCCGGATTCCCAGCAACATCCCCATTTATAGACGCGCAGACAGACCCGTCTCCCCCACCCGTTACATCCAGAGCCTCTGGACCGGCGTCTCACACCCAGAACAGAACTTCTGCCCCGGGAGAGACACGGCGTGAAGTCCCTCACCCCAGGGAGGGGCGAGCTCACTTACCCCGTCTCTCCCGGCCTTCGCTTCCCCCATGTCCTCCCAACTGTGTGCGCTCAGGCTCACATTCTCCGGGGGGTTCTTGTTGGCGGAGGGGCCCCCCGGAGCCTAAGCCGGCTCGGCTCGCTGCTCCCTGCTCCCTGCCGTGACTGCAAATGTCACTTTCAGATTAACCGGCCCTTGCCAGTTTTAAAAATATCCCGGGTGCACTTAACCTTCAAGGCACCAAAGAGCAGTGGCCACCCAGGCGCAGCGGGACAGGATCTCCTGGGCAGAGCGAGGGTTGCCACCTCTCGATGCCGCCGGCAGGTGCTTTGCTTCAAACTTCGCAGGATCTAAAGTCCAAGCTGTCGTAAGCAACGCAGAGCCGCGCCGGCCGCCTCGGACCTGCCGTACGCGGGCTGTTGGAGGTTGGAGAAATGGCTCTGGATCAAGCCCCGGGAATGGGCTCAGGGATCGCTAAGGGAAGATCACCTGGCGTCTCCCTCCAGGGTGCAAAAGGGGAGGGTGGGGGGGGGAGGAAAAAGAGGGGGAAGATTTGGGTTAAACCTTCTCCCTGCAAACGCCACTCAAGGAAACGTTTCCCATTTCTGGGGACTTGGGGAAAGAAAAACAAACCCCAAACAAACCCCAAAGAGCTCCATTCCCACCAGGTGGGGGGGCCGGGGGGGCGGCTGGCCGGGGCAGGAGAAGCCCAGCGGCCGGGCAATTACAGAATGTCCTGCCCCGTGGGGAGGGCCGGCGGCATGTGGGACAAAGGTCACCGTCAGGTCCCAACTGGGGCCTGCGGGGAGGCCACACAGAAAGGGCATTGTCCTCTGTAAACCAGGACGCCGGTGGGAAGACGGCCATGGGAGCTGCGCGCAGGCGAAAGCCGTTTACCTGGTGGCGTGGCCGGGCCAGGAGCGGCTCGCTCCCTGGTGGCTTGTTCTCCCAGGAAGTGGACTTCGTGGGACCGTCTCCCGCACGGACAAGCAGGATGAGCAGGGCCTCGGGGGTCCGCTTGAAGCCTCGGGGTCAGCCGCTGTCACCTGGAATAGGGCCACATCCGTTGTCTGATGGGCGTGGAGGACACGGCACGAGGGGTGGAGGGCTGAGCACAGGGCCTGCATCTCCGAGTTCGCATCCTCCACCGCCCCGGTGACTGCGGTGCGGTTATTTCTCGAGGCTACTTCACTCTCGAGCGGCTCAGGCGAGCCTTTCCAAGAGGCACCGCTCCAACCACGGACGCGTCCTCCTGCGTTTCCCGGGAAAGCCGTCTGGGACCGAGGGGAACGAGTTAGGTTCCATTTACATTCCCGGGGACAGCAAACAACGAGCGTCTGGGCAGAGCATCAATAGTGACAAGACGACTGGGCTGCGAAATCGGGTTTTGAATCCGAGCCCTGCTACCTGTGGCTCTGGGCCACGGGCCCAGCCAGGGTCCTCGTCCAACTGCTCCCTCACCCGGGAGAGAAAATGAAAAGAAGCCGCCCTCAGTGAGCGGCTGGCAGAGTGGCTTGCTCACAGCAGGCACTTCATAAAATCGAATCAAACTCCTGGCTTTCAGAGAGATTAGAAAGCCCTAGCCGGTTTGGCTCAGTGGATAGAGCGAAAGCCTTCGGATTGGATTAGATTAGATTAGATTCCAGTCAAGGGCACGTACCTCGGTTACAGGCTCGATCCCCCATCCTGGTCAGGGGGCTTGCAGGAGGCAGCCAATTGGTGTGCCTCTCTCACATGGATGTTTATCTCTCTGCGCCCCTTCCACTATCTCTAAAAATCAATGGGAAAATATCCTCAACAACCAAAAAAATCAATAAAGGGAAAAGAGATTAGAAACACTTCACAGTTTCACTAAACACACAACACACACACACACACACACACACACACACACGCACGCTCAGATGAATTCTTTCTGGTGGCTCAGCTCTCCCTTGACACGCTCTCTTTAAGGCACAGGTGTTTTCTAGAAGACAATGGAAAGCTTGAAACCAAAGTTATCCACGAGTTTCCCTATCAAACATAAGAACGTGAATAGAAAAATGTATTTCTTCAAACACAGACTCAGAGTCTTACATATCATTTGCCAAAAATAAAAGGAAAAAAGAATCACCTGGCCACACGGAGAGCCGTTGCCAGTCCTGCTGCAAGCCGGCCCCTTTATAAACAGGCTGTGTCTCCTCCCCCTCCCGGGGCCAGTGAAATCAGCATTTCTGGGAGTGGGCCTGGCATGAATATTTCCTAAAGCTCCCCCAGGTAACTCTGTAGGGAAGGTTGAGGAACCCTAATTGTCTGTTTGAAGCCTCCAGACCCCCCTCTCCGTCACCCCAAATACAAGGACAGAGGAAACACACAACTGAGTAGCCAAGAATGCCAAGTATTGATCGCCTGGTCGGTCCCACTCTGCAAACATGCTTCAAAATGTCCACCGAGATAATCAACAGGTGACTTTAGGCTGTGAGACGCAGATTAGAAGCGTCAGGACTTGCCCAGCCGATGTGGGCTCAATGGTTGAGGCTTGATTCCCAGACAGGGCACATGCCCAAGTTTTGGGCTCCATCCCCAGTGTGGGGTGTGCAGGAGGCAGCCCATTGATGATTCTCTCTCATCATTGATGTTTCTACCTGACTCTTCCTCTCTGAAATCAATAAAATATATATATATATATATATATATATATATATATATATTTTTTTTTTTTTTTAGTGTCAGGACCCTAAATAGGAAAAGAGGCCTCTCCAACAGGTTTGTTCCAGTCTTTTCTTAGCTGGAGTCACCACCAGTCAACACCCCAGGACCCTCCAAAGTAGCCCCGACATTTCTAAGGTTTGACAGATAAGCCACTGCCACACACAGACACACCAACAAGTTCACTTCTCCAATCCAAAACCCTTCCTAAGACTTTTTCTTTTTAATTATTATTTTTTACAGAGAGGAAGGGAGAGGGTTAGAGTGTTAGAAACATCCATCAGCTGCCTCCTGCACACCCCCTACTGGGGATGTGCCAGCAACTACGGTTCATGCCCTTGACAGGAAGCGAACCTGGAATCCTTGAGTCCAAAGGCCGATGCTCTATCCCCTGAGCCAAACCGGTTAGGGCTCCTAAGACGTTTGAATGCCAGGAGCAAACCGCAGCAGGAAAGTGAATTTCAAAAAAAGGGGGGGGGGGGGAATGGATGATCTAATTTACTAGGAAGCGTATTAGCAACACGCTGAAGCCTCTAAATAAGACAATTCACATGCCCCTACCTTGCCCTCCTGGACTCCGATCACAGATAAGTGATCTTGACACGATTGTTTTATAACTTGGGGTTCCCAGATCATTTTGAGTAACTGACTTCCTTGTGTTCTCCAAAGCCCTCAGCAGCAGATCCTCTGCTCCTTGCCTGAGAGCGGAGGTAGGGATCACCGTTGGCCGGCCTCTCCCAGGTGAGCCACACAGAACCGCTCTGTCATTGCTGGCGTCTGAGTAGCACCCTCTTAGAACAGCGTGCTGCAAACTATGGTCCCTGCCGTCCGTTTGTCCTGTGGCTCCTGAACAAAGAGTGGCTTTTACGCTTACGAAATGCTTGGAAAACACAAAAGAGATTTCATGACACGAGCCAATCCTATTAAATTCCAATTTCGGTGTCCACAAACCTTTACTGGGACGCGGCCACACCTGTTTGCTTACTTTCTGCACGTGGCGGCTTCCTCTACAGCAGAGCAGGACTGAGACAGGATGGCCGCAAAGCTTAAATATGTATGTCCTCTCTGACCCTTGACAGAGAAAGCACGCAGGCCTCTGACCCAGAAGGCCAAGATTGCCCTACGTTGTGGCAGACCCAGTGCTATAAACTAAACAAATCCTTAAACACGTGGAAAAAGAGTCCCATCACACGGCCAAAAGTTCCTCACAACCAGCCTTGTGCATAAAAGATCAGTGATTACATTCCTATTTTTTTTTTGAGGGGGGGGGAGAGAAGAGGTAGTAACAGACCATGTAAGAGGCTTCTCTGTGTTCTGCTTAAAGCATCCCTATACTTGGAAGATTCACTATATATATATTTTAAAAGTTTGATTTGTGAATCCTTTATGGGAACTCAGCTTCCTGCTTCCTCCCTTCTCACAGCCCCAACAGAAGCATTAACCCCTCCCCTGGTTTCTCTTGGCTGCGGGGACCCATTGTACCGCTGAGAGGACTCGGGGTCACCAGAGGGCAGATGAAGAATGTATCTTTGTGCTGCCTGCTTGCTGATGGCAGAGCATGGGATCGCCTGCCAGCCCTGCTCTTCCACCATAAGAGAACTAAGACGGGGAGGGAAAGAGGTCCCCCACCCCTGCTTTCCTAAGAATTGTCTCTGCTGCCCTAGGTGCCCCACTGGATACCTCCTTTCTGAGGCTCTTAAACACAGGCCTGTGTGACCAGGCCCCCCTGATCCCTTTACTTCCTCCTTCCTCTGACACCAGGAGTGTCCACCCCGTCTCTCATCTTTGTTTTGTCCATCCTCGTTCCAGGACATTTCCCATTGATTTTGAGAGAGGGAAAGGCAGCCAGAGTGAGAGAAGCACATCGATTGGTTGCCTCTGGCCCCGGAGGAGGAGGAGCCTGCAACCCAGGTACCGGGCCTTGACCAGGAATCAAACACCGGACCCTTTGGTTCTTAGGCCCCCGCTCTATCCACTGAACCAAACCGGCCAGGGCCAGCCTCTCATCTAGATGGGCCCCCCGCCTCCCCAGCTCTGCGGGCAGGTCCGTGGGCTCTGGCCGTGTCCCCCCAGCGTCCTGGCCCCACACCTCAACTTGGGATTTCCTGGAGAGTCTGCAAACACTAGCGGAGGATCCTGGGGGAGGGTTTGGCAGGGCACAGCCCTCTGACAGGCACGCCGAGATCTCCGCAGGAATGTCTTCCAGCTGGAATGGCCCCTCTGGGGTCTCAGCGGGCCCTCACCCCAGCCAGCCTCCCCGCAGCGCTGGAGGGGGGCCCCACGGGGCTCGGAGACCCCTGGCCACAGCCCCGCCTTCGCCCCTCCCTGGACCCCGCCCAACGCTTACCCCAGCCCCGCAGGCGGGTGGGCGGCTCCATGGGGCGGACGGAGGGGGGAGGGGCGAGGGCGGCCTGGAGGCGGCCCTTCCTGCCCGCCGAAGTTGCCATGGCAACCACCGTCCAAGGGCAGCTCAAGGGCGTCCGCGGAGGGCCGGGCCCGGAGCTGACTGGTGAGGGGCGAGCAGCACGAAGGGCACAGCACAAAGTGAAACTTCAACCACCTTTTATTACCAAACTCCAGCAGGTTTAACTGAGCCCAGCGAACTGCATCGCCGACAGGACCTAGGATGGAGGCCCAGCCCTCATTAAGATGGTCTCTTAAAGGATTAAAAAAAATACAAAACGCCGCAGAGAAATCGGAACTGTGACATCCCGGTCCGCAGACTGACCCTCCACCCCGGAGCCACGTCGGCCGGGCATATAATTCTCCAGTGTTCCAGAAAAGGGTATCCCCCCCCAAAGAGATTTCAGTCCAGAAAAAAAAAAAAAAAAGCATTTGGCAATATGCTGCCTTTTCTCCCAGTTCAAAACACACACGAGAGAAAACCATTTCCCTTCTTAAAACAAAATAAAACAACCCCCTTTCTCCTTCCTGGTCAACTTCCACCGCTTATTCCTAGAAACATCCAGAGAACAATGTAAACTAGGCCCAGCCCACCGGTCCTGGCCTCCGACAGTCTGAAGGCTCAGGCAGGAATTGTTCCTTAGCAATTTTCTCCTCTGCTATTGCAACCAGGTAACTGACCCCCAATTAATTACTGGGAACTGGCAAAAATAAAAAATAAAAATAAAAACCCCATTTCCTTCCAGGAGGGTCTGTAAGGAGCAAAGGCCAGTGGACCAGCCCATGCGCGAAGGGGGCCTTTCTATATAAAAACACCCAACACCTTCTAACCTAACGTTTAACCTACAGGTAAAAGCAACTAGCAGCCGACTTAAGACACTGAAAGGTGCTTCCCTCCCCATCTCTAACCATAAAGGAAACAGAGGGGAGGAGAGTGGAGAGAATTTGAACTCCTCTCCTTTCTCAAAACTTTCAGTGTCTCCTAAGCCAAAGCCAAGTTCTCGAGACAGACACGACCTGATCACAGGGTACAGTCTGGTGGGTAGTAAGGCTGTCACTCCTGGGCAGCCTGGCACACGGCCACTTTACTGAAACGTTCTCCCTGGTGTGCACAGTGCTGAAGGGTCACTAGGGAAATTATTTTCTCAATTCGACTTCGTCACTGATAAATACTTCAATAGCAGCTTCTAGAAACTGCCCGGAGGACCCCTTCTTCCCCCACACCCAGTCCAGATTCACAGATCCTTCCAGTTGATGGGCTCCTTGCCAGACTTTCGCAGCAGCTCGTTGGTTTGAGAGAAATGTCTGCACCCAAAGAACCCTCTGTACACCGACAGCGGGGAGGGATGGGCGGTCTGCAGCACGTGGTGGCGCTTCTGAAAAGAGAACAAGAATGACCAGGAGTTGGCAGCTGGGATTTTGTGGCCGTTGCACTTGGAAGACAATGTGCCACCCGCTTTGCTCAGGGTATTTATTTGCCTTCGGCGTTCACATTAGGACATCAATGCACTCATTCACTGGTGGGCCAACCACCTTGGCTAGGCTGAGGCTGCGAGGACCAGTGTCAGCCTCCAACTTGGCACCGTCTGTGCAATTTTTTAAAGTGCCTGAGGAGCCAGCAATCCAAGGCTGAGAATGTATCTGCTAAGGAACACCACAATGGCCGAAAACCGGTTTGGCTCAGTGGATGGAGCATCGGCCTGCGAACTGAAGGGTCCCCAGGTTCGATTCTGGTCAGAGGCATGTGCCTTGGTTTCGGGCACATCTCCAGTGTGGGGCGTGCAGGAGGCAGCTGATCGATGTTTCTCTTTCATTGATGTTTCTAGTTCTCTATCCCTCTCCTTTCCTCTCTGTAAAAAAAAAAATCAATAAAATATATTAAAAAAATAAACACCAAAAAACACAAACACCATGATGCATGTACCTATACAAAGATGCAGGTTTAAGGGGGTTCGTGAGAGCACTGCTTCTGTAGGTAAAACCTCATATAAATCCAGGGTCAGGCAACGGGCCAAAAATATTTTTCTCTAGTTCTTACAATGGAGCACCCCATGGCTACTAGAAGAAGGCTGAGCTACATACGCTGATATGAGACCTCCAAAATATATCAACTTAAAAAAAAAAGGGATAATTGCATTAAAAAAAATGTTTGGAAAAAATACCCAAAACACTATTTGTAGTAGTTCCTCCAGGGGAAAGAAATAGTGGAAAGCATTTGAACCCCCGTCATTATTGGGGTGTGCTCGGGAAGCACCCCACTGATGTCTCTCCCCACCTCCAGGCCCCCACTTCTACTCTCTCTAAAGAGTAATAGAAAAAATATCCTTGGGTGAGGATTAACAACAAAAAGGAATACTTTGATTTTGATTTTTAAATTTTCAACTGTTATTAACTGAGCCGGAAGATTACCGATTTTTTATTCTTCTCTGCATTTAAATGATAACCACCCAACAAATATTTCCAAGCATCACTGCCTTCAAGTTGCTCAGTCCAGGAGGGGCCTTAACTGAAGCCAGGCAGCCCTGTGGTTAAGGGCACAGAATCTGAAGTGGGGCCGCCTGGGTTTGAGTCCTGGCTCCACCCCTTAGCTGTGTAGCCACAGGGACACTGCCGAGCCTCCCTAGGTTGCGTTTCATTTTTCATCTATAGTTACTGCCAAATGAATGAAGGGATGATCATGGGCAGAGAATATTATGAGAAGTAATTGAGGTCAAGTGCTTATTTGCACCCTGTCTGGCATGCAGCACAGGCCCCTGGAAATGTGAACTGTGCTGAGCTTGGAAGGTTGACTGAGCCTCTGGGGAAGAAAGGGACCGCTCCGCTCAGGACAAAGGAAGCAGGGAGTTCAAAGGCAGGCAGGGAAGTGGGGCACAGGGAGCAAACCTGAGGTGTGCCTCCCTCCAAGCAGCCTGGAGCTGAGAGTGAAGAAGCAAGCTGTGATAAGACCAGAGCCATGCCCAGACCCCAGCTTATCAGCTTACGTCACCGCCTGCAGGGAGAAGGCACCTGGATGCTCCAGGCAAGATCAGAGGGGCCTAAAACAAGGCAAAGGTATTTTTTTTGGGGGGGAGGGATGTTTTTGAGAGATAAGAGGGAGAACTTGGGCCATGAATGACAGACTGGATAGGGGGATGGGGGAGAGGAAGAAAGGGAAAAGAGGTAGGGAGGTGTTATGAATGATATCTGATTTGATTTCTGGCTGGACAAGTGGGTAGATCAGCGATTTTCAACCTTTCTCATCTAGTGCCACATGTTAACTACCAAAATTCTGCGACACACCAAATAATGTATTTTCTGATCTGACAAAAAAGAAAAGGTATGATTTTGATTCATTCACACCAGACAGCTATGGTTGCGCTGGCTGTTGCCATTTTTTTAATTTGACAATCTAAGAGATAAGAGGTCAGTGCCCTCACTAAATGCTCAGGTATTGCCATGATTAAAAATTCTTGCGACAGACGAAACCGGTTTGGCTCAGTGAATAGGGCGTCCGTTAGTGGACTCAAAGGTCCCAGGTTCAATTCAGGTCAGGGGCATGTGCCTTGTTTGCAGGCACATCCCCAGTGGGGAATGTGCAGGAGGCAGCTGATCGATGTTTCTCTCTCATCGATGTTTCTAACTCTGTCGCTCTCCCTTCCTCTCTGTAAAAAATCAACAAAATATATTAAAAAAAAAATTCTTGCAACACACGGGTTCAATTGCTGACTTATTGTACTATTTGTTATTTGTTAAATGAATGGTAGCTGGGGATCTTTGTACCTTTCTAAGTATATGGCAAGTTTATGCCTGTATTAGTAAAATATAAGTTGGCTAGTCATTTTCCTCATTACCATAATTTGTCTAAATTTTGTTCAATTTTCAACCCTAATTACCAGTCTTCAGGGCAAATAAGCTTCATTTTATGGCATGGATTTTCCAAAACCACACTGCCAGGATTTCTAGGTTCTCCCTGGTTTAAACTGTTAAAAACCACATACCCTATCGATGGCACTGCCCTTCTTCTGAGCATAAGAGCCCCAGAGCAGGAAGACGAGGCCACTCGAGTTCTTATTTAGCCAGGACACAACCGCGTCGGTAAATTGCTCCCAACCTCTCTCTTTATGAGAATTGGCCTGATGCGCCCGGACCGTGAGGACAGCGTTGAGTAGGAGAACACCTACGAACAACCACCAAAGAAAGAGGTTAAAGGCAGGTTGCAACAAGTCAGCCCAACACCCAAGGTCAGGGCTAGCTAACTGCATGAGGAAAGCGTTCTCAGGATGGCATCCAGAGCGGCCGGCTGAAATTCTGGAAAGCATTTCACCAGACCGCTGGGCACTTCTTGGTGCTATCAGAGGGCACTGAACCTTCACCTCTACACTTTCAACACCTTTACAAGTGTGCAACAGTAATGTGCATGCACACCATCCGTCACCAGAAAGAACTGTTTTTAAACAATATCGTGATATTAAATAACCCCAGAAAATAACCAAAGGAGGCCAAAGGGTTTTACTGGGAGGGGAAAAAAAATCTAACTCTCACATCAATGTTTCTCTCTCCCTCTCCCTTCCTCTCTCTAAGAATCAACAAAAAGGAAAAATTTAGTTAAAAAAAAAAAGAAACCCATAGGTATTAAATACATACAACACCACCTATGTTGAAATGACAAAAGTGAGGACAAAATAATAATAAAGCGGAACACAGTTTTAGAATTATGATTAAAACATGAAAGAACAGGGCTGGGAGTCAATGGGGGGAAAAAGGAGACATATGTAATACTTTAAGCATAAATGAATGAATGAATGAATGAATGAAAAAGGAGAAAACACTGGCTGCAGGGTAAACGGAGATTCATCTCTGTCATATTAGTTCAGTCATGTTAGCCACGTGTACAGGGGTCGGCTTACCTTGCTTGGCCCACCCAGATAAATCTCCATGGCCAGGATGAACAAAACCATCTATGTCTGTAGACAGCTCTTTATAAATGTTTTCCAAACTGAAAGCAAGCCAGAAGAAAAAAGACAATCTTAAGTACAGCTTGGCAAGTTTGGCACCCTCCAAGAGACGCGTAAATTTCAGCGTGTAAAGCCAGCCATTCCGGCTGACAGGTAATTATTTTTGGTCTGCTTGGATTTAAGGAACAGCACTTTGGAAAACTTAAGTACCCATTAGCCCAGGAATTACAATCTCCCTCCCGATGGATGCTGAGTTACAGTTTTATATCTCTGTGCATTTTACTTATAAAAAACCCTCTAGCCCTGCCAGCATGGCTCAGTAGTTGAGCATCGACCTATGAACTAGGAGGTCACAGTTCCATTCCCGATCAGGGCACATGCCCTGGTTGTGGGCTCGATCCTCAGTGGAGGGCATGCAGGAGTCAGCCGATCAAAGATTCTCTCTCATCATTATGTTTCTATCTCTCTCTTCCTCTCTGAAATCAATAAAAAAATATATATTTTTAAAATATTCTAAAGAAGTAGTTCTTAACCAGGGATGATTTCTGTCCAAGGGACATCTGGCAATGTCTAAAGACATTTTTCATTGCCATTTGGTTAAAACTCTCTAGTTCTAGGGGGCAGTGCTCCTGGCACCTGGTGGGTAGAGGCCATGAGTGCTGCTAAACACCAACCCTTTCCCCCACAAAGCCCCAGCCCCCAAACATCACCAGTGCCGACACTGAGAAATCCCGCTCCAAAGGCTAGCGAAAGTCTCCCAACTAGGGGTACAAATAATTCAATACAGCGTTCGCCGTTCTGACCAGTTTGGCTCAGTGGATAAGAGCGTTGGCCTGTGGACTTAAAGGTCCCAGGTTCGATTCTGGTCAAGGGCATGTACCTTGGTTGAGGGCACATCCCCAGTAGGGGGTGTGCAGGAGGCAGCTGATCAATGTTTCTAACTCTCTATCCCTCTCCCTTCCTCTCTGTAAAAAATCAATAAAAAATATTTTTAAAACAGCGGTCGCCAACAGGTGGTCCATGAGGTCCAAAAGGCTGGCGACCGCCGATTGAAAAAGCACAAGCACACATCGGCCATGGGACCGGAGCCACCTATAAAGCAATCGTACCTGGGCGGAGGTGGAACAGGTCTTTGAACACTGAAGCAGAGCCCATGAGCTTGATTGGGTCCATGATATGGATCCTGTCCCAGGATGACAACCTTCACCTGTGAATGCCAGGTGGCAAATTAAACAATACTCTATTGTAGGCAGTGTACATGAACCTGGGGCTGACTGCTGACCTGTGCAAAGGCACAGGGTAATGAGATGAGCAACCCTCCTCCCCCAGCCCCGTGACCCAACTAGAACCCCCAGAAGAAAGCAGATGGCCTGGTATCTTACTTATTTTCCATTCCCAAATTCTCCTTCACTCAACCACCCTACCACACTGCCCCCCTCCCTTCTGACACAGGTATTGGAAACAAGTTAGGACGGTCACCTTTGCTTTCATCCCCTTCATTTGTCAAATTACAAAAGTAAGTACATCTTGAAAACAAGTACAGCCACCCAGAAAGATACTCATCTCCGTTAGCCTATTCCAGTGGTCGGCAGACTCATTAGTCCGCAGAGCCGCAGCTTGCCGACCACTGTCCTATTCCATCCTAATTTTTTTCTCAAATTACCTACAGAATTGGGGTTATTGTATTCATTACCCTACAGATGGTGTTCCTCGCATCACACATTTTAGCCTTCAAGTTCATAGAGCCCAGTCACTGATGGGCAGCCAGCTTGATTTCCATTACAAGGTCAAGCGGCAAGTACCCTGGTATGTGTGTTTCCCGCGGTTGCTTTTATTCCTATGGAATAAATAGTGGAGTTGCTGGTCAAGGGGTAAGTGTATTTAAAATTTTCATTTCCAACGAGTTGAAGCAATTCAGATTCCTCATCGGCAGCATACGCAGGGGCTTTTCCCCTAGATCTTCGAAGGAACCAGAAGCTAAAGAGGTCATCAGGTCAAGAGCCACGGGAGTAGGCGGCGAGACTCAGGGAAAAGTAATCAGGTCACTGTCACGGGCTGTTAAGACAAGGCAAGTTCTTTTGACCTGGAGGCCGCCCACTTCGTCTTCATTCTCACGCTTCTGCTCAAGGTGCACCTTCTTAGAATCTGCTTCCACAGCTGACCTGTACCTTCTCCTTCAATATCCAGCTTCAGACAGTCCCACCACCAGGACTGGGTCTCTCCCTTCCTGCTGCTGGTGCTCACACTGTCCCTGCAGGAAGCCACCTGTCCCAGCATGGAAGCTGGGGAAGGGACAGTCTTGGGGGAGCCAGGTAACCTCCCAGATCCTCCACATGCTCATTTGCAAAGCCACTCTGGGCCACCTGATCCCCAGTTTCCGGCTCCTTTCTTATTCTTCCCTACTTATATTGGTCCCTGGTACTCAAAACAGAACATCTATTCAACCAAGGGGCAACGTAGTAGTGAATTTAAAATAACTGCCCCCCCCAACTTCAGAAACAAGGAGCTACATCCAAAGTCCTTAGTCTAAACTGAAAATTGTGAAGTTTGCTAAGTATTAGGCATAGTTGCCTTACCAGGATGGCTTATCCACCCATGTCACTTCTATTTAACAGATATTTACAAGGTCATGGCTTTCCTGCTCTCAACTTACAAATGGGGAGGGAAAAGGGTAAGTGTAAAACACTCTCGTGTAAGCAGACACTAAGCATATTTGGGGGGTTCTGAGGAAAACCAGATCACGATGGTGGTGGAGAACAGGATTCAGTGAGGTGCCATAGATTTGTAATTGGTTTTAAAAAGACAGAAGTGAGGCCGAAACCGGTTTGGCTCAGTGGATAGAGCGTCGGCCTGTGAACTGAAAGGTCCCAGGTTCGATTCCGGTCAAGGGCATGTACCCCTTGGTTTCGGGCACATCCCCAGTAGGAGGCGCGCAGGAGGCAGCTGATCGATGTTTCATCGATGTTTCTAACTATTACTCTCTGCGAAAAAAAATATATATATTTATATATATATATATAAAATGACAAGTGAGGAGAGGCCTGCCACAATGTTCAATTCTGATTAAAAGATTGGGAGGTGCAGGACAGGCTGGTTAAGCAGGACATGCAGCTTCCATAGCTCAGACAGGGGGAAGCCAGACAAGCTTCTGAACAGGAGACTGACATGACCAGCAGCCTTTAGTAAGAGACTAAAGGACAGATGGTCAGACAGAAAGGCTACTGAGCTTCAGATCAAGGTGGGGTTGACTATAACCAGGTGAAAAAGAGGAACTTTTCACGCTCAGTTTCCTCAGCACCACCACAATGATACTTAGCACTGGTCTGGGATTGGTTTCAGGATTAAATAAAATACAGTAAAGGAGAGCACATAGACACAACGGTCTGTGTTAAAAAAGAAAGAGTAAATACAGGTTAAAATATAGCCTGACAAATCTCACAATTGCAGTATTTTATTGTGTTAAAATATGGACAGTGTTTTAACTCGTGTTCCCAATTAAGAAATACTATTTGACTCTCGCTCTCCTTTTGCAAAACTTCACCCACAACCTGTACTTACATCTCTGATGTTGCACATTTGGGTCCATGTGAAGACTTGGTGTGGGGGTGGATACACAGTGTAATGTCTTCTTTCTTCTGCAACAAAGCCCATGAGCTGATTGACAAACGAGATTTAAAGTCAGATTCTCACTGAAAAGCATATGAATTCAGTAAGAAAGTTAACTGAAGCATTATCTAACTCTTTGCTCTGTTTTATATACCAATTCTTTTTTTGCCCTGGCAGCTCAGTTAGAGCAATACATCAAGGTTGCAGATTCTATCTCCAGTAAGGGCACATCTCTAAAATCAGTAAGTAGCCCTAACTGGTTTGGCTCAGTGGATAGAGCGACCACCTGTGGACTCAAGGGTCCCAGGTTCGATTCCGGTCAAGAGCATGTACCTTGGTTGCAGGTACATCCCCAGTAGGGGGAGTGCAGGAGGCAGCTGATTGATGTTTCTATCTAATTGATGTTTCTAACTCTCTATGAAAAAAATCAATAAAATATATTAAAAAAATATATAAATAAAATCAGTAAGTTAAAAAATTTTTCTGAATAATTTTAAAGAAAAACCCAGCAGCTGAAACCGGTTTGACTCAGCGGATGGAGCATCCGCCTAGGGACTGAATGGTCTTGGTCCTGGGTTGGATTCCGGTAAAGGGCATGTATCTTGGCTGCGGACACATCCCCAGTAGGGGACGTGCGGAAGGCGGCTGATCCATGTTTCTAGCTCTATCCCTCTCCCTTCCTCTCTGTGTAAAAAAAAAAAAAAAGTTAAAAAAAAAAGAAAAACCCAGCAAATAAAAACAGTACCTGCTCCCATCCCACCGAAGTTGCCCAATCTCTCCAATTCCCTCCCTTTCTTTGGGCTGGGTCAAAGTTGATTGGTTTAGACCAGTGGTTCTCAACCTTCCTAAGGCCGCGACCCTTGCATACACAGTTCCTCATGGGGTGGTGACCCCCAACCATGAAATTTTGCTCCTGTGATGCATCGTGATGTCAATATCTGCATTTCCCGATGGTCTTCTTAGGCGACCCCTGTGAAAGGCTCGTTCGACCCCCCGGTTGAGAACCGCTGGTTTTAGACGCTTTTACTTCCTGTTAATGCCAGCCCCTCCCCCTCTTTAAAAGGCGGGGCCAGGTTTCAGGCAGTCTGGTTTGTGGTTGTTTTGTGTTTTTTTTTTTTTTTACTTTTGCCACTCTTTCCTGGATAGCAGACTAACTCGATAGACACGAACGTCAATGTGCAGGTTCCAAACACCATAGTCAGCGGGGAAAAGGACACGGAAGGCGGGAAAACAGGGAGGGAGACTGCGAAAGCCATAGCCCATAACCATGGCCTCGGCCTGCTCTACTAACACCGCAAAGGGGCCCCGCAGCCTCCTCGCTCACCTTTATGAAATACGGCTTTCCGAACTCGGCGCTGAGGTGCTTCTTCCAGCTCTCCCCGAAGCCCACGGGCACGTTGCGGGCCGCGAGTCTGAGCAGGGCGGCGGCCTTGTTCTTCTGGATGCGGTCCAGCTGCTCGGGGCTCAGCGGCGACGCGGGCCGGGGGCCGGGCTCCTCCGGCTCCGCCCGGGCCTTCTTGGCGGGGCGGATCTGCAAGCGGCCCCCGCAGAGACGGGTCAAGAGCCACAGCGGACCCCTCGCAGGCGCCAGCAGGGGCCGCCCGCCGCCCAAAGGCCCGTAGCAGGGGACGCCCATCGGTGGGTTCTGGCTCCACCCGGAAGGTCAGGTGCAAAAACCAGACGCTGGGAACCCAGGCCTTAGGGCCAGACCCGCACTTTAGCAAGGCCGACGCCCCGAATCTCGTGTTTGGTATTGAGACCGGGCGGAACGGAGCGGGGCGCCGCAGGGGAAGCTCTGCAACCAGACGTCCCGCCCCGCCAGACGCGTCCCCCCGCCACGTGGTCTTTTCGCGGCAAAAACGCTCCGAGGCCCCGCCCCTCCCTTCGTCCGATTGGACGCGAGCGAGAAGGGGCGGTCCCTGCGCCTCTGATTGGCGCCGTGGGCTCCACAGCTCGCCCCTATTGGCTGGCTCCTCAGCATGGCCGCCGCTGCGGGGAACGCGGCGGCTGTTTTGAATAGGTGGAGGCAGCTCCAGACGGGAGACCCCCCCCCCAGTTTACCGCGTCAGGGGTGCGTCTCTGCAAGTCTTCAGCCGCGCGGTCGCCGCCGCCTTCCTCCCTCTCCCTCTCCCTCTCCCTCTCCCCCCGCCGCCTCCCCCGGCCCCGCGAGCGGCCCCCGCCGCGCCTCACTCACCGCGGCATCCTCGGCCGCCACGCCGGCCCCCGGGTCGGCCGGCTCGGGGCTGCGGGAACGTCGCTTCCCGGCGGGGCTCGGGCTCGGCGAGAAAAAGGAGTGGAGCGTCTTCTGGCCGATCATCCCGAAGCCGCCGGGGGTCCCGCGAGGCTGCAGGAAGCGGAGGCGCGCCGCCCGGGGTCCCGCGAGGCCGGCGCTCGCACCGCGGGTCCGTAATTGGCGCCAAGCCGCGCGCGCATGCTCCCGCCGCGGGGGGCTGGGCGGGGGGCGGCGGAGGGCCTACTGCGCATGTGCGGGAGGGGCTGCTGGGGGCAGGGTTTGCTTGGGCGGGTCCATTCATTTGTTTATTCACCCATCTCTCTGCCCTGGGGCGAGGGCCTGGCATTCTCCCCAGGTAAGGGGGGAGGGGAGGGGAAGAAGGAAAAAGATAAAAGTGCCGGCCAGGTCTTAGTAGAAGAGGGAGTGAAATTAGCATTAAAATGCTATAGGTTGAGCTCTTAGATACTACCTTATCTCATCTAATTTTCCCAGCCCTTGTTACTCACCACAAGCTAAGGCTAAGAACAGTCCAACACTGTGGCTTGCCTGTAAGTTTTGGGGAGACCTTAAGGGCGTGAAGGTTGCACTCCAAAATAGTTATTCTCTGTAAGGCACCCCCGTCCCCCAATACAGCTGCCTGTCCTTCCGTCCCCGTATCCAAACCACCAACAGGTCCAATCGGTGGTCTCCAAAATAAAGCCTGAATGCAGCTGCTGCCCTCTCCCAGCGGGCATACATCTTCCCTACCACGTGATCTTGTTGGAAAGGTAAAATTATTAGTGATTTTACATTGCAAATAGTTTCCAAAGATGCTCAGCATCGACTGCCAGCTTGTCCCTCTGCTGGCCAGGCTGCTTCCCTCTCTGACAGCCCCTACGAGGGTGGCCTGACTTGAGTCTGGGTCTCAGCGTTCGCTGGGCACAACCAGCTTGTCCCTCGTGTGGCCTTCGCACCCTTGCACGCAGCATCCCCGACCCGGAAGCTTCCGGGGTCTCAGCCTGGGCCCCTTCCTCTCAAAGGAGAAGCTTCTGTATTTTACCGGAAATGATCCTTATGTGTTCTTATTTCTGTCTGCAGCTCCAAAATGCAGCCTGAGTGAGGGCAGGGGCTGTGTTCTTGCTCCTGGGTTCCAGCGCTTAGGACAAGGAGCTTGATGGGTAAGAGAGAGAGAGGGGGGCTCATAATTTAAAATCATTGACCCACACAGCAACCAACTCCCTGCCGGGCTCCCACATGCATCCCCAGGGGGAGGTGCACGAAGTTACCAGCTCCCCAACCACAGGACGATCGTTAACATTACAGAGCAAATTCTAGAGCAAATTCGAGACTCAAAAACCTCGGTAGTCCGGTGCTTGCCACACGCCCAGGCGGCCAACAGGTGGCGCTGGGAGGCCGCCGCCGCCGGCTGCGGCAGCTCGGCCTGCGGTCCCAGCTTGCTGGTCGCAGTGCACCCGGAAGTGCTGCTGCGGGGCCCGGTGCGTGTTTTCTCCTTCCCGTCCTCCTGCCTACGGTGTGTGCGGGGTTCGGCAGCTGCGCAGATGCTGAGGTTGTAAGGAGAGCCCCGGTCACCCCCATTCCACGCAGGTGTTACAGTTACTTTTTTTTTCTTTAATATATTTTATTGATTTTCTACAGAGAGGAAGGGAGAGGGACAGAGAGTTAGAAACATCGGTGAGAGAGAGACATCGATCAGCCGCCTCCTGCACGCTCTCTACTGAGGATGTGCCCGCAACTAAGGTACATGCCCTTGACCGGAATCGAACCTGGGACCTTTGGGTCTGCAGGCCGACGCGCTATCCACTGAGCCACACCGGTCTCGGCTACAGTTACTTCTTGTCAGAATCCCGGTACTTGCCTGTGGACCACGTTGAACTGTTGACCTGTAGGTTAAGAATCATAGCCAGCTCTAGCCGGGTTGGCTCAGTGGATAGAGCGTGGGCTTCTGGGGACTGAAGGGTCTCGGTCAAGGGCACATGCCCGGGTTGCCGCTCCATCCCCAGTGGGGGGCGTGCAGGAGGCAGCCAATCAATGATCCTCTGTCATCATGGATGTTTCTCTCTCTTACTCCCTTCCTCTCTGAAATCAATAAAAGAGAAAATCACATCCACTTGAGGATCACTATGCGGCTTGTCTATTTTATGTTAACACTGGTGTGGGCAGGGCGGGCGGCGAGGGTGAAAGGGAGATAGACACCCTGCTTTTCTGATGGCTTTGTGGCAGGCAAGCCCCTTCCTTTCTCCTAGTGTTAGTCTCCCCATCTGTAAATTTGCCTGTACAGTGTGAATTGGGGTGGGGGTGGGGGAGCTGTGTCTATAAAAATACAGGTGCTTGCCCAGACGACCTGGCTCAGTGGTTGAGCATCGACCTATGAACCAGGAGGTCACGGTTCCATTCCGGGTCAGGGCACATGCAGGGGTTCTAGGCTCCATCCCCCCGTAAGAGGCTTGCGGGAGGCAGCCGATCAATGCTTCTCTCTCGTCACTGATGTTTCTATCACTCCCTCCCTCTCCCTTCCTCTCAGAAATCAATAAGATTTTAAAAAACCTCCAGGTGCTTGCGGGAGGAGTGCAGGCATTGGGTTTTTGCAAGCCAGCCAGCTGATTCCAGCATGGCCAGGTGTGGGAGACTTTGGGCTGGACCAGATCATCCCAACGGACCAGCCGTCCCAGCTTTAACCCTCTCCTTCCTCTCTAGCACGTGGCGTTAAACTTGGAAATGGAAACTCGAAAACAGCCAGGAGGAACGCTGCTGTGGACCACTTTGCCATAGAGCACAGTTCTGCATCTGGGCCGGAGCCTGGGCCGTGTCTCTCTCTCTCTCTCTGCCCCACCCCTGACTCCCAGGTCTGTGCTGTGTGGAGACAGGATGGACAGATTCCTGAAGAAGAGGGCGCTGGGGGGCTGTGTGGGAAAGAGGGAGCAGGAGCAGACAGGAGCAGGCCCCAGCGAGTTGGGAGAAGACGAGGAAAGCGCCAGGAAGAGGCCCAGGAGAGAAGCCCCGGAAAATGGCGCCGACCTGGCCGGCCTCAGCTGGCGACGCCTTCGATCCGAGGGCCTGGATTGCGATTACACAGTCCTGTTTGGCAGAGCGGAAGCGGACGAGATTTTCCGGGAGCTGGAGCAAGAAGTGGAGTATTTCACAGGTGAGCAGAGGGCCGCAGGCTGTGGGTGGGAGGCTGGTTCGAGAAAACTAAAACTCAGGAGCCGTTCATTACTGATGAGTCTGTGGATGGATGCCACACATTCTCTAGGACTAGGTCCCTGTGGGCCAAGATCCTCTCGAGGCGCTTGGGATAAAAACTTAAAACAGCCAAAACCGGTGTGGCTCAGTGGATAGAGCGTCGGCCTGCGGACCGAAAGGTCCCAGGTTCCATTCAGGTCAAGGGCATGTATCTTGGTTGCGGGCACATCCCCAGTAAGGAGCACGCAGGAGGCAGCTAATCAATGTCTTTCTTTCAAAGATATTTCTGACTCTCTATCCTTCTCCTTTCCTTTCTGTAAGAAATCAATAAAATATAAAATATATATATATTAAAAAAAAATAAAGTAGCCAAAACCGGTTTGGCTCAGTGGATAGAGCATCGGTCTGTGGACTGAAAGGTCCTGGGTTCGATTCTGGTCAAGGGCATGTACCTTGGTTTCGAGCATATCCCCAGTGGGGGGTGTGCAAGAGGCAGTTGATCGATGTCTCATTGATGTTTCTAACTCTCTATCCCTCTCCCTCTCTGTAAAAAATCAGTAAAATATATTTAAAATAAATAAAAATAAAAACTTAAAACAAAAAAACAGGATTGCCTGCCCAGCAGGGGCTGACAGACAACTAGAGTGACTCTCCACTGGGAGAATCCCCTGGGAAAGTTGAAAAAAGAAAAGATGCTGAGTCTGACCGAGATCAGTTGAGTCAGAGTAGCTGGGGGTGCAGCCTGAGCATCAGTGTTTTCAGGTGAATCCGGCGTGCAGCCAAGGCTGGGAACCACGGCCCAGGACAGTCAGCAAATAACCCAGTAATTCTGCAGCGCTCGAAGCATCACCCGAGGACTCTGTTGCTGGTGTGAACTCCGGTGGCCCCACCCCACAGGCTAGGGTCTGAATTGTCAGGTCTTGTAGAGGCTGCTGGGGTACCACACATTGAGAACCGGCAAGGTGGCAGAGCATGAGGAGGCCTAGGAAAGCCCACCGGGGACCCCAGCCTCCAGACTAAGCCGTGTTAGCCCCACCTTTCAGGGGGCCCTAGACCCTTGGTCTCCACAGTGGGCAAAATCACCCCAGTGTGTATCACCCCTAACTTTAATCTCACTCACATCTCGGCCTCTTTCTTCTGTTCCTACTGTCGTTAAAGCAATTAAGTTAAAATAATTGGAGTAGGACCATTTTCTCAAAGTGTAGGACAAGAATCACTGTTCTTTTTTAAAAAAAAAATTTTTTTTCATTGATTTCAGAGAGGAAGGGAAAGGGAGAGAGAACTATTGATTGGCTGATTCCTGCATGCCCCACACTGCAGATTGAATGCAACCCTGCCAGGTGCCCTGACCAAGAATCGAACCATGACCTCCTGGGGCATAGTTCCACACTCAACCACTGAGCCACGCCAGCTGGGCAAGAATCACTGTTCTTAAATGAAAGTTTGGGGCAAGCCACAATGACTTTTGAGGAGGGATCCTTGGTCAGGTTATTAAGTTATTCCTGCCCTGGCTGGGTAGCTGAGTTGGTTAGAGGTTTGTCCTGATACGCCAAGGTTTCAGGTTCGAACCTGAGTCAGGCCACATACAAGAATCAACCAATGAATTCATAAATAAGTGGAACAATAAATTAATGTCTCTCGCCCTAGCTGGCTTTGCTCAGTGGATAGAGTGTCCGCCTGTGGACTGAAGGGTCCCAGGTTCGATTCTGGCCAAGGGCATATGCCTGGGTTGCGGGCTCAATCCCTAGTGGGGGGCGTGCAAGAGGCAGCCAATCAATGATTCTCTCTCATCATTGATGTTTCTACCTCTCTCTCCTTCTCCCTTCCTCTCTGAAATCAATAAAAATATATTTAAAAAAAATTATTCTGTCTCTCTTCCCCTCTCTTCCTCTCCCTTCTTCTATTTATCCATTTCCCTTTTTTTAATTTTTTTAAAATATATTTTATTGATTTTTTACAGAGAGGAAGGGAGAGTAATAGACAGTCAGAAACATTGATGAGAGAGAGACACTGATCAGCCGCCTCCTGCACACTTCCCGCTGGGGATGTGCCCGCAACCAAGGTATATGCCCTCGACCGGAATCGAACCCAGGACCCCTCAGTCCACAGGCCGACGCTCTATCCACTGAGCCAAACCGGTTTCAGCCATTTCTCTTTTTTTTTAAGTTATCCTGAATACTCGGGTAGTGAGTGTGCAGGCACCCAGCTGCCCAGTTCTCTGAGCTGCCATGTTCATCTGCACAGGTGCCCTGGCCAAGGTGCAGGTGTTTGGGAAGTGGCACAGCGTGCCCAGGAAGCAGGCGACGTACGGCGACGCTGGGCTGACCTACACGTTCTCAGGCCTCACTCTGTCTCCAAAACCCTGGATCCCTGTTCTGGAACGAGTCCGAGATCGCGTTTCCTCGGTGACTGGGCACACCTTCAACTTCGTGCTCGTCAACAGGTGACACCCTACTTGTCTTTTATTTTGTTTTAGACCACGGCACTGAATTTCACCAACCGCTGCCTCTTCCGAAAGGGAGAGTTTAGGGTCCCTCCGTATTCGATTCCTTTGCACAACGGGTACCTCCTTAGTGCACCAGGGCTGATTGGTGCTGGAGGGGCATGAATAGTCGGTGTTCCTGGAGCTCACGCCGCAGGGGAAGCGAGAGGAGATTCACCGATGAGCAGTTGAATGAGATCATTTCAGATGCTGGAGAGTGTCTTGCTGGTTTGACCAAGAATGGCCAGCAGGAGGGGGTCTGGGTTCAGGCAGGGCTTCTCACAGGGTGTTTGGACCAGGTGCAGTTCCGTGGTGCAGACTGTCCTGTATCTTGTAGGAAGCTGAGAGCAGCATCCCTGGCCGCCACCACTAGGTGCCAGTAGCCACCCTCCGTAGTCATTGCAACTGAAATGTCCCAGACGTTGCCCCGTCCCAGGGTGGGGCCGGACCCTACTGGTGGAGAAATCTGGGTTTTGGGGTGGTGGTTTGAGGAGGGCTCACAGAGGTGCTGACTTTTGAACGGATAAGTACATGGAGAGAGAGCAGGAAGAGCAGAGGAATCCTGGTGTCTATGGAGTGAGAATCCTGTTGATATTTCCAGAAAGCAGTGGATGAGGGAAAGGGGTCTGGGTGAGCTCAGAGGAGGGCGCGGGCCGGACTGTGAAAGGAATATGGGTTTTATCTAGGTGCAGGGAGAGACTAAATTGGTTGTTGTTAATCCTCACCTGAGGATATTGTTTCTCATTGATTTTTAAACAATTTAAAATATATATATATTTTATTAACTTTTTACGGAGAGGAAGGGAGAGTTAGAAACATCAATGAGAGACATTGATCAGCTGCCTCTTGCACGCCCCCCAACTAGAGGTGTGCTCGCAACCAAGGTGCATGCCCTTGACCAGAATCGAACCTGGGACCCTTCAGTCTACAGACCGACGCTCTATCCACTGAGCCAAACCGGTTTCTGCTCCCGTTGATTTTTAGGGAGAGTGGAATGGAGGGAGAGGTAGGGGAGAGAGGGAGAAACATTGATGTGAGAGAGACACATTCATTGATTGCCTCCTGAACGTGCCGGACGGGACTGGGGAATTGAACCCATAACCCAGGTATGTGCCCTTGACCGGGAATTGAATCTGCAACCCTTCTGTGCCAGGGCTGACACTCTAAACACTGGCGGGGCAGGGAGAGATCTTTCCATGATAAAGGTTTACGTATGTGAACTAGGAGAACCAGAAAACATGTTTTGGCTCCTTTGGGTTGTTGAGTTTTGAAGCCTGTGACCCTCGAGGACTGGGTCACATAGTGAAAGGCTCTAGGCGGGGCTCACCTGTGGGACCAGGTCAGGCAGAGACTGGCAGGCTGGGCGCAGCCGTTCACACGGTGAGAACAGGAGGATGCCCCGTGTTGGCGCGTTTCGAGAGCGAGCTGGCTGCGAGCCCTGCCTGCTTCCTGCCTGCAGGTATAAAGACGGCTGCGACCACATTGGGGAACACCGAGACGATGAAAGAGAACTGGCTCCCGGGAGCCCCATCGCCTCCGTCTCCTTCGGGGCCTGCAGAGACTTCCTCTTCCGGCATAAAGATGCTCGAGGGAGAAGCCCCTCCCGGAGGCTGGAGGCGGTCAGGCTGCCGCTGGCCCACGGGAGTTTGCTGCTGATGAACCACCCGACCAACTCTCACTGGTACCACAGCCTCCCCGTCCGCAAGAAGGTTCTGGCTCCGCGCGTCAACCTGACCTTTCGCAAAATCCTGCCTACTAGGAAGTAAGAATACTTTTCAGTTAGTGCTTCTGTTCTCTCCTTGCCTCTCTACTCGAGGATGGAGCTGGTATTGCCTTCATCAGCAGGGAAGGAAAGGTTTAACGTTACATAGCCATGGAGAGAGAGGATGTTTATATCAAGTCGGTACCTGATGAAACAGCCCTGGCTCAGCTGGTAGGAGCGTAGTTCCATACACTGCAAGGTCCCGGGTTCGCTTCCTGGCCAGAGCACATGCCTAGATTTCCATTTCCATCTCTGGCACCAGCTGGGTGCATGGTCTGGGCCAGTGCAGAAGGCAACCTATCAGTGTTTCTTTCAGCCTCCCTCCCCCTCTCCCCAAAAACCAACGAAAATGCCCTTAGGTGAGCATTTTCAAAAATAAATGATGAAAGAATACCAGTTGATGTTTTTTTTCCTGGAAATGATTTTTTTTTTATTGCCATAATACACAGCAGATATACAAAAGGTACCTTTACCAAGTACATAAATCAGCAGTGAATATGGCATAAACTACTACTTTATTTAACTTAGGTTTTTGCAAAAAGCAACTGTTTTGTAAATAACTTAAAACTAGAAATAAGATTATTTGGCCGCTTACTTCACGCCTGATCATTTACAAAACCAGGAAGTCAGCTGTCAGTCGGGTTAAGAGACGCGGCACGGTATCATTTACAACCTGGGCTCACACCCTGGCCTCTGGCCCACAGTCTGCTTACAACGTGGTCAAAGGATGAGGCTCCGTGCCCGGCCTCTCTCTCTAACGGCAGACTTCAAAAAGGGGCAGTAGTTACTCCGAGCGCTATAGGTTTGCGGCGCAGTTTCAGATCACACGATTGGGTATGTGTTCCCCAGCCTCGGGTCACACAGGTACGTGCACTTGTTTCAACATCAAAGCCACGGAATCGGGAGGGAGCCGCAGTGAATGGATGGACCAGACGCTTCCATTTGCCCCTCACCCCACCGGCCGTGACCTGGGGAAGCTTCACAGTATGTTCTATCCATAACGAGAGTCCGAGTCCTTGGGGTGTGAGCTGGGCCTGACAGGAGCATGGCCTCTTGCGCTTTTAGCTGGCACCGAGGCATCGTCTGCAAGTGTCCACCTGCTCGCTCCGACCGGGGGAGGTGCGGGTCTTAGACTTACCTCCGGTGGCCTTTGGGGTAGGTCCGATTCCAGATCTTCTCTCTGAAGAGTCCATACAAACTTGGTATCTTCTTTCCTTTTTTTTTAAAATACAAAAATCTAGCTAAAACACGTACTCCTGTGTCATCAAAACGCCTTCGGCCTGGTCCGTCCGTGTCCACGAGACTTACCTGAAGAGGGAAGAGCAGGCTCACCATAGTGTCTCTGAGTAAGGCTGCTGGGGACAAATACCTTTAGAAGAGGGACTATAACGGAACGACAGTTCTCGGTGTCAGCTGTAGTTCTGCGTTTAAAAAATAACTTAAAGACTTCCTTCTGGGGGAAAAGCCCGCCTTGGATGGTCACTGAGTCTGACCCTTCACTTGATGAGGAGGAAACGGGTCCAGGGAGAGGGCAGCCCTGGGATCAGTGTCTCTCCTTCCGGGTCAGGCTCTCAAATCCAGGCAGAGCTGTCTTCTGACGCGGCCCCCAGCCCACCTGCAAGTCTTAGGAGCAATAAATAAATAGGTGAGGAGAACCATCCAAACTGGGTCTCTGCATGAGAAAGGCGTCTTCTGCCGAGCAGAGGGGTCGCAGGGGAGCCGGTGCCACTCGGGTCTGGCTGTTCACGTGGGTTATAACCCCGCCCAGAGCCACACGGAAGGAAAAAGCAACGAGTGAGCCGGTCACTAGCACCGACACGGTCGTGAACGGGTTCCCCGAGGGGCGGATTTGGCAGATGAGCTTTCGCTAGAGACCAAGGAGCGGGAGCTAGAAAAAGACGTACAAAACGGAAAGGCGGGTGCTCTGTAGGCACCCCTTAACTGTCCGTTCGCCAGCCACCGAGAAACCCGGGAGAGAGCTTTCCAAAAAAGTGTTGCCGCGGCTCTTCGAGAAAGTGCATTTTCCAGAAGGGGACATGCTCCAAAAGCAGCCGGAAGTGAAAGGCACTTTTTCTTCTAAATTGTTGCCTTCAATCATTTGGCGAACTCTCGTGGGGCCTCCTTATTAAAAATAAAAGATCTGTGTTGAGACGTCAGAGGGTTTGACAGAGCCGAACGCCCCTCTGAGAACACCTAGCTTATCAGAATATAAAAACGATGTCTCCCAGAGTCTGATCTCTTTTAATTTACCTGTATCAGGTGAGCAAAAAGATGCTCTAGACATACGAGCACACCTCCCGGTGCGCACTGGAGCGGCCCGGGGCGGTACGGTTTGCACTGCGGCCACCTGCTCCCAGGGACCCTGCTCTCAGAACACACCAGGAGGCCGAGGGCTCTCAGGGGGCTGCCTGCACACATGCGTGTGTGCACACGCGGCCCGGCTCCGTCTTTGCCCTGACAGTGTGGACACTGCCAGCGGGTCTAGCTACGGGGCCGGGCACAGTCACTCTTCGGACTTGTACTCGCGGCTCTGGTGCATCTTGGAGAGCACCCGCTCGTAGAACAGCAGGTAGGCGCTGGAGGACAGGACCTCCTGCAGGCTGGCCTTGCGGACGGTGTCGTCGGAAATCCACAGCCACTGGTTGCTGGTTGAGAGAGGGTTCTTGGCCGAAGGTGGGGACCGTCGGTAAGTCACAAAGTGCCCGGAGTGCATGTCTCCGTGGTGGACGACAACTGCCATCAGGCGGAAGAGGTACATGGAGGAGCTGAGCGGTAGGAACAAACGCCAGTGGTTTACAAAAGCAGAAAGTAAAACAATCCTAGATACTCAACGAGAAGGGGCCGATACAATGGTACATCTGTACCAGTGAATGCTACGCAATATTAAAATACCGGCCTTTATCTACTGGTACCATGTCTATGTATAAGTGCGCACGCACACATTACAGAGTGAAAGATACAGTGGTACCTCGAGATACGAGTGCCCTAACATATGAGATTTTTGAGATAGCGAGCGATTTTTGCTTTGAAATACGAGCAACATTTGAGATAGGAGTCATCACGCGGATCGGCCGGCTGCACACGACCCACCAGTTTACCGCGACTCGAGCATCTCATAGTTTCCCACGCCTCAAGGTTACGGAACGAATTAAACTCGTATCTGGAGGTGCCACTGTATTAAGGATTTAACTGGTGATCAGGTAGTAGCTTAAGAAATTAAAAATGTTCTGCTTTATACTTTTTCTACATACATTCACACATGTATGCACACATACACAAAACATATATTTAAGTTTTATAATTCTTATATTTATAGTGACTTCCATTTAGGACAAAAATAAACAGGAATGCACCATAGCGAAGTTCCACCTTCAAAATGAAAGACAGCCATCTCCCCACTGTCATTCACTTCGAGGGGAGCTACTTTTGGAAATCCCAGCCAACCAACGGCCTCCACGGAAGGAAGGCTGCCTCCCAAGAGCGGCTCACCTGTAGTCCGGAACCACCGGGAGGGGGAAGGGCATTGGGGCTGGCAGGGTGGGCAACAAAGACGGGGAGCAGGCACCATTCATAAAAATTTGGGTTTTGGGGCCCCCTGGCTGATTCAGAACTGCAAGAGAAAAAGGCCCGAGGCAGTTAAAATTAGCAACGGGTGTGGGTAAAGCAAAACACGGTTTTGATGACGCTGCAATGTCGCTACCCAATAAATGCTACCAAGAAAGTACCAGTATTCCTTTCTGTGACTGTCAAGCTTCCTGCCTTGTTGTCCCTGTTTTAATTCACCGACAGGAAAAGCACGCGGTCCACTGGTCACTTTGATGACTTTGTAAATGGCTTGTCTGCTTAGGGGCCCGGGTCAGAATGAAGCAGTAGCTATATTACCAGCATTTTGAACTCACCCAGCCTTGATATGCTCAACATCTGGGATGGATAATTATTTGTTGTGGGGGCTGCAGGAAATCTAACATCATCTCTGGCCTCTACTATTGCACACCTGTGACCCCCCCTCTCGGCCAGAAATGTCACCAGCCACAGCCCAATGTCCTCTGGGAAGCAAAATCCTGGTTCCGAACCCCGGACCTAAACCTCCTCTCGCCTTTCGTTGTCAGCTTCTAGGGAATACCAGCATGTACCAGTGTTAACACCTGCTCACGGGAGGAGGTAAAATAATTAAAGAGAGCCCAAACCGGTGTGGCTCAGTGGATAGAGTGTCGGCCTGCAGACTGAAAGGTCCCAGGTTCGATTCCGGTCAAGGGCATGTACCTTGGTTGCGAGCACATCTCCAGTGGGGAGTGTGCAGGAGGCGGCTGATTGATGTCTCTCTCTCATCAATGTTTCTGACTTTCTATCCCTCTCCCTTCCTCTCTGTAAAAAAATCAATAAAATATATTTTTAAAAAATAAATAAAAAATAATTAAAGAGGTATTTACATCTCGTTTTCTCTCAAGTGTCACAGGGGAGGGGCTTTAAGTACAAGGAGTTCACTGTTGGCCTCTGTGACCGTGGCAGACCTGCACTCCCACCGGGAAGGCGGTCGGGACTTGAGTGGGAGCAGCATGAGGTAGAGGTTCAGGTGTGGAGCGCTTAACATCGGCGGGTTTCCTCATCTCCCACTCTAAAGCTCTCAACAGGGACATCAGATGCCTTTATAACACTGCCCGACGCTGCCTGCTAGTGCCCGTTCTCTGCGGTTTGCCTGGGCACCAATCATTTAACCTCTTGACGCCTTGATTTTCTCCTTAGTGAGACAGGGACCTGCTTCACTGGGACCCATCTAACAAGGGACCTCAAGTGATGCCAGTGATGGCATTAGGTAATAAATAAATAAGTCATTCAGTAGCGGGGCTCAACTCCAAAGAGATGGACAGTGATTTCTTCCCCACACTTTCTGTATACTTGAGATGACTGTGCGAGGGGGAAAACAGAAGAAATTCCCTGGGCCCTGGCCGGTGTGGCTCAGTTGGCTGGGCAGCGTCCTCTGCTCCAAAAGATCACAGGTGCCACTCTCAGTCAGGCACATGTGCAGGCTGCGGGCTTGATCCCCAGTGGGGGCCAGTAAGTAGCTATTGATCCATGTTTCTCACATCAATGTTTCTCTCTCTCCCTCTCCAAGTAAGTAAATAAATAACTATATCATCAATACAAACATTAAAAAAAATAAAAGCCTGCCTGGCAGGGCTCAGTGGTTGAGTGCCAACCTCTGAACCAGAAGGTCACGGTTTAATTCCCGGTCAGAGCACATGCCCACAGGTTGTGGGCTCAATCAGCAGTGTGGGGTGTGTAGGAGGCAACCAATCCATGATTCCCTCATCATTGATGTTCCATTACTCTCCCCTTGTCCCTTCCTCTCTGAAATCAATAAAAATGTATTTAAGAAAAAAATTAAAAAAGAAGAAATTCACTGGAATATGTGAACCAATTATTGCTTAGTCAAAAGGCCAGACAGAAATCTTAAGCTTTTCTTCCTATATTTTTTCAACGGTGATAGTTTTTATTTACTTATTCATTTAACTTTTTAAAAATATATTTTATTGATTTTTTTACAGAGAGGAAGAGAGAGAGTTAGAAAAATAAATGAGAAACATCGATCAGCTGCTTCCTGCACACCCCCTACTGGGGGTGTGTCCATAATCAAGGTATATGCCCTTGACCGGAATCGAATCTGGGACCTTTCAGTCCGTAGGCTGACGCTCTATCCACTGAGCCAAACCAGTTCTGGCCATTTATTTAATTTTTAAATTCAGGGCATGCAGGAGGCAGCTGATTAATGAGTCTTTCTCATCACTGATGTTTCTAGCTCTCTCTTCCTCTCTGAAATCAATTAAAAACAACAACAACACAAACTACACATCTCATTACTCTATCATTTTAACTTCTTTTAAGAAATCCTACCCCTCCAGCCCCCAACCTGCTGTTCTCCAGAATTTCAGCAACCACTGGACAAGCCTTCCAGGCAGAAAGGCCCAGAAGCCAGCGATGCCAAACTCCTTTTCCCTGCGCCGCTGGCTCCGCTGCCTTAGCTTCTCGGGCACATACCTGATTTGGGGGCTGCCGGCCCGTCCTGCAGTTCCAGCGCGGGTCCTGCCTTCTCCTTCAGTTGAGGACTGTGTGGACCAGGCTTATGTCCCAGGAGGTGGTACTTGTAGATGTCCATCATCAGGAACTCGTTGAACTGCACGTGCTCGTGCCGCTTGAGGGGCGTGCCGTGGCTGGACCAGCTGAGCCGCTGCAGGTGGATGCACAAACACTGCGGGAGCTGCAGGTGGGAGAAGCCGCAAGTGCTGAGTATCGGGCACGGGTCCCAGGAGGCCTCAAAAGCAGAGCCAACAAGGTGGGTGGCGTGGGCTCACCTTCCCTAGTTTTAACTGCTTAACGAAAGTGGTCCTCTGGTGTTCCACCTTCTCCCCATTCAGCGTCCCTTTGGCCTCGATCTGGAATAAAGAAACAATACCCATCTGCTGAATTTTTTTTTTAATATATTTTTATTGATTTTTTACAGAGAGAAAGGGAGAGGGATAGAGAGTTAGAAACATCAATGAGAGAATCGATCAGCTGCCTCTTGCACGCCCACCTACTGGGGATGTGCCTGTAACCAAGGTACATGCCCTTGACCAGAATCGAACCTGGGACCCTTCAGTCCGCAGACCGATGTTCTATCCACTGAGCCAAACCGGTTTCGGCAACGTCCACCTTGCTGAAATTCTTGAAAGGACATCTCTGGAGAGCTGCCCACCAGGTTGGTGTTTATACCTGCACTCAGCTGGCACTTGGCTACTACCTGCTGAGATGAACTCAGCTGCCCAATTGTGGGTTTTCAGTGTTTTATTTCTGAAGTACCAGCGACAGTGGAGGCAGGAGAAATAAAGAAGCTCTGAAATGCATTTAACCTATTCTGTTGTGTCTTAAAAAATTCTGTTCCTGCTGAAACCAGTTTGGCTCGGTGGATAGAGCGTTGGTCTGCAGACTGAAAGGTCCCAGGTTCGATTCCAGTCAAGGATATGTACCTTGGTTGCGGGTACATCCACAGTAGGGGGCGTGCAGGAGGCAGCTGGTGGATGTTTCTCTCTCATTGATGTTTCTAACTCTCTATCCTTATCCCTTTCTCTCTGTGAAAAGTCAATAAAATATATTAAAATATATATATGTATATATATGTGTGTGTGTATATATATGTACATATATATGTATATATATGTATATGTGTACATATATATATATTCTGTTCCACGTAGTACCTCTTAATTTATTTGCTTAGGGAGTTAGTCAGGTAGCACAGGTAAGGCGGGTGTGAGACAAGTGGGAATGGAGGGGACTGTAGCGAATCGGAGAGGGCATGTCCACTCTCAAAGCATGGCATCAAACTTCTTTAAGTATTTGGTGGATAAAACAAAACTCATCAGGGAGAGAGACTTGCTCCATGGGCTGCAGGTGCCCAACCTGAGGTGGAACTGGCAGTGGCTACAAGGATCCTCGGGGAATAGACAGAAGAGCTCCGGGCCAATGGGGTGCGAGGCGCTGTCTCGGGGCACACAGACCGCGGGAGAGATGGCGTTCGGGGCTGAGGCCTACCTTGGTGCAGTTGTCACAGACAACGTCCCGCACAGATTCCGACGAGATGAAGTGGTGAAGGCAGTGGTCCAGGGTCAGTGGGTGGCCCTACAGCACAAGAAGGAGACGCTTCATCACAGTTCACAGGGGAGCTACCGACAGATGGCATCACCAATCCCAGAGCTTCTCTTTTACTCATGGAGGCAAAGAAGCATCCCAGACATAACTGGCTGCCTTCTGAACAACATGAAGCTCACAGCGCCCTAGACTGGCTACCGCGATGGAGTCAAGGGCATAGGACATAATGCTGCGGACAATTAGGGACTCCCACACTGTTTTAGATATTTCTGAACTTGAGATTAGTATGTGTGTGTATGTATTTTAAAAAGCCAAAATTTCTGCAGCAGGAGACAAGCCGTCCATCTCCTCTCCCCCCACATTTGGGCCATGGTACTACACATGAAAACTGAGACGGGTTCAACCAACCACAGGCCTGAGGACCACATGGCCTCAAAGCCCTTGCAGACTCAACTGTCCCTGAAGCAGACCCCGAAGGAACCAAAGGTCAGTACATACCCAGGTGGCAGCTGGAATACTTAGTGAAAGGCTATCAAAGGTATCGAATCGAACAGGACTCTGAAACAAATATTGCAGAAAATCCAGAGAGGACTGAAGTTCAGTTCAAAACTTTATAGATGGGAAAATACATGCTTATTGAGGTTTAATAATTTACAAGTTCAACACTAACATAATGAAACGTCATGTACTTACCTAGAAGCAAATTCTACTGAAAACAACCTTGTAAACATGAAATACAATAATACTAAACAGCTTGGAAGCACTAAGATGACATGGCTGACCCAGAAATTTTGGGATTTTATCCTAAGGAAATAACCATGGACACAACTACAAAGATGCTTGTCAGAGCATTATTGATAACAGCAACATGTGAATCATCGAAATTTCCACGGAATGATTAAATAAATCCTATCATGTCCATGGAGTGGAGTGGAATGCTATATTAAAAGTAGAGTAGTATAAGCATGTGTGATTATGTGGGAAGATGTGTGTTTTATTATTAATTACCAAAAAACATGCTAAAATAGGTAAGAGTTCCTGCATTTAGTGATGGCAGAGTAGCTTAATTAAACGAACTCTCCTTGAGGTAACCATTGTAGAATCTGGACCCAAACAAAACAAAACTATATGAATGACTGGAGAGCTAGCAAAGGCAGCAGAAATTGAAGAGAAGTCATGTCTTGGAAAAATAGGAGCTCCATGGGTGGGATTTGCATTGTGTGGCTTTTTGTCTGAAGGTCTCCCTAAAATAATGTACAAATGTGGTGAAAAACAGAGACGCACAGACTCCAGAAATGCAGCAAACTCTAAACAGATACAAAGAAAACTATGTTTATGCACTGAACGGGCAAACTACCAAAACCCCAAAAATGAAGAGGAAATCTTGTAAGCAGCCAGAGAAAAAGTGACACTTTCTATACAGAGGAATGAAATGATTGATATTGATTCTGCATCAGAAAAATGCATGTCAGAAGACAACAATGCCTCTACAGGGATGAATTTAAAATAAACCAAATGAAACGGAAACAACAGCAACCCCAAATTTTATACCCAGCAAAACTATTCTTTAAAAAAAAAAAGGCAAAACGAAAAACATTTTCATACAAATTAAATCTAAGTGAAATTGTTGCCAATAGATCTGTCATAAATGTTGAAGGAATCCTCTTAGGCTGAATGGAAAAACCATCCAATGGACTTGGGTCTACAGAAAGGGCTGAAGAAAACTGAAAACAGCAAATGTAAAACTGTTTGGTTTTCTTTCCCTTTAAACATATTTAACTGTCTAAAGCAAAAAGTATGACAGTATTATGGGATCTGTGATGTATGTAGATGAAAACATATATGGCAAAAATAACACACAAAGGATGGGGAACTAGAACTATATTTTTAGAAATTTCCTGTATTTCATATGCAATATAATATTAACTCTTAATGGTTAAAATTGCATGATTTCATCATAATCCGTCCCCCCCAAAATTTAAAAAGTACAGCTAAAAGCCAACAGAGAAATGACAACAAAATACTAAAAAGTATTCTAAGGAATCTACGACAAAATTTCTGGAATCAATCAATGAGTTTTTACAAGAATGGAAGAGGGTCAATATACAATTATATTTCCATATATTAGACCTGAATTCTTGCAACCCTCAGGGGGTCTGGGGCTCTTGGTGCAGAAGATGCCTGCCTGCAGAGCAGTGAACATGTTAGCACTGACCACAGCGGGGGCAGTCTGTTCACTGAGGGCCCAGGCAATCACAAACGGCCTACGCCAAGGTGAGTCCACACTCTTCTGACCCTTCATGAATCTTAACTTAGAAAACATCGTGAGAACATCTAAAGCACTGGCGTTGTATTTACCTGGTGTTCACAGTGTTTGCAGACCATATTACTAGTAAGTCTCCCATGAAAAGGATGCTGAGATTTCCAGGGATTGGACGTGGGATGGGGTG
>JAAGEH010000417.1:25255459-25326357 GCA_011751065.1 Lasiurus cinereus
AGATTTTTCTATCCCTCTCTCCCTCTCCCTTCTTTTCTGAAATCAATAAAAATATATTATAAACAAAAAAAAAAAACAACCCGTGACCTCCTGGTTCATAGGTCAATGCTCAACCACAGAGCCATGCCGGCCAGGCTACCCTCCTGTTTAGTATATGGTAGCAATGCTCTCTTTAGAAAAAAATACCCATTCCATAGGGGGCATGCAGGAGGCAGCTGATCAATGATTCTCTCTCATCACTGATGTTTCTATCTCTCCTTCTCCCTTTCTCTCTGAAGTCAATAACAATGTTTTGAGGTTTTTTTTTTAAAGAAGGTAAAAATAAAACCCTCACTTGTAGTTGAAATTAGTCCGTTTGGAGGAAACTGAGCAGGCTAAGATGGGAAGGAATAACTCAAGATGTTCACAGAGGGAACCATTTAAAGCTGTTTCCAAAACACAAATTCCTTTGGGAGCGCACACACAGTTCAAGCTGGATTAGAGGTCACCAGGGGGAAAAAAATGTGAATGAGCGAGAGACTGTCATGTCTAGAAAGTACCCATCTTATGTGTCGCAGTTCAATGGACAGTGACTACCTCTGGTGCGGCAGGTTATTTGTGTGGGGGTGACTTCCGGCTGCTGCTGTAAGGGAAAGAGAAACAGACTGGAGACCCCACTGCGACCCTTTTATCCCCCTCAGACCACCCCAACCCCACAAGTTGCTGTGCTGGCCGCACCCCGAAACCAACTTTCCACAAAGGTTTCTAAAGGCAGCCTGGCTCACGCTCTGGCTGGTTACTGTGCCTATTCCTTCACCAAAGGCAATCCAAACACACTTCCTCTCTCGGGACCAGTTCACTTCTCTAATGTTTCAGGGAAATGAAGACTCACTTAGCATTCCTGGGGCTCGGTGTTCCCATTTAAAAAAGGGGGGAAATGCACTTTTTCCTTTCTCAAGCCAACATCGATGGCAGCCAGGAGTCATTTTGAAGTCTTTCGAGTCACTACCTGCAAAGACCCTCTCCCGGCCCCACCCCCACTGCCGACTGCTACTGAGTCTGACATATGAGTTTAACCCTGTACCAAGATTATCCCCGTGGTCCCTACACCTGTCAGACATGCACGAGCCACATCACAGGCACTGGGAATGTTCGTGGTTTACCTCCAGGGAATGCACGTCGAACAGATGCGTGACCCGGGGCTGGCGGTCCCGCTCGTCTTCCAGGGACGAGGTGATGACGTGGAATAACTCGTGGGCATCCTGCCAAAGGGCAAAGCATGCCTCAGAGAGGCCCGGGGAGGCCGGGGCGGCATCAGAACCACCCCCTGCGGTCCACGGGGTAGCGCCCTCTGGCAAACGTGGGCAGGATCTGTGTCCACCTTCTCAGGGCCCGGCTCCTTCCACGGAAACAGTTCCATCCGGGACATTTTCACAGGGAAGACCCGCCCCAGCCGGAGAGCTCACTAGTGGGAAGGGGTCTCTAAGTAAACCTGTCCTGAAGGTTGTGTTCACCTGCTCTTCAAAGGAAGAGATCTGCCATCGGTACATCCGTAAGACGTCCAACAGGCAGCTTGCGTCCAAGACCTCATCATCAGTAACTTCTTGGCAGGATAGAGCTGGGAATAAAAAAATGGTAACATAATTATTAAATTCATCAGCTAACCAGAAGACCTGCACAGCACAACATACCAGAGCTAATGAAGAATTTGAAAATTGAGCCCTAACTGGTTTGGTTCAGTGGATAGAGCATTAGCCTACGGACTGAAAGGACCCAGGTTCGATTCCAGTCAAGGGCATGTACGTTGGTTGCGGGCACATCCCCAGTGGAAGGCATGCAGAAGGTGGTTGATCGATGTTTCTCTCCCATAGATATTTCTGACTCTCTATCCCTCTCCCTTCCTCTCTGTAAAAAATCAATAAAATATATTAAAAAAAAAAAAAGAATTTGAGAATTGAGCCCAAACCGGTTTGGTTCAATGGATGGAGCATCAGCCTGCAGACTGTAAAGTCCTGGGTTCGATTTCAGTCAGGGGCATGTACCTTGGTTGCGGGCACATTCCCAGTAGTGGGTGTGCAGGAGGCAGCTGATCGATGTTTCTCTCTCACCAACATTTCTAACTCTCTATCCCTCTACCTCCCTCTCTGTAAAAAATAAATAAAATATAAAAAATAAATAAAATAAAAATAAAGTTAGAGTCCAGCCTGCATGGCTCAGTGGTTGAGCGTCAACCTATAAACCAGGAAGTCATGGTCTGATTCCCCATCAAGGCATCTGCCTGAGTTGTGGGCTCCATTCCCAGTGTGGGGTGTGCAGGGGGCAGCCCATCACTGATTCTCATCATTGATGTTTCTATCTCTCTCTTTCTTTCCCTTTCTCTCTGAAATCAACAAAAATATATATTTTTTAAAAAATGAAGTCAGATAAGTGACTTCTTAAACTCCCATGTATACGGTGACTCTCTGGGCTCAGGGCCAGGGCCCAGCCCGTCCCGCACTCTCCCACCCCCACTCAGGCTGGTGGAGACCACAGTCTACACCTCTGACTGTTTCCAGACAAAGCATCGCTAAGTGTAATGGTGCGGAAGGTTCGGCAAGGCATGGCCGAACTGCGTCCTGGAAAGTTCCCCTCCCTCGCAACAGTGTATAGGGACATGTCATCCAACAGCTGGTGATGACCGTGGATTTGTTTTTCAATCAAAAACAAAACAAAACAACCACCACCACCACCACCCAGGGTGCCTCGCTGTTATTTCATGTCAGTTAAGATGCATATTGGAGTGTCAGATACACTTTTTATCTATCGAAATACAATTTGTATTATTTTTCTTCCTTTCCTAGGCAAACATACTTTAAAAAAAAATCACTTGAATGTTTTTGACACCAGAGTATTCGATCATCAAAATGGTTGTGTCACAAGGGGTTTTCTTCTTCCCTAGAAATCTGTTACTAAACTGACAATTTTCAGAATAGGTGTTAATATATTTGATTTCATTTTTGAAGCAGCTGTTTGTATCTATTGGGCTCTTAGCGGTTCTTCCCATAATGACCGGTATGATCTTTTCCTACACACAGGCTATTTATTAACCCTCTGCCTATCCCCCGAGCTGCTGGTGTGAAAATGCACACAGTCCCCCTTCCGTTCCCAGCTAGATACCTTTCAGGAGGTGCAGCAGGGTCAGGGACAAATACTGGTGTGGGGGGGGCTCCTTCTGATCCCCGGTGTACTGCGTGGTGAACTCTTCCAGCCACCTGATGAAGGCAGGGCAGGCCGACAAGCCTTGCAGCAGGGAGTTCATGAAGCAGGTGTTCCCCAAGTTGACCAGGCCAGGCACGAGCCCTACAAGTGGGGGTGGGGGGGAGAACAGGATATCACATTGGACCCACTCTCTTATCCTCTCCCATTCGTGACCCAGAGTTTCTGCACCTCAGCCTTGAACTTGAAATCTGAATGTGAGAAAGTTCTCATCCATAAAGATGCGGAGCCAGGCATTCTGTCCAGGCTGAGCCCTGTCCTAGCTCTGCTCCTTCAGGAGACTGCAGCGACGGACAGGTCCCCATCTGTCTGTGTCACTTTTGAAAACCGCCACAGCGTCTGGTACGGTTTGGTTAACACGGAATGTACAAAACCCCATGGGAATATCTCTCTTTCCCTCCCTCGTTCTCTCTCTCCTTTGATAAAAAAGCAATGTTTCTCAGCACAGGAGAAAACAATTGTCCTGTTGTCGCTCCTGGGACAATGATTGTGTTCTTATAATCAGTGGGAATGACACGGCAGCCATTCCGATCAGTCTTTCTGCAAAGAGACCGACAGAATCTGGCACGCTTCCTTTTGCTGCTGACATTTAAAAAAAAAAAAAGAAAAACCCAACTTTTTATTATGAAAGTTCTCAAACACGCACAAAAGAAGAGAGGATATATAATGAATTCTCAGATTTAACAAAGATCAACATTTTGTTACATCTATTCGCCCCCCCCTCAAAGCTGACTTTTAATCAACAGAAGTAGAGCAACATTTACAAAAGGGCACATTTTTACAAATAAGGAAATAGATGTTGGTGTTAATGAAGAAACTGGAAACAGTTACTAGTGACTACCAGCTAGTCAGTGAAACGCATCATATAATTAATCAGTTCTACTACTAAAAAACGTAATTGCCATATTAATGAGAACACTAGGCAATGCAGCCACTTTACTGCAGGGCATAAAATCTGGAGCGTGTAAATACTATTTTGATCTCAGCTACTGGTGATACCAGGGACTCTCTTACAACTACCAACATTTTCCTCATGTCCTAACTGGTATGATGCAAAAAAAAAAAAAAAAAAAAACAACCACCAAAACCCTTCCGTTTAAAAGAAAGTACTGTTCAAAAACTAAAGATACAAGAGAACCAAAAATGGTCTCCCTTTTTGTACTGTTTTGGGGTAATAAGGGTTTGGGTCAAGTCTATAGACCATGGTGTCAAATCTAAGTCTTACCTTTTCTACGCTTCTTTCTTTCTGTGATGGGACCCCAAATAACATATATTCCTGCTGCAAGGGCAGCGGCGAGTCCGCCTATAACACCCCAGTTCTTCATGACTTTATACCTAAGGAAGAAAGAATGTATTTCCTTAACACAAATACATTCTGTGCATATACAGATACATGAAGAAATGACATTCCCTCAAAATAATCCACTGGCTCCTGGCCGGTGTGGCTTGGTGGTTTGAGCATCAACCTATAAACCAGGAGGTCATGGGTGGATTCTCAGTCAGGGCACCTGACTGGGCTGCACATTCCATCTCCAGTAGGGGGCGTGCAGGAGGCAGCCGATCTGTGATTCTCTCTCATCATTGATGTTTCTCTCTCTCTCTCCCTTTCCTCTGAAATCAATATGAAAAAAATAATAACCACATAACTAATGTTCAAATTAAAGTAACATACAGCATAGAATTATGTCTTGAAAATCAGCACGTTTAGACATTAGGATCTAAAACCTAAGTCAGACCACAAAAGCCCCATCTCACTGAGAGGAGAAGCCAGGGTTTCCCCCCTCTGGCGTCACTCCCCCCGCACCCTGCCCGTTACGCTGCCTCAGGGCCTTTGCACTGCTGCTCCCTCTCCCTAAGCTCCTCACCCAGACCCCTGTGTGGCTCACTTCCCCTCCACGTCTGCCTTTTAGAGGCTGCACTCCTGGCCCCGTTGACCCAGTCTGATTTTTCCCTGTCACTTTCTAACATAAAATTCACTATGTTTACTGTCTGTCTCTCGGAGATGGAATGCTAAGTCCCTGAGGGCAGGGACCTTTGTCTATTTAGTCGCTGACACATCCTGAGTGCCTAGATCCTTCTTGGCCAATAGCAGGTTCTCCAAAATATCCACTGAATAGCTGTGTATTGGATAAAACACAGACATGGGTTGTGGGAACCTCTTTCCACGTCCCGCGTGGTTCAGGGTTCCCGGGTCAGGGTTCGGGTTCTGAAGGAGGCCGCACGCAAATGAAATGAGAGATTAGAAAACATTAATTTGGCGATATTGGGGGGCCAGGCGGGAGCCTTCCTCTAGTGGAAAGGACTGCCACCTTCCTTTGGCCTTGCCATCCCTTTTATTCAGGTTTGGGGTCCACCCTTTGCCCTGAAGCAGGCAATTCCAGTCACAGGCAGATTATCTTATCAGTCAGGATTGACCTGATTATTTGATGGGGAAGTTCATTGTCTCAATTAGATAGGGAGTGACTGGTTTTGACCTTTCAGAGCTTCAAGGTTGACCAGCCTTCTAGCCTCCTGTTTACATCCATTTAGTGAGAACAATGTTTGGTTTCCAACAATGGGTGTATCATTTAGAGTGCTAATAGAGAGGGGGCATACCATAGTAAATCAGATCTGTTGAGTATTTATTAAAGATTCTTAATTTCAGGTTGGTCTTGGACACTGAAGTTGTTCTTTTACTACATATATAGAAATTTCCCCAATTTAAGACGGTTTTTATACAAAATTATGCATTTCCACTGAATAAAGCAAACCATATGTGTATATATATGTGTGTGTGCAATATACACTTGTGCATATATATATATATGTTAGGTATGTGTGTATATGTATAATATATCTTTATTCCAATATCTGAATCATGTAAATATTGTTTGATCTCAGCTACTGGTGATACTAGGACAGTGGTTGGCAAACCGCAGCTCGAGAGCCACATGCGGCTCTTTGGACCATTGAGTGTGGCTCTTCCGCAAAATACCATGTGCAGGCGCACATGTACAGTCCAATTGAAACTTCGGGGCCCATGCACAGAAGTCAGTTTTCGGCTCTCAAAAGAAATTTCAATCGTTGGACTGTTGATATTTGGCTCTGTTGACTAATGAGTTTGCCGACCCCTGACCTAGACTCTCCATCCCAATAATTACAGGCTGTTGTTGTTCCTTGTGATTAAGCCCCTATCCTAGTGGTCTGCAAACTCATTAGTCAACAGAGCGGCAAATTGCAGTTTATCGACTACTACCCTAAGGCATCATTTCACCTTCTAAGCTTCTGCTTCCTAATCTGTAAAATGATCCCTATCTCACAGGCTTCTTGTGAGGAAAAAACAGGCATGAATGCACAGGGTACATAGTAAGGGTAAAGGTCACCTGCTAGGATAATGATTATAACCTTAGTTTATTTATGGAAGTTATTTTTGCCCTAGCCGGTTTGGCTCAGTGGATAGAGCATCAGCCTTCGAACTGAAAAGTCCCAGGTTCAATTCCAGTCAAGGGCACATGCCCAGGTTGGCTTGATCCCCAGTGGGGGACTTGCAGATGGTAGCTGACCCATGATTCTCTCTCATCATGGATGTTTCTCTCTCTCTCTCTCTCTCCCTCTTCCTTCCTCTCTGAAATTTTATATATATATATATATATATATATATACACACACACACACACACACACACATATATATATATATATATATATTTTTTTTTTTTTTTAAAGAAGAAAGTTATTCTTAAAATTTCTTAAGGCACCGCTGTGCTGCCTTTCACACAACAGGAGTGCCCACAAAGTGCCCGGGAAGCTGAGAAAGGCCCGGCACTGAACCGGTAAAGCGCTTACCCCCAGGCCTCCAAATTCCCTTTCCAAACACTAACATTTCCGAGGGCTCCGTGATCATCCCAGCTCATCCCCAAAACAATCCCACGCAGCGGGGCCCCGAGATCGCCTCCCTTTTCAGAGATGAGGAAACGAAGAGATGCAGCCTACTTGGTCAAAGGGGGTGAGGCCGGGTGGCTCTGAACTTGGGCCTGACAGGCTGCCAACCCTGTGCTTGACACCACAAGGCTCATGAGGGGAGCTGAAGGACAGCGGAGGGCTGCAGGCAGCGGTTCTCAACTTTCCTAAGGCCGCGACCCTTGCATACAGTTCCTCATGTGGCGGTGACCCCCAACCATGAAACTTTGCTACTGTTATGCATCGTGATGTAAATATCTGCATTTTCCGATGGTCTTAGGCGACCCCTGTGAAAGAGTCGTTCGACCCCAAAGGGGTCGTGACCCACAGGTTGAGAACCACCGGTTGCAGGCCTGTGTCCTCAGCAGGGAGGACATGGACAAAAAAACAAACAAAAAAAACCCCAAAACACTCTGGAGATGCCACTGTGCTGCCAAATGACAGCATGAGGAGCGTATGAACCCCGCGAGTGGCGAGTGAAAAGCCCTGGCTTCTCCCCCAAGTCGGCTGCAGGGCCCTGGGCAGAGCCGACTCAAGACGCGTTCCCCATCTCAGAAGAAGGGGGCCCCGCAGAGGCGGCGATGGCCCGCAGCCAGCGCCTGGAAGCTCGTTAGACCTGCTCCAGTTCCAGCGGCAGGAAGCTGACCTGAACCACAGGTCTCAGTCATTCGGGGACAGGGCTGAGGGTGCCGGGCTCGGCTCGGGAGCCTGGAGCCCGTGGAGGGTGGATAAGAGGAGGGAAAGAGGGGGGTCTGACAATGGGGGGTGGGGGGCAATCCTGGGGGAGGGAGCCTGGCAGGATCTTAGCAGGCCTGGGAGCTTTAATAGGCAAAGGGGTCCTGACTGGTTTAGGGAACCCCCACCCCTCTTGCAAGACAACTAGTTACCAATAAGACTGGGGACCCCGACAGACTAGGCGACCTTGGGGCATCACTGGGACGGGGACTAGACAGGAACAGGGGATGGGGCGGGGGTCCCGCTAGCCGCCGGCACCTCGCATTCTACAGGATTTGGGGCCTTGCAAGACAAGGAGAGCTGGACAAGCCTGGGGAACCCTGGCCGGCCAGCGCCTGACATGGCTGGGAACCCACAGGATTGGGGAGGGGGGGGGGGATCCTGAAAGGATGAAGGCAGTGGTTCTCAATCTTCCTAAGGCCGCCACCCTTGCATACAGTTCTTCATGGGGGGGGGGGGTGACCCCCAACCATGACATGTTGCTCCTGGGATGCATCGTGATGTCAATATCTGCATTTTCCCCATGGTCTTAGGCGACCCCTGTGCCCAAAGGGGTCGCGACCCCCAGGTTGAGAACCGCCGGGTGGAGGGGACCCGCAAGGCCTGAGAGGCACCCAGAGGACGAGGGGCATTGAGAGAGAGAGCATCTGGAGCCTGGACAGGCCCGCGCGGGTTTCTGGAAGTTCGTGGGGGGCAGTGACAGGCCTGGAGGCGGCACTGCCACGCCGGGGCGGGGCTCTGATAAAATCTGGGGGCGCCAGCAGAACTGGGGCGTGCAGACAGCCCCTCCCGCCTCGAGACCTGGGCCTGCCGCCCCCCCGCAGGACGCAGAAGCCGCTAGAATGCTCGCTCGGGCCCGGGGAGCCCGAGGAGGACGCGAAAAGGCCGCCGCAGGCCCGAGCTGGGGACTCTGGACCCGGCCGCCCCGCCCCCCCACCCCCCCAAAGCTCACCTGACGGCCGCCCCAGTCCGCAGGAAGCGCTGGATGGCCCTGTCGGCCGCGTTCATCGCCTGCTGGGCCCGGGAGCTCAGCATCGCGGCCGCGCGGAAGGCCCCCCGCCGCCGCCGCCGCCGCCGCCCCGGCCGCCCCCCGCCTCTGACGGACAGAAGTCTCCGAGGGCCCCTGAGGCGGCGGAACCCGCGGTGCAAGTCCCAGCTCTTCAGGGGAAGGGATACGGAGGGACCGGCTCCCCGAGGGGACCGGAAACAGCCGCCCCGGAGAGAAAAAGCCGACGGACCACATCCTGTTTTTATGTTGTTGTTTTTTTTTTCCCCTCCAGGTAGCCATGGGCCCTGGCGTCGGTTAGTAAGGGGAGCCTTGCGGCGGGAGGACGCTTGGGGTTTTCGGGGTTCGCCAGGGCTCCGTTCGTAGACACAGATGCCCCTCTTCCCGGACGGAGCCCGTGTTGTCGTTTGAATCTTTTCTGGTGTCCAGAGGGCGGCCCCTCCCGGAAGCGGAGCCCGGCCCGGGGCTGCAGGTGGTGGTTGGGGTCGGAGTGGTTGAGGTCGCAGAGGGAAGGGCCCGGGGTGATCCCGTGGCCCAGCTCTGTCGGCATCAATAGAGAAACGGAGGCCTTGAGTTTTCCCATGGTCTTAGGCGACCCCTGCGTTTTCCCATGGTCTTAGGCGACCCCTGTGCCCGAAGGGGTCGCGACCCACAGGTTGAGAACCGCCGGATGAAGGGGGGCCTGCAAAGCCAAACTTGCTTTTTTACTTAGGTGCATGGCCGAGCGTGTCACCTGCATTTATTTATTCACTCACATGCCGCCTTCACACCAGCCTTGACACGATCTGCCGTTTTACATCCCAGGAAACCCAAGAATTAGAGAAGGACTGTCTTTTGACACAGCTTGTAATGGATAGAAAACAAGGTCGGCCGTCAAGAGTAGCGCTTTTCAATAAAAATAGGATGCAGGCCACATTTTCAATTTTCTAGTAGCTGCATTTAAGTAAAAAAGGAAAAAAAAAACAGGTGAAATGAACAATTCTTTTACTTGACCCAATATGTCCAAAATATTGCCAATTCCACGGAAAAAATGATTAGAGATATTTTTACCTTTGTGTGTGTGTGTTAAGTACATTTCACTTTGGACCAGCCGCTCGATAGCCACACATAGTCAGTAGCTAGGCATTCGAGCCAGAGAGAATTTGCCCTGTTAATCACTTTCCCCAACTCCAAATCAAACAACGGCAACTGTTTCAGTGAAGAAATCAATGCTTTAGGCTCAGCGATTCTCTAAGTTTTTGGTCTGCTTATCCCTTGGTATGCTTATAGATTATTAGAGCTTTTGTTTATGTGGGTTATATCTATATTATAATATTAGAAATTAAAATAAATAACTATTGGGTGTTCTTTTTAAAGTGAAGTACAATATATAGTAAAAGTCACCTAGTTTTAGTATATAGTTCTATGAATTTTTGGCAAATGCAGTCGTGTAACTATTACCACAATCACCATATAGAATCATCACCACCACCATAAATAACCCCTTCCCTTTGTAGTCAACTCCTCCACCCACCCTGAATCCCTGGAAAACCCTGTATCAAGACTGAAAAAAAAAATTTAAGCCCAAGAATACCAAAGCATACATTCCATTAGACATCAGAGCCATGACCTTGTCAAATTTTGTATAGCTTCTGGAGAATTCCAGGGTACAACCATGAGTGAATGGAAGTGGGAAAGGCAAATGATATCTGTTACTATTGAACTAGTTTTGACTTCAATAACCACCTGAAGGGATCCCCAAGGAGGGATCTACTTTAACTGGTTCTGAAAAATTGATTTTTAGGGAAAGAGGAAGGGAGAGGAATGAAAACATGGATGAGAGAGAAAGTTCATTAATCGGCTGTCTCTTGCATGCCCCCTGCTAGGGATTAAGCCCGCAACCCAGACTTGTGCCCTGGCCAGGAATCAAACTGGTGACCTCTTGTTTCCTGGGTCGACACTCAACCACTCAGTCACACCGCCAGGAGAGAATCCCTACTTGAGCCTCGTGAGTAAATACCTTGCCATCCCATCCACAGATCTACTTAGAACTCTACCTTGCAGACTAGTTTAAATAACAATGAGTATCCACAGCCAATCAACTCCCAAGTATTTTTGAGCACTTGCAAGTCTTATCTCGATTTAATTCTCGAAGCAGCCACATGAGTAGTAACAGTACTTCATGCTTAAGAAGTTACTATCTCCTCCAGCCTGGCCTCACTGCTCCTCTAACCAGTAGAACATCTTTTGACAAAAAGATGTTCTTATTATTTTGGATATATTACTAATGATGGCAATAATGTCGCAGCCAGGAACCAGCAGGGCCTGCTCTCACATCTATCCGGCAGATCAAGGGTTGGCAGCACCGAGGGCAAGCACACAGACACCATGTAGAATCTTAGAGCTCGTTCAGCTGCTGGATGATTCTGCAGGCAAATGAGTTATTGGGGACCCTCTACTTGCAGAACCTCTACTTTAAACACCAAACGCAGCATTTCCCCAGCTGCCCCCATGTGTACTAAGTTGGACCTCTCTCGCGCGCACCATGGAGTAGGACCCTTGTAACGCAATTTTTCTATCTATGTTTAGAGACTCCTCATCTCCTTTCCATAGATATATTAGTGTTCTCTTTATTTATTTATATTTTTAAATTTAAAACTCAAATTTGACCCCAGGGGAGTGAGTGTCTTAGAGAGAAGGATAGCTCTGTATTTCTTCTCCACTCCCTCTTCTCTCCTGTGTGTCAGAGGGAAGAGCTCAAAAGTTGTGATTGAGGTGTGACACAAAGTCACAAGAAAGATCTAGAATCCAATTAAGTGTCTTTTTAATATGTTAATATACTTTTATTGATTTCAGAGAGGAAGGGAGATGGAGAGGGAGAGAGAAACATCAATGATAAGAGATATTCATCCATTGGTTGCCTCCTGCACGTCCCACACTAGGACGTGCAACCCAGGCATGTGCCCTGACTAGGAATAGAACCGATGACCCTCCTGGTTCATGGGTCGATGCACCACCACTGAGCCACACCGGCTGGGCATCTTTTTTATATTTAAAAAAATTATCATTGTTCTATATTTTCCTCCAGATGGGTAGGAATCCCCACAATAGACATATGGAGAGCTTCCAGGTTAGCAAAGACATCCACATCAGAAGGGTGACACCCCAACTCTATGGGGGGGGCAGAGAATCCTGCACACTCAGGATCCTCCCCAATCTCACCCTATGTATCTCTTTACCTGGCTATTCATCTGTGTCCTTTATCAGCTCCTTTAATTAACTGGTACCTGTAATTAACTGGTAAATTACATTAAGTTAATTAAAGGAGATGATAAAGGATACAGATGCTTCCCGGTAGTGTTTCCCTAAGTATTTCCCAGAGTTTTAGGGAAGCTTCCCTGAACAACTCTAGCAAGTTAATCAAACTTGAGGAGGAAATCATGGCAACCTCCCTTTTGTAGTCAAATCAGACAGGAGGTGTGGGTGACCTGAGGACCTCACGACTGGACATTAGCATCTGAAGTGGGGTGGGAGCTGTCTTGGGAAACTGAACCCTTGAACGATTGGCTATGACATTATCTCCAGGTAGGTAGTATGAGAACTGACTTAAATTCTAGAACACCCACCTGGCCAGTGTGGCTCAGTGGTTGAGTGTCAACCTATGACCCAAGAGATCACGGTTCGATTCCCAGTCAGGGCACATGCCTGGGTTATGGGTTTGATCCCCAGTAAGGGATGCGCAGGAGGCAGCCAGTCAATGTTTCTCTCTCCCTCTCCCTTCCTCTCTGAATATATAAATATATATATATATATATATATATATATATATATATATATATATTTAAATTGTAGGACACCCAGCTGGTGTCACAGAGACTAACTTGTGTGGAGGTAAAACCACACACACCTGGTGTCAGAAGTGTTGGTGCACAACGCTCCAACCAACTGGCCCACTGGGCCAGGATGCCTTGACATTTGCAAACAAGGGCTTAATCTCCTAACCAAGCCTCCCCTTCCTGCTGGCTCCTGTGGTCAGTCAGGCGGTACTTACACTTCCCAGCACAATCCCAGGGACCTGGGCGTGACTCCAGGTGGCAATGCCATCCCACCAGCATGGCTTGCGGATCTACCACCACAGTCTGAGTTTTCCCTTTTGGTTTTTTATCCAATGTCAGTTCTCAAAAAAATTGTAAAAAGGATAAATCTCTTTATGAATTTAAATCAATGGGCCTATCTTTTAAAATTAAGTGCTGCCGAAAACGGTTTGGCTCAGTGGATAAAGCATAGGCCTACGGACTCAAGGGTCCCAGGTTCGATTCCAGTCAATGGCATGTATCTTGGTTGCGGGCACATCCCCAGTAGGGGGCGTGTAGGAGGAGGCTGATGGATGTCTCTCTCTCATTGATATTTCTAACTCTCTATCTCTCCCTTCCTCTCTGTAAAAAATCACTAAAATATATTTTAAAAAAATAAATAAAATAAAATAAATTAAGTGCCATTTTTATAACCAGTAGAATATTGTCTTGATACAAAATAGGGTTTAAAACTCAGTTGATTGGCAGAGACCGGTTTGGCTCAGTGGATAGAGCATTGGCCTGCGGACTGAAGGGTCCCAGGTTCGATTCTGGTCAAGGGCATGTACCTTGGTTGCGAGCACATCCCCAGTAGGGGGCGTGCTGAAGGCGGCTGATCAATGTCTCTCTCTCATCGATGTTTCTAACTTTCTATCCCTCCCCTTCCTCTCTGTGAAAAATCAATAAAATATATTTAAAAAAAAAAAAAAACTCCGTTGATTGGAGAAATGCTTGCGCATAGCATATGCCTTTTATATTCAGTATTTCAGGCTAAGGGGCAACTTGTTGGCTCTATTCCAGCCTCTATTTAAAAAATGTTAAATCTTCATCTGAGGATATATTTTTTTATTGATTTCAGAGAGAGGAAGGGAGACGGAGAGATAGAAACATCAATGATGAGAGAGAATCATTGTGCCCTCACCAGGACTCAAACCCACACATTGTTGGTGTACAGGATGATGTTCCAAACACCTGGGCTACCTGGCTGGAGCATCAGCGTCTATTTTATTTTATTTTTTAAATGTATTTTATTGATTTTTTATAGTGAGGAAGGGAGAGGGATAGAGAGTCAGAAACATAGATGAGAGAGAGACATTCATCAGCCACCTCCTGCATGCCCCCTACTGGGGATGTGCCCGCAACCAAAATACATGCCCTTGACCAGAATCAAACCTGGGACCTTTCAGTCCACAGGCCGACACTCTATCCACTGAGCCAAACCGGTTTCAGCTCAGCCTCTATTTTAAGATGTTCACTTTATTAAAAAAAAAAAAAAAGAATCTGAAGGGGGAAATCATGGTGCTTTATACCGCGGCGAAATAAAACCCATCTGGCTTTTGGCATACCCTCGTTTCCCGGACAGATGGAGAATGTGGTTAGCTGGAGGCAACTGCCTTTATGATATCCCTCTCTGCCCCAGGATGTCTCAGAGATCAGAGGTATCAAAATGCGAGCCATGTTTCTCTTGGCTGACAATATCATCCAGATGTAACTTTAGAACCCGGATTCTCAATTCTCAGCAGCAGCAGCGTCACCTGGGAGCCTGCTACACATGCCAACGCAGGCCTCTCTCTGCCCAGATCTGCTGAATGAGAAACTCCGAATGGGGCTCCGCTACCTGTGTGTTCACAGGCCCACTGGGGGATGCTGACTCTCCCCCACTGATCCGTCAGGATCTCCCCGCACATGCTCCAAAGGAAGAAACCGTTGCTTTAGAAAAAAATACAACCACGTTTCTAAGGAAGACGAGAAAACATTATATTTTATACATGAATCCAAAGGCATTTACTTCTCTAAGGCATTTTTTTCAATGGCTATTATGTGCTAAGCCTTCTTCTCCCAATGTTCAGGGGTGGACCTGAGGAGTCCCCAGGGAGCAGGCAGAAACTACAAAGGGGCAAAGCTCGCTCTGGACTGGCTGCAGCGTGGACAGTGTGGAGCAGACTGTTTTGGGGCCCAAGTTGCTAGTAGCCAGAGAGAAAGGAAGACCCAGGGGAGAGATGCCCCCCTCTTTCCCAAGAAGCTAATAATCCTATTACATTATATATATATATATATATATATCTGTTTCAATGTTGGGAAAATTGGAAACAGATTTAAAAAGTACTTTTTAACCAAAAGGACAGCTTTGTGGAGATACCGCTCGCATGCCCTATATAGCCAGGGCTGTAGAAATGAGGCAATAATGCTTCTTGGGTAAATGAATGAGTGATATGGGGCCTTCTCACCCTTGCCTTGCTTTTATTTTTTTCTCTCTTGATTCATTTCCCTAGACCTTCAGCTCCGTGGTGACAGTGGCATGCCTAACTTGTTCTCTCTCTCCTAATGCCCAGTGCCTCTTAGAGTAGGTGCTCAAGACACAGTTCTGGAATGCATGAACAAATTTAAAAAATATATATATATTTTCCTATTCTGCATTTGTTACAGCAGCCTGCGCTGGAAGAATATTACACTCATAACGTTCATGAACCCCTATAAACGTATCAAGGGGGTTCCTGGGCACCTCGACAGCCATTTCCCCGGGAGGTGTGCCCTATGGGCACCCCAATACCCCCCCCCACCAAGCCACAGAGAGCCAGTACATAAATTCTTCCAACCAGAAGGGCTCTCCCCGCCCCCGCTCCCCGCTCCCCGCTCCCCGCACCCCGCACAGCTTGCTCTGCCCTCCGCCCGCTCCTCTCCGCCTACTCGCGCCGCGGTCTCCTGGCGGCGGAGGCTTTGTCTCGTGGGCTGGTCCCCGGCGGCCGCCTCCCCCGAACAGCTGCCGCCGGAGGGAGGGAGCGGCGCGGGAGCTGTCCGGCACCCCGGTGCTGAAAGCCCGCCCGCCCGTCCTCCTCCTCCTCCACCGCCACCACCACCACCACCACCACCATGTAAGGGGCCATGAGAAGGGCTCGTCCTGGCGCAGCGCGGACATGGAGGAGGACTTATTCCAGCTCAGGCAGCTGCCGTGAGTAGCAGGGGGGCGAGCGAGAGGCAGGCCGGCTTTTCCTCGCAAACAGGCAGCCCTGCAGGGGGGCATCGCGGCGTGGCTTCTGGAACTGAAAGGGAACTGTTTCCGAAGGAGAGAGACTTAGGCCTGGAGGAGAAAAGCCATTTTCCTACCCCAGGAGCCCAGCCTCTGTATCTGACTCCATTCGATTTTTTTTCCCTCCTCCTCCCCCCTCTGATCCGCCAGAATCTTATAGGGGGATCGACAGGGTGTTATGCTTTCCTTCTTAATTGCTCTCTGTCCTAAAGGGATGGTGAGGTCTGTGTTTGAGGGAAGCATTAGCCGCTGTTGTGAAATGTGGAGTGAATTTAGGAGTCCATGCAGTGACATGGGAGTGGGGAGGGGGGGGTCTTTCCAGCTCTCCTCCTGTGCTGTGAAATTCCTCATTTTTTTTTTTTCCTGCAAGGTCTTCTGGAAGGGGGTGATGACTGATGTCGGAAACTGGTGTCCGAAAAGCTAAGATGCCCTCCTCGAGGCGAGGCCAGGGCAAAGTCGGGTTGTTTAGGAAGTGTGTGAATGAGAGGGCTGTGCACCCTGGCTCAAACCTCTTGCCTCCTTCTGAATGGAAGGGTTTTGTAACGGCGGCGAGAGTGAGATTCCCTGTCAACAGCTTTCCTTGGGAACATCAGCAAGCACACTGCTTAGCGGATGGGCATTGTTAAAGCGATACCAAATTTGTTCTGAGACCTTAGAGGAAATACAACCAAGCAAAGGGAAGGATGGGGGCCTTGCAGAGAGGATTGGGGGGGGGTCTCCTCCCACAGGCCGATGGGGTGATTTCCTAAGCAAATCCCAAGAGCATGAGATGGGCATTAAAAAGCACACTATGGGGAACTGTTGTTTTAATTTTTAGAAGCACTAGCCATTTGGATGGTAGCAGTAGACACCACTCGGATTTGTTGAGGAGGATACTGTATTGTTCGTATGTGTGTATTTTCTTGACTTGAAAAAAATGTTTGTTTGTTTTTTCGCTCGCTAAGCCACTGAGGAATTCTCCCAAGTGACTTTTAGTGTGACTGACACAGCTCTCTGAGGCTCCGCGTCCTGAAGGATATTGCAATATTTACTTCTCAATCAGCGGAAAATTAATTTCCATTTCCAATGTTTAATTCATTCAAATGTTACTTTGGGGCTTTTATTAATTGATCCACAAATAGCATAGCTTATGTAACACAGCATGCTTTCACCAATGCTGAAGGATGCTCAGTTATCATATCCAAAGGTCGATGTCTGAATACATAACCGTGCACCTATCTGAGTGCAGATCTGTCAGGGAAAACACACCACTCCCATTGAAAATAGGCACCATGTTCAAAGCCCACCTATTTATCCAAGGGTGAAAAAATAATTTAGAGACTGAAATGTGAAATTTGGTCCTCACAATAACAATACGACTCAGATTGGAGCTGCTGTTTTACTGGGATACATTTTCCAGTAATGTCAGAGCATGTGAACCTTGCAAGTTACTCAAAGATTCATATATATTTAATTTACTGTATACGAGCAGGACACTATGGTGACAAGTCCTTCCTTAATGAAAAAAGGTAAAATCATAGGAGGTTTTTAGTTCTTTAAATTTAAAAAATAATTCATTTTATGTTACTATATAAGATAAAGTACTGTATCATCTATAAATAGGGCAAGTTCAAAAAGAGGCACAAGCATTAAAAGTAAGTCTCTCTCTCTTTCCAAACCCTAGTTTTATGTTTCTTGATTATTTTTTTCTGATATTTTATGTATATGTGTGTGTGTGTACAATTATATAATATCTAGTATATGTAATATCTATTAGAGAGACCAGATTGTGTACTAGTTGAGAGCATTGGCTATTGAGTAAGGGTCTTGGTTTCCAATCCTTACTCTGCCACTTCCTGGTTATATGACTTGGAGCAAGTGACTTAACCTTTCTGATTCTGAGTTTCCCTGGCCATAAAATGGGGGTCACAACTGTACTTGGTTCTTGGGGTTATGGTGAAGCTAAAGTAAGACAATGTGTGCTACCCACCTGACAGACACAAAACATTCTATTAACTATTATTATTAACTAGTATTACTGCATCTGGAAGATCATTGATAAAAGCAGAATATATAGACTTCTTAGGTTGGACTTGCAAAGATTGTCCTCTGAAAACCCCAAGTTACATTTGAATGGAGTCAAAACGAGCCCTTGAAAATGTGTTGACCTCGGTTTATTTAAAGTAAATAAAAGGAACAGCCACGTGAATCTGAGTAGGATTTAAGTCACGACTGAGATGGGCTTAAACCACACCCTGTGTATGTTACCCACAGATGGCAGGCAGCAGATTTCCTGAGAGCAACACGGCTTAAAAAATCAGAGTGCCTTCTAGAGGGTTGGCAAGAGCGGGGTTTGCAACAGGCTCCGTCCCCCGGGAGGCCAAGTGTTAATGGATAATAAGCCACCAAGCAGTTTACAGGTCAGGGGGTGGGGAAAGCGGCTGAGGTTGCCTAAGAAAACAGCCCTTTCTTCTACGTGGGGCTCCTTCACAGAGCTCCAGGGTGGTTCATGTAAGACCAGGAACAACCTGTGCTTTCCACCTGCTCGTCCACTCAGGCTCAAGACCATGTTCCGGGACGTTCCAGAGGCTGGGATTTTTTTTAAAAATGTATTTTATTGATTTTTCACAGAGAGGAAGGGAGAGGGATAGAGAGTCAGAAACATCGATGAGAGAGAGACATCGATCAGCCGCCTCCTGCACACCCCACACGGGGGATGTGCCTGCAAGCAAGGTACATACCCTTGACCGGAATCGAACCCAGGACCTTTCAGTCCGCAGGCCAACGCTCTATCCACTGAGCCAAACCGGTCTCAGCAGCTGGGATTTTTTTTTATCTAGTTCTGCCTTATTGTGTGACCTTGTGCAAGTTAGACTTTTCTGGATCTCTCCTTTTTGGGATGATTTCTTGAAAGAAAGTTTTTGTTATTGTTTTTAAAATATATATTTTATTGATTTTTTCCAGAGAGGAAGGGAGAAGAATAGAGAGTTAGAAATATTGATGATAGAGAAACATCTATCAGCTGCCTCCTGCACACACCCCATGGGGGATGTGCCCACAACCAAGGTACATGCCTTTGACCGAAATCGAATCTGGGACCTTTCAGTCCGCAGGCCGACACTCTATTCACTGAGCCAAACCGGTTAGGGCTCTTGAAAGCAAGTTTTGCAGACTACATTGATTGATGGTGGATTGGTTGATTCATTTTTTCAATTTACTTGGGTGCCATCCTTGATACAAGAGACTCTACAGCTAAATAAGAGAAGCTGCTAACCTAGAGCTGCAATATATAACACAATATCACTAGCTCCTTGTGATTATTAACTTAAATTTAAAAATAGTTTGGCTCAGTGGATAGAGCATCAGCTTGTTGACTGAAGGGTCCCAGGTTTGATTCTGGTCAAGGGCATGTGTCTTGGTTGCAGGCTCCTCCCCAGCCTGGGTCCTGGTCAGGGCTCATGCAGAGGTGACCAATGGATGCATTTCTCTGACATTGATGTTTCTCTCTCTTTCCTTCTCTCTTCCACTTTCTCTAAAAATCAATGGAAAAATATCCTCAGATGAGGATTTAAACAAAATAATAAAAACATTTTAAACATAAATCATGTCATTAGTATGTGAAATAACTTTTATAATATATACGTATTATAAATATAATTTATAAACAAAACATGTGAAATTTGAAAAAACCAGTCCCTTGGTAGCACTAACCACTATCACCCACTTCAGGCAAACAATAGGGATAGCCTAGGCCCTAGGGAGCCTCAAGGTTAACCCACCAAAGCCTTTTACAACCTCAAGTTCAAAACCACTCAGACCTCATTATTTCAAACACATGGTTGCTAACTTCACTCTACGTCTAAGAGGTATGCGTTTCAGTGACTTCAGGGAACAGCTCAAAGGTCAAAGCAAGAAGGTCTCCTTGCAAAGAGGCCATTGCTTGGGTGGCCTTGGGTCTTAAGGAGGCTTGTTCCAAGGCTGCTTCCCTGTGTTTGCTTCTATGTATTGGATAGAGCTTCTAAGTCTCCTTGAGTTGACAGAGTGGCCTTGTGTAGTGGGGACCTTATAGGGCCCAGTGGCTCACCTGCCCTGAGGTGGACACTGTAGGTGCACCCCTTTGAGGGCTGTATATACAGTCTTGTTGTAGTTGGGCCTTGATTACTATTGGTGTCATTGGAAGGAATTGACCGTCAGGCCAATTGGGGACCAGATGCGAGGGAAAAGCTGCTGTGTAGGAGACACCCTTATGGAGCAGGACTTGCTTCAGTGGGGCGATGGTGCTCACTGAATCTGCCCCTTGAGTGTGTCACTTATGGATGTGTAGAGTTGTAATCTGGTATGGTCTCACATTGATCCCTGGGTATACTGGCTCTTGGGTCACCAGGAAGGTGCAAAGTCAGTCACTGCCTGGGGCAACCCAGCAGGAGCTACAGAGAGATCTGCAGATTCCTTCTCTTTGTATCAGGTTTGGAAGTGCCCAAATGAAGCCCAGCTGTGAAGCAAGGCAGGCTGGTACTGGTGCTGAGTCTTGGGCCTTTTATTGAGAGGTTTGGGGCTCCCCGATCCAGCTGCTGCTTGTTTGACAGGTTTTTAGCCTGAGAAAGGATAAACCATTCATATGCAAAAGCTGCTGTACATAACTTGGGTGGGATTATAAATTGGATGGGGCAGGGTCTTAGGGAATCACCAGGGTAGGTGGAGCAAACAAAAATGGCTACCAGTCAGCCCTGTGATTGGGGATGTCCCGGCACAGGAACAATGATCCCTGCCAGCACCTCCCTCTGCTACTCCCCAGTTCCTGTCCTGATGCCAGACAATCCAATTCCTCCTCCTCTCTCATATGTGTCTGGGTCCTCAGAGCCTTGCCTGGCACTGGAGCTCGAGGAAGCGGGATCTTGTAAGTTCAGTTCACAGGGCCGGCCTTTTAAAAGGAGCAGCTGGGTCTCCAGCAGCCTCTGTGTCTCTGAGCCCTAATCCCTACTGGTTTTTACAGCTCGTAGTTCTTACTCCCCATAGGGACTTCTTTTCTCAGCTCTGGGACCCTGCGCTGGGCATCTGGTGTGGGGCTGGGACCCTTTCCTCCTTCAGGTGGCCTCTGCAGAGGCGATCTCCTTCCCAATTAAAAAAGAGGCACACGTGGGTGCCGGACCAGCCATTCAGGGCCTCAGCACCTCCTACCAGTCTCAGTGTGCTTTCTTCCTTTACTTCTCCAATTATAAGATTTCCATCTGCCAGCTTTCCAGCAGTTCTGGATGATGGTTGTTCGGTATTTTAGTTGTAATTTCGATGTGGTTGTGAGAGGCGGCCTATGCCGCCATCTTGGTTTCTTCTCTTTCATTCTTTAATAGAGGATTGTATTATATCTCAGCCTTGACACTATTCACCTTTTTAGACCAGATAATACTTTGTTGGGAGGGGCTGTTCTCTGCATTATAGGATGTTTAGCAGCATCCCTGGCCTCCACCCATCAAAACTGAGTTAGGACCATCAAAACTGTCTCCAGACATGGGCAATATCCTCTGGGAGACTAAATCACCCCCATTGAGAACCTCTGTTCTAAAGGGTCCTCGTTTAAACAAACTATTCAGTCTCTATTTCCAGAGCATCTTTGGATCTCTCTCTAAGCATCACTTCTCTGACCCCAGTCATGCCAAGACCCTAGTGCATGTTCTACCAGCAACTTGTGCCTCATCCTCCACCCTCAGTATTCCGTTGGTAAAAAGACTATAAACTCCATGAGGGCCAGGATTTAGCCTGACACATAGAAGGCCCGCATGCTTGTGGATTGAATGAGTGAATAAGTCACAAAGACAAACTACCTGGGAAGTTGTAGCACATGCCTTCTGTCTCTCCAGTCAGAGGTTATCTGCTCCGGGTCCACAGTGTTTGACCCCATTTGTCCATACGTTTCAGATCCCAAAGAAGCAGCGCTGTTACATAGCTGAGTACCTGGGACAAAGCTGAGGGGGCACTGGGCATCGGAGTTCCCCAAACGTGTGGGCACATGCTATCATTTGGCTCTTGACCAACTAACCTTGCAGATGGACCTCCCCCTCTTTATCTACTGATAGGAAGAGTGAAGGGAGCGGGAGGAGGAATAACAAAAGCTTCAACCCACCCATCCCCATTGTCACCCCTCTAGTCCAAGTCACCGTCATCTCTCACCTGGTTGACCACACAACCTTCTCCCTGTCTCCCTACTTCCTCTCTTGCCATCTTTCTGCGTTCACATGTCTTCATTTTTTTGTATTTGCTTCCAGACTTAACTAGTAAATGATTCTCCTGCCAGTGCACTTTTCATATACAAACTAACCCAATCTGGAGCAACTATATCCACCTGTCCTGATCACCCCAGAGCTGCCCAGTTCTAAACAACGAGGGACAACCCCATAGGTTCCCAGAGCCCGCTGAAATTATTCAAACTAGCCAATCCTCAGCCACCTTCCCCTGCCTCACCTGTTCCTTCCCATGGAAACCACAACAAGGAATCTTGCCCACATTCCCCCCTTGCTCCCTCTGCCTCCTTAAGGACCCAGGTGCTTCCTCATATGCCCCCCGAGATGTGAAGAGCCCCTTTCTCTCGGGATCTGAGAGTATAACAGAGTAAGTCTCTTCAGTAGCATCTGTCACCTGCTCTTGTAGCTTTGCCATTCCTAAACCATAACATAACCTACATTTTAAAACCGTCTCCACCATCTGTTCCTCTCCTGGTGGGAAAATGTGCCTAAGTGATCACCTCAAACCTCAACTCTGACCATCTTCCAACCTCTCACCCTATTTGAAACGTTTCAGTGGCATCCCATTGGCCACAGGATAACAGGAAACGGCCTCTCTGTGGTCTCCAGGGCTTTGCATGATCCAGCCTGAAACTCTGGCCTCTCCTCCTTAGTCCTACCTCCGGGCCTTTGCACTAGCTGTTCTCGACTCTTTCTCCTCTTGACCTCAGCCTCCTCAGGGAGATCTATCACGATCGCTCCTCCTTGCAATTGTTCTTAATCTTGGTGCCATATTGTTTTCTTCTCAAGATCCATTCACTTGCCTTTTTTTTTTTTTTTACTTATTATGTTAACCATCTCCTCAACTAGAGCGTCCACTTCATGAGGACAGAAGTCTATTTGTTTCCCAGCTCTCGGCGCAAACCTAGCCAGCACTCAGAAAACACTTAGTGACATACTGAATGAGTGAGCCAAGCTCTGCGTGATGCTTTCTCTCTGGTGACTCCCTTCGTATCCATGGCAACCCTGTGAGATGAGGATGTTCATCTCCTCTCTACCAGGGAAGAAGCAGACTCAGAGAGGTAGAGTAACCCACTCAGCATCACGCAGCTACAGAATGGTTTGGGCCTGGGATTGGAACCCAGGTCTGCTTGTATGCCAGAGTCGGCTTCTCTTTTTCCATATGGCAGACCACCTCTCTCTCTTTTAAAAAAATGTTTTTATTGATTTCAGAGAGGAAGGGGGAGAAAGAGAGCGATAGAAATATCAATGATGAGAATCATTGATTGGCTGCCTCCTGCACTCATCGGGGATCGAGCCTGCAGCCCGGGCCTGTGCCCTTGATCAGAATCGAAACCGGGACCCTTCAGGCCACAGGCCACACTCTACCTATCTCTTTTCACGCAAGGCTTTAAGTCGCACCCTGAGATTATCACAATGAGGATTAAGCTTCCTTTCTGTCTGGTTGCTTCATGATCTCAGGGGACAGAAGTCCAGAAACTCAGATGGAAAGAGAAAAAAAAACAAAGAACTTCCTTGCCTAAAATACCCTAATAATCAAGTCTCAGACCCTGACTTAAGGTACGAGATGAATGAATTTCATGGCGGAACAAACAAGATCTTGACTGTTGACAGCTCGTTCCTCAAGCTCCTCTCTCCTTTGAACGGCAAAATTATGTAAAGTAAATGTTCCCAACTATTTTGGTGAATTATGTGCTATCTATACCCCACAAATGCCAGGGAGTTATGAGCCAGCCTGCTTTGAAGCCCTCATAGATTTAACATATGTCACTGCTATTTTCTTTCATATATATATATTTCCCTCTCTCTCTCTCTCTCTCTCTCTCTCTCTCTCTCTCTCTCTCTCGAAGTCTTGGCTCATGCATTCGCTACATACTTTTAGAAACCCGACCCATTCAAAATGTGGGCCCGGCTTTCTGAATCTAATTTAATGTCAAAGGTCCCCTGTTATGTCTGCCTTAAAACAAGCGTTCATAAATAAGTAATGTGAGCATAAATACAGCTGCCCTGGCTTCTCGTGTTTTTGCCAGAGGAGGACTGTGAGCAGCAGATCCTGGTTTAAAACTGCGGGGAGCTAAGCCACTTTCTCAGGATCACATCCCACAAAGGTCAGCGTACTCTAAAGAAGTACTCCATGGTCAAAGGCGGCCTGAGTGAAGCCGGGTGGGAGGGAAGCTCACACTGACTCATTGCCTGCGACTGCCCATTCATCAGGCTCCGTGAAACTTCGAGACGGCCCTGCGTGCCCGTCATTGTTCCTATTTCACAGATAGAACATGCTCAGCAGATGCTGCCCGCTCAGCAAGAGCTCTGTAGAGAGTCGCTATTGTTATGTATATTTATTCTTATTTTTTTTTAAAAATATATTTTATTGACTTTCTTTTACAGAGATGAAGGGAGAGGGATAGTTAGAAACATCAGTGAGAGAGAAACATTGTTCAGCTGCCTCCTGCACACCTCCTACTGGGGATATGCCTGCAACCAAGGTACATGCCTCTGACCAGAATCGAACCTGGGACCCTTGAGTCCACAGGCCAACGCTCTAGCCACGGAGCCAAACAGGTCAGGGCTGTATATTTATGATTAAGGAACAGATGCCCAGGTTCAAAAATGCAACCATTGCAGAGGGGTCCAAAATAGAAGTAAAGACTGTTTCCTTTCCCTTGCCACTCCTCATTGCCATCCTCCCTAGAAGCAACCAGTCTCGGGCGCTGTAGGAGCTTAAAGAATCTACAGCGGCACGTCTCAGACAGGGCGCTGCACGCATCGCCTGGGGACCTGGTTACAATGCAGACGCTGACTTAGTAAGGCCCCGGGTCAGGGCTCCAGGCTGCACTTCCCATAATCCCCGAAGACAGCGGTTGCCAACCTTGCAGACCTCTGGGACGGCCAGGGGTCCATGGACCACAGGTTGACAATCGCTGCCCTAGGGGACACTGATTGGTGCTCACACTCAAGTCTTTGTGGCCAGGACCTAGATCGCAGTTATCAGATTCTAGCATATTTCATAACGAGCCCAACAGTTTTTTTTCCTGCTGGCTCTGACGGACAACTTGTGTGCATGTTTATGTATGTCAGCGGTTCTCAACCTGTGAGTCTCGACCCCGTTGGGGGTCGAACGACCCTTTCACAGGGGTCGCCTAAGACTATTGGAAAACACCTATTTCCCATGGTCTTAGGAACCAACACACCACTCCTCGGTGTAGCAAAGTGTAGCAATGTAGTTTACTGTTGTCATATTAAGACTGTTACCCATGCTATACCACGATTCAAGACAAAATTTCATTTATTCGTAATTAGAAATAAATATTTCACAATACATAATTACATATTGTTTTTGTGATTAATCCCTATGCTTTAATTATGTTCCAGTTGTAACAATGAAAATACATCCTGCATATCAGATATTTACATTACAGTTCATAACAGTAGCAAAATTACCATTATGAAGTAGCAACGGAAATAATTTTATGGTTGGGGGTCACCACCACATGAGGAGCTGTCTTAAAGGGTCGCAGCCTTAGGAAGGTTGAGAACCACTGATATATGTGTTTATTGTGATACAGTATGCATTACATACATGTGACCATTCTGATCACTTTGAACGGACAGTCAGTGGCAGTGAGTACATTCCATTGTGGAACCCTCACCACTGTCCATTCCCCAGAATGTTTTCAGCTCCCCCAACTGAAACTCTACACCCATTAGCACTAACGCCCCAACCTCTCTCCCTCCTGCCCCTGCTTCCTGTCCCTGTGAATTTGACTCCTGTGGGTCTCTCCTAGAGGTGCACAATATCGGTCCTGGTGTGCAGGCTTATTTCACTTTCCCTGTTTCCCCGAAAGTAAGACATCCCTCGAAAATAACACCTACTTCCAGTTTTGCCTCTCGCTGTCATAGAAGGCATCCCCCTGAATATAAGACCTCCCCGATCATAAGGCCTCCCTGGAATATAAAGCCCCTGAAGCTACGGTCAGGTATCTGACTCCTGATTTAAAGAGACCTCGCCCTGCCTGAACAGCTCCGGCTGCGCTGCGGCCCATCAGTGAGCTGGTTTGTGATGATACTGTAGACAGGTCATACATTTCCCTATTTTTTGTTGTTTTGTTCAACAATAAATGTGTGCCGTCTTCTTCTTCGTGGAAAAATAAGACATCCCCTGAAAATAAGACCTAGCGCCTCTTTCGGAGCAAAAATTCATATAAGACACTGTCTTATTCTCGGGGAAACAGGGTAGTGTAACGTCTTGGAGGTTCATCCCTGCTGTGGAACGCGCCAGAACTCCCTGCCTTTTTAGGCCAACACTTGGTTCCTCCGTCCACCGACGGACACACGGGTCGTTTCTGTCTTGGGCTGCTGCGCTACAGAGCGACTTACACACAGTTTCTAAGACAGTTTCTTCAGTGGCGGTGCCCATCGTCTCTGGCGTTCCTTCTCTCCCAGGGATTGTGTCCGGGTTTGTTTGGACTTCATCACCTTTATTATTTTTTTTTTATTGATTTTTTACAGAGAGGAAGGGAGAGGGAGAGTAAGAAACATCGATGAGAGAAAGACATCGATCAGCCACCTCCTGCACGCCCCCTATTGGGGATGTGCCTGCAACCAAGATACATGCCCTTGACCGGAATCGAACCTGGGACCTTTCAGTCTGCAGGCCAACGCTCTATCCACTGAGCCACACCGGTTTTGGCACTTCATCACCTTTCGAGCATAGTTATCGCCCGCCAGGCCGCAAACAGCCTGCGAGCTGCCGAGGAGAAGAGCAACGAGGAGAGGCTGCTAATGGGGATGCCGGGAGGGCAGGTGGCGCTGCCAAAACCTGGCTTCGACCCCCGCGGTGCGACCTTGGACGCGCTCCCAGCCCTTTGGGCTCCGGCGGCCTCATCCGGAACACGGGGACAGGGAGAGCCAAGGTTACATAAGATCATCGGCGGGAGGCACGCACCCGGGGCCTGACACGCGGCCTGCTAAGCATCCATGGCAGCCATTATGTGGGCGCTGAGCCCTCGCCTGCTTGGGGCTCCCCTGGGCGTGCACACAGAGCGTGTTACCTTTTTGAATGATGTCACAGGTTACCTTCCAGAAAGGCTGCAGAGGTTGCTCTCAGTCGCAGGCAGAAGGGAGGAGCCCCAGGCGGCCCTTGAGGAGAGGATGCGATCAGAGCCGTAGTCACGGGAGATATTCGGGCCGCGTAGCCATGTCCTTCTCGGATGCTCTCCTCAGAGTCAAGGGTGACCCACGGGCCTTTCCTTCATCCCTGAAGGCGAAGTGATAACGTGTGTGAATGTTCACGTCCTTCCTTTGCCTGAGACGTATCGGTGTGTTCGTCTTGTACAGATAAGTACCTAGGAGGGGGCTGTTTCTGTTCTTATTTTGGGGTTGCTTCTGGGGGACAGAGAATCCCTTCCTGGAGCCCATTTCACCCCGCCCCTTACTCCGTGGGTTGCAGAGTGGAAATGTCGCAGCTACAGGGACCCTGCCCAGATCTCGCATTACTATTATTCCCTTAGAGCAGTGGTTCTCAGCCTTCCTGATACCGCGGCCCTTTAATCCAGTTCCTCATGTGGTGGTGACCCCTAACCATGTAATTATTTTCGATGCTACTTATTAAGTGTAATTTTACTACTGTTATGAATCATAATGTAAATATCTGTGTTTTCTGATGGTCTTAGGTGAACCTGCTAGCGGTTCTCAACTTGTAGGTTGTGAACCCACAGGTTGAGAACCGCTGCTGTAGAGCCTAAGACTATCAGAAAACAGAGATATTTATATTACATTTCATAGGTGACCCTGTTGTAGAACCACTGCTGTAGAGCCTAAGACCATCGGAAAACTCAGATATTTACATTACGATTCATAACAGCAGCAGCAACATTACAGTTATGAAGTAGCAATGAAAATAATTTTTTGGTTGGGGGTCACCACCACATGAGGAGCTGTATTAAAGGGTCGTAGCATTAGAAAGGTTGAGAACCACTGCCTTAGAGAGATAGGGGCCCCAGATGGCCAGCTCTCCTACTGTTGTAAGAGACCTCAGAAGTCTTGCTTTTCATGTGAATTCTTTCCATTAAAAATAAAAAAGACATCCATTTAAAAAAAAACACACCATGTAGGCAACTTGTGGGCATCACGTGGCCTTAGGTGACCACATGGTTCTCTCTGCTACAGAGAGCTGAGTCCGAATTCTAAAACACACAAGCTCGCAAACTGTTTAAGTCTAGAACAGCGGCTCTCAACCTGTGGCTCGCGACCCCTTTGGGGGTTGAACGACCCTTTCACAGGGGTCGCCTAAGACCTTCGAAAAATGCAGATATTTACATCACGATGCATAACAGTAGCAACATTTCATAGTTGGGGGTCACCACCACATGAGGAACTGTATGCAAGGGTTGCGGCCTTAGGAAGGTTGAGAACCCCTGGTCTAGAATAAAGCTCTTCCCACTCCCACAGCCTGCCATGTGCCCAGAGCCCCACTGGAGCTGGGCAGTGCCAAGCCTGCGCAGCCATAGGTGGCCGTCCCGATGCACGACTTTGGAAGTTGTCAGCCCCTACAGGCCAATGGAAGAGGAATGCCAACCTCCTAGCCACCCATCTTCCCTGGCGTGAGCAGAAGCCTCGCACCTGCCTTGGACACGAGAGCTGGGCAGCAAGGCTGTTGAGGGGGGGTCCAGCCTGCATGACCAGCTCTGCTCTGTCCTCCAGGGTGGTGAAATTCCGTCGCACGGGCGAGAGCGCCAGGTCAGAGGACGACACGGCTTCGGGAGAACATGAGGTCCAGATCGAAGGGGTCCGCGCGGGCCTGCAGGCGGTCGAGCTAGACGATGGGGCGGCTGTGCCCAAGGAGTTTGCCAATCCCACCGACGGTGAGGGGGCCCTGCCTTTGAGGCATCAGCCCAGACCACAGCCAGGGGCTCTGCGGGGCCTGGATTGCCTCCCCAGGGGGCACTCTCAGAGGGATCTGGGGAAGAGGCAGGTAGGAGGGCCCCGAGGGCCCAGGGGGGATTCTGAAAGTGTGAGCGACCCTACCAGGCCTACTGCGGCAGGCAAGGCTACATCACAATCCCTGCCTCCAGCACCACTGCATCACACTCAGCTGACAGCACAACAATGATGATGATGATGGTGATGATGATGGTGATGGTGATGATGGTGATGATGATGGTAATGATGATGATGGTGGTGATGGTGATGATGATGATGGTGGTGATGGTGGTGGTGATGATGGTGATGATAGTATATATTTATGATGTGGTGATGATGATGATGATAGTGTATTGATGTGGTGATGATGATGGTGGTAGTGGTGATGATGATGGTGGTGGTGATGATGGTGATGATAGTATATTGATAATGTGGTGATAATGATGATGATAGTGTATTGATGATGTGGTGATAATGATAATGATAGTGTATTGATGATGTGGTGATGATGATAGTGGTGGTGATGATGAAGGTGGTGATGGTATCAGTGGTGATGGCGATGATGATAATAGTGATGAAAACAGCTGACATTAGCTGAGGATTCACACTGTGCCAGGCACTGTTTGAGGCACTTTATTCAAATTACCCATTTCATCTGCACAACATTTCTAATTAGAACTGTTACGATCATCTTCCCCTTCTTTGCAGAGGGGGAAAGTGAAGCACAGAAAGGTTAAGTACCTTGCCATCATCACACAGCTAGAAATTAGCACCCGCTGGGTTTACATCCCGATTATCTGACCTGGGAATCCACTCCTACCCAGGACCTGGGGCTGCCTCTGAGCAGAGCTGGGCAAACCCAGAGACCTGGGGTGGTGCTATGCGATCTGGTCTCCCCTCATCACCAAACATCCCATGCATTCCTGAGAGGCCCCAGATTCCCAACAGGAGAGAGGATGAATGACTGGACCCCAAAGCCTGCTGTTGGCAGAGCTAAGGAGGCCAGGATGGGGATGGAGGGGGTAGGGGAATTGGAGGAGGCAGTGGTTAGGAGCAGAGGCTGGTCTGAGCTCAACTCCCCGATCTGCAGTGTGCCAGCTGAGCGGCATGGGAACATCCACTGCCTCCTTCGTACGTGAGGCTAAGACCGGGCCTTAACCCATAGTTGTGACAGCGACTGAATGAGAGAATGCACCCCAAGCTCCTACCTAGCACCACGTCTGGCACACGGCGAACACTCGAGAGTGCACTCTTCTGACATCACCGCTCTTCATATTGACAATGTCATAGGACTCACGCTGTTGTCTCCTCAATATTTTTGCTGAGGGGAAAAAAATCCCCAAAACCAGAAGCTGCTGGTGTGATAAACATCAGCTCACACTTCGGGAGAATATTATGGCTGACGCTAGGGGCCCATGATCGAAATTCCCCCAAATTAGCAGTTGCCAGCAGGGACTGTTGAGATCCTGAGAGGCAGCCCACAGAGGGGCCACTAGCAGGAATCCTTTAATATTTTTACTGTTTAATTAAATTAAAAACTTAAAAAAAATTATTAATTTTTAGAAAGAGAGGGAGGGGAAGGAGAGAGAGAGGAAGGGAAAGAAGGAGGGAGGGAGGGAGGGAGGGAGGGAAGGAGAGAGAGAGTGCTCCAGGGCCAGGGATCTAACCTGCAACCCAGGAACATGCCCTTGACCAGGAATGGAACCCGTGACCCTCCGGTGCTCTAACCATAGAGCCACACTGGCCAGGGCAGTTTTCCCTTTTGTAAACAAGGTTGCCGTGGGTTTTGTAGCAAGGTATCTTTTCACACTTGCCGTAAGGTTTTTCTGAGATAAATTCTATAAGCGGTACATGCCGCATTTAAGGACACCCTTGGCTGTGGACACCCCTTTCCCCCCCCACCCCCCAGACACCCTCACACTAGGACAACTGCAAGATGCCCTGACTTGTCCTCCCCTCCCCCTTCCTCCTTTCCAGATACTTTCATGGTGGAAGATGCGGTGGAAGCCATTGGGTTTGGGAAATTCCAATGGAAGCTGTCTGTTCTCACCGGCTTGGCATGGGCAAGTATTTCTGGGGGCAGGGACCCCCCCTTTCCGTCTCCAAGAAGCCCTGACTGAGGCCGCTCCACGGGTTTCCATGATCTGCGAGGCAGGACCCAGCTCTCTCCACAGGGAGCCGTGGCGTGAATCCGTCGGGGTCAGGAGGAGGGACCCTGGTGGTCACGAAGGTCCACGCATGGGGCTGAGCTGGGGAATGTTGGCAACTGTGCTCAGGAGGAGTGGGGGGGCTCCTGGCTCATCCAGTGGCTCTCAGTCTTCGGGGTGTGATGTCACCCTAGAAAAACACGCGCAGATAAAAGGATGAGCCCTTCGCTTCCCGAGGCTCACGGTCTCTTGTTAAACCCCCCCATCGGCCTATTGCCAATAACGCATCTCAACCACAGATACAACCGAAATGGATTCTGGGGAATGGTGCAAGAGGGCGCCCTAGTGAAATATTTCCCCCAATAGATGTTTCACGCCCCCACTAGTTTGAAAGGCCACCTGCGTTGCCCATCGCCCTCCCGCGGCCACCGGAGTCTGCTCCTGGCCTCTCGTTTCTGCCCCACGGTTCGGTCTACCTCGTCCCATGAAGGATGTTTCATTACTGGGGCTCCCTCGTATGTTTAATATATTACTAGGTCAGACTAGAGGATTCTACAAGAACAATGACCTTTAAACCAAAGACAAACTAGTCTTTCGTTGGACTAAAGAGAAAAGATTCTTGTCTCTCTGTTAAAAAAAAGTGTTTTTTTTTAAATGCGATGTTTTCTGCTTCATTCAGGGAATGCCTATGTACTTTTTAAAAAAATATATATTGTATTCACTTATTTACAGAGAGGAAAGGAGAGGGATAGAAGGTTAGAAACATCGATGAGAGAGAGACATTGATCAGCCGCCTCCTGCACACCTCCTACTGGGAAGGTGCCCGCAACCAAGGTACATGCCCTTGACTGGAATCGAACCTGGGACCTTTCAGTCCGCAGGCTGATGCTCTATCCACTGAGCCAAACCGGTTTTGGCGATGTACATTTTTAAATACAGAAACACACACACACACACAAGAATGTTGAAGGGCTAGTTTTCAATTCCCACCTGTAACTAACTACTAGAGACTGCGGTGTGTTTGATGTGTGGTTGGGCGCTCAGCAGGCAAGGAAAGAGGGGTTCTTGCACACTCTCTCGGGGGTCCCTGAGTGAGGGGTTAACCGTCCAGGCTCTCATGGTGGGGGAAAGGGAGTTCCTGAGGCAGGGGTCAGCTCTCCCGGCTCTCATGGGGACAGAGGTGTGGGGGGGCCTGAGTGAGGGGTCAGCCATCCAGACTCTAATGGAGCGGGGAGAGGGGTGGTCCCTGAGCCAGAGGTCAGCTCTCCAGGCTCTCATGGGGACAGAGGTGGGGGGGGGGCCTGAGTGAGGAGTCAGCCGCCCGGGCACCAGGCAGCATCCTGGCTCACAACACCTGCCTGCTCCCTGCAGATGGCCGACGCCATGGAGATGATGATCCTGAGCATCCTCGCCCCCCAGCTGCACTGCGAGTGGCGGCTCCCCAGCTGGCAGGTGGCCTTGCTGACCTCGGTAGGCGGCGGCGGCTCCCCCGCGGGGTACAGTTCTGTCCACTGCGGTGATCTGAGGGTGGCTCCTTCCCCTGCTGCTGCCAGCCGCTCAGCGGAAAAACATTAAATTCTCGGCATGGAAACACGTGACCTCAGCTCCCTTTACGCCCTGGTCGGTTGGCAGCCACCTCTACTGCACCCAGGGGTCTACGTCCCTCGGGTCTCCAGACATCAAAGGCTGGGAAGGTGCAGGCTACGTGGATCTATTACTTAGACCTCATACACCTCATTCACCACTTAACAGATGTGTGACCCCGGCCACATGACCTCCCCTCAGTTTGCTCACCTGTAAAATGGGGCCAATAATAGCAAACCCCCCCCCTTAGACTGCCATGAGGTTTCGACAGTAGCATGGAGCACACCGAATCGTGTTTGCCCTTAAGTAGCCAGATTTCAGGGAATGCTGGCTCATTGTTATCACTAGGGTGTGACGTCACAGGTCCCCTCTGCCCTTCCCTTTCTCTGCGATGAATGCTCCGCGGCCCCGTCTGACAGAGACCCTGTTTCCACCCCCAGGTGGTCTTCATCGGCATGATGTCCAGCTCCACGCTCTGGGGAAACATCTCAGACCAGTACGGCAGGAAAACAGTAAGGCCGTCTCTCCTAAGGTCCCCGAACCTAGGTTATCTCCCTGGTGACAGCGACAAGTAGCAACACTTACGCTGCTTGGGCACGTGGGAGGCCTGCTTAGGAGCCACGCTGGTGTGCTAGGAGAGGACATTGCTCGGAGGCCATTGTGGCATCTGGAAATCACACATTCCCAGGAGCGCCCAAGCCCGTGCATTTCAAGACTCTTTGGGTTCCAAGGAGGAAAATCTCCATTGAGCTAGCTTACGCCCAAAGGAAGGAACTAAGTATATGTGTGGCAGGCCCCGATTTCATAGTCATGGGTGTAGGAGTACATCAGTGTTGCTTTATTATTATTATTTTTAAATTTATAATTGATTGATTTTTTTAAAAATAGATTTTATTGATTTTTTACGAAGAGAAAGGGAGAGAGATAGAGAGTTAGAAACATTGATGAGAGAGAGACATCGATCAGCTGCCTCCTGCACACCTCCTACTGGGGATGTGCACGCAACCAAGGTACGTGCCCTTGACCGGAATCGAACCTGGGACCTCCCAGTCCGCAGGCCAACGCTCTATCCACTGAGCCAAACCGGTTTTGGCTGATTTTTTTTTTTTTTTAACAGAGAGTAAGGGAGAAGGATAGAGAGTTAGAAACATCAATGAGAGAGAAACATCAGCTGCCTCCTGCACACCCCTATTGGGGATGTGCCCGCAACCAAGGTACATGCCCTTGACTGGAATTGAACCTGGGACCCTAGAGTCCGCAAGCCAATGCAATGCTCTAGCCACTGAGCCAAACCGGTTAGGGCAGTGTTGCTTTATTATTATTGCCAAAGATCCAGGGTTTCCTACTTGAATCATTCCTGTCCTACCTGTTCTCTTAGGTACACAATATCTTTACTTGTATCAATTATAGTGTGTGTAGTTTAACAACATGATTTTTTTTTTTTTGAAAAGAAACTTTACAGAGCGTTTTAAATGGGAACTCAGTAACAATTGCTCTAAGGCGCGGTGGGCAAACTGCAGCTCTCGAGCCACATGCAGCTCTTTGGCCCCTTGAGCGTGGGGCGAGTCTGTTTTGAAGAAGTGGTGTTAGAGGAAGTTTAAGTTTAAAAAATGTGGCTCTCACAAGAAATTTCAGTCGTTGTCCTGTTGATATTTGGCTCTGTTGACTAAGGAGTTTGCCGACCACTGCCCTAAGGAAATATCAAATACAATGAAAATAAAGCAATGTTATTAAGTCCTAGCTGCTCATCATTGACCCACTGCTCTCTTCGTTAAAAAGAGAGATTGGTAGGTGGCCCAAAAGCTGTTAAAGACAGACTGGCACCACACGGATGCTTCCTTTGGCCAAAACCATAATTATGAATGAGTATTAAAATGAAAAAAGAAATCACTTTCTTGCAAGGTGACTCACAGTGATTTGAAATATTCTCTCTATTAGTCAAAGTCATGTTCCCATAAACCCGAAATCAACTGGTAGACCTCCAAATTTCCTCTTTAGTCCTTTTAATTTAGTTTAAGGTTTTAAGTATATATATTTTAATTGATTTCAGAGAGAAAGGGAGAGGGAAAGAGAGAAACATCAATGATCAGAGAGAATCATTGATCGGCTGCCTTGGGGATCGAGGGAATTGTACCTCGACCTCCTCACAGTTCAGTGCTCAACCACTGAGCAGCACTGGCCGGGAGGACAAGTCTTCCTGGGTCTTGTGCACGGTGGGACATCTGACACCTCTGGGCCCTGGCCATCCCTGCCAATCACTGGGACAACCGAGAAAGCCCCACGGTTGTGCCACATACTACCGAGGGGTGAGAGTCCTTGGTTGTATGGGTTTCCCTTAAACAGGACCCTATTGGTGACTTTACATGTGTGGGGGTGCTGAGATCTGGAGGTGCTGAGCGGCCCTGTGACATGGTGTCTCCCCTCTGTGCAGGGGCTGAAGATCAGCGTGCTCTGGACTCTGTACTACGGGATCCTCAGTGCTTTCGCGCCCGTGTACAGCTGGATCCTGGTGCTCCGGGGCCTGGTGGGCTTCGGGATCGGAGGGGTCCCCCAGTCGTAAGTAAATGCCCCGCCAGTCACCTGTGTCAGGGCCTCGAGGTCTCCCCAATAGGGAACAGCAGAGCTGAGGTTTAAACATCATTTGATTCTCCAAACATCTTTACTGTATCCTCTAACTCTTTTGTCCATGAGGAGAGCACATAAAAACCACAAACAAACTTACGGGAGAAATATTGAACCACCCAAGAGAGCTACCGGCCTCAAAGCTCTTTTGCTTCAGCCATTTACATAAAAAAGAATCGTCTTAATCAGGCAATGTTCTTATCTAGTTATAAAATGGCTCCCCTAAGTTCATGATTTGGAAACATTTAGTCGAAGATATTTTTATGTAATTAAACGTAACTCAGAGTTTCCATTCATTTAGAATAGCTTTACCCGACTGCACCACCTCACAAAAACCAAAGGAGTAGAATTTTACGGCGTAGTTTTAAGAGTTCAACCATGAGAAGTCCTCATAATGTACTTTACGTTTTTAGTATAAATGCAAATGGTAGTCCTAACATGTTTTAATTAAAATTTTTTTCCAGTTTTATTGGTATATAATCAACAGACAGCAGTTTAGGGAGTATGGCATAATGATTTGACTTACATATCTTGCAAAATGATTACCTTCATAAGTTTAGATAACATCCATCATCTCGCATCCAAATTATATTAATAAGGGGCAGATCATCTCTCTGCTCTGATCTGTGCCTTTCTATGTCTCTCCTCTTCCTTTTTTATTTTTTTCCCTTTTCTTTATTTCTTCCCTCAAAGTAGGTGTTCACATCAGTTCTTGGTGATAGCAACACTATTAGTATTGATAGTGATGATGATGATGGTGGTATTAATCGAGTGTTTACCAAGTGCGAGGCCTGTGCGAGGTGGTCTCTTCACACTCTCTCATCTTGTCCATTGAACAATCCTATTACCCCCATTTTACAGATGCGAAAACTGAGGCTCAGAGATCACAAGTGACTCGTGGGGTCAGGTGGTTCTTAAGAGGGGTGTGGAAGTTACTTTTGCTTTGTAACAAACCTTCCCAACCCTGATGGCTTAAAATAATAATTTCTGTAACTCGTGATCCCTGCAGTTCGTCAGATCGGTTGTTCCGGTCTCAGTGGGGCTTACTTACATGCCTTCAGTCCACTGGTGAATTGGGTGGGGGCGGGCGAGGCTAGCACGGCCACAGCTGACTCCTCTGCATTCCACAGGCCTCTCATCCTCCAGCTGGCTAGGCCAGGCACCTGGTCACATGGTACCTGGGCAGGGGTCCAAGAAGCCACAAAGTCTCTTGAGGCCCAAGCTTGGGACTGGCACAGCATCCCTTCTGCAACATTCTATTGATCAAAAGCAAGTCACAGAGCCCAGACTGGCGGGATGGGGACAGAGACGCTGGGTGGAGCACGCTGCCAAGTCTCATTGCGAGAGGACGCCGACACAGGGAGGGAAAAGTGTACGGCAGCGTTTGCAAACCATCTACGGGTGCCAGGCCAGGTTGCCCAATGCCAAAGCTCTTTCAACTTGAACAAATAGTGGGGAAGGGTTCTGAGCGTCCGGGGTCAGAGGTCCTGGTGAATCAGTAATGCCCACGGGGCCTGAGGACTGATTTGGGGAGGATTCTGGGAACATAGAATGAATGGTTCTGAGCAGGTGTATTCTTTTTTTTTTAATTATTTTTTTTTTTTAAATTTAAATCGATTTCAGAGAAAGAGAGAGAGGGAGAGAGACATGGATGTATTGTTCCACTCAGGTATGCATTTATCAGTTGACTCCTGTACATGCCCTGAGGGGAGACGCAGCGGGCAACTTTGGTGTGTCGGGATGATACTGTGACCAACTGAGCCACTGGCTATTCTTTCTTTTTTTAAATATATTTTATTGATTTTTTTACAGAGAGGAAGGGAGAGGAACAGAGAGTTAGAAACATCGATGAGAGAGAAACATGGATCAGCTGCCTCCTGCACACCTCCCACTGGGGATATGCCTGCAACCAAGGCACATGCCCTTGACCGGAATCGAACCTGGGACCTTTCAGTCCGCAGGCCGACGCTCTATCCACTGAGCCACACCGGTTTCGGCACCAGGTGCTATTCTTTAATTAAGGCAGGAAAGAGAAATCACATTTAGGATACAAATAATTCCATTTTCTGTCTAGAAGGAGCATTAAAAGAGACTTTAATTCAAGCAAGGGAGTTAACTGTAATGTTCTTTTTATCATTACAGACCATACATTTTTGTTTTAGAAAAAAAAAAATTTCCGTGCAAATAAGCATCCTCCTCACCCCCCAATGAGAATCGCCACTAATTGAACCCACCGGGGCACATCCCTTCTTCTTTCCAGTAGAGGGTGCTGTGCGCTTCAGCAGAAACGCCACTTTCCCAAGAGGCTGGATGCAAACCTTCCCTAACGGGCGCCCCACTTGTGTTTTAGCCGCTCTTAAAAAAAAAGGCACGTGCACCCCTAGGTAGCTGCCCCCCCACCTCCCGTTCCATCTTGCCATCGGCCTCGGAAGGTTCTTCAGACTGGTGTCTACAGCCAGCGTGCTCCCAAACCTGTCCTTGGCCCAGCTTTTTCTTCCGAAGATGAAGCAGCAGTGCGGAGCGGAGGTCACAGGTCATTTCTTTCGAAGCCTGGGATCCAGATGGCAAGTCTCAATGGCCAACACGCCGCCATCCGTGCGATGGCTTGCAGCGAGGGTTTGTTTACGCCAGCATCAGCTGCTGCTTGGCTTGGCTCATTTCGTTGCTCATTCTCTTCTTTTTCAGCGTCATTGTAATCATCATCACCACACACTGGAGGGAGATCAAACAGCTCGTTTTCACTGTAAACTGCTATGAGTCATGGCCAAGTGCAGGGCACAAACAATCCCGGGAAAAGATGTTTCTTGTGGCCTAGGTTGCAAAAAGCAAAAAAAACAAAAAAACAGGAAATGGCAAAAATCTACATGTGGACCAACTGGGCTGTGGCTGTTAGGAAATAATGCTGTAGATCTGTGTACTATATGAATATGCAAAGAGTCCCAAGCTGTCTTATGAGAAGCAGATCCTGACACAGACCCAGGAACAAGTACAGTTGAGCCTTGAACCATGAGGGGGGAGGTTAGCGACCCCACCACTCTGTAGCAGAACATTCGAATATAAGTTTTGACTGCCCACTGGCCTCGTAAAGGGATCCCAGGAGATCTGGAGGGGTCCTGAGCACCATCTGCCTCCAAAGGGTTCATGGAAATTAGCTTCCCTCTACCCCCACCGCCCTTATGAGGAGCCAGGAGCGTAACAGGAGGCCACCAAGTAGCTCAGATGCGGGGCTTAGGTGGGAGATGAGGGGAAGGAGGTCTCCTCTTCCCAGCAGCATGGAAGGCAGCATGGGGGCGTGGCCTAGGCTTTTCCTTCTCCTCCCGCCTGTCCAGTGGCTGAGGAAGGGAAAGGGGAGGGAGGGGTGTGGGGAGACAGTGGATGGAGGAGGCTGCTGTGAGGTTAAGATGTTGGTTCCATTGAGCACACGAGAAAATTGACTGACCCGATACATAAATATATTGAGGCGAATGAGGCCCAGGTGTCTCCATGTTTTTGGAGAAGGGATTTACAAACATGGAAACTGGAAGGTTAGGAAGAACCCTGACCTTCTGGTTGGACTGGAATTGAAAGTATCAGTATGGGCTCATTGGTTGTTTTTTAAATACATGTACATGGGTATAGATATATAGATGTATGGTGTGTTTGTGGGGAGAGAGAGAAATGGACAGTGATAAATAGATGACAGATAAATAGATAGATGATAGATAGATAGATGATAGGTGATAGAGATAGATGATAGATAGATGGATGATAGATAGATAGATAGATAGATGCTAGATAGATACATGATAATAAATGATAGATAGATCATAAAGAGATAGATGATAGATAGATCCCTTAGCTGTTCCTTGAGTGGGCCTAGATTCAGTGACTTCTCAGTGCAATGAGCACTCAGATCTTGGTTTCTAAATGCCATCATCGGCCAAAAGGAGCCAGGGCTTCTTAGAAAAATGGCTGACACCAGGACTGAGGCATGGACATCTTGCCATGCCAATAAGTAAGAAAGAGCTCAAGGAACGATGGCAGCAGCAAAAAGACACAGGCATTGGCTTAAAAGGGCCGGCACTGTGCAGATCTATGACAGTCTGAGCATCGAGTTAATAATGGCAGCCCTGACCAGTTTGGCTCAGTGGATAGAGAGTCAGCCTGTGGACTCAAGAGTCCCAGGTTCGATCCCAGTCAAGGGCATGTACCTTGATTGCAGGCACATCTCCAGTAGGGAGTGTGCAGGAGGCAGCTGATTGGTGTTTCTCATCAATGTTTCTGACTCGCTATTCCTTACCCTTCCTCTCTGTAAAAAATCAATAAAATATAACAAAAAACATTAAAATTATTAAAAAGAAATAATGGCAGGATTGGGTCACAGTCTATTGGGGGAAAAACACACAGAAATCCACAAATCCTCATTGATTAAATGAATAGGTAAGTGTGTAGGTAGGTAGGTAGATAGATAGATAGAGATAAAGGGGAGCAAGGAACCCTTTTCCTTATAGCAGAATGTCAACCAATGACTGTAGACAGAAAAATGGAAAGAAAAAAACCATTTGTGCGGCCATCAGCATGGTGATTTATTCAGGCAGAAATAATCAATGGATGGGATGCTTAAGCTGGTGGGCAGAGGTCCTATGGGTAACAGGATTTAGGGTCATCTCTAAATGTCCCCTCACAGAGGACTTACTCCTCACACACGGAAAAGAATAAAATAATAACTGTAGGGTGGAGAGATCTGCCAGACACCAACTTGATCTGGGGGTGACGCTTGATACCGCCAGTGATAAGATGGGTTGACATCTTATCCCTCGACATCAGGCACCGCGAAGGGGTTGGCATTATTTCTGTGAATATCCGGCCTGAGTCTGGTCCCAAGGGGACATCAGAGGGACCCAGGATGCAGGGCACCCTCCGAATGAAAGGCCTGTACTCTTTCACATTATCTGGGACTTGAGGGACAGGGAGAACCTGAGGAACAGTCTTAGAATGCGGTGTCCACCACTCCACCACCTGATTTCCCCTGAGTGGTGGAGAGGGCTCCGTGAAAGCAGTTATGACATTGAGAATCGTTTGGGGAGCTGGTTAAAAATGCAGATGCCAGGGCCCACCCCTTGGAATCTGTTTCTGAAGGTCTAGTGGGATGTGGGAATTCGCATCTAAAGCCATCCCCCAAGGAAATTCTGATGTAAGTGGATCATGGACCACCCTCAGGGGGACGTTGGCCTGGAACTTCAGACAGCTGTAGCCATCTTCCTGCTCAGTCCCGTCCTTAACCCCCCTTTCTGTCTCTTCGCTTCCCCAGGGTGACCCTGTACGCCGAGTTCCTTCCCATGAAAGCCAGAGCCAAGTGTATTTTGCTGATCGAGGTAAGGAGGCTGGCTGGATTTGTGGAGAATTCTCAGTCTCTGGCGTGAGAGTCTCGGGTGTCTGGAGCCACAGGACAAGGAAAAGCAAGTTTAAGAAAAATATAAAAGCCCTAACTGGTTTGAGTCAGTGGATAGTGCATTAGTCCTCAGACTGAAGGGTCAAGGGTCATGGGTTCCATTCCGGTCAAGGGCACATATCTCAGTTGCAGGCTTGATCTTCGGCCCTAGTCAGGGCACATGCAGGAGGTAACCAATCGATGTGTCTTTATCACATTGATGTTTCTCTCCTCCTCCTCTTCCTCTTCTTCTCTTCCTCCTCCTTTCCCTCCTCTTCCTCCTCTTCTTCCTCTTCCTCCTCCTCCTCTTCCTCCTCCTCCTCCTCCTCCCTTCTATTCTCTCTAAAATCAATAGGAAAATATCCTCAGGTGAGGATTAACAACCAAAAAAAGAAAAGAAAAGAAAAGAAAAATATAACAGGCTCAATATGCAAAGACTTAAATGGATCAGCTATATTGATTGTGACATGGTTGTTTTGAAAGTTCTTCAATTAACGAGAGAGAGAGAGAGAGAGAGAGAGAGAGAGAGAGAGAGAGAGAGAGAGTTCGGCCAGGACTGTTGGATGGGAGCTGTAACCTTCACCTGAAGGATGCAGCCAGCCCATCACTACCCTGCAGAGAGGGAGCCAGATCTCTTTCCTCCCTCCCATCTCTGTGGGAAGCCACAGGACAGGGAGGCTGCAGATACAAGATGAAAAATGACGGAGAGTGACTTGGAGAAGCAAATAGAGGAGATGCAGTCCCACAGGGAAGAGGCAATTCCTTTATATATATTTGATTTTTTTTTACAGAGAGGAAGGGAGAGGGACAGAGAGTTAGAAACATCGATCAGCTGCCTCCTGCACACTCCCCACTGGGGATGTGCCCACAACCAAGGTACATGCCCTTGACGGGAATCGAACCTGGGACCTCTGAGTCTGCTCTATCCACTGAGCCAAACCGGTCAGGGCCAGAGGCAATTCTGATAAAGGGTATCGGAGCACGGCTGGGCAGGGGAGATGGATGTCAATGGACAAAAACCAACGCATTTACGACCATACCGACCTCGCATGACGTCGGTCACACTGACCTCCTTAAGCAGAGCGGCCACAGCACAGATTCCATACTGCGGATGGACAAGACGGTGGCTCTGGCCCAGCCATATCAACCACGGGAAACATGGCGGCCCTTCTGACCTTGCTGACCCCAAGGACCCCGTTCCCCACCCCCCAGGGGTTATCTTGTCTGCAGTGACCCTGAAATGGCTTGCTGTGCTGACCATGCTGCCCCCCGTCCCTCTGTGCAGGTGTTCTGGGCCATCGGGACCGTGTTCGAGGTCGCCCTGGCTGTGTTTGTGATGCCCAGCCTGGGCTGGCGGTGGCTGCTGCTGCTCTCGGCTGTGCCGCTCCTCATCTTCGCTGTCCTGTGTTTCGTAGGTATCCCTTTAAGAGAGCCCAGCCTTTGCTACGGACCTCCTGCTGGTCACTGGGTTTTGACAGGGAGGGTGTGTAGCACCAAAGCTACCTGTTTCGGTTATTTTTTTTTTTAAATCAGGAAATGAGACCAAGGGACTGGGCCTGGGGCAGGCTCGGCGTGGAGTGCTGGGTTTCCTCCAGACACACGCCGCCGGGATGCTCGTTAGGAAGATAGCGGGGGAGGCAGGAGGGGGTACCCAGGTCCCAGCACTGCAAGATGCATCCTGAAGGTAACTGTACAGTGGTACCTCGAGATACGAGTTTAATTCGTTCCGTAACCTTGAGGCGTGGGAAACTATGAGACGCTCAAGTCGCGGTAAACTGATGGGTCGTGTGCAGCCGGCCGATCTGCGCGATGACTCCTATCTCAACTGTTGCTCGTATTTCAAAGCAAAAATCGCTCCCTCGACGACTCGTATCTCAAAAACTCATATATTAGGGCACTCGTATCTTGAGGTACCACTGTATTAGAATAGCTGGGACTCTTACGTTGTAAGTGACTGAAACCCAGCTCAAACTGGGTCCAGGAGCTCCAAGGATCTCTCCATCTCCACTCAGCTCTGCATAAACTACACCCCCTCCCCCCTCAACCCCCACCCCCATCATGCCCTTTATCCATCTTATGGATGAGGAGACGGAGGCCCAGAGAGGTCGGACAATTGCTCACGGTCACACAGCCGGCACACTCAACGGCAGAGCCAGGCTCTGAGGCCAGCCAGCCTTCCGGCTCCGGAGCCCCACCCTGAAGGTCCCTCCCTGCACACAGAGGAGTGGGAGGCTGAAAGCCAGCGTTCTGTCCCCCCCTAACCCGCTGCCCGCGTGGCTCTCCTGTGCCCGCAGTGGCTGCCGGAGAGCGCCAGGTATGACGTGCTGTCGGGGAACCAGGAAAAGGCCATCGCCACCCTGAAGAGGATCGCGACGGAGAACGGGGCCCCCATGCCGCTGGGGAAGCTCATCGTTTCCAGGCAGGTCGGTTCCTGGGCCGCCCACTCTGGGGCTTGCGTGTCCCTGCGCTTGCGCTCGGGCAGGGGTGCACCTGTGCCTGGGTGGGGCGGGCGTCAACAGAGTGAGTCGGGGTGCAAGGGGCAGATCCTGCCAGGTGAACCTGGCAGCTGCCATCGGCGTGTTCTCGCTGCCAAGCCCTGAAAGCGCCACCTGGAGCATGTACCCCGGGATTAGAGAAAGGCAAGGCCATGCGCGCTAATGGATCCCGTAACTACCGCTGCTTCGGTTTCACCTCTCAGCGCCCGTGACGTCTGATTAGCAAATGTGATTGATCGCCAACGGCCGGACAGGAAAACCGCGTTAGAAAGTGCCGCGATAGGCTCAGATCCAGGGCGCCAACCTGCACTTGGGAGGTGCCCTTAATAGATGGTGCCTCCATCGGATGGCAACACCATCAGGGAACCCACCGCAGGGAGAATTTGCTAATACCAGCACCTTCCACGTGCATGCGCACCGAGCACAGAGTGGAGGGGGGTGCGGGAGGTGGGGTAGATAGCAGTCAGATTAAAGGCTGTGGTTCCTGACCTCAGACGTGACAGATACCCTTAAGCAGACCGCAGACCCGACGAGGAAATTATCTTTCAAAATAAAATTATATTTTCGGATTTTTATATTATGCAAAAGAGAACTGGATGGCATTTCCCCCGCATTGAGGGGAGGTGTTTTGCATGGTCTGAGGGTACATAGGCCAAAGGACACACCCAAACCCACCTCCAGAAACAGGGTGGTCCAGGAAGGCTCCAAGGAGGTGGTGACTTTTGAGCCAAGCAAAAAAGAGGAGAGACGGGCAAACCAATTTCCCCAAAAGCAGATTTCCCTGAATTAACTTGCTAATGTACCCATTTACCAAAAAATCTGTCTTGAGAATTATTCTTTTTTTTTAAATATATTTAGTAAACAGGGGTATATTTTCTCTATGTACGTATGAATACATGTACTCATCAATATAGTCTGCCTAATATTCCTAAATATATTCAATGAATGCCTTCTCAAATATATTCAGGAAGCGTACAGTATTTAACGAGTGCTGTCTTTTCACGGAAGAACATATTACCAAAATATTTTTATTCATGGAGGCAGTACTCAGAGACGAAACCACCTGTGGCCTGTAATTTTTTTTTTTCACTTTTAGCAGGTTTAAGTAAGTAAGCACTTCTCAAACTGCTACTTAAAAGAATGTTCATTAGATATATCGAAGAAGAATATCATCAGCCATAGAATATGTTTTAAAAAAAGAGACTGTGTAAGGCAAAGATTTGATAAGTTAGCAAGTTATAGGACATTGGCAACTGGGTCATTGAGCGAATCTGTCTCTGGGCCAATGGCTTTCGGTGATGGATTGGCACCTTAATTTTTGTCCCCTTGGGGGCGAGACTGATACGGTTGGACACCCCTTAGACTGGTTTTCTGCTCCCTGAGCCCATGGAATTACCTAAGAGGTGTCAGGGGGCCCAAGCCCAAGGAGTCCGCCTTCCAGGTGGGGGTGGGGGTGCAGAATGCCCCCATCCTGCGGAGAGAAGCCGGTGGACATGGCTGGTTCCTGGCTGACGGGGCCGAATTGGCCGCACTGGGCCGGAGCTTTGAGTCCTGGGTCCTGGGAGCCTGAGTGTCGAGCCCCCGAGAGGCCTTCCTCTCAGCCACGGGTGTCCGCCAGTCTCCGGCCACCAGCCCGCACCCACGCACCTGCCTGTTTTTGTCTTGAAACAGGAAGACCGAGGCAAACTGAGGGACCTTTTCACGTCCCACTTTAGATGGACAACCTTGTTGCTGTGGTTCATATGGTAAGAGCCCTGTGTCACGTGTTGATCCGTCTGTGCCCCGTTTGGGGGGTTCTGTCTGAACACAAAGCACAGGGAACGTTTTCATCTCGGGCAGCAATTTCCCGACCTGTGTCTCAGCCAGATAGCGCCTGGACTCTTATTTTCCCAGTTGTTTTCTTTCATTAGACTTCACTTTTTCCTCAGATAAAAGCATCTGAAAAGGAAACTTTATATGTCTTCTTTAAAAGAAAACACACACACACACACACACACCTTAATTCCAGGCCAGAGATAGAAGGCGCTCTTAAAGATAAAGACAGTGCCAAGTTGCCGGGTTGATGGTTTGCCAAGGCGCTGAGTGGCTGTCTTTAAGAGACAGAGAAACAGACAGAGAGGGGGAGGCGCTGAGGACTCACCAGCATAAGTAACTCATCACCTGAGACACAGATACAATCAGAAGAATTGAAAGCAACTTTAAAAGGGATTTTTTTTTCCCCACAAGGAGACTCCGTGTCGATGCTGTATCAGTTCCCCGCTCCACTCATATTACCTTGGGTACCACCAGCGCCACAGGGCCCATAGTTCGGGAAGCATCGATTTGGTTGCCGTGGGCATTCTTAGAACTTCCAGTCCTGATCATATTCTACTTTTCTCTGCCCTCTACCTCCACCCCATCCCCCATCCCACCCCCATTGCCGGTTGAGTGAACAGCCTTGGGGGTGGCATGTCTGTGGCAGAACCCAGCTCTTGCGCTTTCACAGAACACAGGCTTAACCCCCTTATCACATCACTGTGGTTGGCACCTGCCATCCTGCTCCAGGGCCCCGGGAAAGCCCCCACAGGCCCCTTCCTTACCTCTCGCTTCTCTCCCGGCAGGTTTTCCAATGCGTTTTCTTACTATGGGTTGGTCCTGCTCACCACCGAGTTCTTCCAGGCAGGAGACATCTGCAGCAGTGAGTATGGCAGCCGTGTACCAGCGACCACGCCTGCTCCCAACACACGCCACACACACACACACACACACACACACACAGGTTCTGCCCTCACAGGGCCTGGCCTTGCACAAATCCCACTGACTGTACCCCACCAACTCCAGGGAGAAACTTGGTGCAAAATCGGAGCCTAGCCCTGACCTGTGTGGCTCCGTGGATAGAGTGTCGGCCTGCGGACTGAAGGGTTCCAGGTCAAGGGCATGTACCTTGGTGGCGGGCACATCCCCAGTAGGAGGCGTGCAGGAGGCAGCTGATGGATGTTCCTCTCTCATCAATGTTTCTAACTCTCTATCCCTTCCTCTCTATAAAAAGTCAATAAAATATATATATTTTTAAAAAATCTGAGCCTAGACTCTCTGGGCTGTGGTTTTCCAAGATGCTGGACAGGAATCTAGCCAGTCCTGTCGTTATAGAAGTCACACCACAGCAGAGTCACTCTTTAAAAAAAAATAAAAAAATACTTTCATTGGTTTCAGAGAGGAAGAAAGAGGGAGGGAGCGAGAGAAACATCAATGGAAGAGAATCATGGATCGGCTGCCTCCTGCAGGCCCCCACCAGGGGGTCAAGCCCACAGCTCGGGCATGTGTCCTGACTGGGAATCGAACCATGACCTCCTGGTTCATAGGTTGATGCTCTACTACTGAGCCACGCTGGCTGAGCTAGAGTCATATCTTACGGAGCTCCATGAAGTACTACGGCACCGCGTTTAACCGCTAGGACTCGGTGCACATTAAGTCTGAGGACCAGGTTGGAGCTCAATCCTGGCCGCGGGGAGAGCTTATCAACCACGCCAGCGCCAGTGAAACAATGCCCAGCCCAGTTTAATCAGCACCCCTGGGGTGGAGCCGGCCATTCGTGGGCTATAAAAGCTCCCGGGGGATTCTGTGGTGTAGCTGGAGGTGGGGCATCGCCGGACAAAAGAAACGAATAGAAAGCCCAGTCTGGATGCCCATGCCTGCGCTTTCAAATCCCTCTGTCCCTCAGATAACGCTGACTTCCTCGCACCGAGCCCAGGGCGGCAGATAAAGGGATCGAGTTCGCACCGGTCTGCGGGATTTGCCCAATTATCTTTCTCTGTGTTAAGCCGCTTTCATCGCCGCTAATAGTTTTGTGTGTTGGAATAAGGATTTATTTAGAGGGATAGCGGAGTCACATCTCACTGGGAGGTGGGGGGTGGAGGGGGGAAGTCTAAATGAACTGCTCGCAGGAAGCAGCTCAGTTGTCGATGTGGAGTTTGGGGTTCATGGAGCATAATTGCAGGCCCCGAACAGTGGCCCTGCTTCAGCCAGGCCGAGGGTCCGGGGGAAGGTGACAGAGCAGGGGTTGGCAGCTCTTTCTGTGAAGGGCCGGACAGTGAACACGGTAGGCGTGGGGAGCCGGGTGGCTTGGACACTGTGGCAGGGAAGCAGCTATGGGCAACGTGTAACGACTAGCATTGCTCGTGGTCCGATAAAACCTTATTTGGGAACACAGATTTGAATCTCATGTCATTTTTATGTCATGAAGTGTTTTTCCTCTTCTCCCTTAAAAAAAAAAAGTATTTCATTGATTTTTTTTTACAGAGAGGAAGGGAGAGGGATAGAGAGTTAGAAACATCCATGAGAGAGAAACATCCATCAGCTGCCTCCTGCACACCTCCTACTGGGGATGTGCCCGCCACCAAGGTACATGCCCTTGACCGGAATCGAACCTGGGATCTTTCAGACCACAGGCCGATGCTCTATCCACAAAGCCATACCAGTTAGGGCCGCCTTTTTGTTTATTTTTTTTAACATATTTTTATTGATTTCAGAAAGGGAGAGAAAGAGAGATAGAAACATCAATGATGAGAATCATTGGTTGGCTGCCACTTCTATGCCCTCTACTGGGGGATCAAGTCCACAACGTCGGGCACGTGCCCTGATCTGGAATCAAACTGTGACCTCCTGGTCACCGAGCCACGACGGCCGGGCTCTGTGTTTGGTTTTTTAAAATAATTTTAAAAATTTAAAAACTACTCTTACCCTGTGGTCCAGGCAGGAACAGGTAGGAGATCAGATTCAGCCCCAGATGGCGTTCCCAACCCCATTAAAAAGCTCTCTTATTCCTGGTGGGAAAGTAATTCTGTGGAACGAGTTCACAGCCAGAAACCAGGGAGCCGGAGTGCTGGCGCCAAGTAGCTGTGAGACCTTGGGCAAGTCATTCACTCAGTATTCTCTCAGTACCTGCCAGGTGTGGTCCAGGTGTTGGGCCATATCAGTGAAGACAAAAGACAAATCTCCTCGCCTATCAGCTTGCATTTTGGTGTAGAGAGAGGACAAAGAGAGAATGAGAGAATAGCGAAATAAGGAAGGAAATTATACAGTGTGCTGGGAAGGGATCGGTGAGTTACAGGGAAAACTTTAAAGAAGTGTCTAAGCACATTCAAATGCACAGCTTGCTGTCATTCTCTCAACCGTCTTGCCTCGGGATTTTATTAGTCCCAATTTTTAAAAATATATATTTTTTGGACCTAACCGGTTTAGCTCAGTTGATAGAGCATCGGCCTGCAGACTGAAGGGTCCCAGGTTCGATTCCCGTCAAGAGCATGTACCTTGGTTGCAGGCACATTTGCAGTAGGTCATGTGCAGGAAGCAGCTGATCGATGTTTCTAACTCTCCCTCTCCCTTCTTCTATACAAATCAATAAAATATATTTAAATATATATATATATATATTTTATTGACTGCAGAGTGCAAGGGGGAGAGAGAGAGAGAGAGAGAGAGAGATAAAAATATCCATGATAAGAGAGAATCATTGATCCGCTGCCTCCTGTATGCCCCACACTGGGGATTGAGCTCACAACCCAGCTATGTGCCCTGACCTGGAATCACACCTGTAACCTGTTGGTTCGTAGGTCAATGTTCAATCACTTGAGCCATGTCCCAGTTTTTTGAGGAAACGGGTACTCAGAGAGATGATGCTATAGAAAGCTGGTCGGGATTCAGACCCCTGAGGCTGGCTGGGCGCCTTTCGTGGCACACCAGCCAACTCAGACTCTGCAGAGAAGGAGGCGTGGGGAGCCGGAGCGTGTGACTCCGGACTCTGCCCCTGGCTGATCCTCTCCCTCTGCCGCCCACCTCCCAGTTTCCAGCAGTAAGAAGGTGGTGGAGGCCAAGTGCAGCCTGGCCTGCGAGTACCTGAACGAGGAGGACTACATGGACCTGCTGTGGACCACCCTCTCTGAGTTCCCAGGTGAGGGGCGCGTGGGAAGTGGGGTGCGGTTGGGGGCGAGGAAGCCTGAGAATGTGGCGGCTGTCCGGTGCCACCTTCTTTCTTTTACTTTACTTTTCCTCCTTTGGGCAGAGCTGATGAGATTTTTATGGTGAAAGCAGTCCAGTTAGGACGGGTCATTTCCGTTGGGGTCCCAGATGGTGCCACTTGGGAGCAAATCCCATTTCTGGGGGAGCTGGGATTGTTTTTTCCACCCTGAGCTACACCTTGTCAAGAATGGTGGAGGGGCTGAGATTTCACTCCAGTGGGAGGCAAACCACTTTAAGCTGCCCAGTTCCGTGCAGACAGCACGAGGAGCCTGTTAATTAATGTCAGTCTCCTGGCCCCAAGTCCCAGGGGGATGAGGAGGAAGGGGCCAGAGAGGTACTACAGTGCAGTGGGTCTGCCCCCAGCTGAGGGATTCGGGAACCTACCAATCTAATAAAGAGGGACTATGCTAATGGATGCTTACGAGGTAGCAAAGATGGTGGTGCCCACAGCCAATAAGGAGGGAATGTGCTAATTGACTGCCCCACCCTTAGGGATGGCAGCACCCACAGCCAATAAGGAGGGAATGTGCTAGTTGACTGCCCGACGCCCTCAAAGATGGCGGTACCCACAGCCACAAGATGGCAGCACCCAGTCCTCTCAGCCTCCCCAGGCGCCCAGGGCCAGCCTGAGGCGCAGGCAAGCCTCAGATGGTGGTTGCCCAGCCACCCGGGGCCACCTGAGGCTCAGGTAACCAGGGCCAGCCACGGCTCATGCTGCTGGCAGTGGCAGCAGCAGAGTTGCGATGGGTCACCTCCCACCCCTGAGGGCTCCCAGACTGTGAGAGGGGGCAGGCCAAACTGAGGGACCACCCCCCTGCTGCCCAATGCCTGAATTTTCATGCCCTGGGCCTCTAGTCTGTTATAATAGGCTGCCGGCAACCTGCCCAGAGAGCGAGACATCACCTTTATGTTATTGGACAGTAAACAAACATGCCCTGTGCTCTAGAAGGAGACTGTACCTTTATCTTTCAAGGCTAGTTTCTATACCAAGAACCTTGAAATGATAGCCTGGAATGAAAGGGCAGCTGGCACCTCTCTGCGCTCACAAGATGTAGAGAAATATGAGATGCCAAAACCGGTTTGGCTCAGTGGATAGAGTGTCGGCCTGCGGACTGAAAGGTCCCAGGTTCGATTCCGGTCAAGGGCATGTATCCTGGTTGCAGACACATCCCCAGAAGGGAGCGTGCAGGAGGCGGCTGATCGATGTCTCTCTGTCATCGATGTTTCTAACTCTCTATCCTTCTCCCTTCCTTTCTGTAAAAAATCAATAAACTATATTAAAAAAAAGCAATATGAGAGACCAACAGAGAATTGTCCTCCAACACCAGTCACACTGGGAAGGACCAGGGGGATGTAAAAAAAAAACAAACCTGCACATAAAGCCACGGTGATCCATCTCTTTCCTTCAGAAGGAATAGCGATTATGATAATGAGAGCAACATGTAGTGTTTATTGAGCGCTTATTGTATTGCAGGCATGGTGCTCAGTGTTTCACCGATAAGTTCTCATTGAATCTTTGAAGTCATTGAGTTATTCCCTTTTTTAGGAAATATTTTTTTGTAGATGTTTATTTTTCATAATTTTTTAAATGTTTTTATCGGTTTTAGAGAGAGAGGGAGGGGAAGGAAGAGAGAAACATCCATGTGAGAGAGAGAGAGAAGACATCCATTAGTTGCCTCCTGCATGCACCCCACTTTGGGGAACCCAATCTAGAACCTGGATATGTGCCCTGACCAGGAATTGAACCCACCACCTTTTTTTTTTTTAATATTTGAGTGTTTTTATTTTTATTTTTTTCAAATATATTTTATTGATTTTTTTTTTTTTTTTTTTTTACAGAGAGGAAGGGAGAGGGATAGAGAGTTAAAAACATCGATGGGAGAAAAACATGGATCAGCTGCCTCCTGCACGCCCCCTACTGGGGATGTGCCCGAAACCAAGGTACATGCCCTTGAGCAGAATCGAACCTGGGACCTTTCAGACCACAGGCCGACGCTCTAGCCTCTGAGCCAAACCGGTTTTGGCAAACCCACCACCTTTTGATGTTTGGGACAACGTCCCACCAACTGAGCCACACCGGCTAGGGCTAGTTATTCCCTTTTTATAGCTGGAAACAGTGAGGTTTGGAGAGGTGTAGCAGAAACCGATCCTGCAACTGGCTGCTGCCAGTTTCTGCATCTCTGTGCCCAAGGGCTGCCTCAGGAAGAAGGGAAAGCCGAAAAGCAAGCCAAGTGGCCGGAAGTGCCAGGGAATTAACGCCGGGGAACAGCCTTTGGCCAGTGACGGAAAGCTCATGGGGCAGGATCTGCTCTCGTGCTCACTGACGTGATTGTTGGCAGGATTCGGTTCCTCCAGGGTTGCTGGGCTGAGGGCCTCAAGTTCCTCAGTGGCTGTTGGCCAGAGGTCACCTTCACTTCCTTTCCAGGTGGCCAACAAGGCAAGCACATGAGAAGAGCCAGGGAGAGAGAGAGTGCTCCTTCCCCCACCACAAAGGCACACCCTTTATTTTAAAAAAAATATTTTGTTTTTGATTTCTGAGAGGAAGGAAGAGGGAAGAGGGAGGTAGAAACATTAATGGATGAGAATCATGGATCAGCTGCCTCCTGCACGCCCCACCTTGGGGATCGAGTCTGCAACCCAGGCGTGTGCTCTGACTGGGAATCGAACCATGACCTCCTGGTTCATAGGTTGATGCTCAACCACTGAGCCGTGCTGGCCGGGCAGTCACAGACGTTCATAACCTCTCTAGAGGCCCAGTGCATGAAATTTGTGCACAGAGGGGTGGGTGTCCCTCAGCCCAGCCTGCACCCTCTCCAAACTGGGGCCTCTTGAGGGATGTCTGACTGCCCATTTAGGCCCGATCCTGGTAGCATTGTGGCCTAAACAGGCAGTTGGACATCCCTCTCACAATCCAGGACTGTTGGCTCCCAACTGTTCACCTGCCTGCCTTCCTGATTGACCCTAACCACTTCTGCCTGCCAGCCTGATAACCCCCTAACCATTCCTCTGCCAAGCTGATTGATACCTATCTGTTTCCCTGGCAGCCTGTTTGCCCCTAACTGCCCTCCTTTGCAGGCCTGGTCACCCCTAACTACTCTCCCCTGCAGGGCTGGTCACCATTAACTGCCCTCCCCTGCAGGCCTGGTCTCCCCCCACCCAACTGCTCTCCCCTGTAGGCCTGGGTACCCCCCAACTGCCCTTCCCTGCAGGTCTGGTTGCCCCCAATTTCCTTCATCTGCCAGCCTAGTTACCCCTAACTGCCCTCCCCTGCAGGCTTGATTGCCCCCAACTGCCCTCCCTTGCAGACCTGATCCCTCCCAACTGTCCTCCCCTGCTGGCCATCTTGTGGTGGCCATCTTGTATCCACATAGGGGCAGGATCTTTGACCACATGAGGGCAGCCATCTTTGCATGTCGGAGTGATTGTCAATTTGCATATTGCTCTTTTATTAGATAGGATTTCAGAAGTGACATCCCATCACTTGTGCTGTATTGTCATCATTAGAAGTTAAGTCACTAGGTTGGCCCCCTCTCAAGGGGATCGCAGAGGGTGTGACTGCCAGGGGGTGGGGTCATGTCCATAGCTGCCTGCCATGGTGCCCTGCTCCCTTCCAGGTGTCCTGGTGACTCTGTGGATCATTGACCGTCTGGGCCGCAAGAAGACCATGGCCCTGTGCTTCGTCGTCTTCTCTCTCTGCAGCCTCGTGCTGTTTATCTGTGTCGGCAGGTGGGTGGTGACATCAGCTCTCTCTGGCCAGCAGGCAGATGGCTCCGGTCCTGGGCAGTGGCTCTTTGGGCCTGTGAGCCATAGATTGCACCTATGGGGGGGCAGTCATCAGAGGGATTTCCACCAGCCTCTCACTAGCGCCGAGGCTCCTGGCTGCCTAGAAACTGACCAAAGGATCGGGCTCAAAGTTGGGGCCCCCGAGGGGGCTTTGGTAGAGGTTATCTGCCGGTACCATCACATTTAGACCTTTGATATTATCTCCCAATAAAATCATGCATCTCGTTGTTGGATTTATGCATGGGTTTGAGATGTTCATTTGCCCCATGGAAATATTTTTATTTATTTATTTTAAAATATATTTTATTGATTTTCCACAGAGAGGAAGCGAGAGGGATAGAGAGCTAGAAACATCGATGAGAGAGAAACATCGATCAGCTGCCTCCTGCACGCCCCCAACCAAGATACATGCCCTTGACCAGAATCGAACCTAGGACCTTTCAGTCCACAGGCCAACACTCTATTCACTGAGCCAAACCGGTTTCGGCAGCCCCATGGAAATATTTTATTTATTTATTTATTTATTTTTTCCATGGAAATATTTTAAATCGGCCCTGTTTTACAATCCCTTTTCCGCTCAAAATGTGGAAGTGGCCTGTGCCTCTTTTGACACGTGGGAGGCTCCAGACAAAGCCTGAGGACGAGTCTGGGGAAGGTCTGACGCTATAGCTTAGAGCCCGAAATGCAGATCTCCTGAGATATTTGTGGGAGCAATAGAACAGCAGGTTGGGGAGCAGAATTCTCCTAAAAATACTGAACAGACGTTTCTCTTCCTGGTCCCATTTGGTTCCCGGCTCAATACCTGCTGTACCGGGTCCTTTCTGGATTTCTGATTATTTATACCACTTCTCCCCAACCTGTGCACACACATGTTTCTAGCTCTCAACCTGGTGCTTTGGAGAATGAGAAACATTGAAAGAACAGGCCTTGGGGAGGGCACCGGGATGTGGGTGCCCACGTGCCTGCATCCATGATGTTCGGTGGAGGTGGGCTCTGCCATTTCCTGGGGTGTAAATGCTGCCTGGGCAGATGGGACTTTGCTGAAACTAGTGGACAAAAAATAAAATACCTGCTGGTCTTTTTGTTTTGTGTTTTTCCTCCACCTAGAACTATGCTCACTCTGTTACTCTTCATCGCAAGAGCGTTTATCTCTGGAGGCTTCCAAGCGGCCTATGTTTACACGCCTGAGGTAGGAGGGGTGTCTGGGAGCAGCTGGGCATTGTGGGAGGCACAGAAATGTGACCATGTCCAGTGGGCAGAGACCAGGGATGGTGCTAACCATCCTACAGTGCACAGGACCCGCCCCCAGGGAGGCTGGGTCCGTGGCCACTCCTGGTTATGAGCTGAGAGGCCCCGCAAACATTTCAGTCTCTCTCTGTCTGAAATGCCTCTAACAGTCGTGACCAGTGAGGGCTTCACGGTCAGCTAGCGGAAAGTGGCAGGTAGGACAGTCCCTGGATCCCGAGGGGAGCTCCTGGCGGAGTCTTTGGCGACCACCCAGGGGGCAGGAGGACCTCCTTGCGGGGTTCCCACCCGCAGCTCAGCCTCTCGCCTTCTCTCTCCGTTGCATTTCCTACCTCTTTGGGAGTAAGAACCTTTACACACACACCCAGGATCCCACCCCTTCCTAGGGTCTCCAACCCCTAAGGGATTCATCCTAATTTCAGGCCCACCCCTGGGAAGTCAGGCCCATCATTGCTGAGCTGGGGCCGCAGGAGGGACCTGCATTTTCTCAAGGCCGCACCCGGTGGCTGTGTTTCAGGTCTACCCCACGGCAACGCGCGCGCTCGGCCTGGGCACCTGCAGTGGCATGGCAAGAGTGGGTGCTCTCATCACCCCGTTCATTGCTCAGGTAGGCGTCCCCCCCCCCCCCGCAAAGGCAGAGGGGGTGGGTGTGCCAAAGGCCAGCGCGTGGCAGGCGATTACGATAGGCTGAGCCCTCTGTGGACGATATGCACCCTTCGTGTGCCTCATTGTATTTCATCCCAATAACCCATCTTGGGAGAAAAGCGATACGGCTTGCAGGTGGGGAAACTCGAGCTCAGAAGGGTCAAGGGACTTGCCCAAGGTCACACAGCTGGGAAGTAGAGAAGCTGGGGATCAAACCCAGGTCTTTTCCACACAGAGGACCCCCCTAGGGTGTCATATGATTTGGCCAAAAGTAATTTGGATGGAAACAAGTTGGCTGGCATGATTCTCAGGAAACTAACGTCCCCGCCCCTGGTTTCTGAGTTGGGTCATTAGATGTGATTGTAGAATTTTGCAACCCAATGCGTATCTTGAAGTGTTTCAACCCGTTTTCAGGGATTTTTTAAAAATATGTTCTTACTGATTTCAGTGAGAGAGAGGGAGAGAAAGAGATAGAAATATCACTGATGAGAGAGAACCATTGATCAGCTGCTTCCTGCATGCCCCACACTGGGGATCGAGCCAGCAACCCAGGCATGTACCCTTGACCAGAATCGAACCCGGGACCCTTCAGTCTGCAAGCTGACGCTCTATCCACTGAGCCAAACCGGCTAGGGATCTTATTTTGAAACATCTTTACTTTTTACGTATCTAATTTATTTTCTCCCTCTTTTTGTCACTTTTTAAAAATATATTTATTTCTTTATGGATTTCAGAGAGGAAGGAAGAAGGAGAGAGAGAGAGAGAGAGATCAGTGATGAGAGAGAATCACTGATTGGCTGCTTCCTGCATGACCCTCACTGGGGATGGAGCCCACAACCCAGGCATGTGCCCTTGGCCAGAATCGAACCTGGGACCCTTCAATCTGCAGGCCGACGCTCTATCCACTGAGCCAAACCGGCTAGGGCTCTTTTGTTACTTTTTAAAATTGAGACAGAAGTTGTATTACACAAAACGTGACAAACGTGACCAGTGAGTGCTTGATGTTTGGGACAACGTCCCACCAACTGAGCCACACCGGCTAGGGCTTGTTATTCCCTTTTTATGGCTGGAGACAGTGAAATTTGGAGAGGTGTAGCAGAAGCTGATCCTGCAACCTGCTGCCATTTCAAACCAACCATTCAGTGGCATTGAGCACATTCCTAATGTTGTGCAACCACCACCCCTAGTTAGTTCCGAAGCATTTTCATCCCCCCAAAAGCTCTGTACCCATGAAGCCGTTCCTCCCCACTCCCCTCTCCCTGCAGGCAGCCACCACCCCGCATTCTGTCCGTGTGGACTTACCTCTTCTGGGCATTTCACGCACCTGGAATTCCAGCCCGGGCTTGAGCCGAGCGGTTTGCTCCGCGCTGCTGAGTCTGGCCATTGTATGTCGCTGCTAACTAATACTGGTTGAGAGCCTGCCATGCGCCCGCCCCGTGCCAAGGGCTGCTACGGTATCTTCTCATTAGGAGGCGGACACTGCCCTTGTGCCCATTTGCCAAAGGGAGGGAATGAGGCTCGGCCTTGCTGTGATTTTCCTGGTGCCGTCGAGCTGGGAAGTCGGCGGAGGCACTGTTCCGGGAGAGAGGGTTGAAAAGAGGCACACAGATCAGTGGTTCTCAACCTTCCTAAGGCCGCGACCCTTTAAGACAGCTCCTTATGGGGTGGTGACCCCCACCCATAAAATTATTTCCGTTGCTACTTCATAATATAATCTTGCTACTGTTATGAACTGTAATGTAAATATCTGATATGCAGGATGTATTTTCATTGTTACAAATTGAACATAATTAAAGCATAGGGGTCAATCACAAAAACAATATGTAATTATATATTGTGAAATATTTATTTCTAATTAAGTGAAATTTTGTCTTGAATCGTGGTGTAGCATGGGCAACAGTCTTCATACGACAACAGTAAACTACATGGCTACACTTTGCTACACCGAGGAGCGGTCTGTTTGTTCCTAAGACCATGGGAAATAGGTGTTTTCCAATAGTCTTAGGCGACCCCTGTGAAAGGGTCATTCGACCCCCAGAGGGGTCGCGACCCACAGGTTAAGAACCGCTGATACAGATGCTTGGGCCTCTGGGAGTCTGGGTTCAAAGCCCAAGCCCATCCATCCTTCGTATCTCTATGAACCTGGGTGTGAGACCTAACACCCCCTCTGAGCCTCCGTTTTTCCCTCTGTCAAATGGGGACATGGAACTTACCTCCTAGAGCTGACAATGAGGTCTCCATGAGACAATCAACACAGTGCTTACAAGAGGGCCCGGCGTTACCAGTATCGTGTGAACGGGTGGTGGTCCATTTGGAAAGGATGCTCTCACGGACACACATCTTCTCTGCCCTTCCCCTCCCCCCCCAAGGTGATGCTGGAGTCTTCCGTGTACCTGTCGCTGGCGGTTTACAGCGGCTGCTGCCTCCTGGCCGCGCTGGCCTCCTGCTTGTTGCCCATCGAGACCAAAGGCCGCGGCCTGCAGGAATCCAGCCACCGCGAGTGGGGCCAGGAGATGGTGGGCCGCGGGGCGCACGGCACAGGCGTCACCAGGTCGAACTCGGGCTCTCAGGAGTAGTGACCTCTGGGGGGGGCGCTGAGCTGGTCTTCGAGGCCGTGGAGCGCAGGGAGCTGGTGGAGCCCGTCTGGGGCCCCGACCGTCACTGCCGACACCAAGAACTCACCCAAGAGCACAACCTGGACCCCGGTTGCTCCTGTTCCTGGAGACCCACCCGAGGATGGGGAAACCTTGGCTCTGGGGCGGGGGAGGTTCAGGAGGTGTGGGGGGAGGTGTGTGAATCACCTGTGGATCTGCATGGGAAAACTGCCACCCCGGTGACCCCGGTGGCCAGCCAGACACCATCCAGGGGGAGCCGGCCGCAGCCGGGCTGAGCAGCAACCAGAAGGTTCTCCATAGACACCGTCCAGGCCCAGGCCCCGTGAGCCCGGCCGCCCACCAGCCAGACCCGGTCAGTAGGTTTCTCCTGCACCCCAGGCCCCCCCTACCCCCGGCTTTCTTCTTTGAAATCGCGGGTGCGGCCTGAGCAGCTTTTTCTTGGGTTTGAGAAACGCTCCCTCTCGGAAGGGGCCTCTCGGTTCGCCTCCCCAGGCTGGGCCTGACTCGTGGAGACTCTGGCCGACGGACATGCATTTGACCTTGAGCCACGTGCCCCACCTCCTGGCCCCCTTGGGAGTGGCTGTCCCTGGTTCCAGGGGACCCAAATGTGTCCACGGGGACAGCTGGGCTTGCACCGGACGGCAACCCCGGAAAGCTGTTACCCAGGAACTTGGGGACTGGGCCAACGGGAGGCGAGAATCAAGGCCACAGCCACAGCAGGGCCCTCCCGTTCCGAAGCGGTGAAGACCCGGTCGGGGCTTCTTTTTCGGCCCCCCCCTCCTTGGTCAGGCGGACTGGGGGTTCTTGGGGAAAGAGGACGGTTCACTCAGGTCTCAGCGCTTTGGACCCTGAGCTGGGGTGCACGGAGAAGACCAAACGATGCTACGCCAATCGCCCGCTCCCGTTGGGGTGCGGGGGCCGGGGATCCTTCCCCCTGGTTCCTCTGCCGCCCTTGCTATCAAGGTTGGCGTGGTCTCTGCACAGAGGCAGCTCTTGGGGTTCCAGCAATGGACCCACAGCCGGGGTGCCAGGAGCCGGGGAAAAACGGAGGGAACTGAGATAGGCGAAACGTGTGTACATTTTCCAAGGAAGAGGAGGACGGTCATTAGGGCTTGGGGTTGGCCTGGGAAGGAAGGGCTGACACCCACCTCCTGGGTTGGGGTTCCGGGAGCCTCTGGCCCACCGGGAAGGCAGGGGACCTAGGAAAGGAGGGAGGACGCTGCTGGCTCCCAGCCGAGACCAGGGAAGCTGGACCCTCTGCCCGGAGAGAGCCGCTCGACGTCAACACGGCGAGGCAGCCGAATGTGTGCGTTCGTCTCCTATTAAAACACGCTGGCCCTAGCCGGTTTGGTTCAGTGCATAGAGTGTCAGCCTGTGGACTGGAGGGGCCTGGGTTCGATTCCGGTCAAGGACACGTACCTCGGTGGCAGGCTTGATCTCCAGCCCTGGGTTTAGGGGCGCATGCAGGAGGCAACCAGTCGTTCTCTCTCTCTCTCTCTGCCTCCCCCTCTCTTCTCCTCTTCTCCTGACCCCCACTCTCTCTACAAACCAATGGAAAAATATCCTTGGGTGAGGATAAAAAACATGTTGGTGGTGGACATGGCAAGGGACGATGTTTGTCCGTTGTCATCCTGTCCTAGTGACAGTTCAGCCTCAGGGCCTTGCCAGCGTTGTCCATCCAGGGTCCTCTCAACGCTGCCACGTGCTCTGAGGTGATCATCTTTCCCGTAAGGGGGGATCGTGGTGCCGTTGGCTGTCGGCATGGGGACTTTGGGTCTCTCCTGACGGTGCTGAGGTCACAGTGGGCGACTCTGCCAGGCTCAGGTCCTAGGTGGACTACAAACCCCCCAGTGTCCCTGAAATCGGGGCTGCTGTCCCCGCGGCCCAGTCAGGGAAGAGGCAGCTTGGCGGATCTTCCGCTCCCTGGCATTGGGGGTGTGTGCCCTTGAACCCCGAGTGGCTGTAGCTCTAATTACTTCTGGTCTGCCGAGCTCTCCTGGGGAACACAGAACCTTCGCTTGGCTTTTTTTGGCCTTCTAGCTGGCCAGACACTGCCGGATGGGCATGTCCACTCCTTTTACCCTCAAATAACCCACAGGGGTGGCGGAGGGTGGGGGAGGGGGAGGCTGGGGAGGGGAAGGAGTGCTTAGTGGGCAGACACGTTTTCCAGGGGCTGGAGTCGAGAGGCCTGCGATTGAGAGCTGTCTCTTCTGGAGAAAATGCAAGTGACAGCATTCTTTGCCTTCTAAATCACTTGCCCTTCCCCCCTTATCCCCCCCAAAAAAGTCAATACAGTGGTACCTCGAGATATGAGTGCCCTAACATACGAGGTTTTGAGATACGAGCGATTTTTGCTTTGAAATATGAGCAACATTTGAGATACGAGTAATCTCGCGGATCGGCTGGCTGCACACGACCCACCAGTTTACCGCGACCCGAGCGTCTCATAGTTTCCCACGCCTCAAGGTTACCGAACAAATTAAACTCGAATCTCGAGGTACCACTGTATTACTAAAGGACACTAAGGTTGCCCAAGCCTCTCGCTGAGGACATCTGCAGCTAATTTTGAACTATCCACAAGCTCCCGTTTCCATTCGTGGAAATGTCGTCTGTTCCTCTGTGCTGGGAGAGATTTCAGAAAATGGCAAAGGATGTTTCGAGTCTCCGGGTCATCTCTTCCCCTTACTTCAGATATTCTCAGGAACACGACTCTGGCAGTGTTGGCAACGGGATGAAAGACACCCTTAGGGATGGACTGGGACGTGAATACGGACGGCCTTTATTTTTAAGCGAGATTAAGCCACAGAGAGCCTTGAAGGATGAGATTAAGAGTCTCCCTTAGGTACGACCAACAGACGTCAAAGGACCGGCGACGTGGAGCTGCGAGCAGCAGTACACCCCGTCACTGGTCGCTTCAACCATTAGAACAGTCACTGTTCCTTCAGCAACAAGCCCAGAGTCGGGTGGTCCTAGGCAAGGCCCAGCAGCTCAACAGAGTCACCCAAGGACCCCACTTCTTTCTGCCTTTCTCCCCTGCTCTCGCCTGCATGCTGGCCATCTGCAGCCTTACGGTCACAGGGAGACTACGCGGGCCTGGGCATCATATTGCTTTTCAGAGGAGGAGGGTGGGGGAGGAGCAATCACCGAAGGTTTGCCTTTAAGTGCAGTGGTTCTCAACCTTCCTAATGCCGCAGCCCTTTAATACAGTTCTTTATGTGGTGGTGACCCCCAACCATAAAGTTATTTCTGTCGCTACTTCATAACTGTCATTTGCTACTGTTATGAATCTTAATGTAAATATCTGTGTTTTCTGATGGTCTTAGGAGACCCTGCTAGCTGTTCGCGACCCAGAGGTTGAGAACCGCTGTTTAAGCGGGTCTGTTGCTCCTGGTTAAAAAGGAAGGCCTTCAGCCATGGCTTCGCGTTGATCAGACCTGGGCTGGGGGGAAGGACCTGTTCCCCACAGGAGCCTCTTGAAACAGAACGGGGATTCTGTTCGTGTGGAAGAAGGAAGAGGGGGGTGGTGGGATGGAGATCGGGGAGAGGAACCTCACCATAGAGTTCCCATCAGGGCTGTTTCAATGGCAAGGAACAGTGATTGGACTCGGGTGACTTCATACAAAGAAGTATGAGAAGAGGGGAGGGCAGTACAGAGCAAGGAGAAAGGCCCCAGAAAAGGTGATATGTGTGTGTGTGTGTGTGTGTGTGTGTGTGTGTGTGTGTGTGATGGGGTCTCCCCATTTTCAAGACAGGAATCTGGGTTTTTATGTCAAATCTTAGTCGGTGGGGTCAAACAGTTTTCAGTGATGTGTGAGCCCAATAAAATCCACCGCAGGCCAGGCGTGGTGAAGGGGCCGCCCGTGTGCAGCCTCTGGAAGGGCCTCCTCGTGGTGGCTGTGCCAATCCTGCACATGGCTTCCTCTCACCATGACTCGGCTCTGCAAACATACCTGACTCAGCTGTTCAGTGACCCACTTCCAAATCCTCGGGGGAGGAAGCCAATGGGTCCAGTTTAGTGTTCGTTATAGCCCTGGCCCAAGGAAGATGGGGTGGGAGGACTGGGTCAAGAGGTGCAAACCACAGTGGCTCCTAGGCTCATGGGAGGCTCTCAGAAACATCTGAAAGCCTGCTTGCCAGCTCAGAGGGAGGGTGCCAGCCAGAAGGCAGAGAGATGCTGAGCAAACCAAGAGCGTGCTCGGTGAGTTTATTCTCTGTGAAGGGGTTCCTTGTGGGATGATCCTTCCCGTGACCCCTTCTCAAGGGTTACAGGGTGCCCCTGAGGCCACTCAGTGGGCCGCTGATGCCGTTGGGGATCCCAGATGTGAAACAGGCATCATATGTTGGTTGTGTCATGCCCTCTTCTGCCTCTTCTGCTTCCGGTTTGACGTATAACTTCCTGTGGACTCTGTTCCAGCATTCCCTCAGGTTCATGCTGTGGCATTAGGGCTGGGCAAACGGTTCCCATAGGTTTAGGAAGACATCAGCTACGTGTCTTTGCTGCAGGACTTTTCAGAGCCTTTAATATGTTCATGCCACTTGTCGTCGAGTGACTCCACCTCAACTACCTCATGTTCCTGCCCGCCTCTTTAACTTTCTGAGATGTCCTTCCTGCTGAGGGTTCATGGAGTAAGCTTTGGCAAGACCAGCCCAGAGAGAGAGAGGTCAAAGGTGCCCAGATGGGGCTGGACTCACCTCCAGGGATTGACCTGGTGATTCCCTCTCGCCTCATGCTTCTTGTGCACAGGAGCCAGGGACAGGTGGGGGCTAAGTGATGACTTAGAAGCACATTGATTAGTTGGCTGAGGAAAGCGGGAAGTGCTTGTGGGAGGAGGGGTGGATGGTGGTCATCGGCACCATCAGGAAAGCAGGAAGTCCTTGTTGGGGCAAGGGGTGGTCATCGGCACCTTCAGAGGTGAGATGGGGGCCTCCTGAGCAACTTCCTTTCTTCCAAGACCTCGCCGAAGAGCTTGGCCGCCTCCAGGGCACAGCCCCAGTGGATGGTGAGCCCGTAGCCTCCATGGCCGTAGTTGTGGATGACCTGGGAGAGGAAGAGAGGAGGTGGCCTGGTCTGCCCAGAGAGATTCGGGAACTTTCTGAAGAGTCCTGGACAAAGCCAGAGGACACGGAGACTCTTCTCGGCAACTTGGCGGGAGGGTGGGGTCTCCTGGAACAGCAGTAAGGGGATGGTTTGGGGAACTGGAGGTTGACACTCTACACTCCTCTTCTACTTCAGTGGTTCTCAACCTTCCTAATGCCTCGACCCTTTTATACAGTTCCTCATGTTGTGGTGACCCCCAACCATAAAATTATTTTCCTTGTACAGTTATGAAGTAGCAACGGAAATAATTTCATGGTTGGGAGTCACCACAACATGAGGAACTGTATAAAAGGGTCGCGGCATTAGGAAGGTTGAGAACCACTGACTTAGATGAACCTGCTTTATGTGCTCAGCATAGGAAATGCAGAATCACCTAGAACTTGAGATCAGCGATTCCTCCCTCTACCCCACCCCCCGCCACCCACACACACATTTGAAGTTCTCTAAATCACCTTCCTCATTCCCATCCAGCTCAGGATTGCTGAACCTACCCATGTCGGGAGGAAAGAAAACCAGGGGCACCCTAGGAGTGGGGTCTGGGGAATGTGTTTATTCATCCAGGAGACAGAGGCAAGACCTTGGGGCCCCTTTCAAAGCTAAAACCATGAGCTGGGACTTTAAAACTCCATGCGTGACTCTCCCGATGGTACACACATCCACAGGATAAGGAAGGACGGGTGACCTCGATGGGGAAGATCACTTTCCTGATGGGCGCCCAACCCCCACCCACTCAGGTCAGTGCCTTCAGCCCAGGCCAGCACCTCCCATCATTTCAATAAGCCCATTCTTATCTTAGGGGAGAGGACATGAGAGGGGACCCCAGAGAGACAATGGAGTAGCCACAAATGGACAGCTGGGACATGGGGCTGGAGTTACATTCAGATCACATCCCACGCCTGTTCCTCACCAGTGGGGTCTGATGTAGGCGAGCGACTCCATCTCTTGGAGCCCCTGTTTGCTCCTCTGAAGCACAGGGAGGACAGTCCCCCCCCCAAAGAGCTGTAGGGGAGATTCCCTAAGGTCGTTCGTGTCATGGGCTTAAAGCAGATGTTCAGTAAGTGCCCATTTCCTTCCGCTGGACCACAGGTTCTAGCAAACCAAGGCACTGCCCTCTATGTAACCTTGAGTGGGTCCTTTCTCATCATTGAACCTCATTTATAGAGGAGGAGACATGAGCCAACACTGCCAAGAGCCCTCTTAGCGGGGGGTTGGGCAGGCATTGCTTTCCACACCAGGAAAGCGTACCTCTGTGTTTGAAGATCCGAAGCAAAGCTGTTCTCTTTCTAGCCGAATCTGGGGACGTACTGGCCGGAAGCCAGTCAATTCAGCAACGATTTTGGCATCCTGGAAAGAAAAGTGTTAATAATTCATCTCTGGGTTATTTTGTTGTTGTTGTTCAGCTGCCATTTTGAGGGGATAGAGAGTTCACTCTTGGGACCTCGCTGTCATTCCCACCACCTTGAACACCATCACTGTCTGTTTTATCCATCCCCACTGCCATCATCACCACCTTTGTCAGCCACCAACACCATTACTGTCACTCGTGACCCCCACTTCTTTTTTTAAAATATATATTTTATTGATTTTTTACCGAGAGGAAGGGAGAGGGGTAGAAGGTTAGAAATATGGATGAGAGAGAAACATGGATCAGCCGCCTCCTGCACACCCTCTACTGGGGATGTGCCCGCGATCAAGATACATGCCCTTGACCAGAATCGAACCTGGGACCCTTCAGTCCCCAGGCCGACACTCTATTCACTGAGCCAAACCGGTTTGGGTCATTACCCCTGCTTCTATCAGCTGCTCCATCTTCATCCACCACTACCACCACCAGTCACCACCATAATATTGTCAACCATCACCACCTCATCACCATCCTTATTGCCATCCTCAGCATTTTCATCACCATCAATACCAACCACCACCTCCACCTGCTCATCACACCCTCGTCACCATCAGTGTTGTCATGACCACGAACAGGCACCTGTGAAAACTGAAATGTCTGCACCAAAGACATCTGCTCCTCTTGAGCACTGAATAAGGTGTTTCGAGGATGTCACCTCAGCAGAGAGTAAGTCTTAGTCAGAGTCCTACCGGTTTCATCAGCCCCTAGCAGGACTTCCCTGGACATGCTCCAATTCGGGTGTATGCCACAGACCCTTGCTGGAATTCATTCGCCCAGTTATCCTGGGGTGGAATCTCCCCCTCCTCCCGTGTCCTCAAGATCAAGCCGCCCGGAGCCTGGTGCAGGGACCGGAGACCTCTCCCCCTCACCTTCAGCGTGGGCTCCAATCGGCAGCAGCCTTCCCAGATGGTGTTGTGGTCTTCACTGTTGTTCACCTCGCTCCAGTTCCCCAGCTGGAAGATGCCTCCAAGAGTCACTGTCTGGATCCTACAGAAAAGTAAGGAGGGTCAAGGAGGAAGGGACACGGAGCCTTTGAGATGAGTGGGGGTCATCACCAGGCTAACCCTTACCAACCACCATCTCTACCTAACTCACGCCTACCATCAACATCCCTGCTCATAATACCACCAACACCACAGCCATTGGCATTGTCATCAGCATCAACCACCACTTCTACCATCACTGTTATCGTCATCTCTTCATGTGTACAGCATGGCAACTATTGTTAACGATACTGTATGAGTACTTGAAAATTGCTAAGAGAATAGATTTTTTAAAAATATTTTTATTGATTTCAGAGAAGAAGGGAGAAGTAGAGAGAGATAGAAACATCAATGATGAGAGAGGCTCATTGATCGGCTGCCTCCTGTATGCAACCTCGGTATGTGCCCTGACTGGGAACCGAATCCAGGACCTCTTGGTCCATGGGACGATGCTCAATCCACTGAGCCAGGCAAGAGAGTAGAGTTTGAGTGTTCTCACCACACCACACACAATGTAATTATGTGCGGTAATGAATGTGTTAAGTAACCCTATTGCGGCACTCATTTCATACTATATACATATATCAAATCAGATTATGCATCTGAAATGAGCACAACGTTATGTGTCAATTATATCTCTATAAACCTGGAAAAAATATGGTCACATCCATCAACAACACCATCTGCACCTCTTCCTTCCTTGTTACCAGTAAGATGTCCTCACCATCACCCCAGTCACCATTTCCACCACATCATTAGCCATGGATATCGTCCTCTCCTGCACACCAACAACCTCGCCATGGAGACAGCACAGCCACAAAGCTAACATGGCCTCTGAGACGGTCACCTTTGCCATTCTGTTAACGTTATCATTGCTACTGTCATCTCCATCAGCACTGCCTTCCTCCCTCACTCTCAGCCACCGCCATCATCAACCCTGATGTCCTCGTCAGTAGCAATCCTAGCTTTACTGGCACTCTTCCACTATCAACATCGTTGTCATCGCATCAACGCCGCCACCATACTCATTAACATCAGCACCTCTGTCATTACTATTTCCATCAGCTCCAGTCACCATTCCCACCACCCTTCCTGCTCTTGCCATCCACATTGCTTCTGGTGTCACTGCCATCACGTCTTTGTCTCCAGCACCACCTTTGTCTCTGGCATCACTCTCATCCAAAAGCATGTTCAAGCCTGGCCGGCCTGGCGTGGCTCGGTGGTTGGTGTTTCTATCTCTGTTGCCCTCTCCCAGGCACTGAATGACTCAACCACACTTTAAAAAAACACATTTGAATCAAAAAGCTGAAGGGACTAAGCAAGGGGCCTGGGGCAGGCAGCAGGAGCTGAAGGAGGGCAGAAAGATGGTCCCTCTGCTGCCCAGGATGTCACTCTTTACCCTGGGATGATGTACGGGGACTTGTAGATGCCTCTGTCTAGGTCGTGCGTGATGATGAAGTGCTTCATCCAAGGGGCATCCACCTGTGGAAAGAGGACGGAGAAGTCTCATCAGGGGAGCGGGATCAGCGGGCCCCTGCCCGGCTCCCCTCCGAGACCACGTGCTCTGAGAAGGGTGGACAATTCCCAGGACCCTCTGCCACCGTCTGCACCGGGCTGCCTGCGCTTGCAGGAAGAGCACCCTGACTGAGAGCCAGCCTGCTCCCCGAAGCATCGCAAGTCTTCACCCACATACCCAAGAAAAGCCCAGCACGCATGTGCAAACACACACACACACACACACACACACACACACACACACACACATGACCACCTCAGGAACACACACGCCATCCCCACACACCTACAAATACACACGTGTACATTCACCAATAGGCATGCCTCACGCACATGTACACGGACACCGTGAGAGGTGGTGTGTTCTGATGCCTAGACCCAGGCTCTCCATCCGGGCTGCCGGGGTTCTAATTCCAGTTCCACCGCTTACTACTGCGTGAAATTGTGCACGTTATTTAACTCCTCCGTGCCTCGGTTTCCCCCTCTGTGAAAGGGCGATGGTGATATGGTAGACCCCATCTCAAAGGGCTGTGGTAAGGATTCAGTGATGGACACAACCAAGTCCTCGTTCCGTTATAATGATAGGCATGCTCGCACATCTACGCAGCTCCCATATATGCACAAGCATGTATATGTATATGTATATGTATATGTATATGTATATGTATATGTATATGTATATGTATATGTATACGTATATGTATATGTATACACACACACACACATGCTTTGCTATTAAGAAATCTTGAGCCGAGACCAGTTTGGCTCAGTGGAGGGAGCGTCGGCCTGAGGACTGAAAGGTCCCAGGTTCGATTCTGATCAAGGGCATGTACCATGGTTGTGGGCACATCCCCAGTAGTAGGGGGCGTGCAGGAGGCAGCTGATTGATGTTTCCCTCTCATGGATGTTTCTAACTCTCTATCCCTCTCTCTTCCTCTCTGTGAAAAATCAATAAAATTTATTTAAAAAAAAAAAAGAAATCTCAAAAGAGAACATTGGGGAGGATCTTTCTTGCTTCTTCGACGTGCGCTTCCTCTGACAGATGTCCCCGACCCACGCCCTGTCCTTGGGCATGAAAGAAGCAGGCAGCTACCATCTTCCCAGCAACAGAAGCCGGGGGGCTCCCCCCCGCCTCCACACTCACCTTGATGATCTGCCCCCGGCCCGGCTGCAGCAGCGGGTCCGGCTGCAGGGCCCCGGCCCACACGCCCGTGCAGTTGATAATCACATCGGCGCCTCCTCTTGCCACCTGGCAGCAACCAACAGGGCAGGGAGGTGGAAGCGGGTAAGGATCCTGGTACCCCCCGCCCGCTCCCCTCTCCTCCTTTCACCTCAAAGCTCTCAGCTCCCCGGTGCACAGCAGGGCGGAGGCCCAAGGAGGAATTCCTGGGCCTGCTCCTAACGTCTGCTCTGCCCTTGGCCTGCCGTGTGGCCTCAGACAGGTCCTGTCGCCTCCTCTAAGCTCAGCTGCCTGAGCAATAAAATGGGGCTGGTGACGCCCATTCACAAGCCACTGTGAGGACCCGGTGCGGCTCTGGGTGCAAAAGTGCTGAGGAAGGCGTACCGTGGGAAAGGGGGAACCTTTCTGGAACCTTCCAGAAGAAGTCAGAAAGCAAGCGGAGCTAGTTCTCTTCCTCTTTCTGACTCCTTTTGCTTTCATTCTCTTGCCTTCTCCTCTGCCAAGACATCTGCCGGAGGCACGTTGGAAGCCCCAGTGCTGGGCATGGAGGGGATGCTCGGTAGGTCCAGGATGGAGCCTGATCCGCACCCAGCCTCCCAGCCCCACCCCGTGAGGCCCCTCAGAGGTCAGTCCTGGGGCACGCACATCACAGGGCGCTGTTACTGTTCACGAGCGAGTGTTTGCTACACGCGACTGTCATCTCTTTGGGGATGAGGGCTGCGTCTGAGTCAGCTGTATTTCCCAGGTGCCCATCAGAGTGATGGGGCGCAGAGTGAGGCTTACTATTGAATGCCAGCAGCTGCGGGGACTGGGCGCCTTCCATGAGCCAAGCACTCCCCTAGCTGCCGGGACGGAGTGAAGTCATAGAGCAAAGCTCCTGGGTCCAGGCCAGCGCCTGATGGTAGCTGGTCCTGTCGTGATTATGGTGGTGGTGTTACTCCGGCGGTGAGTCAGCCGGGGCCCGTGACTTTGCAGAAGCAGCCACCCAGATGTCGGTAGGAGGCAACCCCAGTGTCTGGACCGTGGGGGTAGGGAGCAGCTGATCCGGGGAAGCAGCAGCCAGCGCTCTGAGGCTTTCCCATAGATCAGCCCTTTGTGGCCACCATGGTCCCCCTGTCCCTTCACTTCTGCCACCAATATCAAGGCAAAAATGCCAAACGTTTGGAGTCTGGGATGGGCCTCAAAGGGATCCTGGAGGACTGAGGAGGGGGCCCTCAACTCAGCCACAGGAAGCAAAGGCCTGCCCCCTTCTTCTCCCTCCCACCCCACCCCAACCCCTCCCACCGCTGCTGCTCACCTCCTCAAAAGACTCCACCTTCTGCTGGACGAACCTCACACCTCTCTCAGTTAACCTGGGATGATGAGACACACGGAAAAGTTCATCACTCAACCCTCTCTTCCTCCACTCCACCAGAACAGCAGAAGGTGGGGGACACGTCCCAACCACCTTCTGTCCCATGGGTGCTCCTTGAGAAAACGGCTGTAGAGCCAAACCAGTTGGTGCCCCAGGGGGGCCGTGAAATGCCTCGGGGAAACCTGAGTCGGTCCAAACTGCTCCTCCTCGGGCAGATGGAGAGGCACCTTGTTGAAGGTCATACTGTGAGTCAGTGACAGGGCGGGGGCTCAAACTAAATGCAGGGGGGAGTGGGGACAGGGTTGGACCAATGCACCCCTTGGTCAGAAGCAGAGCACGAGGAGGGAGGTGGGCTAGAGACACTCACCCCTCCGTCTAAATCAGTGGTTCTCAACCTTCCTAAGGCCGCGACCCTTGCATACAGTTCCTCATGTAGTGGTGACCCCCAACCATGAAATTTTGCTACTGTTATGCATCGTGATGTAAATATCTGCATTTTTCGATGGTCTTAGGCAACCCCTGTGAAAGGGTCATTCAACTCCCAAAGGGGTCACGACCCACAGGTTGAGAACCGCTGCTACAGAGGAACAACTTTGAACAACAGACATCCCCCTACTACCCCTGTATTATTTAACATTGTTCTGGAGATACTGGCTATAGCACTTAGACAAGAAAAAAAAAGGTGAGGTATAAAAATAAAACGCAACTTATGTTTTGTAGATGATGTAAATGGACCTGGAAAACTTAAGAGAACCCATGTAAAGCTACTATACAAGCGTTGTGGATTTTAGTGAGGTCGGTAATAAACATCACCTGTCAAGAGTTGCCCAGGTGGTTCTGCTGCCCAACCAGACGTGGGAACCACTGCCCAGTGGTTAACTGCCACCACACCTGAAGGCTGACATTTAGGGTTGTTCGATACAAAGATGACTACTGTGAACAATCAACTACAGCCCTGGTCCCTGGGAGGTGTTTTGTTGAAGCTAAAGTTGAATATCTCACCTTTCGGTCAGCCACTGCAGGTACCTCCTCCCCTCCAGAGTCAGGCTCGTGTTGAACCAGCCATAGCTAGAGTCACGGCAGGCCAAGGTGGGAATAAAGGATCAGAGTCAGAAGGCTATCAAATGGAGACAGGAGCAGTGTTGGGGGTTGTTTTTGGGGGTGGGGGTGGGGAGAAAGGTGGTGGTGGTGTGGGCCCAAGGGTCAAGACAGGACCACTGGGAGAAGTTCAAGTGGGAAGTGGTTTTCAGCTCAATGCAAGGAAATCTGTTCTGTCATACAAAGCCGTCCCTGACACAGGCATGTGCAAGCAGAGACTGGATGCACATTTGTAGAGGGGATTCAAGCATTGGGTGGGGTGAAGAGAGGGCCAGGAAGACACTGGGACCTACATTACCACCATGTGTCCACCATCCAGATACCATTGTGACGTGTACACATAAGGAATGTTTGACATTGAAACTGGGACTCAGAACTATTGGTCATTGAAATTGGAACTCAAACATTTTTTTGTGTGTGTTCTTATAGGTTTATTTCTAGCCTGCAGAGGCAAGATGTTTTTAAAGAAAAGAATCAGGGGGAAAAAACAAAAAAACAGATACAGAGGCAAAGAAGCAATGAACAGACTGTCATGCTACAGGGGGAAGCAGGGAAGGTTGGGGGGTGGGGGCTGTAAGAGATCAACCGAAGGA
>JAAGEH010000417.1:25326457-25346361 GCA_011751065.1 Lasiurus cinereus
AGACATATGTACTACGATTGGTAATACTTTAAACAATTAAATACATATTTATATATATGTAAAAAGAAAAAGAAAAACACTGGACTGTAGGGAAAAGAATAGAGGGGTTTGAAGTCGCACAGACTGGATTGGAATCCCGTTTTGGTCCCTTGTCTGTGTGACCTTAGGAAGGAACCTAGTCTCTTTAAAGGGACCTGGAGCTTCTGGCCTTGAGATCTGTGGTTTTTAAGATGTGTGGTTTTTAAGATCTCCACTTCCTGAGCCCAAGGCCCAGTTTGGGTGGTTTCTTCTCAGAAGGAGCTGAACAGAGCACCAGGGACCAAGGTATGAGGGGCTCTATCTAGGCACAGGATGGGACGGGAACTTTGGTGACTCCGTCTCCTGCTGCCTTCTGGACAGGCCTGTCTGAATTGTGGGGCCTCAGTCCCCTTGCCCATGACAGTAACCTTACCTGTAATCAGGGAACATGGCCAGCTCCCTGGGGGTCAGCTTCCGAAACCCCAGAACTATGTCCTTCCAGGAAGGGTCCTGCAGAAGGAGGAGAGGAGGGGACACAGGGATGGGGGCCAGTCAAGAGCAACTATAACAAATTTTCACATGTTGGTCAGTGTGTGCAAGGCTCTGTTCCAAGCACTTTACCGATACCGCTCCGTTTAGTCTTCACCACCACCCAGTGAGGTAGACACTACTTATTATTATCTCCACTTAATAGATGGGCCCATGGAGGCTCAGAGGCTTTAAGTGACTTGTCTAAGATCACACAACTAATAAATGGTGGAGCTGCGATCTGAACCCACACAGTTTGGCTTCAGAGTCCAAAGTCTTAACCATTATGCTCTACTACTCTGTTTCCCCGAAAGTAAGACATCGCCCGAAAATAAGACCTACTTCCAGTTTTGCCTCTCACTGTCATAGAAGGCATCCCCCCGAAAAATAAGACCTCCCCGATCATAAGGCCTCCCCCGAACATCAGGCCTCCCTGGAATAGAAGGCCCCCCAAGCTACCGTAAAGCCTCTGACTCCTGATTTAAAGAGACCTCGCCCTGCCTGAACAGCTCCGGCTGCGCTGCGGCCCATCGGTGAGCTGGTTTGTGATGACAATGACCCCCGTACCGTAGACAGGTCCTACATTTCCTTTGTTTTTTGTTCAACAATAAATGTGTACCGTCTTCTTCTTCATGGAAAAATAAGACACCCCCTGAAAATAAGACCTAGCGCATCTTTGGGAGCAAAAATTAATATAAGTCACTGTCTTATTTTCGGGGAAATAGTAAGGGTAAGAGTAAGACTTGGGGTGAGTGATAGGGTAAGGGTTGGAAATGTGAGAGACAAAAGGGGAGGCCGTGAGCGTGGGGTCAGACAAGATAAATAGAAATTTCTATCTCACCCCCAGAACACCCTGAACTCTCTGAGACTCAGTTTTCTGGTCTGTCTCATGGAGTTAATAGTCACTCTTGGTCCCACAGAAGGTAATAGATGATGTAGGTACTGCTCTTAGCACAGGGTTACATGTTAACTAACCCTGGGAGAGTTGGCTTGGGGTTGTGGGCACCCAGCCAGATCACCCTCTCCAAGCACCCTGAGAACATCTCCCCCCTGCTGTCTGGGTTCAAATCTCAGCTCTGCCCCTTTAAGCTTCGTGAGTTCAAGTAAGGTACGCCATTTCATCCGCAAAAGGAAGATGATAATAACACATTCTGGTTGCTGTGAGAGTTGAGTCACTATTTGTAAAGTAGTGGGGACAGGGCCTGGCACATAGTAGGTGCTTTAGAAGTGTGCACTGTGAGGAGTGTTTTAGTCCATTTTGATGAAAAGCCCGGGCACCACCTCCAGGGTCACAGCACATATATTGGCCTCAGCACCCAAGTGCCCACCATACAGAAGGTGACTGAGTGTTACCCATGCCAATCCAAGGCCAGTCCCCTCTGTCTGTCAGAAGATGCTCTGGTCTCTGCCAGTTTAATAACAACATTGGAAACAGAAATCGTTTTGGAAGCAAGAAATGGGATTTAAAGTAGACCTGTTGCTCTCTTGGGTCCTCATTTCCAAGATGACCAAGAAAAGAAGGAATAACGGTCATGCCAAAAAAGGCCGAGGCCATGTGCAGCCTATTCGTTGCACAAACTGCGCCCGGTGCGTTCCCAAGGACAAGGCCATTAAGAAGTTTGTCATTGGACACATAGTCGAGGCCGCAGCCATGAGGGACATCTCCAAAGCGAGTGTCTTCGACGCCTATGTGCTTCCCAAGCTGTATGGGAAGCTGCATTACTGCGTGAGCTGGGCCATTCCCAGCAAGGTAGTCAGGAAGCGTTCTCGCGGAGCCCAGAAGGACCGAACACCCCCACCCCAATTTAGGCCTGCCTGCGGGTGCTGCCCCACGACCTCCACCAAAGCCCATGCAAGGAGCTAAAGTCTTCAAAGAGTGAAGAAAAGGTCTCTGGGGGGAAAATAAATGGAAATTGTACTTCGGAAAAAATAAATGAATAAAGTAGACTTGTTTTGGACACAGGAGTCTGTCGCCTTCGAGACTCAAAATACTCCCCAGGCCCCACTGGTCTGTGATCAAGGCTTGGCCCCCAAAGTCCAGGGCTCCTCACTCACCGGGACAGCTTCATGGAAGAGGTTGTAGCCCGAGATCGGGGCCAGGCCCATGTCTGCAGCGCGGGGAGAATGGATCTGGCCCAGGAGGTAGTCGAAGGTCTGCCGGTTCCAGTGCCTAGAAGGGTCCACCAGAGCCTCATCACGTCATACCCGGAGCCGGATGAGACAGCTCTGAGGGCCAGCTTGCTCAGGGCTGTGGTCAGGCTGGCGGGGAGGTGTCCAAACCCAGAAACCCATCATGTTCCACTCCTGCAGCACCCCGCATGCCTATGGGTCTTCCCCAAGCTTTCCTATATGTCCCCATCGATAGCATAGACATGCCGAAACCAGTTTGGCTCAGTGTATAGAGCGTTGGCCTGCAAACTGAAGGGTCCCAGGTTCGATTCCGGTCAAGGGCAATGTACCTTGGTTGCGGGCACATCCCCAGTGGGGAGCGTGCAAGAGGCAGCTGATCGATGTCTCTCTCTCATCAATGTTTCTAACTCTTTATCCCTCTCCCTTCATCTCTGTAAAAAAATTAATAAAGTATGTTTTTAAAAAAATAGCATAGCCTAAGCAGGTTTGACTCAGTGGATAGGGCATCGGCCTGCAGACTGAAAGGTCCCAGGTTCTATTCCGGTCAAGGGCATGTACCTTGGTTTCGGGTGCATCCCCAGTGGGGGGCGTGCAGGAGGCGGCTGATCCATGTTTCTCTCTCATCGATCTTTCTAACTCTCTATCCCTCTCCCTTCATCTCTGTAAAAAATCAATAAAAAATATATATTTTTAAAAATAGCATAGAGAAGAGGGAAACAGAGGATGCTCCCTCACAACCTTTCGGAACCTACCTCCAACTTAGGGTCACGTAGTTGCCACATTTAAATGAAGACTGTGAGCCACGGGGTTCAAGCTCTCTGGAGGCACCGCCCCACTGTAAACACCAGCTCGTACTCCCAAATGCTTCCTCCTCTCCCTGGGCTCACAGCTCAACTATATTTCCCAGACTCCTTTGCAGCTAGGCATGACCATGTGACTGCCTTCTAGCCAAAAGACCCCAACCACTGTGCACACGGAGTCTTCATGCTCTGCTCCTTGTGCAGGTGCTGGTCCATGGGAAGGGCATGGGAGCCACGGAGGAGAATGGGCAGAGCCAGGAGCGGGAAAGGAGCCTGATCCCTGAATTGTCACCCGCTGATCGGGAACACGGGTTTGGAATTTGTGGGAGGAATAAAACGTCTGCTCGAGCTGTTGTTCATCTGAGCCTTCCTTTGTTGAATCAGATGGGGGCTTCAAAACGAACATCATAATTTTGCAGCTTCTTTGCTAAACATGAGCATTGATGGACTCGCTGAGAACTACTCCTGATTTACTGACTCATCTGGCATCGCCAGCCACCTGCTTTGGGGGAGGAATGGAGACAGAGCCTCCGTCTGTCTGGCACCTGTCACTTTTAGCGCTGCTGAGATCAGGTGTAGCATCTGTCCAGCACCTAGAAGGGGCTTCCTGTTTATTATTGTCTTCACATCATGCCAGGCCACAGCCTCCACCATGGGCATCCCCTCTGCAGACCAGCTCCTCCCTCTGACCGCCCGGCCACCCTCGGCGACCCTCACTCACGCCTCCTGTTGGTTGCCGGGGTCGGAGAGGTAGGGCTGCCACAGGCCAGCAGCCACGTCGGTGTTGGTGAGCGGGGTGAAGCGGTCTGCATAGACCTCCAAGTCCAGCGACTGCAGCACCGAGTGGTAGCGCTCGTGGATGCAGAGGGCGGTGGACAGCCCAATGACACCCGCTCCAATCACCACCACGCGCATTGTGCCAGCCTGCGGGACAGAAGGGAGGAGGCGTGCCATCATCACCATCATCTCCATCATCTCCATCTCCATCACCATCACCATCATTACCGTCACCACCATCACCACCACCATCACCATCACCACCACCACCATCATCACCATCACCATCACCACCACCATCACCATCACCACCACCACCACCACCACCACCACCATCACCACCATCACCACCACCACCACCCACTGGAGGCTTAGAGAGTGGTGGACCCTTTTAACATTCAGTCCTGACAAAGGGAAAAACAGACGCGGAGAGGTGAAGCCCAAGTCACACAGTGGATAAGTGAGACCACTTTCTTTTGGGAAGCCTCCCAAATGCACGGTATCATCTGGGAACATTAAAAGGCCTAATCCCGCCAAGACCAGTTTGGCTCAGTGGATAGAGCATCGGCCTGCAGACTGAAGGGTCCAAGGTTCGATTCTGGTCAAGGGCATGTACCTTGGTTGCAGGCACATCCCCAGTAAGGGGTGTGCAGGAGGCAGCTGATCCATGTCTCTCTCTCAACGATGTTTCGAACTCTTTCTCCCTCTCCCTTCCACTCTGTGAAAAATCAATAAAATATATTTTTTTAAAAAAAAGAAAGGGAAAAAAAGGGCCTAATCCCGATGGGTGAGGCTCAGTGGTTGCCCATGAAACAGGAGGGCAAGATTTGATACCCAGTCAGGGCACATGCCCAGATGGCGGGCTTGATCCCCATTGTGGGGTGTGCAGGAGACAGCCGATCAATGATTTTCATCATTGACGTTCCTATCCTTCTCTCCCTCTCCCTTCCTCTCTCTGAAATCCATAAAAACATATTTTAAAGGGCGCAGGCAGAGTACCTGGCTCACTGTAGACTGGGGAGTCTAATAGTTAGAACAGTGGTCGGCAAACTCATTACTCAATAGAGCCAAATATCAGCAATACAACAATGGAAATTTCTTTTTGAGAGCCAAATTTTTTAAACTTAAATTTCTTCTAATGCCACTTCTTCAAAGTAGACTCGTGGTATTTTGTGGAAGAGTCACATTCAAGGGGCCAAAGAGCCACAGTTTGCCGACCACTGGGTTAGAACAATGTGGCTCTGGCTTCAAATCTCAAATCTCCACTCTGCAGCAGACTGGCCATTGAGCTTGGGCAAGACGCTTCCCAAGTCTCAATTTCTTCTTCCGGAAAAATGGGGAAATGAACTCATGCCTGGGAGAGTAGATGGAAGATTTAGCAAGACGGCACATGTACAAAGTTTAACCCAGTGTCTAGTACAAAGGGAGCGACTTGCCGAAACCGGTTTGGCTCAGTGGATGGAGCGTCAGCCTGTGCACTGAAAGGTCCCAGGTTCGATTCCGGTCAAGGGCATGTACCTTGGTTGCGGGCACATCTCCAGTGTGGGGCGTGCAGGAGGCAGCTGATGGATGTCTCTCTCTCATTGATGTTTCTAACTCTCTGTCCCTCTTCCTTCCTCTCTGTAAAAAATCAATAATATATATATATATATTTTTTTTTTAATATATTTTATTGATTTTTTACATAGAGGAAGGGAGAGAGATAGAGAGTTAGAAACATCGATGAGAGAAAAACATCGATCAGCTGCCTCCTGCACACCCCTTATTGGGGATGTGCCCGCAACCAAGGCACATGCCCTCGACCGGAATCGAACCTGGGACCTTTCAGTCCACAGGCTGACGCTCTATCCACTGAGACAAACCGGTTTCGGCAATAAAATATATTTAAAAAAAAAAAAAAGGAGCGACTTACTGACATTCGCAGAGCACCCACTGTGTGCCGGCCTCAGCACTACGCACTTCCCATGCATCCTTTCACGTAAGTCTCCCAACATTCTTATGAAGTAGGGACTAGTGTTACTGGCTCCACTTCCCACAGGAGGAAACGGAGGCTCAGAGAGATTACAGTCACTTCCCCGAGGTCACAGAGCCAGGAGGGAGTGCTGCTGGGATTTCATTTCGAGTAAACTCCCACACTCACTTTTTGCACACCTACTGTGTGCCCGGCTGGCAGCTAGTGGATGCAGCTGTAAGCAAATCAGTGCATCTTGCAGCAAAGGCTGGCCTCAGAACTCAGGTCCTCCGGCGCACCCCCCATCCCCTCACGGCCTGTCTTGGGGTGCTGGGCTGCCTGGGCCCTCAGACGTTTAGAAGGCCTAGCCGCTTTTGACCTTGAAGCTGGTTGGGCCCCGCACAGCAGGGAAATATTCTACTGGCTCCTGCTGAGGCAGAACAAGGGGACGTTTGTGCCCAAAGGGGCCAAATTCAACTTTTCCCTCCTCTTTACTCACAACTCTCCTCCCACAGACCTTGGCTCCCCGCCGGTGGCCCTGATCGGCCGGACATTCTCAGTGCGGCCTAGTTTTGTAAAGGAGGAAGCCGCTCCAGGCCACAAACACCGCACTCTGTTAGGGTTTCAGCGGCCAAGTGGAAGATAAAAAAACGCTAAAACAAAAGAATCGCATTGTCGCTCTGGACGATTCTTCTTCCAGCTGCCAACCTGGGCTTGGTTGGGGGGTTGCGGGAGGGGTGGTAGACAGACCCTCCCTGGGACCCCCCCAGCCTCCTCCTGCAGTTTCCTCAGCAATAAAATAGGAGGAACGTGGTCTCATGGGGTTGTCCTATGGATTAAATGAGCAACGTGGTGGCAACAGTTCCTGGTACCGTGCCTGGCACAAGTAGGCTCTCGATACGTGGCAGCCTCCTTCGCTCCCCCAGCACTTTGGAAATGACAAAGGAGAGACCGTTGGGTGTGGAGGAGGGGAGAGGAAGGAGGGAGAGTCGAATCTAGCTTCACTGCCACCTCGCTGTGTGATCTTGGCTAAGTTACTTCCCTCTCTGGGCCTTCGGACTGTCTTTGCAACACCTCCAGAGAGTTGAGCGCCTTTGCACCTTATCAGTAAGAAGGCAGGGACAGAGGGCTTTTCTGTATTGTCCGAATTCCCCACAGTGAATGAATGCATGAGGCCGCACGACATGGGGAAGTGACAGTCACAGCCCAGGCCGTGGGTCAGACACACCCAGCGGGCTCTGGCACGGACCAACGGTGTGACCCTGGACCAGTCACGTAACCTGACTGACCTCCCGCTATCCCAGGACTGAGAGTGTCCCCAGGAGGTGGAGTCTGCGTGCTAACATCAGGAGAGTCCCGTGGCAAACCAGGGTGAGTCGTTGCTCATTGTAACAGCCTCAGTTTTTTCTCTTCCATAAACTTTTTAAAAAATATATTTTATTGATGTTTTACAAAGAGGAAGAGAGTTAGAAACATCGATGAGAGAGAAACATCTATCAGCCGCCTCCTGCACAGCTGCTACTGGGGATGTGCCCGCCACCAAGGTACATGCCCTTGACCGGAATCAAACCTGGGACCTTTCAGTCCGCAGGCTGACGCTCTATCCACTGAGCCAAACCGGTTTCGGCTCTTCCATAAACTTCGGCGGCTTCACAAAGTTCCCTGTCGATTGTCTCCCCACCAGAATATCAGCTCCAGGAGAGCAGGGACTTTTGTCTGCTGCTCTGTCCCCATGGCCTCGAACAGTACCTGGACCGTCCCAAGCACTCAGGAATGAGGGAATAAGTGAATGACTGGAGTTCTTAGAGGATCACAAGAGAAAATACCTGTAAAGCGCTAGGCCGCTCCTAAATTAAACCAGTGATGATCCTTGTCCCCAGTTCCCAGAGGAGGCAGCTGAGGCTGGGAGAGAGCAAGGCTATTAGAAGTCACAGCGAGGGTTGGAAGAAGCCAGGGCGCAGAGGGGGGGGGCTGGGGGGAGGGGGAGGAGGGCGGAGGACCTCAGTTCTGCTTTTTCTAAGGCCCAAGTTTTTCTCATTCTCATGTCACCTAGAAAACCAGTAAGTAATTGAGCGGGGAAAGGCGCTGCTTATAGAAGTATGTGAGATGAGAGAAGAGAGTCTCTGAAAACTCTTATCCTGTTTCCCCAAAAGTAAGACATCCCCCCAAAATAAGACCTACTTCCAGTTTTGCCTCTCGCGGCATATAAGCATCCCCCAAAAATAAGACCTCTCCGATCATAAGGCCTCCCCTGAACATAAGGACTCCCCGGAATAGAAGGCCCCCGAAGCTACCATCAGGCGTCTGACTCCTGATTTAAAGAGACCTCACCCTGCCTGAACAGCTCCAGCTGCGCTGCGGCCCATCAGTGAGCTGGTTTGTGATGATAACGACTACTGTACCGTAGACAGGTCACAAATGTCCTTTTTTTTTGTTCAACAATAAATGTGTACCGTCTTCTTCTTCATGGAAAAATAAGACATCCCCTGAAAATAAGACCTAGCGCCTCTTTGGGAGCAAAAACTAATATAAGACACTGTCTTATTTTTGGGGAAACAGGGTAAGAGGTTTCTGGGCAGAGAGAAAGAGGCTTCGAGCAGGGGGCACGTGGGCACGCCTCGGATAACAAGCAAAGCCTCCGTGTAGGCGTGGTGTCCCACACCCAAGAGAAGAGGGTGGGGGAGGGTGGGGGATCCCAGAGTAACTTCCGGTACCAGCTGGCAGGACAAAGGGATAAGTCACAGCGAGGGGCTGAGGTTCTGCCGTTTGTAAGGTTCTAAAGGTGAGCGAGATGGCATCCTGCAGATGGGGAAACTGAGGCTGAAGTCACACATTTGTGGAAAAAGATTTTTGGACCTTAGCCAGCGTGGCTCAATTGGAGCATCATCCCCCGAAGGGGTCGCAGGTTTGATTCCCGGTCAGGACACATACCCAGGTTGAAGGTTCAATCCCCAGTCAGGGCACACCTATGGATGTTTCTCTCTCACATCCTACTGGGGATGTGCCCTCAACCAAGATACATGCTCTCTCCCTCTCGGTCTCTCAAAAACCAATAAAAACATATTCTCAGGTATTAACAAAAAAGAGTTATAGGTTCTTGAGGTTAAAAAGACCCCGTGAAAGGCAGGAAGGAATAGGTCGCCTCCAGAAAAGAACTACATCGTGCAGAGAAACAGCAAGGACAGCAGCTGCTGATTTCAACGCCTGGGATTATGCCGAGAACTGTACCTGCATTATCTACTTTAAATTTCTATAAACCCTTGAGATTAGCATTATGCCCATTTTACAGGGGAGGCAACTGAGCCTCAGACAGCCCCTGGTGAGAGGCAGGGCCCAGGCCAGCCTGACTCACAGGTGAAAAATCTGAAGGTCAAACAGGTGAAGAGAAACCCCAGTGTTTCAAGGTCCTACGTTGGGGGAAAGAAAGAAAAAAGCAAACAAAAACCAACCCACATAAAATACAGCAATTGCAGGAATGTTTAGTGTGTTGGTGATAGGCCTAGAAGTGAAGAGGGAATATGTCTGTCCTAACTCAATTATCTGAATAAAGTAAGTGAATCAAATTGGACACCGATTACAGTAACTTTGTGTGTGTGTCTAATTATATGTCTATTTAAGGATGGAGCAGGAAGGGAACCATTAGGTCGTCTGCCTCTGGCCAGGCACATGTAGATGCACCATAGACATCCTCTCACTGAATCCTCTCTCCTGCTCTGGAAGGCTCTGCAGAAGTGAAGCTGCAGTGCCGGGAGAGAAAGCCGCTCTCCCACAGCCACCCAGCCAGGGGGGGCCAGTGTTCAGACCTGCGCTCCCTGCACCACGCAGCCGGCAGCCGGTGGACCGGACACTTTCTGCTCGTCCCGTCTCTTTGTGCATCCTCTCCCTTTTCCCTAGAAAGTAGCTCAAGGCAGCTCGTGCCTTGGGTGGCCACAGGCCCTCAGCAAAGAATAGGAAAGATCGTCCCCCCCAAATCATCAAGTCCCGGGGGAGGTATTTCCATGAACATTATGAGCGCCTCCACGTTGGGCTCTAGGGCTACTTCTGATGAAGTGGATGTTTTCAGAGTTTACATTTTACATTTTTTGTATATTTTATTGATTTTTTTACAGAGAGGAAGGGAGAGGGATAGAGAGTTAGAAACATCGATGAGAGAGAAACATCGATCAGCTGCCTCCTGCACACCCCCCACTGGGGATGTGCCTGCAACCAAGGCACATGCCCTTGACCGGAATCGAACCCAGCACCTCTCCGTCCAAAGACCGACATTCTATCCACTGAGCCAAACCGGTCTTGGCTGGAACAGGTTTTATAAATGCTTGACAACCAGGCTACCAGCTCCCCGCACCCCCCAAATAATAATGACCATGTATTGAGCGCTTGCTACGTGCCCAATTCTGTGCTAAGCACTTTACATGGATCACCTGTTTGAATCCTCAGATCAACCCTGTAAGAGGTGCGCCAGGAGCCCATCTTCCAGATGAGGAAACTGAGGCTTAGAATGGCGAAGGTGCTTACCCGAGGTCCCTGCCTCCGGCTCTAAAGTGGAGCCGTCTTTGTTGACACTGGGAGAACATGAATTCTACTGCTCCTCTCCCCCCACCCCCACCCCTGCAACCTTCTCCCCCCCAAACCCCCACTCACCTGGTGTGCCAAACTTCTGGAGCAACGCAGCATCTGCTGGGGGTGCAGGGTCCCGTCTCCTGAGGGGAGGCTTCCGACTCTGGGGTGTCCTGTCCTCCGTCCTCGGCCCGCCAGCCGGGACTGGAGCTCAGGGTCAAAGTCTGGAGTTACAGACAGGGCACAGCTTGGCGCTGCCTTGCTGGCAAGGGATGGACCCAGGCCAGGCGGGGGGACCTCCCCCTTCCCCTCACTCCCCGTCCCTGAAAAGCTGCCTGACTTTCCTGGCTGATCCCAAGCCCCTGTGCCAGTCCCCGGTGGCAGGGAGGGGCAGGCGGGGGTTCTTGGAGGGCTGATGGGCACAAGCAGGCCTGTCTTCCCGGCCAGCTGGAGGCCATCCTCTTTCTTCTCCGTCTGCTGCCGCCCTGGGGGAGGGGGCCGTTTCCTGGCCTGCAGGGGGCGGTAGGGGTGGTCATTTTGGCAGCACAGGAGGGGAGCCCAGAGGTCCTGGACAGGGCCCCCCCCCACACACACACCTGGGGCCAGCCGGCCAGCCAGGTGGATAAGGCCAAGAAGAGACCACGAGGATACGTGGCTCTCTCTCTCTCTCTCTCTCTCTCTCTTTTTTAAATATACTTTATTGATTTTTTACAGAGAGGAAGGGAGAGGGATAGAGAGTTAGAAACATGGACGAGAGAGAGACATCCATCAGCCGCCTCTTGCACAACCCCCTACTGGGGATGTGCCCGCCACCAAGGTACATGCCCTTGACCGGAATCAAACTTGGGACCCTTCAGTCCGCAGGCCGACGCTCTGTCCACTGAGCCACACCGGTTTGGGCGATCCGTGGCTCTTTGTTCGGTCTCCCAGGTCCCTCCTCTGCAGAGCCGGACCTGGAGCCCTGATTATTAAAGCCCAGAGGTCATGGGGCACCTCGCCGTATGGAGGGGGAGACTGAGGCTCAGAGGAAAAGCAATCAGGCATCGGGCAGGCATCGTTTGGGTCAGTTTTGAAGCACCAGCCTCTACCGCGCCCCCGCCTTCAGCATCATCAAATAAAAAGGTGAAGATGACCATCGGCCCTCCAGCTGAAGGGTCCCAGGTTCGATTCCGGTCAAGGGCATGTACCTTGGTTGCAGGCACATCCCCAGTAGGGGGTGTGCAGGAGGCAGCTGATGGATGTTTCTCTCATTGATGTTTCTGACTCTCTATCCCTCTCCCTTCCTCTCTGTAAAAATTCAATAGGATGTTTTTTTAAAAAAAAAAAAAATGCAGTATTGTTATTTAATTTTGGGAAATGAGGTGTGGGGGACACCTATTGTTTTCATGATACAAAGCACAGAAAGTAATGTTCCACAGAATATTCTTGGCTATTGGGTTAAGATGTCCCCCCCGGGGGGGGGGGTGCAATTTTTAAAATCTTTATCAGAAAAGGGCCTGAGAAACATATAAATAGAGAAAGAAATAAAAAAAAAAAAAAAAAAAAAAAGGAAAAAGAAAAAGCTGAGAAACACTGAACTGGATAGATGTGCCCATTTTACAGCTGAGTAAACCGAGGCCCAAAGAGAGAGAGGCATGTGCCCTAAGTCCCACAGGGTACAGTATATGGCTCACTTGGTGGGTTGATTGCAATGTCCTTGAGAAACTGTTCTGAAGTCCAAATTCCACTGATCATGCTAGCAGGCCCCAAAGAACCTTTGGGAGCATTGTTTGTTTGTTAGTTTGTTTGTTTACTTATTTATTAGGTTGGAATGTTCGGGATCAAGGATTTCTCTGGCCGACTGGCTGATTAATAAACAACATGGACTCCTAGCAGCTCTGAGTTACACTCAGGCCAGGGCCAAAGGATCATTTACTAGGAGGCAGAACTCTGTGGGGGCCACGTGAAGTTATAGAATAACAAGTTAACAACCCACGCTCGCACACACATGAAGTTATAGAATAACAAGTTAACAACCCACGCTCGCACACACTCTCTCTCAGACAAGATTAGCTTCATTACCACTTTTCTGAGTATTGAGATAATCATCACCTCTATAATTTATACAAAACGGGAGGTAGAAAGCAGAAAGGACTAATCCCCTGTAACCAGTCCCACCAGCAGGAAAGAGGGGCCAATTCACATTTTGGGCAAATCTCCCCAAACATGAACATAAACACACCACTTCATGTGCCAAATATGGGATCACATCATACGTGCTGTTTCGACTCCCAGTACATGTATCAATATGGTCTGTCCTGAACACATTTCCACTCGACTAATAACCAGTGGTCCATTCACACAGGACCATTGAATATGGGTATCACAGCTTTCTGTGTGTGTTTTTCATATATTTTATTGATTTTTTTTTTTTACAGAGAGGAAAGGAGAGGGATAGAGAGTTAGAAACATCGATGAGAGAGAAACATCCATCAGCTGCCTCCTGCACGCCCCCTACTGGGGATGTGCCCACAACCAAGATACATGCCCTTGACCAGATGGAACCTGGGACCCTTCAGTCCGCAGGCTGAGGCTCTATCCACTGAGCCAAACCGGTTTTGGCCGGTATCACAGTTTTTAAAGGCAGATCCTAGAGAGACTGTCTCGGTAATGTTTTCGATATTACGAACAAGTGTTGCAGAAAACCGGAGAAGAACCAAGCCATATGTAGAGAGATTTAGTTACATTTATTACATGCGGGTTCAGAGGAAAATATCTCTCAAATTCTGAGCCCCAACATGGAGGAACTTCCCTATTTATATGTTTTTATCTTCTTTGTCTCCCAAATATGGGGTGTTTCCGGTCCCCCTTGCAAGTTCTTAAAGAGCCCATATATGCTGGGGCCTTGAGCCTCAACCAAAGGCCTGGCCTGGTGCCAGCACTGATAATTTCATCCGGGAAGGCTGAATGGCCTCTCCGAAGTGGGAGTCGTCTTATTTTCCTTATTATTTAAGCAAGCAAGCACTTACAGAAGCCAAATAGCAGAGTTAAAATTTCCAACAGCAGTTTTTCTATGAGATGGATGCTTCACAAGGATCCTGGCTGTGTCTCCTGGCACACTTGTCCTTGGGGCCAAGCCCTAGGAAGTGGAATCACTGTGTCTAAGGGTTTGCTGGAGCCCATGCACCTGTCCAGAGAGACGCCTTCGCAGGAGCCCTGGAGACCGGTGACATCTGGACGCCGAGTACCATTCCCTGAACACAGGGCACGTCCGAACTGTCACCTCCCCGGCAAGAAAAGCCAGGAACCTGGACGTGGGCTCTGAGGTCCGGTTGGCCTGGGTTCAAGACCTCCCTCTGCTCAGAGCCTCCATGTTTTCATCCCAGGAGATGATAATGCAGGTGTATTTGTTTCCTGTAGCCGCTTTAGGAAAGAACGACAGACAAAGCGGTTCAAACAACACCAATGCGTCCCCTCACAGGTCTGGAGGCCAGGGCTGGTTCCGCCGGAGGCCTGTGCGAATCTGTCCCAGGCTCTGTCCCAGGCTCTGTCCCGGTTTCTAGGGTTTGCTGCTGGCAATCTAGGCTCTTCCTTGCCTGGTGACAGCAAAACTCCAACCTCCACCTGGCGATTACCCCGTGTCTCTGTCTTTGCGGCCAAATTTCCCCTTTTGGGCGAGGACATAGTCATGTTGGACTGGGGCCCGCCCTTATGACCTCATCTTAACTTGATGACATCTGCACAGACCCCGTTTCCAAATAAGGTTACACTCACAGGTCACGGGGGTGAGGACTTCAGCTCATAACCCAGCCGTGAAATAAGGCTCCAGCCAACCCTCGAGGCCCAGCGATTCCCCTTCACAAAAGAAGGAAGTGAAGTAAGCCTCAGGCAAAGGAAGTGCCTGCCCTTATTCCTGACTTCCAAGGCCAGTTTGAAGCTGGCAGATTCCCGGGTTTTGACATCAACCTGGTGGGGTTGTGGTGTGACCCCTCTGCTCAAATGTCACCTTGTCTAGAGGAGCCCTGGCCACGTGCCTAAACGGCCCCCTCCTCACCCTCTCGCCTTAGCCTGCTTTTCTCCAGCCCGTTGGTTAATTCTCACCTGAGAATATTTTTATTTATTTAATTAATTAATTTATTTTAAATATATTTCATTGATTTTCGACAGAGAGGAAGGGAGAGGGATAGAGAGTTAGAAACATCGATGAGAGAGAATCATCGATCAGCTGCCTCCTGCACGCCCCCTACTGGGGATGTGCTCACAACCAAGGTACAGGCCCTTGACCAGAATCAAACCTGGGACCTTTCAGTCCGCAGGCCGATGCTCTATCCACTGAGCCACACGGGTTTCGGCTTTCCATTGATTTTTAGACAGAGTAGAAGGGTGGGGGAGAGACAGAGAGAAAGAAACATTGATGTGAGAGAGAGACACATTGTTTGAGTGCCTCCCTCACATGCCCCAGGGATGGAGCCTGCCCTTGACAGGAATCAAACCCGGGACCCTTCAGTCCGAGGGCTGATGCTCTAAGCACAAAGCAAACCATTTAGGGCTCTCAAGCTGCCCTCTCCCTTTTTAAAATATATTTTATTAATTTTTTACAGAGAAGAAGAGAGAAGGATAGAGAGTTAGAGACATCGATCAACTGTCTCCTGCACACCCTCTACTGGGGATGTGCCCGCAACCAAGATACATGCCCTTGACCGAAATCAAATCTGGAACTCTTCTTCAGTCCACAGGCCGATGCTCTATCCACTGAGCCAAACCAGTCAGGGCTCTCAAGCCCTTTTTACTACTTGATACCATATTTCATTTATTTGAATCTGTGCCTCTCTTGTTCTAAGAACTTTACCAATATTCATTTAAATATAATGTATTTTGCATATATTATACTAATGGTTTACACGGTTTCACTCTATTCCCACTTCCTCTCTCCCCTCCTAGGCTGTACTGGAAGAACCTCTGTCTTTTGCCTGAATTCTAAAGTAGAAAAACGTGGGTTCAAATCCCAGCTTCATCACTCCCTAGCTACGTTACCTTGTAGGTGTGACTTAACCACTCCATGCATCAATTTCTTCATCCATGAAATGAGAATTGGAACAGTGTGATAAGAAATAAAGAGGCCTAACCCAGTTACTGACACAGGACTGCAGGAGCACAGATAAGGGATATCTGATCTTCCTGTAAGAGGCGACCCTGGAGTGTGCGCGGAAGACATTTAGATGTTAATAAGACATTTAGATGTTAATAAACCACATCTCTCAACACCCTGGCAAATCACTTTGCATAATGGCCTAGCAGGCAGCAAATAATTTGCTGTTCTTTTTGTAAAAAATATATATATATTTTTTATTAATTTCAGAGAGGAAGGGCAAGGGAGAGAGAGTTAGAAACATCAATGATGAGAGAGATACATTGATGCCTCCTGCACCCCGCAACCTGGACATGTGCCCTGACCAGGAATTGAACTGTGACCTCCTGGTTCATAGGTCAACGCTCAACCAATGAGCCATGCCGGACAGGCAACTTGCTGTTCTTAGTAGATGCAAACTGAGCTGAGACTAGAAGAATGAAGTGAAAATTGATTAGATAAATTATGATGAAAAAAATTAAGATGGGACGAATGGAAAGGGCTCCACTGGGTGCAAGGGAACTTTGGGGGTGCAAGGAAACTTCTAGCTGACTCCCCTCCCCTAAACCCAGTTCTGTGAGGCCTAGAGACTAAGGCCAAGAGGCTTTGACACCTTTCCCCTCCCGCCCCAGCCCTTTTCACCAAAGGGTTTAGAATGGCCAAAATTATAAAGAAAAATAGGGTCAGATCAAGACAGGAATCAGTAAAAGTAGCTTGCTGTGCCATAGTGGATCCTGATTCAAAAGGAAAAATTGGCAATACAGTACTGATCCTGTTGTTAAAAAAAAAAAAGTTGATATTTCATGCATTGTGGATTTTTTAAAAAAATGTTACACTAGAATCTTATTTTTCACCCTGGCCAGATAGCTCAGTTGGTTAGAGCATCGTCTGCTATGCCAAGGTTGCAGGTTTGATCCCCAATCAGGGCACATGCAAGAAGCAGCTAATGAATGCATAAATGGGTAGAACAACAAATCGATGTTTCTCTCTCTCTCTCTTTCTCTCTCAAAATCCATTTAAAATATTTCCATACACTTCCTCCAAAAAGCATTTCCGAGGCACTATAATGCCTCCATTGAGAATCACCTTTGAGACAAATGATGCAGGAGGTCCTAACCCATGGGTCTGAGGGAGGCAGGGAGAGGGATCCAGGAGCTGCCTGGGTTTCTGGGTGATTAGGGAGATGGATGGTGGAGCCCGTTTGCTCAAGTGGGGAGCAGGATTGGACCATTGCATTTGGGGGTGTTTGTGCAATGTGCACGTGTGGAGATTGAGGTGAGGGAAGGGATTCGGGATGAAAGAAAAGCTTGCTATTACCGAGTCAAGCCAGTACCTTGACTGATCCTTTCTGGTATCTTATTCCATGTCCCTATCTCTATCTGCCCCCCACACCCCCAATACTGGCTACCTCTTCCCAGGATGACAACAGCAGCCTATGTGTTGGTCTCCCTGCCCCACAATCCATTCTCCATGCAGCAGCCAGAGTGTCCCCTAATTCTTGCCATGGGTTCTCAGGAAAGCCTTTCCTGACCTCCCTGCCCCCTAAGAATTGACTGGTGAACAGAAGCCAAGAGAAGAAATAAAATGGAGTCACTGCAGTCAGGCTGCTAAATTACTGGAATCCAGTAGGTTCAAGTGTGAGGAAACGATTCTATATTTGTTTTAACTGGCCTGGGAACTTGAACTTATGAACTCTGCAGGCCTGTGCCCATGCCCGGATATACATCAGACCTCCAGATTACCCTGTGGTTACCCACCAGAGTCCTCACGTATCCAGACCATCGGGCATCCAAACTGCCTCTCCTCTGACTGATAATGGTGCTGGACCAATGCTAGGGCTAAGAATGCAGGACTGAGTCTTCTCAAGAACGCACTTTTTATCAGAAGAAGTTTTAACTTTCCTCTTTGGAATGTGTCTGGGTTTTTGCCTAGCTGGGTTTCGGGTTTGCAAACCCTACGGCCCTTGAATAAATCTTTATCACTGATGTCTAGCCAAAGTTTCCCAAGTCACTTATGCTCAGTTGACACTGGGTTTCTGAGACATGTAGAAGAATTCACATAAAAAATATTAGCAAACTAGCCGAAACTGGTGTGGCTCAGTGGATAGAGCATCGGCCTGCAGACTGAAAGGTCCCCGGTTCGATTCCGGTCAAGGGCATGTACCTTGGTTGCAGGCACATCCCCAATGGGGGGCGTGCAGGAGGCGGCTGATCGATGTCTCTCTCTCATTGATGTTTCTAACTGTCTATCCCTCTCCCTTCCTCTCTGTAAAAAATCAATTAAAAAAAAAACTGGAAAAAAATATTAGCAAACTAATTTTGAAAATGTACCTAGTACAGTCGCCACCCTTTTATCTATAGGAAATATGTTCCAAGACCCCCAGTGAATGTCTGAAACTGGATCATACCAAATCTTTTTTTATGCTATGTTTCGTCCCATATCTACATCCCTATGATCAAGTTTAATTTACATATTAGGCACAGTAAGAGATTAACAACAATAGCAAATAATAAAATAGAATAATGATAATAGTATACTGTAATAAAAGATGTGTGAAGGTGGTCTCTTCTCTCAAAATATCTTATTGTGCTCATCTTCCTTGTAATGAAGTGAGATGAGAAAATGCCAGACCTATTCCTGAATCTGTATAACCATCTCTTAACTCGCAGTGAATGGATTGGTGTTTACTCCTTTCAGGGGGCCTCTTGCCGAATGAAGTCTTACTAGGGGGTCAGTGCTTTCTGGCACGCTTTTTTCTGTTCATGCCCCACCCCCTCAAATTTAATATCTTTCCATCTTAACTAAGCACTTACCACACTCGGCGGCTATCATTTTTGCATTTTGAGGTGCGACAAGAAAAACTAGCCCGGATTTCTTTTTTCTTTTTTTTTAATATATTTTATTGATTTTTTACAGAGAGAAAGGGAGAAAGAAAGTCAGAAACATCGATGAGAGAGAGACATCGATCAGCCGCCTCCTGCACACCCCACAGTGGAGATGTGCCCGCAAGCAAGGTACATGCCCCCGACCGGAATAGAACCTGGGACCCTTCAGTCCACAAGCCGACGCTCTATCCACTGAGCCAAACCGGTCTCGGCTAGCCCGGATTTCTTATTCCTTCTTCACAATCCCCCGGATGGGAGAGCCATTCTTACCTTCGGTCTTAGCAACCTCAGCATGGATTTTTTTTCTTTCTTTCCTTCCGCTTGTCACTTAAAGGAAGCGCTGTAGGGCTTCTCGTTGGCACGCCCGAATTGTGATCATCGTTATCCTAGCACTCCGGGGCGCTTATTAAGTAAAATAAGGGTCACTTAGACAGTAGCACTGTGATACCGAAGCGATCGATCTGATAACCGGCTACTAAGTGACTAGCAGGCAGGGAGCGACACGGGACAAAGAGATGATTCATGTCCTGGCAGGCCCGAGCGGGGTAGCTGGGGATCTCATCACGATCCTCGGACCGGTGCACGCTTTCAAGCTTACGAAGGGTTCGTTTCTGAAACCTCCCACTTAATATTTTCGGGCGGCGGGTAATTTCAGGTAAGGAAGGACCCCTAGCATGGGACTCATTCTTGTAAAGTCCCCGAGGGCGGTCCTAATCTATTTTGCTCACAGTAGGTGCTCAGTAAATATTTCATCCATGGCCGAAACCGGTGTGGCTCCGTGGATAGAGCCTCGGCCTGCGGACTGAAAGGTCCCGGGTTCGATTCCGGTCAAGGGCATGTACCTTGGTTGCAGGCACATTTCCAGTAGGAGGTGTGCAGGAGGCAGCTGATCGATGTATCTCTCTCAGGGGTCCTCAACCTTCCTGAGGCCTCGACCCTTGCATACAGTTCCTCATGTGGTGGTGACCCCCAGCCATGAAATTTTGCTACTGTGATGCATCGTGATGTCAATATCTGCATTTTCCGTGCTCTCCTCTCGCTGCTGCGCCAGAAAGAGGCTGGGAGCCAAACCCGGGTTTGAATAAAGACTCTTTGCTTTTGCAAAATAATAATAATAATAATAATAATAATAATAATAATAATAATAATAA
>JAAGEH010000417.1:25347391-25505718 GCA_011751065.1 Lasiurus cinereus
GGGAGGCCGCGTGTCGGGGAGGCCGCGTGTCGGGGAGGCCGCGTGTCCGGGAGGCCGCGTGTCCGGGAGGCCGTGTGTCGGGGAGGCTGTGTGTCGGGGAGGCTGTGTGACTTTCGCTCCTGGGCCCCTGTGGCCTGTGCGATGCGGAGAGCGAGGCCACCGGCTGCCCGGGACTGGGTGAGATTGGTCCCCGACGGCACGCCCCTGGGGGTCTGGCTCCCGGGGTCCGTGACTGCGCCTGTGTCCCCGTGGCGGCGACCGGGTGAGCTCAGGGTGCCAGGCGACCCTGTGTCTTATGTCTTTGCGTGCAGCCCAGTCTGGGGCTTTGCTTTGGGTCGTATCACGGGGGGCTGCACGTTGACGTGCACCTGGCCGGTGGCAGAGGCCGAGGCTGGGGGTTCCCCGCTGCACAGGTGCATTCTGGGGACGCATGGTTGCCCTGCGCGGGTTTCCGTGTCACTGTGTGTGACCTGGCCCGTGTGTGTGGCCGGCTCCTCGTTCCCGGGTCGGTTGGGGGGGATTGGTCCTCTGAGTCTGCACCGCGGGGCCGGACGGGGCCGGGCTGGGGCTGGGCCCGCTGAGCAGGTCGCTGCCGCAGCTGCAGGGCTGGCGCTCCGGGCTCTCGCTCACCTCCTCTTGGAGAACCCGTGCAGGCCTCTGGGCTCGGCTCATGTCCATGGCCAGCTGAGTGCTGGCGTGCAGACCCAGGGCTGCAGGAGGAGACCAGGCACTGCGTGGAGAAGGGAGAGGAGGCTGGAGGAGGAGGAGCCCCAAAGGCCCAGGAAGTGGCCCCCCCAGCATCTGCCAATCAGGCCCTTCTCTGCGGGGGGAAGTTGGCTGATAGCGGGAAAGATTTTGTGTGTGTGTGCGGGAGGCAGAGGGATGAGGGCCTGTATTGGGCAGAGGCAGCCCTGTCTGCCCCGCCGGCTCCTGGCGGGGTAGCTGTTTTGCCGGGACTGGCAGGAACATCCTCAGAGTGGCTGTCCCCTCCTCACGCGGAAAGGCGGCGGAGGAGTTATCTTGGCCTCAGACAGCCCCTCCTCTGCACGTAACTGAGGAAGAACCTAGAAGTCAGGCTAGTGCTAGTAGCTTCTGTCCCGTCCACAGAGACGTCTGCCCTCCCATCGCTGCTGCCTTGCAGGTGACCAGTGCCTCTAGGCCAATGGTTCTCAACCTGTGGGTCGCGACCCCTTTGGGGGTCGAACGACACTTTCACAGGGATCGCCTAAGACCATTGGAAAACAGATACTTACGTTATGATTCATAATAGTAGCAAAATTACAGTTATGAAGTAGCAATAATTTCATGGTTGGGGGTCACCACAACATGAGGAACTGTATTAAAGGGTCGCGGCGTTAGGAAGGTTGAGAACCACTGCTCTCTGCACTTAATCTCGCTTTTCCTTCTCAAAAACGATGTGAGAGGAGGGAAGTCTTGGGCCTCTCAGCCTGGGTCTCTGCTTCCACACCCCATGTTCCCTGTTACTCGCCCCTGATCCAGTCCTGACTGGATACATTTAGAAATGTTTATTTTTTAGCAGATATATATATATATATATATATATATGACTATATATATGTAATTCACATACCATAAGTTCACCATTGAACGTGTATGATTCAGTGGCTGTTAGGCTATTTCACAAGGTTGTGCAATCATCGCCTCTGTCTAATTCCAGAACATTTTCATCACCCCAGAAAGAAGCCCCCCACCCTTAGCCATCACTCAGAGCCTTCCTCCACCACCCTTGACCCCCACGCTGCTCTTACCAGCTCTAGACAACCACTAATGCACTTCCTGTCTCTATGGACTGGCCTATTCTGGGCATGTCATATAAGGGGGATAATAGACTCCGTGGTCTTTTCATGTTTGGCTTCTTTCACTTCCCTCATGTTTTCAAGGCTCAGCCACATCGTGCCACACGTCAGCACTTCATTTCTTTTTTACTTCCGTGGTAGAGATGTGTACCCCATTTTATTGGACATTGGGGGTTTTTCCACTGGAGGCATTTCACCTGATTCTATGAAGCAGTATGTCCTCAAGGTGCCCGGGACCTGGTCAGCACAGACTCATCCTCAGCCAGCTTTTACTGGACTTGAGTCCAGTCATCAGCAGCATGAGTCGCCCAGGGAGCCAGCCCAGGGGTAGTTCCTGGAAGGCAAGGCTTCCGTGGGGATGAGGCACGAAGAAGCAGCAAGACAGAACAGGGAGCGAGCAGGCTTGGACCCGACAGACGTGGGCCAGGCGGCTCTAGCCTCGGGCCTCACCTCCCTCAGGTTACTCCCCCTCTCCAGGCCTCCACTCATTTGAGTTTCCTCAAATGTATATATTCCCCCGTGGGCATGCTCTTTTGACATGTGTGGTTTGTCGGACTGACCTTCCCTTGCCTTTTATCCCAAGAATCACAGAGAGAGAGAGAGAGAAAGAGAGAGAATATTCAATGGTCTTGAAGTATCTACCGCCAGATCACTTCCTCATTCATCAAAATTCTCTGAGTGAGAGATACTTAGGGCAGCTGTTTCCTGACCCAGCCTGCCCTGCCGAGTGGCGTGGGAACGGAGGGAAATCACGGTCTGGCCAGCAAACTACACTCCTCGCACTTTTGGTTGTTTTCCCTCCCCCCACCCCATCTTTCATGATCTCACTTATATCGTTTTAAGGCTAACCTTGTCTCATTCCTTTGTGAGGACAGAGTAGATAAATCAATAGCCTCCAGGAATGGACCATCACATTCTGCTCGCCAAACATTCAAGATGACTAATTTCCAGGGGCAAACCTCCAGTTTCATTTTTGGGGGGTTGGGTCAGGATTCCTGTCCATCGGCACTGCTGACACTGGAGCCTGAGAATTCTTTTTTTTTTTTTTTTAATATATCTTATTGCTTTATTTACAGAGAGAAAGGGAGATAGAGAGTTAGAACCATCGATCAGCTGCCTCCTGCACACCTCCTACTGGGGATATGCCCGCAACCCAGGCACATAGCCTTTGACCGGAATCGAACCTGGGACCTTGCAGTCTGCAGGCCGACGCTCTATCCATTGAGCCAAACCGGTTAGGGCGGGGCCTGAGAATTCTTGGTTGTGACTGGCTGTCTTGCGGGTTGTAGGCTGCTCAGTCGCACTCTGTCCTCTACCCACTAGATGCCAGTAGCAGCCTCCAGAAAAAGGCTGCAGACATTGCCCAGGGTCCCTTCCTGAGAAACATTGCCCCTGGGGGCGAACCACTGCAGCCAACCCAGCCTGCTCTCTGAGGTCTGTGGCGCAGGTGGGGGTGTGAGTGGTTTCGCGTACGCTGCACCTCCAGACCCAAGCTCACAGCCCTCCTTGATTTGTCTACTTCTTCAGTAGGAAGTGTGAGAACTTGCCACCAGAGCATGCCTGTGCATACTTACAGACTTAATACATAGAGCTAATAAAATTAAGGCGCTCCAGAACCCCCTGGCATGTGTCCCTTGCCGCCCAGGCCCCTCCCCTCATCAGCTCTGCACCCCTTTCCCGTCACTGTCAGGTTTCTGTCCTCAGTCAGCCCTGCATCTCTCCCAGCCATCACTGCTTTCCAGGTTTCTCTTTCCCCTTCAATGGGCTCCTCTGTGTCACGTACAAAACACGCCAAGTCCCAGGGGTGCAGTGGTTTGGCGCGCGTGTGTGTGTGTGTGTGTGTGTGTGAATTCTCATTTCAGTTTTCTCCTTGAAAAGGGGGGAGGGAGAGAAAAATTACAGTTAGGGCTTAAGTCACGGTTACTTTTGGAGCTTCCCCTCTTGGCCTTTGAACTTTTGGAAAATATTAAACGTCCCTTTCTTTCATGTATATAAATAAAGCAGTCGCCGAGAGGGTTTTATATTCAACATTTAAGCCTTTTCGAGAATCACCAAGAGCTTTTCAGACCCACAGACAGCCTGATCCTGGCCACCTTCCACTGTGAAAGACTTGCCTGAAGTGTGTTGTGTGTGTGTGTGTATTGTTGTTTGTGTGTATTGTTGTTTTTTTAGACTCTAAAATGAGGCTTAGGATGGTGTTGATCATTCCGTTAAGGCCTAGCCTGAAGGAGGAAATGGATTCTCTGAAAACACAGCCCCCTCCCTTAAAAAAGAAAAACAGGATAAGATCCAAACCCCCGCCCCCAGGCCCCCCACCAGGAAAGTTGAGAAAGGAGGGCTGCAGAGTGCCTTGAGCAGCAGTGCCAGAGAGCAACAGTTCTGTTACCAGATATTGATCCAAGATACTGTGGAAGGAATGTGGGTAAACATGGGGAAACTGCTGAATTCCTCCGTGGCAATGACCCCCCGAGGGACAGCCGAGCAGGCTCAGCGAGGAAAGGGTGTGGCCGTTTAGAGATCGCCAGGTTTCCTGGACGTCTGTCTGTATCTTCTTCAGACACCAGAGCGGAGAACGTGGGACTCGCGTCGCAGGGGTGTTGCTGGTACTGTCTGTGATGTGACGTTCTCTCTCTCTTCTCCGTAGCTGGAGGCTGGCAGCGATGAAGATCGGAAGGTAAACCTCAGGTAAGCAGGCATTTCATTTTCCTTCTGAAGTCTTCTTTCAAGCAGGTAAGAAATACCCTTGTTTTTTGTTTTTCCAAAAGAGAGAACCCCCTCGAAATAGGATACACCAATTTTTTTTAGTAGCGTCTTAATTATAAACAGTCTTAATAGCATTATATAATGTTTAGAAAAGAAGGAAAAGAATTGCCAGCATCCCTCTGCTCTTGCTTTGCCATTATCTACTTTCTTCCCTTTGATTGAAAAAAAAAAATCATGTAATATGCTCTCACATGTCTATCTTGCTCTTGGTAGGATCTTTCTTTTGAGGTAAGGACATTGCTGATTTGAAACAGACATTCAACCCTCTAAGTTTATTAATTCAAGGTGGGGTGTGTTTTTTTGTGTGTGTGTTTTTTTTTTGGTGCTTGTGAGAAATCTTTAGCTATGCTCATTACAAAAATCCCTGAAGCTATCCATAGTCCTCAGTTGCTATATTCAGTAGTAGACACCAAAAGCATTTTTGTTTTTCTTTGTCCCCCAAATGAAGGCTTTCTGTCCCCTTGGGGTATTTTGTTGGTTTGCAGAAGATTGAGCGCTTCGTTACATAATGGATTCCTCGGTGCCAGGGAACCATTCTTAAACTCTGACTCTTACAGTTCAGAAGAGTAAACAGTTTCAGGGACATTGTCCTTTAAAAAAAAAAATTGGTTTCATCTTGTGAGGAGGAGGAGGACAATTAATTGGAAAGGGAAATATGCGATCAGAAGCTGGCATTCATTACCGCGAGCAGCGTGTTCCCCGGTAAAAACCCGAGTCGCACAGCGTGCAGAAGCGGCAGGAATATGCTCGCCCCGTCGGAGAAGTGTCTGCGTGTTTGAGGGAAGGGAGGGAGAGTGCTTTTACTGCGGCACACGTGACTTCTAAGCATCCGATGCGTGCGGGGAGACAGTAGCTGCCAAAACCCCAGAGATGCCGTATCTCAGTCGCCGGGCCCGCATTTTCACGTGATGCTCCAGGAAGGCCCAGTGACAGTGACACGGTGACTCTTTCACCGGGGGTTTTTGGGAACTCGGGGGTCTTGGCGAGGGCTGGCAGGCCGGAATCAGCCAGGTTCCCAAGTGGGGGCAGTCACGGGCACGCACTCTCTGCTTGGAGGCAGGGGAGGGGGGGAGTGGAGGTCTGCTCCTCAGAGACTGTGGAGGGGCAGCACAGGAGCAGGGCTGTCACTGTGACCACCGGGCGGGGCCCTCAGAGCAGCTGCAGGCGCCCGTGTCCCTGCCCCAGCCTCCCTCCAGCCCTTACCTGGAGTCAGAATCTCTTTCACCTTTTTAACCCCCCATTCCTTTCCTTCGGGGCTCTGGCCCAGGACAGACATCTCTCACTTAGATGGTCTGTGGGGCCAAGAGCTATTTTTGGTTTTCTCTCATTGCCCTTAATTGGCTGACAGCAGAGTGTTTTGAAATGTTTTCAGTTAAGAACTTACAAACAGGCCTGGCTGGTGTGACTCAGTGGTGGCGCATCGACTGATGAACCAGGAGGTCATGGTTGGATTCCCGGGCAGGGCACATGCCAGGGTTGCAGGCTCCATCCCCAGTGTGGGGCTTGCAGGAGGCAGCCAATCAGTGATTCTTATCACTGATGTTTCTATCTCTTTCTTCCTCTCTGAAATCAGTCAATAAATAAATACATATACAGTGTATATCTTATATAATAAAAGGCTAATATGCAAATTGCCCCCTCGACCAGGAGTTTGACCAGCAGGCAGGCTGGCCAGTTGCCCATGTCCCCTCCCCCGGGCCAAGCTGGCTGGACCCCATCCATGCAGGAGTTCATGCACCGGGCCTCTAAAATAAATAAATACACACACACACACACACACACCCTGAGTGGCCAGATTATTATGCGTTCAGAGATCATCATAATCTGGCCACTCAGTGTATGTTGCCACAGTTAATCCCACAAGAATCCTGTGGGGGGAGTATTTTCCCAGTTCCCAGCCGAGGAGCCTGAGGCCCCAAATTATACGTGGGACGTACTGGATTCAAAGCAAGGCCTCCTGTGTCTCTGGCACCTGCGCCTATCTTCCTGCTCTGCCTCTTGGAACCGCTTCAGTTCAGTTGGATCACTGTCCCGACAGGTGAGGGAACCTGCCTGAGGTCACCCAGGTGGCTAGAGGCAGCTCACGGCCGGACCCAGGGCCATCCCTGACTTGTGGTGGAGCTTCCCAGGATGTCGGGTCCCTCTGAGGTCCACCCTGAGCTCCCCTCCTCGGCTCTCAGCGGGTCCCCAGTGCCAGGGTGGGCCTGGGAGACCCTGGCTGGAGTTGGGGATCGCATTCTGAGCTTGTCCTCTTGCCCTCCTCACGTTCAGGCAGACACCAATCTGCTTTCTAACCTTCTAGCCAGACAAGAACATTCTGGGGTCCCGATTAGGCTTTGACTGAAACTCCTCCTCCTCCTTGTCATAACTTGCATTTTCAGGCCTTTTCTCCCCAAGCCTGTCCTAGAGGAGAAACTGTCTGGGATAGTGTGTGGGTTTTGCTTGTTTTAGGGGAGGAACGTTAGGGAGAGCAGATTTCTCTTTGCTTCATGTTGATCCCGAAGGTCAACTGACATGACTTAGTTCCTAAAGGACGTTGGTAAGAGAGAAAGCCTGGGGCAGCTGGTTATTTCCCTCTCTTCTCCTCTTCTCTACCCTTACTCGATGGTTTCATCTGCTCGCCCCCTCCTGCACATGCTGCTGTTCAGTCCTTCTCCCTGCTCCCCGACCACGCTCTTCCGCTGACGCCAGTGCTTTCTCACTGGGCCACATCCTCACAGCCAGGCCCACGGCTCGCCCCACAGGCTTGCCACTCCCCTCTCTGCAGAGGCCACAGGCAGCTCTGGCTTTCTCCATCTGTTCCAAGTACCACGCCGGCCTCACGTGGCAGGTACTTGTGCTTGGTGCTTCCCTTAGTGGCAGGGCCTTGTTTCCTGCCTGCACGAAACATTTAAACAGTTTACATATATTAACGTAGTTTTGAGCCTGCAGTAAATTACGTACACGTATGAGAACCAGCAAGGTCCTGTAGAGGAAAAACGAGGGGTTCAGCGCCAGGCAGATGCAGGTTGGGGGTCTGGCTCCTGCTCTGGCAGCCCAGATCCTGCCCCTCTGTGGGTTCCTGCCCCTCTGTGCGTCTCAGTTGTCTACCTAAGACCGAGATAAACGACGGCCTTCCAGGGTCATCAGTAGATTGCATGGGCTCCGCTCCCAGAGCCAGTCCACGGCGGGCTTGGAGGGCCGTCGCTGGGTTTGGTCTTCCTAAGATGCTGCTCAGATCGGTGGGTTCACAGCATTGAACTAGAGGAGCTGTGTCTGGTGTGTCATGCTAGGCGGCTCCAAGAGGTTCCACCAGTGCACGCTTGCCCGGCACCCCTCCCCTGGCTGCCTCCCCCTAAGACACAGATAGCAGTGTGCACCTGCAGAGTCAGTGTTGCCATTCCAACGGCAAACTTCTCAGGAACTGATCACCTCCCGCCCGGAGGAAGCTGACGGCGCAGAGCAGTACAGGCCCCGTCCCCTCGCTCCCTCCCCGGCCCTGGTGTGCAGACTGCGGCCGGCCTCCCTCCGGCAACCCCCGGCAACCCCCTTTTGGAAGCCTTGCTGTTCAGACTGTGGGAATCGGTGAGCAGATGGCCCTGCTGGCAGCCGCTCCTGGCTCCCTCCCCGTCCTGGGAGCTGCCTCCGCCTGGCAGGCGATGTGAGTGGTTGGGTGCCAGGCGGGGCCCCAGGAGGGAATATGGTTGTGAGGATCAGGAGTGGATGTTGTTGCTGTTGTTGCTTTTCAGCATTTCCAAATGGAGCGCAGGAGAATGTTGAAGAGAGTTCTGCTGATTTTTCTCCTGCCGGCCAAGCAAATGTTGGGGCCGGAGCAGCAGGATTTGCTCTCTTCTATTGTCAAGTCCCTTCCAGCTCTGCCTTTTCCTCCGTGATTCCTTCCCCTTTGGGTCTTGACCTGGGATTCCTCAGAGCACCCCATTCTCCTTAGAGTCTTTAGAAGTGGGGCGATGCCTTCTCTTCCTCCCCCGTAGCGTCCGGGTGGTCTCCACAGACCACGCCTCCTCAGCTCCATTTAGCACCACTTCTCTCACGTCCGCCCACCCTTTGGGGTGCCTTCCTGCCTTTCCTGGCAGTTTCTCAGCCTGGACTTGGTCATCCCTGATGATAAGCTGCCAGCTAAGTTCTGCCCAGAGGGGTCCAGCATCCGCTGCATCCAGGCCCTGTGCGGCGAGGCGCTGTTTCGGTGAGCTGTGGCCGTGTAACAAGTTACCATCACTCTGGGCCCAAACAGCGTCTGGTTATCATCTCCCCGTTTCCACGAGTCAGGATCCCGGACACGGTGGAGCCAGATCCTCTGCTTGGGGTCTCATGTGGCTGCCGTCAAGACGTTGGCCAGTCCAGGGTCGCATCCAAGGCTGGAGTCCTTTTCCGAAGACACACTGGTTCGTGGCAGAGTTCGTTTCCTTTCGGCCGTCGAAGCTGAGGCCGCTCGCTGCTCCAAGGTCGACAGGAGCAACGGAGTGCCAGCTCGGGAGTGCCCAGCCATCTCCTGCTCCGGACAGGGTCACCTAACTAAGGGAGCTGCCCCCCACATGTCCCCCAGCCCCCCCACAGCAGTCGGGATAGGGACTCCCTTGTGGTGCCTGCACCAGGGGCCGGGGAGTTCTTGAGATGCCCCATCCGATGTAGAGATGCAGCTGAGCGGGTGTCCGTTCAGTGTTACAGAAGTGGCAGGTGTGCAGGGTGTGATGGTGGTGCCACGTGAGGGATGCTCAGTCCCGGTGGGAAGAGGGAGCATCAGGACGCCACAGGGATCGACCATCACACAGGTGACCACCGTGATCTCTACTCCGCATCGACACCCTCGCCCGCATCTGGAGGCGTGGCATCACTTGGTTTGGCACCCACTTTGAACATTGGCCTCTGAGATAACCAACAGATAGCCACTGACCCTTCACCGTTTTCCCCCTAAGCTTAGGTCTTAGGGAGAAAGAGGGCTGGCTTGACTCTGTCATCTGTCACCTCAGCTGGCTATTCCGTGACCTTGGGCAGGCCTCTGTTTCCAGTGAACAAAACCGTACACAGCTCTCGGGTCGCTGTCAGAATTAAATGTGACCACTGCACGAATCTCTTCTCCCGCAGGAGACATTCAATAGATGCCCCTCCCTGTACCTCCTCCCGGGTCCCGCTTCTGAGGGGGTGGTGCCTGCCTTCCATTTCCTTCCCACAGACATTTTCCTCTCCTGAGTGGTGCTCTGGGACTCGGTCCTTGCTTTGTGGTATGATGGCCACTTGCCCACCAGACCACCTGCCCACCTTAAGGACAGGGCCTTCCCGGCGCCTCGCCTCATAGCACCCGGCACCCTCTGGAGGGCCCTCGAGGTCTCGTAAACGGAGTCCTCTGTGTCTGTCTCACGTCGAGGAACTCAAAGCAGGCTTGGAACACAGGCGGGAACAAGGGACCGAGATTTTTTTCCTGCAAGTCCCCAGCGCGGTTTGGCACTGTTAGCTGTCCCTCCCTTCCCAATCTGCGAATATGTTTCATCTTGTCCCTTCCTGTCCCCACCCCGTGGCTTCATAGGCAGCGGCCTCCCCTTGATTCCAAATTTTAAATACTGGAGCACACAAACCTTCAGAATTCTGGGGCCATTATACAGTTTTTCTGTTCCTTTTGGTTTAACCCAGGTATTATTCCTGGTAGTTTGGTGGAACATTTGATTGTAAAATCAGAATTTGCCTTCAGTATCTATTAAATATATATATTTTTATTTTTATTTATTTTTTTTAGGGCTAGGGTAGGGTTAGAGTTAGAGTTAAGGCAAGGGTTAGGGTTAGGGTTAAGATTAGGGTTAGAGTTAAGGCGAGGGTTAGGGTTAGGGTTAAGATTAGGGTTAGAGTTATCTAAATATATTTTTTAATGTATTTTTATTGATTTCGGAGAGGAATGGAAAGGGAGAGAGAAATAGACCAATGATGAGAATCACTGGTTGGCGGCCTCCTGAACACCCCCTACTGGGGATGAAGCCCGCAGCCCGGGTATGCACCCTGACCGGGAATTGAACCATGACCTCCTTCCTGGTTCAGAAGTCGATACTCAACCACGGAGCCACACCAGCTGGCACGTTGTTGGAAAACTCATCCTAGAGTGGGGACCAATGAGAACAGATGAAGTTAATTTGATTCTGTGGAAACTTAATTAACTTTATTATTAAGGTTAACATATAATGAATTTTGCTCAGAGTAGTAGGTTTCATTAAACTTCCTCCATACTAATACTTAGACTTCAAAGAGTGCCTCGGGGCCCCTGTCTCATTCTCCCCACACACCTGGCACACCAGGGAGTGTGCGCTCCTAACAGGAATGTTCGTGGTGCACGCTCTTCGTCGTAGCAGTAGTGATTACCCTCCTGGTAAACGGAACAAAGCTGTGAGGGGGATCAGAAAGCCGAGGTTCTGTCCTGAGATACGTCATCTGCGGTGCCTAAGGTTTGAGGCAAGTTGCTAAATGTCTCTTGGCCTCCGTTTCCTCCTTTGCAAAGTGAAGAGATGGATTAGGTGATGGTTTCCAAATCTAAGAAGAGTCCTCAAGCCCACCAGTCTAGTTCTATGTTACATTGTGTTTTAATCGTTCGTGGTAAATTTGTAACATGATGTCAAGAGTTTCTCCTTTACCCCCACACTAAGAGCCAGGTCAGATATTGGGGCATCTAGCCAGGTCGGTGTTAGGGTTTGACCCTGAGACGGAGCAAACTGGTTGACCCCTGGCCCTCCCCTCAGGAGCGGGCCCCATGCACAGTAGTGGCCATTTGGAAAAAAGAGACTCACCATCAGATCTCATCGTTGGCCTGTGCTTTGCTGCGGTCAGATCTCTGGGCTCGGACCGCTTATGAGAAAACTCCTAGGGCTGGAGCCTCCAAACGAGTCCTTCTGCTTCCAGGAAAGCCACAAGAGAGGAACAGGATTAATCAAAATAGGATTAATCACAATAAGGAGGAGTCGTCTTCAAGGTGTGCAGAGGGATTGGGCCAGGGATGGGGGCAAGACCCTGAGTCTGGCCTGTGGGGGTCCCTCTTGAGGGTGGTGGTATTGTTGAGGGTTCCCATGGTGGAGGCCATGTGCTGATGAGAAAACCTAGCTGACCTGCCTGTGGGAGTGGCCCGAGTGTTGGGCGAGACAGCAGTGTGGATTACAGAGGTCACAGGGGCCGGCCTGTGCCTGACAGCGGGGCCTCTGGGTGGGTGTAGGTCCCACCCCCTGACCACTCACATGACCATGACCTTGCTCCAGCCACCTGCCCTCCCTGATACTGAGGGTCTCTGTGAGGCCGAGAGCGTCTTGTGTTGTGTGTGGTGCCTCGTCCTTGCCTGATGCCGCCGACACCGTGGTACCATGGGTTATTTTCATTGGTGGTCGTGAGGGCCCCTCCTGTCTCCGTTCCTGGCCGTCTTCTCCGTAGGTGGACTCAAGGCCGGCTCCCCACAAAGGCCAAAGGTCATCCAAGTGGAAGCTCAGAGGAAAAACAAGCAATGCTTGACCTAATTCCCTCCAAGTTCTCCTGAACTTTGTACCAACTTTCACCATGTTTTTTTTTTTTTTTCTTGAATGGCTACTTTAGAAGCTATTTTAAAAAAAGACTTTGTTTCAGAGAAGGTTATCGGAGGTCCCTTCAGGAAAGATCCGGTCTCTCCCGATAGGGCCACCCTGTGCTGGCAGAAGGAATTCCCGGTCAAGGCTTGGCACATGTTTGCCAGGAGTTCTCCAGGCGTTTCCCCAAAGCTGGGCCCAGTCAGAATGCCCACAAGCGAGGGGGGACCGTAGGTATGGTTTGGAGACAGCCAGGCCAGCTGCCACCTCTGTAAATCCCTGGTCACTTCCCAGATGTCCAGACCCACCTGTCCCGTGGCAGGTCCATTGCAGGTGACATTTAGAGTGGCTCTTTAAGGCTGGGGTGGAGGCCACTGAATCATACGCAAGACGGCTTCCTACGGCCCCTGTTCCCCCAGCCCTGGGCCCTGTGTGCAGGCCCCCCCAGGCGAAGGAGGAGGGAGAAATGTCTCTGGTGAAGCACCCTGGTTGTGGAAGTTTTTATCTACCTGTTTGCTCTGTTTATCAATGTAGCCAATGGGAATGTGGTGCCTGTATGTGTACTGGGTCCTGTGCGGAATGCTAAAAAAAGAGTCTACCTTCTAGAGGTGGCATGGGAGTGCTGGTTCAGCCATAGCTCTGGTGGAAAGGGATGTGAAACAGCTTAGTAATTTCATTGAAACAATGTAATTTAAAATGAGAAAAGGGAGCCCAGCCCATGGCTCAGTGTCCATCTATGAACCAAGAAGACAGGGCTCAATTTCCGGTCAGGGCCCATGGGTTGCAGGCTCCATCACCAGCAGGGGGAGTGAGGCAGCCAATCAATGATTCTCTCTCATCATTGATGTTTCTCTCTCTCTCTCTCTCTCTCTCTCTCTCAACTTCCTCTCTGAAATCAATAATAATACATTATAAAATGAGAAACATGGGACAGGGAGAAAGTGGGGGGAATACGATGAAGTCATAGGAAGGTTTCTATGTGGAATGTATGGCGTAATGTTGCTACAGTTACCGGAGTTTGGCTACCAACCTGGCTGTGAGCTTCCTAGGAGTCAAAACAAAGGGAGGAGAAACAAGGTCAGTTGCTTGATTCATGGTGTCCTTAAAATACAGCCAGGTCAGTTCCTCCGAAGAACAATTCCTGACAGATACCCCGGGAGATAATCCAGAGAAGTAATGGGTGTTCATGAGGAAACCCAGGGCGAGGGGTGGACCGTCGGGGCGTGGGCCCCGCAGCCCACAGGGAGAGCCGATGCTGTGTGTCCGTCTCACCAATTAACCTGGTGTTTGTGGTCCTGCGAGGTGAAGTCAGCTGCAGTGCTCGGCGCCAAAGCTGCCGGTCGCCCCAAACATCGAAAACAGGATGCTGAGTCACATCCTGCGGGCCTGCAGCATCCTGACTTTGCGTGCCCTGCACAATGGGAGGCTCGCACGGGCAGGTCGGCCCCTCGCTGTTCCAGGGTATGGTCCCAGAGCAGGAAGCCGTTAAAGTTAGGTCTTCCAGGAGCAGAGTGTGTGTGTGTGCGTGCGTGTGTGTGTGTGTGTGTGTGTGTGAAGTCCACACAATCTGACACACACCTAGACCAGGAGGAACAGAGAGAGCAGCGCTTCCCATCATGCCCCACCGCCTCGCGCACCTTGCCGTTCTGGGAAACACAAGAGGGAAAATGGTCCTGGGGCGGAGAGATCTGCGTTGGAGAGGGAGGAAGTACCCGAGATGGAAGGAGAAAGCCAGGAAGTATGCCCGTGACAACAACCAGGGAAACGGGCCTGAGCTTTTATCCCTGCCAGCGCAGAGCGAGAGGTGTTTTCCAAAAGCCAATTAAGTGGAAGTTGACAAAATACATTTATGTTTATATATATGTTTTTAAAATGTCTTTTTACTGATTTAAGAGGAGGAAGGGAGAGGGAGAGAGAAACATCAGTGATGAGAAAGAATCATTGGTCAGCTGCCTCCTGCATGCCCCTGACTGGGGATGGAGCCCACAACCCTGGCCTGTGCCCTGACCTAGTTCCTAGGTCAACGCTCAACCACTGAGCCAGGCCGACCAGGCTGAAAACATTTTTTAACATTTTGAAACAAAACGTATGGAAAAGTGGCAAGTCCGGTACAAAGAGCTTTTTTGCTGAACTGCTCTGTGGGAAAGCTGCCAGTCGATGCCCTTTGAATGCAGGCCTCGTCTTGGCCGTGCCTCCCAAGCCTCCGTTTCCCTGTGTGTCGGATGCTGGTCGATGCCGAGGGTTCAGTTAGGTGATACGTACACCGTGCTCAGCACGATGCTCCGCAGAGCTGTTTCCCCGGAGGTGTTTCACCAGGGCACACTGTCTTCTGGGCACGGAGAGGAGCTGGACCCCCGGGTGAGGTGGGGAACTGAGTTTCGGGTTGTTCGAAGCACTTGGTCTCCTGGAGGACCCGCCCGCCAGTGCCTGTCGCTCCACTTGCAGCATTTACTTGGTGGGCCCTGCTTGCCCGTTCATCCTGCGCGGGGTGAGCGCCGAGTTCCAGCCGCTCGGAGGGGACCGGGGTGAGCCCGTCGTGAAGTAAAAGGCTCGGAGCTGGCGAGGAGGACCAGCTCCTTCAGGTGGGTTTACTTCGAACCGCCGTACGTCGGACCGGCCAGGAGGCTGGGAACATCTGGTGCGTCCTGGCCGTCGAGTCCCATTGTGATGTTCAAGTGCCCTGACATGCCACGATCGCGTCACCCTCAGTGATAGGTACGTAGGTCTAGGCATCGGAGGGCTGGGAGTCGGATGAGGACGTGGTGACCTTGATTCGGGGATGGGGCTACATACGGTGGGGACACACCATAGGGGGATTTCTGAGTCGTTTCAAAAACATTTCCTTCACCCGCCTGTTCTTTCCGGCCGGCTGGGCAGTCGTTGCTGTCGCTGCACTTCCTGCCCGTGGCCTCGCTGGGGTCTTTGACCCCGGTGCACCGGATGTCCAGAGGAAGGTGGCACCAGCTCTGGCTCCTAGAGACAGGGCCTGAGGCACTTGCTGCCCCCCCCCCCCCCCCCCCAAAAACCCACTCTACGGTTTATCACCCCAACACAAGCACCTTATTTATGCAGAGGGGGTGGGGGCGGAGAACCCCGCTTTGGCGAGCTTGTAGTATATTCAGCTGCTCGCTCCTACCCGTTGGTATGAAGGGGAGCCGCGGAGCTGGCTTCAGAGAATGTCTCACTGTCTGAAATGCTTCTGGACATTCCTTCTGTCTGAGAGAAGCCTACGCCTCGCAGCCAAACAATACAGTGCCCGCGGCACAGGACTGTAATGAGCCCTGCCAGCACTCCTTCCATGACCCCGTTCCTGAGTGTAATGCCCCGCGGGGCTGGAATTCCCCTGCTCCACACTCTGCGTGGCAGGAAACCGTGTGGGAGCGCTCGCCGACCGACCGACCGCTGTGCCAGGTGAGGTGCTCGTTGCTGGTGCCCTGAGGAATGAATGGTGTGTGGAACCAGGCCCTACCGAACTGGACCGTGGAGCACAAAACGGAAAGACCCGGGCCATGGTGCAACTCAGGGTCTCGGTGACTTGACCGTAAACTCGAAGCGAGGGGAGGGCCTGAGGGAGAGTGGTGGAAGGGGCTTCTGTCTCCACCCGCCGTCCTCTGCGCCTTCTCCACCTGGGACGTCTCCCTCTCCTTCCATCTCCCTAGCGTCACTTTGCTGGGAGCGGGGTCCTCCATGCTTCTGAGGCCCATCTGTGTCCACCCAGCTCTCCCTGCGGCTCCCGCCGCTGCAGGTCAGCGCCTCCCGCCCTCACACCTGGGGATTCCCGGACTTGGAGCCTCTCCGTCCGGTTCCGCCCCTTGTGAGACAGATGACCGTAGATAAGTCCTTTATCTTCTCCGTCTTGGTTTCTTTCATCAGAAGAAGGGAAACGCGTTCTTCTAAGAAGTAACAGCAGAATGGAGGGACAAGCGCTCGGTAGCCCGCAGAGCACCATTCCGCTGGAAGGTGGCATTCACTCCCTGAAAACAAAGCTCAGTGTGCACTGCTGTGCCTGGCATTCCGGCTGAGAACTTCGCAGGTTGACGGTGGGATGGCTCAGCCAGAAGCCCCAGGTTTGGTTCTTAGCGGTGCCCGTTCTGAAACGTGAATTCATTACTACACTCAGGGGTGACCAACTTCCGCGAAGCCAACTTGTATTAACCCAATTGGTAAGAAACTGACTTACAAACCAGAACAGACATGTATGAGTTCACCGAGGGGCCTTTTACAAATCCTCCTCTGTTCACTACAGGGGGGGCGTAACTCGCGATCTTCCAAGCGCACCCATGTATGCATGTGTATATGTGTCTGTGTGTGCGTGTGCATGCACCTGCAGCACCCAGTATGTTCCTCTACCGGGCAGCCTGCTGCCTTACATCGCAGTTACTGCCCTGGGTCTGTCTGACCCACTGGCACGTAGCGTTGCCCCCAGGCAGGAGCCATGTCTGTTCCATTTCTGAGTGCCCAGGCTTCGCCCTGACCAGACAGTGGATAGTTGTGCATCTAACTGGAACTAGCAGAACCTCCTCTTGGGAGTGGTCAGCGGTACCCACCTTTACATTGAAATGGCAACAGGATCCTGAAATCATAGCGTGTCAGTACCTTCCTGTCGCCTCGTCTACAAAACGAGCCTGGTGACACCTGCTCAGTCTTCCTGGAAGCGTTCCGAGAAGATCAGATCCGATGACATTCGCTCGAGTGCTTGTCCACAGCCGAGCTCACCGGGGCTCTGACCTGTCATCGCTGTTGCCATTTCATACCGTGCAGCGCGGCTGCCTTTCGAGGGCAGGGACCCTTGTGACCAAAAGCATTTGGTGGAAGATGGGCAGGCGCACTTCCCTGCCAACCTGTTCTGCTGCTTCCAAGGAGGGTGTGGCTCTGTGCTCTGACCTGGCGTGACCTCCCTTCACGGTACCCAGTTGTGCTCTCCTCCTGAGAGGACCACGTGCTCTTAGTGGCCGTATCGTTCACCAGTAGGAAACATTGATCGTGCATCTACTATGTGGGAGGTGTTTTTATGACACCCAGGGGAGAAACCAGTGTTCCCGTGTCTGTGAGGTTCGGGGGTTCAGTCTGGCTATGGGTCCGAAGCCCTTCGGGGACTTATAGAAAGCAGGTGCTTAGACTTATTGCAGACCTATTGAATTAGAATCAGTTAAGGGGAGACCTGGGCATGAATATGTCTTAGAAGGTCTATAGGTTCTTCAGATGGACAGCCAGGGCCATTTGGAGAATATTTTGCAACGTGGTGTTGCTACGCTTTGTATTTAAATTTCTAAGTGGCCTGGCACACACCCAAACCACCCAAACATACACCCGTCCCTTAGAGAGGGTCATTACCTTAGCCCTGGTAGACACGTGCATAGGCATGGCTTAGCACCTACTTCTTAGTCTGCAAATATTTCCTAATTGAATGAACAGAACCCTGTAAGTGAATATCAGAACATACATGTATAGTAGACCACGAATCACAACCCAGACCCGTGTATTTTATTTTCTTAAACGTCGATGTGCACCAGAATCGCTAAGGTTGCCCTGGACACTGTTTCAGGAGTGTGACGGGCTTCCTGCAGTTGTCACATGGAGAAAGGCCTGCCTGCCCCTCAGAGCTGTGGGAGCTGGACACCATGCATAGCTAAGTGCCTGGCACAGCCCTGCCGTGTGGCAGGAGCTTGGTAACGCAGTAATGCAATGCTTGCCGATGGGGTGCAGTTCGCTTGACCAGCATGGCCGTGCCACCCACAGAACTCTGCAGGGTTCCACTCAGTCAGAAGGACGGAAGGATGTGACTTGGGCAGGTGGCCGTGGGTAGGGTAATTGGAGCATTCCGCCCCTCCCCGCTCTCCCTTCCCCCCTATCTCCCCCCCCCCACACCCGCTGACACCAAGCCCTCTGCCTGTCCCCAGGCTGGTAGAAGAACTCTAATGCGAGGCTTCTCTTCCTGAGGCCTGTTTCCTGCCTGATGCTCCTCTCTGTATCCTGCAAGCGATGCTTCCACGTGCTGGGAACCAGCACCGAAGAACATGAGTCCGGTTCCGACTTCTTGGTGCCGTGCGCTGTCGCAGAAAAGAGCTAGCCACGTTGCAGTTAGCCACCCGGGACGCTTAGGGACGTCGGGCGGGCAGTCCAGCGATTGAGAAGGTGGACGTGAGGCAAACATACTTGTCTAATCCCATCCTGTGAAGTTGTCTGCTCCTGGGCAGGCTGTGTCCTCAGCTGCCAAACAAGAATCGTGTCTGTGTCTCACTTAATCCTTTTGGGAGCATTTGGGAGCTGGTGGGGGTTGGGGAGGTGAGCTTCCAGATAAGACCTTCCCGAGTTCCTCCCTTAGGGTCCGGATCCCATCCTGCCCTGCACAGTGTTTATTCGAACCCTTCCTTCATTTCCCCTGGCTGAAAGAAGCACTAAAAGCAGACAGCTTCTGGCTGGCTCGGCGGGTGGGGTCCGGGTCGTGGGCCAGGCCCTCTGGGACCAGGGCTTGCTTTACCTGCGCAGCCTGGCGTTTCCTGAGCACCTTGCGTGCATCTCACACGTGCACACGGGAGGGTCCCTCTACCTGGAACGCCCCCTCCCAGACTTGCCTCCTCCGGAGCAGTGAGCAGGAGTGCAGAATGTCCAGAATGTAAGCGTGCTTTTGAAAGTGGCCCGTAACTGTGGCAGCTGCCCACGGCCACGGCTGGCTGTGTGGACGGTTTTCTGAAAGAAACAGAGATCCCTCAGTGTGACGACGGCGGCCAGCACGGGCCCAGTCCCCCGGACACGTGCTCCGGGCGGCCAGCTGTTTTCCCTCCCCGTCTCCGACGCGCACCCTCCGGCCTGTGCGGAGGCCACCACACGGCGTGGGAGGAAAGTGATTAGAGGAACTTCAGCTGCCTTGCGCCCTCTGAATGGCCCTTTCATCAGGACGTGCAGGGACAAGGGCCTTTTTCAACCCAAATATCAGGGGGAGACGAGACTGCCACCAGAGCCATTTGCTCTCTGGGCGTCGTCCGAGGCCGAGGACTCCGGCCGCTTCCTCACCGGCCTGCTCCTGGGGTGTGGACGGCAGGAACTCGGGGTCGCCGACCATGTGATCGCCGCAGTCATGAAGCTTTTTCATTTTACCGACTTCTGCGTCTCCCTTCAGCCCCCTCCTTACTTCTGCTCTTCCGAGGCTTCCTGCCCAAATGAGTACGTATCCCCCCTGCTCTCTGCTCCCCCGCCCCGGCCTGGTGATGGACAGGTGGCTGCTGCTGATGCTCTAGGGGCGGGGGGTTTGAGGAGCAGTAGGTGAGGTTTTTCTCTGTCTGCGGTGCCTTGTAGAGACTTTTTAATCTGGCGGCGGCGGTGGCGTCTGAAGCGGCAGAGCCAGTGTCTGAGAACGTGTTTGTCCCCTGGAGATAACGGTGTGTGTGTGGGGGGTGGGGGACGTGTCGGAGGGCAGAAGTTGGCTTTGATTTTAAGATTTTCCTCGCAGCCATGGAGGGACACGGTTCGGTTTTGTCTGTCTGGGTCTGACCCTCTGGAACCTGAGTGGTTCTTTTTAGGACACTCGCATCTTGGAGGAGATGCGGGTTTTCTGTAGCGGGGACGGGTGGTTGGTGGGTTTGTGCTTCCTGCCCCGAGTGCCCAGGAAAGAGTGTGCCAGGGCCAAAGTGGTTTTGTTACAGGGCCTCCTTCCCCAGAGGGGCGCCTTGAGACCTGCGAATCGGGGTACAGTGCCTCTGGGGAGCAGAAGCCTGGCCGAGACCCCCACGGTGGTGGGACACAGTGTTCGCAGCAGCCACGCCGGGGGCGCCTGGGCTCTGGGCCTGCAGTGAGCGAGGCACGGGAGACGGGAAACAGGGTCCGGGAGAAATATCCGGGGCTTGTTTTCCGGATCCTGTGACGGCCCTGACTGTGCGGCCTCTTGGCCCCGAGAGTCATCTTGTGCGGCCCCCCTCGTGCTGTGTCCTCTCGCTGCCTCCCAGGGCGCAGGGCTGCCCGCAGCTTCCCGTCGGGGGACAGCGCCCCCTTCACGCAGCTCCCCTCCCCCAGCGTCTCGCGTGGATGGGAGGCCCTGGTTCTTTATCAGGCGCAGGGACCCCGAGGAAGCGCTGGCAGGATAAAGCCGGTCTGTTCGTTCGCATTGTTCCCCTTTTTTTCCAAAGGAAGTGAGAGGGAAACCAAGGGGAATTTTTGCCCGTGATATCCAAGGCGAAGGTCATGGTTCACGGCTGGCTGTTTTCCAGAGGGCTGGGGGTTTGGGTCAGGGCGGATTTTTGTTTTTCTGGGGTTGTTGGCTCGTTTTGTTTTGTTTTGAATAAAAGAGGCTCACGTTTCCTTGCAGAAATGTCCCCCAGCTGCTTTGATGAGCGGGTGGTCGCGTTTCTTCCATGGGTTTTGCAGTCCCTGGGGCAGCTCCTCCAGCTTTCGCTGAGCATCAGTAGGGAGCGATCTGGGTCTGAAACAACAGTTCTGAAAACACAGTTGTGAAATTCTAAGGAAGGAGAGGGTAACGAGCGAGGAGGGTGCGAGAGCGCTGAGTGATTCTGCCTGGGTTTCAGACGGGCCCGGTGGGTGCCAGAGAGCCTCTGGCCTCCCGTGGGTGAGAGCAAGACAGCCAGGGAAGGGTGCCTCGCGTCTCCTCCACCGTTTAAAACCCTGGGCCCCTCGGCACTTGTCACCTGCCGCACAAATAGCGTGACAAACAGGTGGGGCGGCTGGCTCGGCGGTGCATTCGCGACCATAAATAAAGAAGCCGTGCAGATGTAGCGGTGTGACAAAATCTGTGAAGCCAGTTATCACCACTCAGAGGCCCCGCTGAGAGAGGCAGACGGAGCCTCCCTATCTGACATTTGAGCAGCCCCTATTTTTAGCCTGGGAATTCAACCAGGAGAGCTGGCAGATGGGATTGTGGACTTGCATTCTAGAAGATAGCGGTTTCTGATTCCAGGATCCGCTGGCGTACGCGCTGGTTTGTGTGGTGAGTTTTCGTAGCCCCCGGAGTTACCTGTTCGACGGAGCTGGCTTTCTTATTCCAGGGTTGGAAGGTGTACTCACAGGGATGTCTGGGGCAGCAGGTGATCTTGCTTTCTTATGTTACCGAAGACATGGATGTGTTTCTATCAGGAACTGATTTGCTCTCCATTAAAACCAAAAAAAAGTGCCGAGTTTTCTTAAGAGATTTTCCTTTCAAATAATTTACATATTGATCGGTTGCTCCAGAGAGAATTGATCATTTTTACAGTTTATAAAATTGGTGATCTTTCACAAAATTAGTAAGAATAATTTTTTTTCATTATGATGTACATGTTTTCTATTACTTTTGAAAATCAAACAACCGTAATCATTTTAAAAAGTTAATATTTGCTCTATATGGAAGATTTGGAAGATACTAAGAGGTAGAAAAAAGATAATCATAAGTAGTCCAGTCCCTCAAAAACACTGGTAATGATTTTGGAGTATTTTTGGGGTAGTTTTCAGAGTTGACAGTATTTTTGAATAATTGGGAGTAATTAATAGATAATGCACTCTACCACTTTATGCAGTTTTAATTTCTGCATAAGCTAAAGATTTTTTTAGAGCATTTGGAAACCTTGAAAGGGTTTTCATTGCAAATGTTTAAGTTATAGGTTGAATATTACTGTTTTGGGTGAATAAATAACAAAAGACCAAAGATTCGTTCTGCTGAGAAAGTCACTGGGTAGACTTGAGGTTTTTTGCAGCGACCGTGGGCACAGCACCCTTCACTAAGTTAAATCCCCTCAATTTCAACAGCCACTCAGTTTCCCTTAAGATGCAAACAAATGGTGACAGTGCCCTTCCTCTTGTTGGATTCCATCAGAGGAAGGCAGCAAGAAGCAGAGAAGCTGTTAGAAGACAGGGAGTTAGAAACAGGTCAACAGCAAGGCTACAAAAGATGCACCCTCTGCCCTCAGCAGAGTCAGTCCCTGTTTTTGTTTTTATATTTTATTGATTTTTTTTTTTTTACAGAGAGGAAGGGAGAAGGACAGAGAGTTAGAAACATCAATGAGAGAGAAACATCAATCAGTTGCCTCCTGCACCCCCCCCCCCCACTGGGGATGTGCCCGCAACCAAGGCACATGCCCTTGACCCGAATCGATCCTGGGACCCTTCAGTCCGTAGGCCGATGCTCTATCCACTGAGCCAAACCAGCTAGAGCTCGGTCCCTGTTTTTAGAGGCGGTTGTACCACAGGGAGATCCCTTCCGGTGTCCTGCAGGAGGGGACTCGGTCCTGGCAGAGCCCACATAGAACCTGGGTGTTGGAGCGGAAGTGTCGTTTCCACTTGCACACTGGCCGGCAGCAAGCTTGTAGCAAAGATCCGGGAAGACAGCTCTGTGAAATGTTTCCAAAAGCTGTTTTATCCCAGTTGAACTCTGTGTGCTCTTTGTTCGCTCCCCAGCTTCTCAACCTTGTAGCGTGTTTTTGCCCATTTTCCTCTCTGAGTCCCAGCCTAACCGCGCCCCGGTTTCATTCTTCCCAGCTTAAGTGAGAGCTTTTTCATGGTGAAAGGAGCAGCCCTCTTCTTACAGCAGGGAAGCAGCCCTCAAGGCCAGCGAAGCCTGCAGCAGCCCCACAAGCACGCAGGTGAGTCGGTGCTCTGACGTTGGAACCCGTTTTCTCTGCCACGGGAGGACCTCCCGTTGCTGGTGGCGAGCCATGTGTTGGCCTTCAAGGCCAGAGAACTAGTGGGATCCGGGCTATAACGACTGGTACAGGGAGAGGCCCTTTGTGCGCAGGCATGCCAGGCATGGCTTCCGGGTGGCGCGGGGAGCAAGCAGGCCTTCTGAGCATGGTGTCTGCCTGACAAGTGAGGGGATGGGGTTTGGATGGAAAGATGTCTTACTTAGAGTATATCAGTTAGCTGCATATTTTAAGTTGAAGCAGGACCTTTTATTTTTTTAATGTATTTTATTTATTTTTTACAGAGAGGAAGGGAGAGGGATAGAAAGCTAGAAACATAGATGAGAGAGAAACATCGATCAGCTGCCTCCTGCACATCTCCCACTGGGGATGTGCCCGCAACCAAGGTACATGCCCTTGACCAGAATCGAACCTGGGACCCCTTACCGTGTAGGCTGACGCTCTATCCACTGAGCCAAATCAGCTCGGGTGAAGCAGGACTTTTTACACAGATGCACCAGCATACCTTAGAGTCAGGTGTTGTACCCTTGAAAACAGCCACCTTGGGGTGCTCTGTACTCAATCTGGGGCTGCTGTTACTGCTCTGAGCATTTGGACAACTCTCATTCAGAGAATTTCTTTCTCTCCCCCTAGCCCCTACATTCTCTATAATAGGGAGAGGGGAATCTCTTTTTATAAAAGACAGTGGAATGAAAAAAGAGGAATGATTAAACTTTGCTAAGACAAAGTTTAGTGACCCATCGGACATGATAGGCTGCCTAGCCTTATTAAGCAACGTGTGTCCAAACCGTGTATCCTTCTCCCACTTTCTTGCAGCGCAGAGCTGGGAACAGAGGGTCCCCAGGGAGAGAACGCGTGAGATCTTCATGTATTTAGCCAGGGCCCGGGGAACCTCAAGGCCAACAGAAAGAGAGTCTTAACTGGTCTTCAAGCAGAACAAAGCCGAGATGCTGGTTGTCTCCAGGTGTTGGGCCTCTGGGTGATAACGGGTTTTTTTTATTATGGTTTGGAAACTTTCTGTAACAGGATGTATTCCTTTCACACCGCAAAGAGGGCTCCAGCCAGCCTCGGTAGGGGAATTTCTTGATGAGCCCTTGGCACGCCCTGAGATGGGAAGTCTTTCTTTTTTAACGGTGGATTCAGTTTGAGGAAATAGGGAAGTGGTAAAGTTAGGGGTCACACCTAGTATCAGTTTAGGTTCAAAAAGCAAACAAGCCAAAACCGGTTTAGGGCTCAGTGGATAGAGCGTCAGCCTGCGAACTGAAAGGTCCCAGGTTTGATTCTGGTCAAGGGCATGTACCTTGGTTGCAGGCACATCCCCAGTGGGGGGCGTGCAGGATGCAGCTGATAGATGTTTCTCTCTTTCTCTCTCTCTCTCTCTCTCTCTCTCTCTCTCTCTCTCTCTCTCCCTCCCTCCCTCCATCCCTCTCTAAAAAACAATAAAATACATTTCAAAAAAAAGCAAACAAATAAGGAATGCTTATGAAGTAAATACACTGGTATTCTGGGATGATTAACTCTGACGCCAAAGGCAGTTTGAAAAGAAGACGCGAGAAAGCGTACTTGTGGTAGCACTCGCGGTACTTCTGGGACGGGCAGCACACACGTGGAATGTCAGCTGGAAAGACCTCGGACCCAGAACAGCGAGTGAAAGCAGCTAGCCGCTGGGGCCAGTGTTCTTGTCACTGGGGTCATTTTGTTTGTCTAACCAACCGCGAGTCACCCAGCCTCCTTTTGGATCTGAGTGCTGCGGTGTGAATTTCGCATCTTACAATTGATAGCAAACACCAAGACCCAATCAATATTTTCACATAGTGATATTTGTAATCAAGATTTAAGTCTATCTAACGCCAGGGCAACAATTGTTCTACACAAGGAGGCAGTATGGTGTCGGGAAAGGACCTGGCTTCTGATCCCAGTTCTGGAACTGACTGTGAGGTCATAGTCCACCTCTGAGCCTCAGTTTCCTGATCTTTAAAATGGGCATCACATACCAGAACCTTGGAGGTGATGGAATTTAAAATTGACTCAGATAACATACTTACCTCCTCGGAGGTGCTCCGGGTATGGTCGCTATAATGATTACCTCCGGTGACTTCTGGCACCATAAAGCTATAAACAGAACCTTTGTTTTTGAATGTGCTATCGGCTTTGCTCTGATAGGAATTAAACCATCGTTTAGGTCTTAATCAGTAACGCGTATAGCAAAGCAGATGCTCAAGCTTTGCTCACTCTGTATAAAGTGTCTCCTTCCTCTAAATCCAACGGTGTTTTCCTACTGTGCGAACTTGATTTGTTGGTCCGATAGGTGACTTGCCCCAGCATCTGCAGGTGATGATCAACCTCCTGCGTTGTGAAGATAGAATCAAGCTGGTAAGAAGAGACGAGAGTGGCAAGTTTTAATTTTTAATTGTGAAATTTGGTAGGGAATTACTGATGAGCGCAGGTGGGGTGCTGGGGGAGGGGGAGTGTGTGAATTTTTATATTTTAGCCAGTTCTCCCACACTGGTCACAAAAGCCAAAGCGGAGTTTGCTCCTCGGTGCCCAGAGGGTCCAGAGAAAGGATGTGTGGGGTGGGGTCCCTGTCAGTCTGTCAGTCTGTGCTGAGTCAGCATCTTCAGTGTCTGGATTTTATTATTCACCCATTTAACACCCTTGGGGAGGGGGGGCCCCTCCTCTGTCAGGCACTGTCCCTCGTGTTGGGGTATAAATGAGATGTGGCTCCTATGCCTGAGAATCTCACCTCAGTGCCTCAGCTCACGGGGGAAAGGTAGACAGCAGACGTCCTTGACCTTGGTTGGGCGGAGGAAGGGGACACGACCCAGAAGGGCGGGCCGTGACGCCTCTCTGCCGTGCAGGCCGTGCGCCTGGAGAGCGCCTGGGCGGAACGGGTGCGCTACATGGTGGTGGTGGACAGCAGCGGGCGCCAGGACACGGAGGAGAGCATCTTGCTGGGCGTGGACTTTTCCAGTAAGGAAAGGTGAGTCGGAGGGGACAAGAGTTGCTGCCGGGAAAAGATTTCTAGGGCCCTGTGTCCTGGGGAGCTGACAGCGGATGCGCAGTGGTGGCTGGCGGGGTGACCGGGAATAGTGGGGCATGGCATTTCCGCTCTAGTGTGCGCGGCACTGGGCCAGGTCCAGCCTCTGCTCTGAGCTCAGGGTCTGCTGAGAGGAAAGAACGTTACACTGTATTTGGAGGTCTCACCCTGGGTGCCACTGGCGCGCTCTAGACGAGGGCACTAGCCAGGAGGGCTTCCTGAAGGAGGTGATGGCAGGAGCCAGCCCAGTGAAGCGGGGAGGACACCTTCCAGGCAGACGGGCCTGTCTGAGAAGCATGAGCTCAAGAGACAGTACGTCGAGTGCCTTAGCCAGTGTCACTATCCCACGGGTCCCCGAACTTGGAGACGGTCCTGGGTCAGAGGCTTCAAGAGAGGTTTGGAATGTCCCAATGACGAGAGGCCAAGTTCGGTGTCTCCTAGGCCCTATTATTTGTGTGAAATGAAGGCGAATGGCTCTTCTGATGTCCAGGATAAGTTAATACCTGTGAGGTCACAGCAAAGTCTGGGTTTGTTAAACCAGATGAAATGGGCTCCCCTTAGTCATCATTCATTAATCCGCTCCTTCGTTAACAAACAGTTTGCATTCTCCCGTGTATGAGGCAACAGGCAAGGCCCAGGTAAACAAAGCAGCAGCCGTATACACAGGCCTTGACCTCAGAGAGCCTCTGAGCTCAGTGAAGAAGAGCCATCATCAGATGCTGGGGGGTGGCTCAGGGAGACAGAGACATGTGGTGGGGTGGTCGTGGGAGCGCAGGAGAGGGTGGGTGTAGAGGGGCCATGCCAGAGGCCTCTGGGATATGCAGCAGCTAAGCCAGGTCTCAGAGGACAAGCAGGCAGTGGGGCAAGTCCAGGGGAAGGGATGTGTCCATCTGGGGCTCTGAGGGGGACCCCTCCTGGCCTCGCCCCAGCACTGACACAGCCGAGAAGTTCCAGGAGCTCTGGGTCTTAGCACAAGTTTGACTTTGCAGCTCTGCAAAGGAAGGATAATGAGCCCATTGCGGACGGGGAGGACCGCGGGGTGGGACGAGGACGGGCCTGACACGAAAGGCTGGAGGAGTCCGGCGAAGAGGGGGGCCGGGTGGCAGGTGCCAAGGGCTCCCCATTTGCAGTCGCACGCTCGTCACCTCACTCCCTGGGCGGGCTGCTAAGTGGCAGCAGAGATGTAAGCTGGAGGCTGTGGCGCTGGTCTTGGCACGGTCACAGCAGTTCCTCACAGCCGACTCCTTCAGATTCCTGAAGAATGTTCCTAAGAACGTGAGGAGCCCCTGTGATAAGCCCTCTGGTTCCCTCGGGGTGTCCCGGCGGCGCCAGTCCCCGAAGTATCAGTTCACTGTTAGGACGGGCAAAACAAAAGCAGATCAGGCCGGTTCTGAAACAGCAGCCGCACAGAAGGTCCAGCAGCAGAGGTCTGGCACTGACCTCCGGTAATGGTGTTGGCACGCTGCCCTCCCCCCTCACCCCAGGACCGGAGCCGAGGTTGGCTGCCTCCACTCGTCTCTGTCCCCCTGAGCGCGCCTGGCTGTGTGCCAGGAGTGCGCCAGCCCTCGGCGGCCTCACCCCTGCTGCAGTGAGGGTGTGTGGTCAGCTGGTGGCTCCTTTCCCCCTGAGACCTGGTGTTTATGAAACGGCAACCACATTAAACTATGGGGTCAGAGTCCCCCGTGACTGTCTCCAAGCTGGGGTCACTGGCAACTCCCTCTGGTGGGGCCATCGCAGACCCGGGTGTTCTAGAATTCAGTGGTGAACAGGCCCTACTCACAGCCTACGAGCAACTGGCAGGGACACAGCCAGGAGCTGGACCCGGGTCGGGCTGGGTGAAGACGCGGGGAAGTCGGTGTGTCAGCAGGTCATAGATAACGTGACTCTAACCCTAGACATCTCCCTTACCCCCTGCGTAGTAAAAGCTGCACCATTGGGATGGTTCTCCGGCTGTGGAGCGACACGAAAATCCACCTTGATGGCGACGGGTAAGCAGTTCTCTTTAAAAGGTTCTTTTAGCCCAGCCAGCGTGGCTCAGTGGTTGAGCATCAACCTATGAACCAGGAGGTCACAGTTCAATTCCCAGTAGGGGCACATGCCTAGGTTGTGGGCTCTATCTCCAATGCGGGACATGCAGAAGGCAGCCAATCAATGATTCTCGTCATTGATGTTTCTATCTCTCTCTCTTCTTCTCCCTTCCTCTCTCAAATCAATTAAAATACATTAAAAAAAAAAAAGTTCTTTTAATCACTGTAAGCTCTGAAACACAAGTTGGTTTGGGCATCATTGGGTAATCATTAGCAAAAGAATCATATATATGACGTGTCTATTGCATGAAGAGAAGTGATATTGCCTCTCAATGCACCACACGAGGAAAGGGACATCCTGGTCACTGTGTGGGGAGTCTGGGTCATGACGTAGCCACAGAAGCACCTGACAAGAGATCACTGCTGTGTGACACGCAGCAGCAGCAGTAAGCGGACATTCATTCATCTACCTGTCGTTGGTCAATGAGTACCAGATGGGCCGTCCCTGTGGGGCTGGTCCCTGACAGCTCCCAGCTAAATGTGACACAACAAGAGCTGACCGTTTCAGGGGTGCAGGGACAACCCATGGGGGCGGGGGCTGCAGAGGAAGAAGCATTTAGCTCGTCCTGGGCAGGAAGATCAGAGAGAGGGCCATTGGGCTTGTCATATGTTTGCCCCAGGGGAATACATGGATTCTGCGTGGGGTGGAAGGAGGCAGGCTGGGACATTGTCCCCGCTGGGATTCCGGCAGTAAAAGTTACGCCGCCTCAGATGGGACAGGGAGAAGTAAACATTTGATGTCTTGAAGCCATAGGACTGGGGTAATATCTTCCTTTTTTAAATTTTGTCTTCCATTAATATATCTTCTGTGCAATTCCAAAAACAATATTGATGGGACAGAGCAGGTGGGTTGGGCCATTGCCAAGCGTAAACGAGGTGGGGTCAGATGTTGTCGTTGCCTCGCACCCCGTGCTGGGGTTTTCCTCCTGGTAGACCTCACGTCGCGGGGTGGAGAAGGAGCCTCCCAGGATGAAGAGCCCGTCTTGGCCCTTGTCTGATGCAGCCGGCCGGTCTCTTATCTGATGGCATGAGGCACTGTGGTCCTGAGAGTGTCCCCGGCGGGCCTGCCCCACCGCCTCGCAGGGCTGTGGTCGGAGGGGCTGATTTCTCACCTCGCTCTCTTTGTTTTTCGCTCTCAGTGGCTTCAGCGTCAGCACAGCAGGAAGGATGCACGTCTTCAAGCCCGTATCTGTCCAGGCCATGTGGTGAGTGTGCTTTTAGGGACTTTCAGCTTCTTAGAAATAGGGTCCCAGCTGACAGCATGACTAGAAAACCCCCTGCCGGGAGCACATTTGTTGTGTGTGTATGGCAAGGTCTACCTGATAACACTGACCACTTGAACCATCTCTACTCGTGTGTGATTCAGCGGCATTACGTGTGTTCACAGTGTTGTACAGCCATCACCACCATCCATTCCCAGAACTTCTCCATCATCCCCAGCAGACACTCTGTACCCATCAGCCACGGACACCCCACCCCCTTCCTCCAGCACCTGGTCACCTCTCTTCTCTGTCTCTGTGAATCTGCCTGTTCACCGGGTCCTCGCCTAAGTGGAGCCCTTGTCCCTGCCTCTGGCACCTTGCACTCAGCATCATGCTTTCTAGGCGCAGCCATGCTGTAGCACGTGCCAGAATATCCTTCCTTTGCATGGCTGAATACAATTCCGTGATCTGGTTAGGCCACGTTTTGTTTACCCGCTCATCCGGTGATGGACTGTGGCGTTGTGGCCAGCGTTGGGCTATTGTGAGGAGAGCTGCTGTGGATATTGATGAGCAAAGCCTCTGTTTGTGGTTCCTGCTTTCATTTCTTTTGGGGTATACACCTAGACATTACCATGTGACTTTCTAGATCACGTGATGATTTCATGGTTAACTTTTTGAGGAGCCACCAAACATTTCTACAGCAGCAGCGCCACTTTACAGTCCCACCAGCGGTGCTTGCGGACTGCACTTTCCTCCACATCCTCGTTCATCGACCACGTGTTACTGTCTGCTGGGAGTATGTTTTTTCGTACTAATGGGTGTGAAGTGGTACCTCATTCTGGTTTGGTTGCATTTCCCTCGTTAATTAACGTGGAGCGTCATTGGATGTGCTTATTGGCCATTTGTATATCTTCTTTGGAAAAATGTCTCCTTTGTCCTTTGGCGACTTTTTAATTTGGTCGATTTCTGTTGCGCAGAAGGTGTGTTGTTTTGGTTGTTGTTTTTTTGATGGAGATGCTGGGGAACGAACGGTGTGTTGTTTTTGCATCCGTATGTACCGTCCCTCCTGACAGATGTCATTCCAGCATGACTGCACCTGCTCATTGGACCTGGCACACAGTAGGCATTCAGTTTGCACTCTGTTAGGCACTGAGCATCCTTGGAGGCAGGAAATGGACATAATTCCTCTCCACGTGGAGTTTCCAGTCTGTGGAGGAAGGTGACCATAAACACAAAACAAAGCCACGTGTTACACCGAGGGGTACTAGGAGGGGGTGCTTTCCACAGCGTGCAGGGGCCTGGGCAGGGGCAGGGCCTCCCCAACATTCTGCTTTAAGGATGAGGTCCCCGTGGGTCGAGGCCAAGATAGGCAAAATGACCCATGTCCAGAGCGTCCCCGAACCCGGCACACACATCCTAGGGCCTTCCTCACCCCTGGAGGGTTGCACCGCCCGCGCATGCAGCAAACTTACAGAATAACCTGGAAAAGGCTCAGGAGCAAGCCGGTGGCGCCTGAGAGAAGCCGTGGGCCCAGTCTTCCTGCCAGGACAGCGAGCGTTTGGGGGAGTCTGCCCTGGGCTTCGCTGGCCCCGGTATCTCTCCGGCTGCTCACTCTGCTGGCAGCGCAGGGGCCTTTGGGGGAAGCCCCGAAACCATCCTCCCAGCATCCCCGCTGTTCTGCGTCCCTGGGTGGTTTCCTTTTTTACCTCTTTTTCCACAGGTGAGTAAACATAGGCCCAGGTGCTTTTCCAGACCTTCAGAACCAGAACTAAATTTCATAAATGCCCAGCTCCAGTTTGTTCCCTCAGCCAGCCCACACCCGGGTACCGCTGGGAGAGGGCCACGGACCGCCGTGGCTTTTACCGCAGGTTGAGCGTTCTCTGCTGCTCTCCCTCCACCCAGGGCTGCGCTCTCCCACCCTCCCAACACCTAGCACACCCCCATTTGCTGAGAAACGTTCCACTGTCCTCTTATTAAAAGAAGTAAGACAGGAATGACTGAATTGACCATTAAAACATATATTTTTAATATTGCCAAGGCCGGTTTGGCTCAGTGGATGGAGTGTCGGCCTGCGGACTGAAGGATCCCAGGTTCGGTTCTGGTCAGGGGCATGTATCTTGGTTGTGGGCACATCCCTAGTGGGAGGTATGCAGGAGGCAGCTGATAGATGTTTCTCTTTCCCTCTCCCTTCCTCTCTGTAAAAAAAATCAATAAAAAAATATTTAAAAAAATATTATTCCACCATCTTCCCAAACCTCTTCTTCAGTTGGCTTCTGCATTAAAATGACTTTCTAGAACTCGTTTCCTTATAAGATCTAAGCTGTTAAGACATTGATGGGAGAGGTTGGAAGTTGTCAGAAAGCAGTAAGAGGTCTCGGCTGCCTAGAATGAGTTCCCTTCCAACAGCGAGACTAATTGTAGCTCCTGCGTTTGAGATGCCCACGGCCCCTGAAGCAACCTCACTCAGTCCTTGGAATTAGTCCGTGTTTCCTTGTTGGGAAAGGTGAAGGATGCTCTGTCTGCCTTCGGGTCAGTGCGTGTGTCACGGAGACCCGTCATGTGGCCTGGCAGGCTGGGAGCCCCAGTAGCCGGTCCTGTATAACCCGGCCCCGTTGAAAACCCTTTGCCGAGGGAACACCCAGCACCCTGTGCCCCCAGGCCTGACCTCTGCCCCCCACCCCCCAGGTCCGCCCTGCAGGTCCTTCACAAGGCCTGCGAAGTGGCGCGAAGGCACAACTACTTCCCCGGGGGCGTGGCCCTGCTCTGGGCCACCTACTACGAGAGCTGCATCGGCTCCGAGCAGAGCTGCATCAACGAGTGGAACGCCATGCAGGACCTGGAGTCCACGCGGCCCGACTCCCCGGCCCTGTTTGTCGACAAGTGAGTGGGTGCCTCCTCACCCCCGCCGCCCCGCCTGGTGCCTGGCTGTGTCCCCGCGATGTCACACCTGCACTGGTCGCACCCCCTCCCCAGCGCCAGCCTCTTGTGCAGCAGTCCCTGACTGCTGGCCTGTGGGTGGCCTGTGACCACACCTCACTCTGGAAATTAGAGACCAATGTGGATGTGACTGCATCCTTGCGTCCCAGCCTCCATGTGCCCCATTACCCTGCTGCACTGCAGGCTCCTGGGTAAGGGGGGAGCCCTGGACACAGCACAGACTCTGCCCCTCTCCCCCACCTGCTGAGGACCCACGCCACGTTCTGGTTATCCCAGGAGCTCGGGGTCTCTGTGAACTCCGACCTCAGGCTTCCTGTATAAAGCTCTGCTCTTCCCTCCTCTCCCCGCAGGCCAACGGAAGGGGCGAGGACCGAGCGCCTCATCAAAGCCAAGCTCCGCAGCATCATGATGAGCCAGGACCTGGAGAACGTGACCTCCAAAGAGGTAAGAGCGCTTCCCTCCTTAGCGGCCAGCGGCCCGGGCCTCCTCTGTCCGTTGCCCAGACTCGGCCTTCTTTTCCGGGCGGCGCACGGCTCTCCGAGGCGTTTTCCGGCAGGACGTGGCGAAAAGAGCACTGCCCTGCCACGTACCCCCCTGGGAGGCTTGGGCACGTTTCCTGGGCTCGCTCAGCCTGTCAGACCTCAGTGAGGCTGCCTCGAGACCCCTCGATGGCACCGGGAAGCAGTCCCTGTGGCACCCTCTTTGCCCACGTCGCCTCCCCAGCAAGTCGCTAACCCTGGACGGCTTTTCTTCTGCCTTTTGCCGTTCCTCTGTCACATTTCCCCCCCAGTTGCTTTTGGTTCAAGGAATGCAATGGATTTTTTTTTTAATGCTTTTTAAAAATATATTTTATTGATTTTTTACAGAGAGGAAGGGAGAGAGAGAGAGAATTAGGAACATCGATGAGAGAGAGACATCAATCAGCTACTTCCTGCATGCTCCCTACTGGGGATGTGCCTGCAACCAAGGTACATGCCCTTTGACCAGAATCAAACCTGGGACCTATCAGTCCACAGGCCAACACTCTATCCACTGAGCCAAACCAGTTTCGGCTGCAATGGATTTTAATGACGGCTTAACCAAGGTAGATCTGAGAGGTTGAAATGGCTGTTTCTAAGTGTCCAATCTTTTTTCTTTATTGATAATATACAACATCATGTTGTGATACCTTCCAAAGCAGGATGAAACTGACTTGGGGTTTTCACGGCACGGTGTCTGATATTTCATTGTAAAGACGTAGGTGCTTTCCACTCAGAAAAGATCATCCGGGAATCAGATTCCTGTGTGAAACCGTGTCATGTTTACTTTGAGGCAGAGTAGCCCACATTCCCCCCACCCACGCCGGTGTCCACTCGGCACCAAAAAATGCAACAACAAAAACAACCACGTTTTTGGAAAACAGCCTCAGTTTGCATTGTGACTGTACTTCTTTGGGGGTGTCAGCTGTCTTCTTCAGCAAATCGCTTTTCTTAATGTTTCCCACTCCACAGATCCGTAATGAATTGGAGAAACAGATGAACTGTAACTTGAAAGAATTCAAGGAATTCATAGACAACGAGATGCTGCTCATCCTGGGACAGATGGACAAGCCCTCCCTCATCTTCGACCACCTTTATCTCGTAAGAGGGAGGCTCAGCCCACGTCGGGGTCTGGCTTGGGGAACATAAATCGGACCTTGGTTGTTTAGAGCAGGTCAGAGCGTGCGAAACCCGAGTTACTGGAGCTTCTATCCTGACTTTTATGGGAAGCAACCCCCCACGCCCTCTGGCTGCAGCCTCGTGGTTTGCTCTCCAGCCGCGTGCTTGCGATGTTACCACAGCTGGGCTGTGGGGGTTTGTGTGATCGTTAACTGGCACCTGTTTTCAGTTCTTGCCATCCCCTCTTCGGGGACTAGCACAGGCCCCATCCAGATACCTCCAAATGGGCTGCAGGCTTACACCCCCAGTTACTAAAGGGAGCGCGCTTACCAAACCCCAGAGTTATGCCGGGGAGTCCCGAGACGGGACAAACAGCCTGGCAGGCAGGCTGGACAGACACCTGGGCGCAGCTTCCCCTCTGTGGCCAGGCAGCCGTGGCTGTCTGCTGAGTCCAGCGATGCAGCTCCATCGCTCGCTCAGACTTTCTTAAAGCTGTAAATCTCCATAGAAGGCAACTGGCAAGTTTTCAAAGCCAGAGACCGTAGAGGAGGGCACGTTACTAAAATTAGAGGCAGCGCAGCATAGTCACGAAAGTCCGCCCCTCCGGGCCCAGCTCCCGCTCCCCGGCCCGAGGGTCCTCCACATGCATGTGTCCTGAGCGAGAGCTAATGGGTTCAATATAAGTGCTTAACGTATTTACAGATGTCTACATACATACTTCATGTAAAGGTGCATATAAATGTGTGGGTTGAAAGCCCGTGTCTAGACGGAAGCTCTGTGGCCGCGCCGGCCTCTGATCCCCGGAGAAGTTGGCTGATGGTTCTCCCTGGTGGAGGCAGCACCAGGCACCGCCGGCCCGTGTGCCCACTAGGTGGCGATCGCGGCCAGGGGACGCTCCGGGCTCAGGGAAGGAAGCGCTAGTTCTTTCTCGGTGCGGTTGGTGCTCTGTCACTTTTTCCATGAGAGATACCAAAGGAATTTCTGTGTTTGAGCCTCTCCCTCCACATGGAAGTCCAACTGGCACCGACACGTGGCAGCCCCCGCGGGTCCCTGCAGCCTTGCCTCTGCGGGGTCTGCCCTCTGGGAAAGGCAGGTCATAGGGAGACAGCCCAGGGTTGTTGCTCTTTGTGACTGTTGTTTGCATTTCCGAAGAGCAAAGTGGTGGTTTTTTTTCTTTGTTATTTTTTTCCCCTCCGTATTTTTTGCGTGCTCAGAAATGGAGGGTTTGTTTGTGTGTGTGTGTTTTTATACTATTTTTTAAAGTATTAAAATGTCATAGAAAGCCGGGAATATAAGTCTGAAGATGGAAATTAAAGGCATTCCTAATTTTACAATCTAGCAGTAGTCACAGTTAGCGTGCTGGTATATTTATCTTTCTATCTCCTGGGTTTTCTTATTGCACGTGTAGCTTTTTTGAAAAGGAAAAGAAGAGGGAAGAGCCGTGCTGTTTATGTGTACAGAGATCTGTGTCCTTTAGTTTTCTGTTGTCTTCGTGTGGTGTTCCCCTGGGTTGTGAAATAGCCTCTGGCTCCATCGTGTGGATCCATCCTCATTTGTTTCACTCATTTCTCCCTGTTGGAGCTCTGGCTTGTTTACCCTATTTTGTTTTGGTGAATATCTCTGTACATAAATCTCTGGGCAAATGCCGGGTATTTCATTGGGGGAAGGTTCTGTAAGTGGAATTTCCGGGTCAGCGTATTAATATTACCAAACCACCTCCCGGAAAAGGTAGGCCGGTTTCTGCTGTAATTAGAGGTCTGTGGAAGTGCCTCCTCCTGAGTGGGAGGTCGAAGGTCACTGCCTCCCAGGAGAGGACCCCGCTGGCGTCTCAGGAAAGGACGGGGTGAGAGTGGGCAGTCCTGAGCTGGCCCTTCCCCCTGTCGTGCTGTGGTCGCCCCGGGAATCTGCCTTCATCCCTCTGTTCTCGGAGGTCCGGGGCCCGTGTCCTCACCATCACCGTGAGGGCTAGCATCCTGCATCCCATAAGCAGTCCGAGGCTGACACGTGACACTCACGGGGGTTTGTGTGATCTGTCCCCCAGGGCTCTGAATGGAATGCATCCAATCTGGAGGAGCTGCAGGGCTCAGGGTGAGTCTGCTCCCCTTGTCTTCCCCCGTCCCTCAAAGCAGCCTAGAAACCCGGGCTCTGCCCCCGAGGTCAGGTCCAGCCCCACGCTGCCTGCCTGTGCCTGTCATTGCCTGCACCCCCGCAGCCAGGCTGATCTGCATAGCTGCACAGATGGGCTTCGGAATGCCACCTCCTAAGTAATTCCTGGGTTTAGATTTTCCTGGGGTTTGAGTGATGCTGTGTGTGTCCCAGAGAATGGCCCTAAATCACAGTCCAGTGGGATAGACAGCCTGGAGGCTGTGCTGGTAGGGCCCTGAGCCCCCTCCCACTGGCCCACTGCCCAGCAGCGCTGCTGAGAGTCCCGGCGTGGACATGCCTAGCGGTGGGCCAGCCAGCACCTCTGACCCCTGGACCACTGCTGGGTCTATCTGAGCTGCTCCCTGTGGGCCAGGGGCGGGAGCCTGGAGCTACAGACTCAGCCTTGGGCAGAAACACATGCCTGCCGTGGTCTGAGAATGCCCAGCTGCAGGAATAAAAAATCTTTAACTCTAGACCTTCAAGAACAGATGTCTGGACATTAAAAAATAACAACAACAACACAGCCACAAAATCACTGTCCTGTGGGTCTGACATGATGACACCCTTGAATTACTGCATTTAAAAATCAAGACTAAACAAATCTTAAAATATATCTTTAGAACTGCTGGTTAGGATGTGTTCTCTCTCAACAGAAACTATTCTTAAAATGTAGGGTGATACTGTCTCTGCATTCTTTTTTGCTTGGAAGAAGTACATTATTTTAAAGGTTTTTTTTTTTTTTTTAAAGCATTTGTTGAGTATTCACTTATAAAATCCACTTGAGGTATTTTCAACCTCCTGAAATTGCTTTGGTCTTCCAGGAATAGAAGTATTAAGTTTAGAGACCTACAAAACCTGGTCGGCAGACCCTTCCAGCTATTTATTTATGTATGGCCTGCCTTGTTTGAAAAAGGATGTGAAGTAGTTCCCAAAGGACATAAGTAATGGGCAAATATATTCTGCTTTTTAACTATTTAAAAGTGGAGACTTTGTTTTCTCTTAAAGTCTCTGTATGCTTGTAATAGTTATGAATTTTGAGACTTTGAGTTTACTAGGAGTACCGGTTAATAATGTGGATTTTTATCAATAGATGGAGTTACACATGTGTTGATATATATGCTATTTGATATGTATGCTATTTCGTTATATTGATAACAAGCTTCAAAACTTCATATGTTGAATTTGCTGAAGGTGTTAACATCATGGATATTTTTACACTTAAAAATGTCAAATTTCGTGCCAAAAAAAAAGAGCATTTGCGGGAACCTTTAATTCATTACTTTATTTTGAAGAAAAATCCTGCTGAAAGTTATCATATACTTAAAGAAGCTTATGATGAACATGCTCCATCTCAAGATACTTGTGAATGCTGGCTTAAATGCTTTAAAAGTGATGATTTCTATGTGAAAGACAAAGAATGTTGAGGTCAACTGAAAAAGTTTGAAGATCAACAATGACAAGCATTAGTGGATGAAGATGTGTGTCAAACTCAAAAACAATTTGCAGAAAGATTAAATGTTTGCTCAGTGAACAATTTCCGATCGTTTACAAGCCATGGGAAAGATTTTAAAGGAAGGAAAATGAGTGCCACATCAACTGAACGAAAGACAAATGGAAAACTGAAAAGTCATCAGTCAAATGTTGCTTCAGTGGCACGAAAGAAAGTCTTTTTTTGTATCAAGTTGTGACTGGTGATGAAAAGTGGATTTATTGTGAGAATCCCAAGCACACAAAATCATGGGTTGATCCAGGTCAACCATCAACATCGACTGCAAGGCCAAGTCGCTTCAGAAAGCAGGCAATGCTCTGCGTTTGGTGGGATCAGGAAGGTGTGGTGTGTGATGAGCTTCTACAACCAGGTGAAATGGTTAATACTGATCGCTACTGACAACAAATAATTAATTTGCATCACACTTTGATCGTAAAACAGCCAGAATGGGCAATAAGACACAGCAAAGTAATTTTGCTTCATGACGCACCATCACATACTTCAAAACCAGTTAAAGACACGTTAAAAGATCTTGCCTGGGATGTATTATCCCACCTGCTGTATTCACCAGTCCTTGCTCCTTCAGATGACCACTTGTTCCGATCGATGGCACACACACTTTCTGAGCAGCACTTCAAAACGTATGAAGATGCCGAAAACAGTTTTGCTCAGTGGATAGAGCATCGGCCTGCGGACTGAAGGGTCCCAGGTTCGATTCTGGTCAAGGGCATGTACCTTGGTTGCGGGAACATCCCCAGTGGGGAGACAGCTGATCAATGTTTCTCTCTCATCGATGTTTCTAACTATCTCTCCCTTCCTCTCTGTTAAAAATCAATGAAATATATATTTTTTAAAAACCGTACGAAGTAGAAAATTGAGTCTCTGAATGGTCTGCCTCAAAACAAGAAAAGTTCTATTTGACGGTCTCCACAAGTTACCTGACAGAGGGGGAAATGTGTAGCTAGCGATGGACATTACTTTGAATAAAGCACTTTTGATGTTTCTCTTGAAATTACCATGTTTTCTTTGATTACAAAATTCCCATTTTTAATCAGTATCCGAATTTTTAACCAGTTAATAGCTAATCCGAATACCAGTTAAAAATTCAGATTAGCGCCCTGACCGGTTTGGCTCAGTGGATAGAGTATTTGGCCTGCGGATTGAAAGATCCCAGGTTCCATTTCAGTCAAGGGCATGTACCTTGGTTGTGGGCACATCCCCAGTAGGGGGTGTGCAGGAGGCAGCTGATTGATGTTTCTAACTCTCTATCCCTCTCCCTTCCTCTCTGTAAAAAAGCAATAAAAATATATTTTAAAAAAAAGTTTTAAGAATTCGCATTTTGTAATCAAAGAAAACACAATAATTTTAAGAAAATATCAAAAGTGCTTTATTCAACGTAATGCCCATCGCTAGCTACACATTTCCCCCATCTGTCAAGTAATTTGTGGAGACGGTCCCAATAGAACTTTCCTTGTTTTGAGGTAGACCTTTCAGAGACACAAGTTTTCACTTCTTCGTATGTTTTGAAGTGCCGCTCAGAAAGTACATGTGCCATCGATCATAACAAGTAGTCATCTGAAGGAGTTATACAACAACATAGCATACATATCAAATCGTATGTGATAACTTTACACACACACATATGTGATAACTTTATCTATTGAAAAAGTCTGCATTATTAACTGGAACATCTATTAAAAATGCATTTAAGCAATATATATTTATCTACCTTCCAGAGTTCACATTGCTTAGCAATGCTTTGAACCTTTTTCTTTTTATAAGTTTTTTATAAAGAAGTTTGTTTTTTATTGTAAATATAATATATTCTCAACATAGAGACGGCATTTAGAAAATACCCAAAAAATTACTATTAAGAAAAAAACAGAAGTCCTACCATAAAAACATATGTCCTTTAATAATGCCTATTTGATTTTTTTTTTCCCTCTGTTCAGTTTTTTGTTATTTTGTTTTTCGTAGCTCCTCTTTCTGATTCTCCAAATGTGTTCTTTTTTTTCTTTTTTTTTGTCATTGCAGTGTGGACTACATCTTAAATGTCACTAGAGAAATAGATAATTTTTTCCCTGGCTTATTTGCATATCATAACATCCGAGTCTATGATGAAGAGACGACAGACCTTCTTGCCCACTGGAACGAGGCGTACCACTTTATAAACAAAGCCAAGTAAGTGGGCGGAGAAGCCAAGGAAACCGGTCTGAGGGAGGAACTGGCAGGTGCTGGGTGGGCAAACTGGCAGGTGCCGGGTGGGCAGAAATTAGTGAGGCCCCGGGCACAGACACCTCCTGGCTTAGGGAGCCTGGGTGTCGGCGGGCCCTCTGGTTTCAGACCACAGGACCCCTCAGAGTTGTTGAGGGCCTGAATGAGCTGGTTCTCTCCCACCTCTCATTGGCTGTGCCATTTGACCCGTTTCATCAGCAGCACCGGTTCCAGTTAAGAATCCGGTACCACCCGGACACTCTTGGGAGGCTCGGCCCGAGGGAGTCTCTGAGCCGAAGGAGAGAGACGGGAGGGCCCCTTGTCTGTGAACTTAGAGCACCTTTGGGACTGCTCCCTCAGAGAAGGCTACTCAGGCGATGCCCTGGGCTATGGCTGTCTCCCCCTTACCACCCCTCGCCCCCTGAGCTAGCACGGCTGTCCTGTCCCAGCAGAATGGAACAGACCGTGAGCCCGTCATGGTTTCACACAACTCTGGTCCTCACTGTATTCTCCTGCAGAACAGCCCTGCCTTACGCAGTCAGAACAGAAAGAGAGGACCCTTTGGGGCCCCATCTTGCTCTGCACCCCTCCAGGTCAAAGCTATATCACCTGCTCTTTCTTCCCCCGTGTTCTCATAGCTTGCATTCCTGGGGTAGACTGCCGACCAGCATTCCGGAAAAAAAAAAAAGGCGCTGAGATCTGGTGATCATTGTAAGCCTGAGGCTGGAGACATGAGCCCGCTCCACTGACAGGCTGGCCCCTCCTAACGTAAACAGGCGGCAGGTGGGCTGGCCTCCGTGCCAGCAGAGCCCCAGCCCGGTGCTCCCTCACAGCCTCCGGCGAGCGATGGCGGAGAAACGCTGCCTGGCCTTGGCGTGGCCTTGTCCTATCTGTTCAGTCAGCCGCGCCCGGGCCAGCCAGCACTGCCTCCTCGCAACCTGGGCCCCCTCCTCCCTGGCTCTTCTCCATCCGTCTCGGCCAAGTCCAAGTCCGCGGCGCTGCTCGCCTGTCCCTGGCTCCTTGACCTCTTGTCTCCCGAGGGCCTTGCGGCTTCCGGTTCTCTGACCCCATTCTTCTGTAATAACCCGTTTCCCGTCTCCATGTGCTCTAGCTGCCGGGTATCTGGAACTCTCTCTCACCGATCTCTCTTTCGCTGCCCACTTGCTGCCCACGTTTTGGGTCTCCGAGCCCATCCCAGCGATGCGGGAAGATACCCACACCTTGCCCCTGAAGTCCCGCCCAGATTTGGCGCTCTCCCTGCAAAACTTGCTGGGCCGGGCGAGGGTTATGTTGACTTCCCCATTGTGTGCTGATGGATTCCAGGGAAGCGGTTTCCTTTAGGGGGCGTGTGGCTCTGTGCTGGGTAAACATCGGGACGGGGAGCATCTGGGCAGCGCCCTAACGTCAGGGTTTAAAGCTGTCCGTGGTATAAGACCAGAGAGAATGAGGTCCGGCTTCTTTAAAACCCTCTCCCCCCGCCAGGAGGAACCGCTCCAAATGCCTGGTCCATTGCAAAATGGGTGTCAGTCGCTCGGCGTCCACGGTCATCGCGTACGCGATGAAGGAATTCGGCTGGCCCCTGGAGAAGGCGTACAGCTACGTGAAGCAGAAGCGCAGCATCACGCGCCCCAACGCCGGCTTTATGAGGCAGCTGTCTGAGTATGAAGGCATCTTGGACGCGAGGTGGGTGCCTGTCTGCGAGGGCTGGCAGGGCCGAGCTCGAGGAGGAGCCGCGGCTTCCGCAGCCAAAACCCTGACGCAGGGGCGGGGGGGGGCGCCGGTCTGAGAAAAACAACTATTGTTTGGCGTCTGACGAGCGGTTTCCAGGAGGGAGCCGTCCTGGTTCTGTTGGCACGCTCGCCCGGGTGTTGGGCTGCGGAGGGAACGGTGCCTGGCTCCGCTCCGCGGGCACGGCTTTGTGTGCGGCACGGGCATGTGGGTGCCCCGTTTCCTGAGCACCTGCTTTGGGCCCAGCGCCGCCTTGCCAGGCTTCGCCGCAGGCCAGTGCCAAGGACGGCGGGCAGACGGGGCTCCCCCACTCGTGAGCAGGGCCGCTCAGGGCAGGCTGGTCAGCACCCCCCCCCCAGCCTCTCTTTCTGAGAAAAGAATCAGCACCCCCTCTGGGAGGGTGGTTGTGAGATGCACCTGGGGATGCCCAGCTTCACCCCGTGGAGGCTCTGCAGCACCTGGCTACCTCGGATCTGAGGTCGTTTTTCTGCATTCCTAACCCCACCTGGGAAGGCCTGCAGGTGCAGGTTACCCCCCACTTACGGGAGAATCAGGGACTGACGCTGAGGTTAGTTTGCCCTGCACCTCACAGCCAGGGACAGCAGAAGGGGGCACCTGCCCAGGTGTGTTGTCCTCCCAGGCAGGGAGGCCCCGAGGTCCTCCCGCCTCCCCGGAGGACCCCCGCTGCACCCCGGAACTCTCTGTCTCTGCCCCCTCCCCCCTTTCTGTCCCGCCTGTTAGGAGGCCTCTCTGGTTATTTCCGACCGGTGCTGGGAGGGAGCCGCAGGCTAAGCCTTGGCCTCTGACTGATTGGGGAAGCAAGCTTGGCCAGGGTCCAGAGGGCGGCTCCAGACACCACCGCCGAGAGGAGAGGGGCCGGACAGATCCCCAGGCAGGGCCGGAGAGGGGCCGGACAGAACCCCAGGCAGGGCCGGAGAGTGGCCGGACAGATCCCCAGGCAGGGCCGGAGAGGGGCCGGACAGAACCCCAGGCAGGGCCGGAGAGGGGCCGGACAAAACCCCAGGCAGGGCCAGAGAGTGGCCGGACATCCCCAGGCAGGGCCGGAGAGTGGCCGGACAGAACCCCAGGCAGGGCCGGAGAGTGGCCGGACAGAACCCCAGGCAGGGAAGGAGAGGGGCCGGACAGATCCGCAGGCAGGGCCGGAGAGGGGCCACACAGATCCCCAGGCAGGGCCGGAGAGGGGCCGGACAGATCCCCAGGCAGGGCCGGAGAGGGGCCACACAGATCCCCAGGCAGGGCCGGAGAGGGGCCACACAGATCCCCAGGCAGGGCCGGAGAGGGGCCACACAGATCCCCAGGCAGGGCGAGGCAGAGGCGGAGGAGTGTGCCTCCCTGAGCCCTTCAGCCTCTCCCTCCACCGGCGCCCGTTTATCCCATCCGGGGGTTTCCAGCTGGGTTCATAGCCGCGTGGTTTTGACATTGAATCGCAGTCCCCCTCTGAGGGCCCCTGGCCTCGCCCAGAACAAGCCCAGGGAGCAAACAGTCATGAGTGATGGTGCCACGTTTGCACTGACCGACCAGAGCATTTCCTTCATTTACCTTTAATTCTCATCTCAACCCTGACAACCCCATGGTGTCTGTATGGCTCCGAGGTTCGGGGAGGTGACTTCGTCACCTTACTTCACCGTGAGCCTTTCCCTTTTTACCTTTATGTTTTAAAAACGCAGCATAAAAACAACACCATCGTGTTAGAAGACGGGTTTTTAAAACTGACCTGTAATCTCCCTGACCCAAACTAACGCAGCAGGATTTTTGGAGTGGGCAGGATGCCCCGGATTCTTTGTCTGCCAGAGTGGAAGAATGAATCCACGGACAGAAGAGGGAATAGCAAAGGTGGAGATTTATTGAGGAACAATACAAACTCCCCCCTGGGGAAGGGGAAAGGGTCCCCCCAGTTCCTTTTCCCTACAGCTTATAAAGGCTGCAGATCCCTGTGCCTCCATATCCTCTCTAATTGGTCACTGTTCCCTTAGACTGGTTACTATAGTAACTCCTGAGCTCAAGGTCGAACCTCACATGGGACAAGTGAGGTTCTCCCCCACTCCTTCCTTATTGTCTTCCTCTTCCCTTTGGGCTTTCCTCTTCTCCTTCTGGGTGAAGGGCTTCCTTCCTTTATTTTGTAAATAGAGACCTTTGCTGCTCCCAGGTCCCTCGTTCTATGGAAATGGACCTGTTGCAGCTTTCAGCTTTCCTATTCTAAGGAAATACACCTTCTGCTCTGTAGCCTGGTACTGCTTCCATGGTCCTCTTAATTCCTAAAATTTCCTAAAGCCTGTCTTTTTCACCCCCAGAAATTCCTATTGCACTGATATTTATAGTTTCCCAACTTTATTCATGTGCGTTACATTGCTATATTAGTATAACTATGTATGTATGTAGATATTCCTATTGAAAGACGGAGAAACTGAGAGGTGGGACCTTAAGTGGCGTGACCCCAAGAGATGGGACACTAGGTTCCTGATAGCGTTTCAAGCCTAGGTGCCCTTTGCATGTCTGCCACATTGTCGTCACGTGACAGGAAGTCCTTTAAGCTGTCTTGTGAGGGCCGTGATGATTTTTGGGTCCTAGTGCTGTTTCTCTCATCCTTTCATTTCTTGGGGACAACTGGACAGAGAGAGGCCTTACGCCAGCCTTGCTGGTTCCCCCTACCCCTACCCCTACCCCCTTCCCAGGAGCAGCTGGGCCCTGGCCTCCGATGACCTGCCTCTGCCCTTCCTCCCCCAGCAAACAAAGGCACAACAAGCTCTGGCGCCAGCAGACGGAGAGCCGCCTCCAGCAGCCCGTGGACGACCTCGCGGGGGCCGGGGACTTCTTGCCGGAGACCCTGGGCGACACCCCGGAAGCCCGGCTGTCCTGCTTGGACGATGCCGCCCAGCCCGGGTTCCCAGGAGGAGGGGGAGCGCCCTCCCTCTCCTGCTGTTTCCGGCGGCTCTCAGACCCCCTCCTGCGTTCCCCCAGCGACGAAACGGGTGGCGCGGTCCAGCTGGAGGATCTGGAGAAGGATGCTCTGCTGGATGAAGCCGCTCAGCCTCCAGCAGCGCCCCAGCCGGCCAGACCTCCCCGGGAAAGCCCCGGGCCGCGGGAGAAGGAGGTGAAGAAGAAAGCAGAGTTCGGAAGCCCCAAAGCCCGGAGCGGCCCCTCGCCACCCGTGGAGGAGATGGAGCGGGAGGAGGCTCCCGGAGGAGGGCGGTGGGGGAGGTCCCCGGCCCCGCTGGATAAGAACCTGCTCAACCGGGAAAACCTCAATAACAACAACAGCAAGAGGAGCTGTCCCGACGACTTCGAGGTAGGGGTGGGCAGCAAACGGCCACATCGCCCTGTCCCCAGAGCAGCCCCCTCCCAGCCCCCTCTGCTGCTTTGTCCTGCCAGCTGGGCAGTTCCTACCCCCAGGGACCCGGGGCTGGTTTCAGAGCCAGCATTGTGAGAGCGCCATCCCTCCAGGGCCCCCCAGCCCGCCTCGTCCCCCCTGCTATGTCCTGCTCTTTGGCCGTATCGCACTCTCACGGCATCCTTGTCGCCTTGCAGCACGACGCTCTGTTTGGGATCCTCAACAAAGTGAAGCCTTCCTACAACTCCTGTGCCGACTGCATGTACCCGGCCGCCGGCGGGACTCCGGAGGCCTTCGGGGAGCGGCGCGAGGCCCCCGGGGCCCCCGCCATCTGCACCCAGCCCACCTTCCTGCCCCACCTCACGTCCTCCCCGGGGCCCCCCGCCGCCAGCCGGCCCCGAGCCCTGGAGAAGCTGGCCTCTGGCCCCCCCGAGACCCCTCTACTCCTGCCACCAGCGGGCCCGAGGAGGCCGGACCCCGGGGGCTCCGGGCCCAGGGCTGCCCCGGAGCCGCCAGCTAGCCTTTTGGAACCTTCCAGAGAGACCCCCAAAGTCCCACCCAAGTCCCTCCTGCTGAAGAATTCTCACTGTGACAGGAGCCCCCCCGCCGGCATGGACGTGGTGAAGGACGAGTCGCCACCCAGGAAAGACGGGAAGCCGGCCAAGGACCTGCGGCTGCTGTTCAGTAAGGAGGCCGAGAAGCCGAGCGCGCACAGCTACCTGATGCAGCACCAGGAGTCCATCATCCAGCTGCAGAAGGCCGGCTTGGTCCGCAAGCACACCAAAGAGCTGGAGAGGCTGAAGGGCGCGCCCCCGGACCCGGCGGCCCCCCTCAGGGACGGCGCCGCCAGCAGGCTGGAGGCCAGCATCCCCGAGGAGAGCCAGGACCTGGCTCCTGAGCTGCCGCTGCCACCGGGGGCGAGCGACGAGCAGCCAGAAGCCACCCCCGTCCCGCCGGAGGGAGCCTCACTGAAGAGCCCCTCCCCCTTCCCCTGCCGCCTGGACCACACCAGCCACTTCTCCAGAGACTTCCTCAAGACCATCTGCTACACGCCCACCTCGTCCTCCATGAGCTCCAACCTGACCCGCAGCTCCAGCAGCGACAGCATCCACAGCGTCCGCGGGAAGCCGGGGCTGGTGAAGCAGCGCACCCAGGAGATCGAGACGCGGCTCCGGCTGGCGGGCCTCACCGTCTCGTCCCCGCTCAAGCGCTCGCACTCTCTTGCCAAGCTCGGCAGCCTCGACTTCTCCACGGAAGACCTGACCAGCGAGGCTGACGTGTCCACCATCGCCGACTCGCAGGACGCCAAGTCGAGCGAGGCCTCCTTCTTGCACGAGCCCCGGGCCCCCCTACGGAACCCCGCCGCCCCCTCTCCACCATCAGGGAAACCCGCGCCCGAAAACTTGAAAAGCTCCTCCTCCCCGTGGCTCAGCAAAAGCTGACCCGCCCTCCGCCGATCACATGACCCCTCCCTGAGTCTCACCAGGGGTTTCGGTCAGCCCCTCGCGTCTCGCTTTCCCGCAATCGGTGGCATTTAAGAGCGGGCAGCCCGGGCGGAAAGGGGATGTCTGTCGTGTGGCCAGCAGACTCTCAGCCCGAGTCATGTGGTTCCCAGAAGAATCGTGCTGCAGGGCCCGCACAGAGAGGCGCACGTCCAAGAACAGCTGTGGTGGCGGCCTGGTCGCCCGGCGCGCGGTCCTGGCTCGTTCGGCCCGCGTGGGAAAAGTGTTGGATGGCGATATCAGTCCTACCTCCGTTCTTGCTGTGTTTTCGTGTTTAAAAGACCGTGATGACCAAGGCATTGCAGGGAAAGCTGCCGTGTCAGAAAAAGGGTTCCCAAGAAGGAATCTTGTGCTGTTGTTTGGGACCCCAAAAGGCATTGGGACTTCTAACTTGACCACACCGAGCCCTGCAGGGCACAGGGATTCGAGGTGTCCGAAGCTGTTGAGGAACCAGCTCTGGGGCGTGGCCCTCCGTGCTGCCGGCCCCTCAGTCCTGGCGTGTGGCCGACACTGAGTGATGTGCCTCTGGCCCGCACCGGGGTCCAGTGGGGGAGGAGCGTGTGTGATGTCCTCGGTGATGGCTTATGGTGGATTTCAAATGGCCCCCACAAGGGGAAGGGGGGGGAAGAGCCCGGGAGCACTGTTGGTCTCCTCGACTGTTGACAGTGTCTGGGGGTCCGGGGTCCTGAGATGCAGACTGTCCTGCCCGGGACCCCGCACTCGGGATCATGCATTGTCACATCTGCTGGTATTTGGGGGAAAAGAAACCATCAGTTCCTCCCTAAGAGCAGCTTCTGTGAAAGAAAGGCGACTGTGGAAAAGCGTTTCCATGTTTACAGTGGCCCCTTCCTGGTGGGGACGCTGCTGCCCGCTTCTCTCTGGCGGCTCCCAGCGGGAGGACGGGGCTCGGGAGGCCTGGGGTCCCCGCCGGGCTCTGAGCAGCCCCATTGGAGTCAGGTGGGCTCATGCCTCATGCTACTGAGGCTCTGAGCTTGAGTGGAGGGCCGTCTGGTGTCCACCAGCAAGACGGGACGTTAAGATAATTTGAGAAGAGAGAAGGGGCTCGGTTAGAAAGATTGAATTCGGGAGTCGGCAAACTCATATAGGATCCCTTGAGCTAAGAATGGTTTTTACCCTTTTCAGGGGTTAGAAAAAAAAGTAACTAATCGGCAATGAAGACCACGTAGCCTGCAAAGCCTAAGATGTTTGTTATCCTCAGGCCCTGTACACACGAAGTTCGCTGACCCGGGGTCATTGGACAGCACAGAGCCCTCTGGGCAGAAACTGGGCCTCTTGGCGCCTCAGGCCAAATCCTTCTCCCAACCCAGACCTTGCAGCCCACCCCCAGGGTATCTCCTGCAGGAGGAAGGGGAGAGGCTGGAACACTGCTGGCTGGCCAGCCAGGTTAATGCAGTGACACTAGAAGGCCTTTGAGAACCAACCAGATTCTGAAAGTGGGTGAATGAGTTGCCATCAGCCATTGGTCAGACTGGGACCCCCGACAGCCATCTTTCTGGAAGTACCAGGCAGCGTCTTCGGGAATCAGGCTAGTCCGTATTTCAGCCAGCGCGAGAGTCTATTTATTTATTTATTTTTTGCAAAAGCCCTCTCTCCAGGAACTTTTTCTCCCTGACCGTATCCTTTTAATTTTTAAAAATATATGTCATTTTTACTTTATAGGAGTTTTTTTTTTTTTTCCCCACCACCATTCACCGAAATCACCTTAAAAGGTAATCATTCACTTTTCCCAAAACCCCTTTTAGGTTTTCTCCCCCTCTCTCAGCCAACAAAAGCATATTCTCAAAAATAAATAAATAAATAAATAAATCATCAAGTTCAGTATGTCTTGCCAAATCACATTTCATGTAGATCATTTTTTGTGTCAAAATAATCCTTTAGGTTTGATGATGAGGGGCTGTCTTGCTGTTTTAAACCATGTGTATGAGAGCGATACATTTTTGAAAACTTTAATTTTGAAAGCCATGATTTTTCTCATCCAGTGAAAAGGTGGGAGGAGGATGACAGATCTGAGTGGGTTTTTGGCTTTCTGTCAAAATTATCGAGGCATTTTTCCGAAGCACAATTTGTATATTACCATCCAAACCAGGGCCTCATCGTCAAAGCATCATGCATCCTTGGCATGATGGTGGGTAGACTTTTCTCACAGACCCAGGTCAGTTGCGTGTTGACATCTGGCAAATGGCTACCTGAAACACGCCGACGAGAGCGTCCTGCCAGGCGGGGGCACCCCGGCAAAGACGGGCCCCGCTGCTCTCTGCAAGGAAGGTTTGCCCCCTAAGATGCAGCGCATCCTTCCCTAATGTTCTGTCTGTAACCTCAGCTGGTGGGGGAAATTCTTGAGGCGAGTGCACAAGTCCGAGGCAGGGCGCGCGCCCTGGAAGTCCTGGACATTGGTCACTGCCCCCTTCCTGGAATGCCGTTGTCTGATGGGGAGAGAACAGCCATTTTCTCAGCTGCATTTCATCATCACCTCCCCTCTCCTCCTCCCCTCCCAACTCTTAGTCACAGGGCACAACAAAGGTTCGAGGGAGCTAGGTCTTCCTGTTGCACTGTACAGGGGGGTCCCCTTGCCAGGAGTTGTTAGGTATGAGGGGGAAGCGGATCCTGGAGCGAGGAGACGCCACTCTGAGGATGTCACTTTCCATTTCTCTGTCCCAGAGCCATGTCTGTCAGGGCATGAGCTGCTTCACAACAAGGTTCTTCCTCTTGCCGTTGCCCTGCCTCCTTGGTCTCAGACCCCTGGGCTGGTGACAGCTCTCTGCCGGGTGATGACACCCTGCCCACCGGCTGGGCACCGCACTCACCAGGCCCTCAGGTGGCTGCACGCTCCCACCTCCTCCCTTCCCCTCCCCCGCCCTCTCGGCTGAAAGCATCCCGCCCCATCCTAAAGCCTCTTCCCCTGGGGGTACGCCCAGGGGATGCCACCGGATGGAGCCGAGTTTGCAGTAGAATTCACACTTTCAAGACAGCACTGCCCCCACCGTCTTGTCTCCCCCACAGGCTGTTTCCATGGGGAGCAAAGCCGTATCATTTAGTCACGATCATGTAAGTCGCCTCCCCCAACGTGTGGGAAGAGGGACCTGCCTTCTGTTGCCTGGAAACGTTGATGCCGGAACACACGTCGCCCAGCCCTCCTCTGGCGCCACCGAGCAGGGCGCCCGTTCACCTCTGGCCGAGGAGCCAGGCGGCCTGGGAAGACGGTGACACCCGGACCTCGCGGGGCAGGGCCACCCGCTCCGATCCCGCCCCGCAGGCCCCCCCTGACGCTGCATGCCAAACCGCGGTAGTTGACTGGCCCCCATGCTCAGCTACTGGTCTTCGTATCGTCTGCGCTGCCTGTTGTGTTAGAGGTCACCCTGTGCATATAGATGTATGTGTGTGTGTGTATATATATGTATGTATGTATATGTATATATATCCATAGATATATATAGAGAGATAAATTTAACTTGAATCATAGCATCATGTGCATCACTTGTCACTCACACACGCACCGTCCCCACGCCGTGAGGCGGATCCCCCGGAGCGGTCCGGAGTGACGCGGGACCGCCCTGTTCCGGTCCCGGAGGAGGTGCTGTGGCCCCGGCCTCGGCCCTCGCACAGGCGGCCCCCTCTAGCCAGACCACCCGTCCCCGCTGTCCTTCCCGTGGGCTGTGCTGCACGAGAAGGTGGCTGCTTCCTCCTCCTTGGACACTGTAACTACCGTTTTACAATTGAGTGCCTTAATCATCGTTTACAAATACTGTGTATTTACGGGAACGTGCTAAGCTCTCGCCTTCTGTGATCGGACCCTGGGCCTGGTCCACGGCGGTCGGCGTGGGGGCCAGCGCTGGCCCTGCCCCGTCCTCGCGTGCGTGCACCCACCACCGTCCGAGGAGCGGGGCTCGAATCGGCTCGGGGGGTTCCTGCGGGCGAGGCCGGCCCTGGCCCACACCGGGTCCTGTGAGAGTGAGGGAAGGCTAGAACTGGGGGTGCTGGCAGGTGGGGTGCTGGCAGCAGCCCAGCCCTCACCCGTCCCCCCCGTCGCACAGCTGTACTCGTCTGTAATGGAGGTTTTTATTACCACCTAGGCCCCCCTGTCTTCTTCTCTGTTGGTGTCCTGAGCTCTTTGCAACAAAAATGCAGGTACAGACACACCCCCTCCCCCAAATCCGGAGCTCCACGCGATGGGCTGCCCTTTTCGTTTTCAGAAGCTGCCAGTGGGTTCCAGTGTGTTGTGTAACGATAACCCGTTCTGTTTTTTTGTTATATTGTCTTTTTATAGTATATATTTAAAAGGCAGTATCTTTTGTACTGTGAATTTGCAGTAGAAGATGCATAATGCACTTTTTTTTTTTTTACTTCTGTTGGTGTGTACTGTATATAGTCTGTGTGCTTCTTGTGACGAAAATAAACGTTTTTCTTTATAACTGCCTGAGGACCCGTGAACTCACGCCCCGGAAACGGCCCGCGCCACCCTTGCCAAGGCAGTCAGAGGCGTCTGCATCACCAGGATGGCCGGTCTTTCCCGAGCACCTACTGGGTGCCCGGCCCCACGCTAAAACCCTGGACCATTTAGACCCAAGAAAGACTCCGGGGAGGAAATAGCTCCTCCGGGCATCGTCTTTCCCCCCTGGTTTTGCCAGTGAGGAGGAGCGGGTCCCAGAGCGCTGACCCTCCCCAGAGGGGGGCTTGGACTTGGGGGAAATGTAAAGCTAGAGGGGTGCCTGCTGGAGAGAATCACCGAGGCTGCAGACACTGCATTCGGGGGGGGAGGGAGTGTGGAGGGATTGCTGCTAAGGCCCAGGGCAGGGCTCTGGGGAGTCCCAGTCACTGACGTGGAAAAGGCTTCTTTCTTTCTTTTTAAACATTTTTTTAAATATATTTTATTGATTTTTTTACAGAGAGGAAGGGAGAGGGATAGAGAGCCAGAAACATCGATGAGAGAGGGACATCGATCAGCTGCCTCTTGCACATCCCCACCCAGGAATGTGCCGGCAACCAGGATACATGCCCTTGACCAGAATCAAACCCAGGACCCTTCAGTCCGCAGGCCGACGCTCTATCCACTGAGCCAAACCGGTTTTGGCCTTTCTTTTTAATAGGTCTTATTGGTTTTTAGAGAGAGAGGAAGGAAGAGGGAGAGAAACATCCACTGGCTGCCTCCTGCTGGGTATCAAGGCCACAACCTGGGCATGTGCCCTCACTGGCAATCGAGCCCGTGACCTCTTGGTGCTTGGGTCGATACTCAACCACCGAACCACGCCAGCCAGGCGGCCCAGGCTTATTTCAAGCTCAGGTCCCCGTCCACTGCAGGTCCGGACTTCCTGGTGGCTCTCCTCCCTGGGTGACCAGCACAGGCGGGCTGCTGGCATGTAAGGCCCCCGCCTTCTTGGAGTTCTCTGCTGCCAGCTGTGCAATGGGCGGGGAGAGAGCACAGGGACCCGTGTTCATGCTTAACCACCTTTGGTTACGTTACATCATGTCTGGTCTGCTCACGTTCCAACGGGCAAGGCCTGCGGAGCGGCCCCACCCACCCCAGCTGCCAGGGCCGGGAGATAACAGGTGCACATCCGCCTGGTGCGTGCTGACTGCCCACCACCCGTGCCTGGGCGTGACCCCTACATTCCAGTGCTCTCGGACCCAGGAAACACTCTATCTGGGCTGGCTCTGTCCCTGATCGGGACTTGGAGGAGATTGATGGGTAAACTGGATGGAAGGGGTGGTTTATTGCTTTACAACAGGAAGGAGAGCCGTGGAGTGGCCAGATCATTCTCACTTAGACCTAGCAGGCTAAGTCCGTGCCGATAAAAAAACGACCTGTGACGTCAGTGACGGTCAGGAATCGCTGACAGAGTCTGAAACCAGGCGGTCAGCGAAATGACTAATGGTGAGCTGGGCCCGGCCGTCTCTCTGTAGGATGTTTTCGCAACAGCCGCTGAGGGTCACAGTTCCGGACGCTCTTCCTCGGCAGAGCGGGACACACCTAGCACTTGCTCCTCGGGCTCCAGCCACGAATTGGAGCCCCAAGAAGGAGCCCAGCACTCGGCTTCGGAGAGTCCCGGGAAATGTCCCCCGGGAATTCCGTTGGCCGAGGTGAGAAGCCACTGGAAGGAAAAGGTGACGCAATCCAGCAGGCTTCCACTTTGCTAGTTACAATCCCATTAACACATGCTTTCTGCAGACAACACCCACCTTGCCCTAACGGAAACGGGGTTTTCTCACTCGTTTACCCCGGGGCCCTGGGAGAACATTCCTGGAACTGGCTGTGTTTACCCTGATTTCGCCCCCAGAGTAGCAACCCATCTGAGGTGGCAAGTGATCCCAAATCATCCCTCCCAACGGGGGTGGCTTTGTGAGGGGGGTGGGGGGCAGACTTGTCTGTGGTCTTGCTGCCTGGGGAAGCCCCTCCTGGCAAGATGCTTGGAAGAGGCTCCAGCAGGCAGAGCTTCGAGGATGACCGCATGAAAAACATTTTTTTATTGATAGATTGAAGAGAGAGAGAGCCGAAACCGGTTTGGCTCAGTGGATAGAGCGTCGGCCTGCGGACTGAAAGGTCCCAGGTTCGAGTCCGGTCAAGGGCATGTATCTTGGTTGCGGGCACATCCCCAGTAGGGGGCGTGCAGGAGGGAGCTGATCAATGTTTCTCTCTCATCGATGTTTCTAACTCTCTGTCCCTCTCCCTTCCTCTCTGTAAAAAAATGAATAAAATATGTTTTAAAAAGAGAGAGAGAAACATCGATCTGTTGTTCTTCTTCTGTATGCCTTCATGGGTTGATTCCTACATGTGCCCTGACCACAGATCAAATTGGCAACCTTGGTGTATCGGGACTACACTGCCACCCTCTGAGCTACCCGACCAGGGCCGGATGACGGCATTTTAGGAGGATTTACTTCATAGTGGGAAAGCCCTTTCCAAAGAAGAAGTCCGCCAGCAGTGTGCAACGTAAGGCCGGCCCAGAACACTCCACCCCTTTGTCACACCCCCGAGCACCGGAGAGCAGGATGTATCTCTGCACCTTGTGTGTGGGCGCCCCGCACTTGACACGAGACATTCCTTTACGTGGAGTCCTTGAAGGGGCCCTCTGGGCGTCATCCTTCGTTGACAGATGAAGAATCAGGCCTGCAGAGCGCTTGTCCAAGGTCGTTTGCCCAAGGTCACATCTCCAAAGTGGGGAAGCCAGGTAAGTGTTGCTCCTTCCCCGCTGACCCCGTCCCCAGAGCCGCCCGCACCCGGAAGTGGAGAGCAGCAAGCCGAAACGGCATCTTGATCTCCCAGGAGCCCAAAATGAAGCCTCCGGCCCCGGGAAATCTGACCCACCTCCTGCTCCAAGGGCTCCCTGGGTGACACAAGGTGTCTCCCCTCCTCCAGTTCGTGGGTGCTCACTGTGGTTTGCCTTTTAAAGGGAAACTGCGCCCGGTCAGCCTGGCTCAGAGGCTGAGCGTCGACTTATGAACCAGGAGGTCAAGGCTCAATTCCCAATCAGGGCACCTGCCTTGGTTGCAGGCTGGATCCCCAGTGTGGGGGGTGTAGAAGGCAGCTGATCCGTGATTTTCATCATGGATGTTTCTTCCTCTTCCTCCCTCTCCCTTCCTCTCTGAAATCAATAAAAAAATATTTTTAAAAAATAATTGGAGCCAAAATCGCTTTGGCTTAGTGGATAGAGCGTCAGCCTGTGGACTGAAGGGTCCCAGGTTTGATTCCAGTTAAGGGCATGTACATTGGTTGTGGGCACATACCTGGTGGTGGGCGTGCAGGAGGCAGCTGATCGATGTTTCTCTCTCATCAATGTTTCTCTCTGTTCCTCTCCGTTCCTCTCTGTAAAAAGCAATAAAATATATTTTAAAATAATAATAATAATAATAATTGGAGAATTAATGGATGCAAACCCCCTTCTGCCCGGCACACCGTCCATGCTGCATCAATGGTGGCCGGGATCACGTACTGGCAGGGGAGAAAGGCGGGGAGGGAGGCAGGAGGAAGTAGCTTACACTGAGCATCTTTCACATGTGTTACCGGGTTGGTCCTCACAGGAAATGTGAGCCTGTGTCACAAAAGGTGGAAGCTCAGAGAGGTTAGGGAAGATGGGTCAGGGCCGCACAGCCCGGAAGGGTCCACATTCATCCGCTCTTCACAGCTGTGAGCTGTAAGCTTCTCCGGGCTGCTGTGCCCACTCTCTGAGCATCTGAGGGGCTGGCGGTGGGACGGGGAGGCGTGATGGCCCAAGTGTAGCAGCCAGGGCTGCCTTCGTGGGCAGTTACATGGGCTGCACGCCTACAAGACCCTGCCATTGGTCTCATGCTCTGCTGTCCCCGTTTTAATATTTCTATTAATTTTAAAATACATTTTTATTGATTTCAGAAAGGGAGAGAGAGAGAGAGAAACATCAACCATGAGAGAGAACCATTGATCACCTCCCTCCCCCTCGCACACTCCACACTGGGGATAGAACCCACAATGTGGGCATGTGCCCTGACTGGGAATTGAACCGGTGACCTCTTGGTTCATGGGTCAATGCTCAACCGCTGAGTCACACGGGCTGGGCTGTATTGATTCTTGAACCAGCCAATTAATTAGCTGGTCCTGGCACTGTCGCCCTACTGGTCAAGGGCTTTGGAGCAAGACAGCCCTGGTCTTGTTCCCTAACTCCCCTACCACGTGACCTGGAGCACGCGATTTAACCTCTCTGAACCTCAGTTTCCTCATGAGAAAAGCAAGAACAGCCTCTGAGTGGTGTAAAATGTAGCGCTGTGTCATTAGCACAAAGTAAATACCACCGAAACGATACCTCAGTTGCCTGATAAAGTACTCAGCACGGGTCCTGGCTCAAAGTGCAGTGGTACCTCGAGATACGAGTTTCATTCGTTCCGTAACCTTGAGGCGTGGGAAACTGAGATGCTTGAGTCGAGATAAAGTGGTGGGTCGTGTGCAGCCGGCCGATCCGCGCGATGACTCCTATCTCAACTGTTGCTTGTATTTCAAAGCAAAAATCGCTCACTCCACGGCTCGTATCTCAAAAATCTCGTATGTTAGGGCACTCATATCTCGAGGTACCACTGTAATTCCCCATGAGTCCAGTAGTCGCTATGACGGTGGGGAAGACACAGGTCGCCGCTCACCGACCAGCCCTGTGACCCGCCAGCCTCCCTCCCCACGTGGCTCCCTGAGGATCGTCCCAAAGCACAGAGAGGAGCAACTGCAAGCTCCCGGACTAAGAGGGACTCCGCTGGGAGGTGCGCATGCGTCCTCCCCTCCCCTGCCACTGACCCCGAAGAGGATGCTGGCTCTGCCTCCCTCCCATATAAACACCACTTGTCCCTGACCCGGCCCCCAGCAGTTCCACCCGTGAAGCCTTTGGGGAGGGGAAGGCGAGGGCGGCCCGGGCACGTGGGCTGGTCCCCGCTGCGATCCAGAGGCACATCCTGTTCTGTGGTTGCCATGGCACAGCCAAACATCTGCCACAACAGACAGACGGCGGGGGCCGCGCTGGCAGCGGGGCGTGGATGGGTGAGGGCCCGGGCGGCAGGGGAAGCAGGCTGGAGGGGGCACCAGACCCAACAAGACGGAAGCCTGGGAGAGAACCCCCACCCCGAACACAGGCGTGCGCGCGCGCACACACACACACACACACACACACACACACACAGGCAGGCTGTCCTCCCAGGACAGGCCGACTCCACACAGAGGTACGCGTTCCCGATGCTCAGCTTCTTCTTGGAGGTCCCAGGAGAAGACCCCAAACACACAGTCCTGGCAGGCCTGGGCCCTCCTGAATTTTCACCCGGGCCCCAGCCTGCTCCCACGATGGGAATTCGCTGTCCTGTTGTTATTGTTTTTTTTCTGATGAGAAAGTAAAACACAGTTACTGTAACAAAATCACATGGCCTAGAGGCGTGGCAAGAGTAGCACTCGTGGCTTGGCATATGAGCTGGCCACTGGGCCTCTGACCTCTCATCAAAATAAGTGTAGCCGAAACCGGTTTGGCTCAGTGGATAGAGCATCGGCCTGCGGACTGAAGGGTCCCAGGTTCGATTCCGGTCAAGGGCATGTACCTTGGTTGCGGGCATGTTCCCAGCAGGGGCTGTGCAGGAGGAGGCTGATCGATGTCTCTCTCTCATCGATGTTTCTGACTTTCTATCTCTCCCTTCCTCTCTGTAAAAAAATCAATAAAATATATTTTTTTAAAAATACATATTTTTTTAAAATAGAAATAAGTGTAAAAGGGCACCCCAGGCCTCTGAAAGCAAAACCTGTGCTCTTTGGTTTTTTAAATATATTTTTATTGATTTCAGAGACGAAGGGAGAGAGAGAGAGGGAGAAATCTCAATGATGAGAGAGAAACATTCATTGGCTGCCTCCTGCAGGATCGGGGATGGAGGCCACGACCCCGGCACGGGCCCTGACCGGGAATCGAACCATGACCTCCTGGCTCATAGGTCGACGCTCAACTGCTGAGAAAGCCCATGCTCTCTCCACCAAATCGCTGCCCTCTCAGATCATCTCCTTGAACCCCACAAGGGCTGGATTCTCAGCCAACAGCCAGGGGTGCTCACGCTTGTTTCCAGTGGCCACCCCTCAGCTCCGTGAGGGTGGGGCAGCCGAGGTGGGCATTGCGTCGCCGGCCTGGCACCGTGACCCAAAGCTTCCACACCAACAGGAGGTCCCCCTCTCAGAAGCCTGACGGGGACCATGCGCTGGGAGTGAGAGTGAGCGAGAGTGAGCAAAGACCTGGAGGTGGTGTGGGGAGCCGGAGGTGGGCAGTTCCAGGCAGAGGGAAGCGGGGGTGCAAAGGCCCCAGGTGAAGGCCGGCGCCTGAGCTCCCACAAGCTCCGAGGAGTCCGTTTAACAGGCGGAGCGAGGCCGAGGACCAGCGGCGGGTGGGGCACAGAGCCTGCAGGGCCTGGAAGGCCAGGGTCAGGCCACGGTCCTGGACTTGACCCTGAGGTTGCGGGGAAGCCCCGGAGAGGCTGGAATTGCGCAGGAATGAGGTCAGCTCCACTCCTGGAGCCACGCTGCCTCATACGGTAGCCACTGGCCACACTGTGAGGGGCTGAACGCTTCTCATTGCCCCCCAAGCTATATTGACGCCTCAACCCACAGCATGACTGTATTTGGAGATCGGGCCTGGGAGGAGATAATAAAGGTTAAATGAGGTCATAAGGGTGGCGCGCTCTCGCTCTCTCTCTCTCTCTCTCTCTCTCCCCCTCCCCTTCCCCTATGCTCTCCATATGAGGACACAGTCAGCCATCCAGTTGGAGAGCTCTCTCCAGCAAGTGAGTTGGCTGGCACCTTGGTCCTGGATGTGAGAAACTAAATGTCTCTCTTTGAAGCTACCCAGTGCGGTTTACTTTTATGGCAGCGCGAGCTGACTAGGACACACGTGGCTCATTAACATCCAATTAAACATGCAGCTCCAACGTTGTCCTCGCCACGTTTCAAGTGGCCGGTCCCTACATGTGGCCACCATATTGGGCGAGGCAGATTCAGGGCATCTCCGTCCTTGCGGAAAGTTTTACGGGCAGCCTTGTGCTGGGAAGATCACTCCTTGGAACATGTTTTTGGAGGAGGGCGGAGAAAAGAGGGTGCCAGGAGTTCAGGGACAGATGCTAGCGGCCGGAGCCTAGCACTGTGCCTGGAACAGCGTGTGTGCTCAGTGAATGTCCATGAACAAATGAGGGGTCCGATTAGAGCAGCGGTTCTCAACCTTCCTAAGGCCTCGACCCTCGCATACAGTTCCTCATGTGGTGGTGACCCCCAACCATGACATTTTGCTACTGTGATGCATCGTGATGTAAATATCTGCCTTTTCCGATGGTCTTAGGCGACCCCTGTGAAAGGGTCGTTCGACCCCCAAAGGGGTCTCGACCCACAGGTTGAGAACGGCTGGATTAGAGTGAGGTGGTGGGAGGGAGACGGCAGGAGGGTCTCAAGAGCACTCCGGGAGGCTAAATGGGTAGGTGGCGGTGATTGGTTGGAGAGTTGGGGTTCTGGCATGAGCCGTCGTGTGGATAGGAGGGCCCTTGCCTCAGATGGGAACCTGGGGAGGAGGAGGCAGGGGGTAAAGGGGGCTTGTGTCTGGGCTGCCTGTGGACCAGCTACGTGGAGAAGTCCAGGCGGCCACTGGATCTTCAGGCCGGTGGCCAGCAGCAGTGGTGGGCCAGGCAGAGATTTGGAAATGGACGGGCAGGCCCCGGAGAGGAGGCAGATACAGGCAGAAGGGGACGGGGCGGGGGATGCTGGCATCGGAGAGGCGCCAGAGGGAAGTGCTGGGGTCACCGGGCAGGCGTGCTGACCGGAACTGGAAGGCCCTGGATGCAGCCCCGGGAGGCTGTTGGTGGCCCTGGACAGAGAAGGGTGGGGAGGGAGAAGCAGCCGAGGACATCTGGCCAGGCAGACCAGAAGTGGAGAAGAGGCAGCACGAGGCTACAATTCTTTTGTTTTTATTGATTTTTTTACAGAGAGGAAGGGAGAGGGATAGAAAGTTAGAAACATCGATGAGAGAGAGAGACATCGATTAGCTGCCTCCTGCACACCCCCCACTGGGGATGTGTCCGCAACCAAGGTACGTGCCCCTGACTGGAATCGAACCTGGGACCTTTTAGTCCGAAGGCTGACGCTCTACGACCGAGCCAAACCGGTTTCAGCTGACCTGCTTTTTTTCATCTAACAGCACATCAGGAACATCTTTACATGTCATTAAGCAACAGATATAGTTCCACAAAATTATTTTATTTTTCCTGCTTTAAAAACCTACTGTGGCCTGGCCAGAGTGGGTCAGTAGTTGAGCATCGATCTATGAACCAGCAGGTCACGGTTTGATTCCTGGTCAGGCAGGGCACATGCCCGGGTTGCAGGCTCAATCCTCAGTGTGGGGCATGCAGAAGGCAGCCAATCCATAATTCTCTCTCATCATTGATGTTTTTCTCCCCCCCCCCCCTCTCTCTCTCTCTCTCTTCCCCACTCTCCCTTCCTCTCTGAAATTAATAAAAAAAATATTAAAGCAAAAACAACGAAACCGGTTTGGCTCAATGGAGAGAGCGTCGGCCTGGTTTCGGGCACATTCCCTGTAGGGGGTGTGCAGGAGGCGGCTGATTGATGTCTCTCTTTCATCAATGTTTCTAACTCTCTATCCCTCTCTCTTCCTCTCTGTAAAAAATCAATAAAATATATTAAAAAACAAACACAAAAAACAAAAAGGCTTCTGTGACTCCCAGGGGCCGGGGGATAATCAGGCAAAGACAGAGGCCTCATCCCACGGCTCCTGTTCAACTGTCGGTCCTTACAGGCCTTCCCCGGACAGACGGAGGCCAGAGGCCAGACCTCCGGAAGCCAGAGGGCAGATGTGGGTTCGGGGAAGTCCTTTTCGCCTCCAGGAGGAGGTGCGGGCACTTCTGGCTGCCGTCCATCCCCTCCAGTGCCCAGCCTCAGGGTGTCTTTCCCACAGGACGCTCATGGACAGCATTCTTCACGATGATTACCGCCCTGGAGTGCATTTCATGTCGCTTCCATCGGGCTGTTTCCCTGGGAAACAGTGGCGAGAGAAACATCCTTCCACCGACACAGTTGATCCTGTACTCACGAATCTGTTGACGCGGTATTCACGAATTCACCTTTTCCTATAAAGGTAGATGTCCGCCGAGACCGGTTTGGCTCAGTGGATAGAGCGTCGGCTTGCAGACTGAAAGGTCCTGGGTTCGATTCCGGTTGGGAGCATGTACCTTGGTTGTGGGCACATCACTGTGGGCCGTGCAGGAGGAGGCTGATCGATGTCTCTCTCTCATTGATGTTTCTGACTTTCTATCTCTCTCCCTTCCTCTCTGTAAAAATCAATAGAATATATTAAAAAAAAAAGGTAGGTGTCCCCCCCCAAAGCGATACTGGCGGTGTTTCTGTAGTCATTTGTGGGCATGTCCTCACCCAGAGCAGTGAGGAGTTTGGGTGCGCAGTGCCAGCTGGGGTCGACCAATGCAAGGCTCTGACTCCCTGTCTCAGCCCTCCTCCTGTAGCCAAAGTCCTTCCTGCAGTAGCTTTAGCGCCGGGTTTTTAGCATCTGTGTGCTTTTTTTGGCCTGATTTCGCCGCTTAAAATGGCCCGCAAGTGTAGTGCGAAAGTGTTCTCCAGTGTTCCCGAGCGCAAGGAGGCTGCAGTGTCCTCCCGGAGAACATGCATGCGTTAGAGAAGTTCCGTGCAGGCGGGAAGCATGGTGCTTTGGCCATGCGTGCCGTGTGAATGAGTCACTGGCTTGCAGGACCCGAACTAACCCTGCGTTTCCTCGAGGAGCAGTGACTCGGTCTTGGCTAATTCAGTATCCGTGGTGACTGCATGGGATATAACCACAGCGAACAATGAGGATTGGTGGCATCTTTGCATGTGACCATGATTACGGCTTTAGGGTAAATTTCCAAGAATGGAATTACCGAGCACCAGCTGAATACCTCTTTTGAGCGTGCATCTGTTAGCTCTTGCTGTGTAAGAAATCTCAGTTGGTCCTAGCCTGTTTAGCTCACTGGAGAGAGCGTCAGCCCGTGGACTGAAGGGTCCTGGGTTCGATTCTGGTCAAGGGCACATACATCCATGCCGGCTTACAACCATCTCTATCTCTCCCCTTTCCTCTCTAAAAATCAATGGAAATGTATCCTGGGATGAGGACTTACAAAAAATAATTTAAAAATAAATAAAATAAAAAATACTGTTAAGCCGAAGCCGGTTTGGCTCAGTGAATAGAGCGTCAGCCTATAGACTGAAGGGTCCCAGGTTCGATTCTGGTCAAGGGCACGTAACTTGGTTGTGGGCACATCCCCAGTGGAGGGTGTGCAGACGGCAGCTGATCAATGTTTCTAACTATCTCTCCCTTCCTCTCTGTAAAAAAAATCAATAAAATGTATTTTTTAAAAATACTGTTAAAAATTTTAAATGAATAAAAAGTAAAAAAGCCCCGCCAGTGTGCTCAGTGGTTGAGCAACGATCTATGAACCAGGAGGTCATGTTTCAATTTCCAGTCGGGGCATATGCCCCGGTTGCAGGTTTAATCCCCGGTGTGGGGAGTGTGGGGTGATCAATGAATTCTCTCTCATCCTTGATGTTTCTGTCTCTCCCTTTCTCTTCCCTCCTCTCTGAAATCAATAAAAATATATTTAAAAAAATTTTTCTCTGTGAGAGGCTTGAGGATGGAAAAACAAACTACAGACTGGGAGAGAATATTTGCAAACCACATATCCAACAAGATGAGTATGAAAACTGTATAAAGAAACTCCTAAAACTCAACAGTCACAAGAGAGTCCCATTACAAATGGGCAAAAGATGTAAAGACGGCAAATAAGTACGTGAACAGATTTTCAGCATTATTAGTCCTCAGGGAAATGCCAATCGAAGCCACAATGAGATATCACTCAATACCTATCAGAAAGGCTAAAAAAATTTAAAAAAAAAATAGAGACAACACCTAATGCTGGCAAAGATGCAGAGAAACGGGACCACTCAGAGCTCGCTAGTGGGGATGTAAAATGAGACAGGTACTCTGGAGAGTCCTCTGCAGTTTCTTAAACTACTAAACAGACAATTACCATTTGACCCAGCAATTGTACTCCTGGGCATGCTTCCCGGAGAAATGAAAACTCATCTTCACACACAAAAAAACCTGCACACGAATGTCTATACTGTTTATAGAGGCTTTCCTCACCAGAAACGGCTCCAAACTGGAATCAACCCAGGTTCCCTTCAAAGAGTGAATGGTAAACAAACGGGTACATCCATACCTTGGGATACTACCTAGCAATATAGTAAGGAACAGACTATTCGTACCCACAACAATCTGGACCCATCTCTAGAGGTGTGTACTGAGTGAAGGAAAACCAGTAACGAAAGGCTGCACACTGTATGAGTAGTCATACATGAACTAACTCAGTTACAGAAATTGAGAACTGATGAGTGATTGCTAGGGATTAAGGAAGGAGTAGGGGCAGAAAGGAAGTACTTGTGACTTTGAAAGGAGTTCTCATGGGGATGCAAATGTTCTGTATCCTGGTTGTATCAAGGTCAAGATTGGGATGGTTATATTCAATTACAGATTTGCAAATTGCTACCATAGGGGGCAACCGGGTAAAGGATACATGTAATCTCTTCGTATTCTTTTTTTTTCTTTGTATTATTTCTTACACCTGCATGTGAATCTACAATGATCTCACAATTAAAAAGGCAATTAACAAAACATCCTTCTGTAGCCAGGCTATCATTTCCAGCTCTTATTTTGCAGAAAGAAGTGACGATCAGGATTTACCAAGGTAGAGTGAATTTTAATGCTCTCTCCGAGCTATGTCACTCAGTTAGGGGTCTTGCCTATTGAGATTACTCTAGGGGCTTCCACTCTCACATTTATTTAATACGATTATTATTCGTTAATGTTTCCCCAGGGCAATTCGCTCCGTTTCCGGGTTGCCCTGGCAACCTGAGAATAACGTCCCCCATTTGCTGCTAAGAGAAACCAGAGAAGTGATTTGCTTAGGAGCCTCCGAACGCAGGACCCACAATTCTTTCTTCTTCATACATGAGTGGTTTGGAATCACTCTTATTTTTCCTGATCATTAAGTTCATCTTCAGCTAGCATCCATCTGAGGCCTCTTCAGAAATCACTACCTTCTGGAAGCAGGAGAAAACTCTCAGATTCATCATCTTACCTGGACCCGAATCCGTCTCTATAGGACCAGCGTGGACAGAGCCACGCTTTCCTTAGGGCCCACAAAGGGGTTGCTATGGATTCATGAACAGTGAGAGGATGGGGGTTTTCTCCCAGCAAAGGAAGGGTTTTTCGCATTTTTCCTGCTGCTTCTGGGAATAGCAGCTCTCAGCTGACCACATTTGGAGCAGGTGTGGGGTGGGGTGGGGTGGTGAGGTGGCATTGCTTCTGGCTTTCGATGCTGCTTCCTGCTTAAGAATGACCTCCTTCAAGCCAGGGATAAAACGAGGAACTGAAACAGGCGGTTGGAAGGCAATAGCCTTGAAATCTTTCTCCTTATTCTTCTTCCTCCCCTTCCTCCTCCTCCTCCTTCTTTTCTTCTTCAAAAATACATTTTATTGATTTTTTTTTTTTACAGAGAGGAAGGGAGAGTGATAGAGAATTAGAAATCTTGATCAGCTGCCTCCTGCACACCCCCCACTGGTGACGTGCCTGCAGCCAAGGTACACTGCCCCTGACCAGTATCGAACCTGGGACCCCTGAGTCCACAGGCCGACGCTCTAGCCACTGAGCCAAACCAGTTAGGGCACCTTGGGATCTTTCTTTCACAGCCTGTTCTGCGGCTGCTCTGTTGCAGTGTCACTGGGGGAAAATTAGTGTCATGGAAAATTTTACTTCTAATTTCATCATTTAAAGAACTGGGAGAAGGGAGTCAACACGTTTTAGACTTTAAACACCTACTTTGTGCTGGGCGCTATGCTGGATGCTTTGCCATGTCTTAATGCATTGAGTCTAAACTCTTGAGTCCAACCACTCACTGAAGTAAGTAAGCATTTGGATGAACCCATTTCAGCGAAGAGGGGGGTTAGGGCTTAGGGATGAGAAGTGACTTGCCCAAGGTCACACAACCAGTAAGTCATGGAGCCTGACTTTAGAGCCACGTTTCTCAGAATTCAAAGTCTATGTTTTACTTGTTTTAATATTATTTTGTCATGTTGCCAGAGAGGTCGTGTAATGGAATGACTAGCTGGCTAAGAGACCAGACTCTGCAGTTAGAGGAACATTGGTTCGATCATGAGCTCCCCCAGTTCAAGCTTGTGACCTTGGGCAAGTAATTTAACTTTGCATTTTCTTTACCCATTTAGATAGGGATTATGAATTATTTTGGGGCCATAGTATTGTTGAGAAAATTTCAGAAGATTTTTGCATTTAAATCACACAGAGAGTGATGGGAAATGTTAGCAAGAATCTGTTTCTAAAGAGTAAGCCAGCCCTGACTGGTTTGGCTCAGTGGATAGAGCGTCGGCCTGTGGAGTGAAAGGTCCCAGGTTCGATTCTGGTCAAGGGCATGTTCCTTGGTTGGGGGCACATTCCCAGTAGGGGGTGTGCAGGAGGCAGCAAATGGATGTTTCTAATTCTCTATTCCTCTCCCTTTCTCTCTGTAAAAAAAAAACCATTAAAATATATATTTTAAAAAAGTGTAAGCCAGTTCCACCTCAGAACACGTTATCAATCTTCATTTTTCCTAGAACCACTCGGAACTCACGTGCTATCCATGCCCTTGTTTCATTCAAGACAGGAGTCATAACAATAGCCCATCATTTCTGTGCATCACCAAATGCCAGGAGGTGCCCTGGAGGCTTCACCACCTGCCTCTCGTTTCAATGAAGCGAGCAGCCAAGTGTAGCCACAAAAAGGGTGCTCAGCCCCTCCTGTCGGCAGCGATTGCTTCCAGGCAAAGTGCAAAGCATTCCTCCTCAATAACAGCAGCTGGCACCTTGGCTGACGGCTTCTCACAAGGCAGGCACCCCGCTAAGTGCACCACTAACAGCTCTGGGGATCCTTCAGGGAGGGGCCGCTACGACATGACATCATCCTTATTTCCCTGAAAAAGGAACGGAGGCTCAGAGAGGATAAATAATTGGCTGTGAGAGCTGTCCTGGTTCAGGTGGTCGTCGATTTACCTAACACACATTTCTGAGGCTGATGTGTAACATGGAACATTCCCCGGAACTGCAAAGATGCCTTGCTTTTGGCAAGTAAATAGCCCTATCCATTTCCCCCCAAATCTTGGCTCCTAGGAGCTTGGGATTTCAGAAAGGGGCTCTGCTGTTGTTAATAGGACGCCTTTACTACATAGCAGGAAATTCAGGCACACAGCTGTGAAGGAAACTGCCTTGGGGCCCCCCCTCTCCCCGTCTGACAGCAGCAGAGCTGACACTCAATCCCAGTGCTCTGACTTTCAGGCGGGGTGCTCTCGTTATTGAGCACATGGGTGAGGACGTTGGCCAGGAAAAGGAAGGGAGGGGCCCTGTCTCCTTTATTTCCACACCTGCTAAAAGGGGTCAAGACCGGAGCTCTTTGTCGGGGTCGGGGGTTATGTGGGTGTGGCCCAGCCCCAGGCTCAGCCACTGTGTTCTAGGAATATGACAATAGAAAGCGGGGAGAGGGCCCAGCCAGTGTGGTTCCATGGTTGAGCACAGATGCATGAACCAGGAGGGTGCCAGTTTGATTTCCTGTCAGGGCACATGCCTGGGGTGCAGGCTGGATCCTCCAGAGGGGAACACACAGGAGGCAGCCAATGGATGATGCTCTCATCAATGGTTCTATCTCTCTACCCCCCTCCATTCCTCTCTCAAAACATATTAAAAGGATACTGAGACCTAGCCAGTTTGGCTCAGTGGATAGAGCGTCTGCCTGCGGACTGAAGGGTCCCAGGTTCGATTCTGGCCCAGGGTACATGCCTGGGTTGCGGCCTTGATTCCCTGTAAGGGGCATGCAGGAGGCAGCCAATCAATGATCCTCTCTCATCATTGAGGTTTCTATCTCTCTATCCCTTTCCCTTCCTCTCTGAAATCAATAATAATAATAATAAAAAGAATAATGAAATTACAATGCAACCCATATTTCTAAAAAAAAAAAAAAAAAAAAAAAATGGGGAGAAGGCCAGAGCAAGGGAGTCCCCAGAGGTGGTGGAGCAAAGGAGGAGCTTCGGTAGCCAGAGGCGGGGACTCAAGAATTTGGGGCGGAGCTTGGAGAATTAAGCGGTTAGATGACAGTGGGCGTGGCTTGCGAGGCTGCGAATGGGGTGGTTGCTCTGTGGGCGGGGCTTCCAGAACTTGTGGCGGGTCCTTGCGCGCCGATAGGTCAGTTCTGAAGCCATGGGCGGGACCTGGGTCTAGGGAGCCAGAAGGCCGGCTGCGGGCTTGGATGGGTGGTGGGCGGGGTCAGAGGAGCTGATATTCCGGTTTTCAAGGGGCTCAGGAGGAATGTCTGAGGCGCCCGGGCTGTGGCCCCCGCCGAGCCAAGCAGGTCAGTGGGCGGAGCTCGAGGCGCAGTGGGCGTGGCTCGGAGGCGCCTGTGGGTGTGGCTCCCCGGCCCCTCCCCCCCCGCCCGGAGATAAATAGTGGGCGGTACTCCGCGGCCCACCTGCACACCCCCTGCTGGACCGGAGGGGGCGTCAGGGAGCGTGAGCTGTGCAGGGTAAGATGGGAAGCGCAAGTCCCTGCCGGAAGTGGGCGTGCCCCTCTGCAGCCGGGCGGCGCTGGTTGGGCGCGTCGCGCCGCGGGGGCGGGGCCTGCGTGCGGCCGCCGGGGCGGGGGCGGCGGCCCCTGCCCCTCCCCCGCGCGGCGCTCAGTGCCAGGCGGGAGGCGACAGCGGTTGGAAGCTTCGCGGGGCTTTGCGGCGGGGACTTCGGCGGCGGCGGCGGCGGCGCCTCAGGCACCTCGGCCCTGGTGAGCGGCGCGCGCCGGGCCGGGCCGGGCCGCTGGGGAGCGAGGCGGGCGGGCGGGCGCGTCCTCGCAGCGCCTGCCTGTGTCGCTGACAGGAGCTGGCGGGCGTGGGGCCGGGCCGGGGCGCGGGGAGTGGGCTGCGGGGGCGCGCGGGGTGCGGGTCCGGGCCGGCGCCTCACCTGGCCGGCGTGCAGGAGCCGGGGCTGGGGGGCCCGGGCGGAGGGAGTTGGGGCCACCGCCGCTGGGTCTGGGGAGAGCGGACCGGGGTCCGTGTGTGCGTGTGTGCGGGGGGCGGGGGGGGCGACGGTCCGGGGCACGGCTTTGGGGGGGTCCGGGTCCCTCAGGGCCGGCTGAGGAGCCGCGCGGGGCCGAGCGGTGACGGGGCTGACGGAGGAGGACGGTGTTTGGGGGTCAGGGACCCGCCCGGCGGGGTGGGGTCTGGGTGAGGCTGGGCGCGGTGGCCGGGGGCGGGCGAGCGGGTGAGGGGGGGGGGAGAGGCGGGACAGGCAGGGTCGGGGTTCGAGAGCGGCGGGAGCCAGCCGGGCCCGGCGGGGAGGGCGCGGGCGGGTGGCTCTCCGGCCTGGGGGCGGCCGGCTTTGCGGGGGCGGGCGGGCGGCGGGGCGGCGAGCTCTGGGCCCGCGGAGCTGGGTGGAGAGGGGTGGGAAGGCGGAGCGCGGGCCCGGAGCTGGGGGTCCCGGGGTGGTGGGGGGGCGGGCGGTGGGGGAAGCGGGTGAGCCGGGCCCGAGGTGGGGGCGCGGGCCGGGGCTGGCGGGGCGCTGAGGCGGCGAGGGGGGGAGCCGGAGGCAGCAGCGCTGCAGGGTCCGGAGCCTGGGGGGGGGGGGGCGGGCGGCGGCGGCGGCGGGAGCCGGGCTCCTTCCGAGGGGCGCTCCCCTGCGAGCGAGCGGAGCCGCTGGCGCGGGGCGCGGGGCCGGGGGGCGGGCGGGGTGCGGGCAGGTGGGGCGCCGCCGCGCCGGGGAAAGGACGGGGGCGGAGGTCCGGGGAGACGCGGGGACCCCGCTCCGCCGCCGGCCCGCACAGGCGCGCGCATGCACGCACGCACACGCGAACACACGCACACGCGCACATGCACATACACATACACGCGAACACACACACGCACATATGCACATGCACACACATGCACACATGCACGCACGCACATACACGCACGCACACACACATGCACGCACACACATGCACGCACACACACACGCACACGCATCCACACACACACACACCCTCCAGCTCTCCGTCCCCCGGCTGATTTGAACGAGCGGGGGAAGCGGCCAGGCTGCGTGCGGGAGAGCCGAGGAGAAAGGGGCTTCCTCCGCCGGCCTTTTTCGGGAGCGCTGCCCGGGTCGCGATGGCTGGAAAAGGCAGCGCGGGCTTCCCGGCGCGGGGGTGTCGGGGGAGCTCACCCTCTATTTGGCCTTCGGGTAGGCAGGCTGCCCTGGCCCTGTGGTGTGGGGAGCCCTTGCTCGACATGTGGCCGAACGCGGGATGCGGTGGGAGAAGCAGATCGCCAAGTGGCTCATCATCTCCCACCCCGGGAACAGCCAGATCCAAAAATAAATACATAAAAATAAAAAGGCCTTTCTTACGTCCCCTTATAGGGCGTGTACAGGGAACCGAACGTCGTGCGTGTTTTTTTTTTCACACGGGTGCTGGGCGCAGTGCTTTTGGCAACGGTTGTCCCAGGATCTTAGCCTCTCTCTTACCTGGAGCCTTCCTGCCCGGGGTTGGCATCCTGACACTGGACTTGGAGGGCTCTTGGTCACTCTCTACGTTAATGCACTTTATTGTCCGTATCTGGCAGAACTCCGGCCCCATACCAGGGCCTGCTGGGAGGGTTAGAGCCATAGTAAGTGTATAAGCAGTTGCTTTGTACCGCCTGTTCAGTTGTAAAGGCAAATATATATGTGTGTGTGTTTATATTACTTCCCTTACTGCATCCCCTGTAAAACGGAAAAAATATATTTTGGACTTGATTCTATGTATTTTAGAGCAGTAATTTAAGGAGCCGACATGTTTTGTCTGAAGAGGTACATTTCAGAGCCGCAGTGTTTGGAGATAGTAACCTTTGGGTCTGAGAGGTTGCATAAATAAAGGGGGGTGGGGGGAGCCAAATAAACCTGGGAATTTTATGTGGGTCTTGAAGGGCAGGCAGTGTTTTGTGGAAGGCAATAGTCTTGTGTACTGAGGATTGAACAAAGATTGGTATAAAGGTCAGGTATATACACCTTCTTGACAAATCTGGAATGCATCTTGTCTGTTTTTGATTATTGTGGAAGGTACATTAGAGCATGGTGAATTTTAATAGATACATACTAATGAGATGTCACTGCACCCAGTTCTGAAATGCTCATGATTATTTGTTAGTCTGCGGATTGTGCTAATTAGCACTTATGTGTATTTATTTATAATTTAGGATTAGATTTAGGGTTGAGAAATACTTTTATTTATTTATAAGTAATCCTCATCTGAGGATATGTTTTTGTTGATTTTTGAAAGAGAGGAAGGGAGAGGGAGAGAGAGAAACATCAGTGCATTAACGATCGGCTATCTCCTGCACAAAACTTGCCCAGGGGATCAAACCTGCAACCTGAGCATATGCTCTGCCTGGGAATCGAACCCATGACCTTTCCTTGTATGGAAGGATGCTCCAACCAACTGAGCCACACCAGCCAGGGCTAGAAATAGCACTTTTTAAACACTGTTAGCTTTATTTTTTTTTTTTACTTAAGTTTTATAGTTCATGTATCTATCACTTATGGGATCCACTTCAACTGGGAGGAGGAGCATCATTCGCATGCCCATAAAACGGAATGTTCAAAGGGATAAATGATCAGTTCTTAGTAATATAACTGAGAATGGGAGATGAAATTATTTTTTCTGCAAATTACTTTTTAATATTTTGATTTGCCACAAACTGGTGCTGTAGAAACAGATACTATTAGCTGGGCTATTTGATCTTTGACTTCTATTTCAGAGGTAAAACAGTAATAAATATGGGTGCCACTTTCATATTTAGGGTTCAGATCCATGTATGGTTTCCATTTGATAAGTTCCCTGTGTTATCCTGGGTTGTGAACTCTTTTCTGACACTTGTATGTCTTTTAAAACTTAAGATGCTTTTTTCTGTATTAAAACATGGAAATGGTCATGAATATTTCAGTATGACCTAGTACCTAGAATGTTAAGTAATAGAATCTCTCTGGGTTTTCATTGCCCTAGTTCAGATCCTTTAAAGTGAGTGAACAAGATTATGTACTCCTTTTTGAGGCTCTTATTTTGTGTTTTAATAGTGCATAATGTAATATTTTTTGTTTTATAATTGCTTTTTTGAGATATAACTCATGTACCATACAATTCACCTATTAAAAGTGTAATATTCGGCAGTGATTAGTACACTCGCAGAGTTGTGAGTTATCACTCCAATTGCAGAATATTTTCATCAGCCCAAAAAGAAACCCTGTGCCCATTAGCAGGCCCCCTGGCCCCTTTCTCCTCTCTCCCTTGCCCTGGGCAACCACCAGTTTACTTTTTGTCTCAGGATTTGTTTATTTTGGACATTTCATATAAGTGGAATCATACAATACAGAGTCCTTGTGTTCGTCTCTTACTAAGTATAATGTTTTCAAGGTTTATCTGTGTTGTAGCATGTATTAGTACTTCATTTTTTATTGATTGAATAATATTACATTGTATCGATATACCATATTTTGTTTATTCATCAACTGATAGACATTGAGTATTTCCCCTTTTTGGCTATTATGAGTAATGTTGCTATGAACATTCATGTACAATTTCTGTGTGGACATATGTTTTCATTTCTCTTGCGAATTGCTAGGTCATGTTGGTAACTTTAACTGTCAGAGGAACTAACTGCCAGACTGTTTTCTAAAGCTGCTATACCATTTACAATCCACCAGCATTGTGTAAAGACTTCATTTTTCTACATCCTTGCCAACACTTGTTATTCTCTGACTTTTTGACTTTGGCCATCCTCACCCAACATCAAATCTCATTGTGATTTTGATTTGCATTTCCCCGATGGCTAATGATGTGTCCACCATCTTATGTGATCAGTGGACAGTTGTGTATATTTTTTGGCGATAGGTCTATTCATATGCTTTGCCCATTTTAAAACTTGGTTCTCTTTTTATTAAGTTATGAGTTACATTCTAGAAAGAAGTGCCTCATCAGATAGAAAATTTGCAAAATTTTTCTCCATTCTGTGAGTTGTCTTTTCACTTCCTTTTTTATTGAGGTACTAGTGCCTTGGTGCACAGACTCATGCACATTGAAAGGAAATTAATTAGAAGGTGGCGGTGGGGTAGGACTGGGCACAACAGGCAGGACATGCCCTGGGGCCAAACTCCTGCTGTCCCTCCCTGGCTGCCCCTGGGGTGGCGCTGTAGCTGGAAGGGCATCTGCAGAGTGGCGGTGGCAGGTGGGGTCCCTTTGCCTGACCTGCAGCCTGACCTGCGGGGATCAGGTGGAAACCAAAGCCAGCTTTCCGACATCCCCCAAGGAGGTCCTGGATTGTGAGAGCACGGTTCTTCCCTGGAATTGGGCTCCCTCCTCTCTGGTTCCCAGGTGTGTCACCCGAGAACCACTGCTGCCAAATTATCGCAGCTCTGCAGCTCCTGCATTGAGCGTCTGCTCCCTGTTGGTCAGTGTCTGTCATATCTACCGGCCAGTCACTTAGCCTTTTATATATATAGATAATCGACACAACATTTTTTTATTTTTTTAAATTGATTTTTAGAGAGAGAGGAAGGGAGAGGGAGAGAGAAACATTATGAGATGGGTGTATTATTGGTTGCCTCCTGCATGGATTGAACACGTAACCGGGGCATGTGCCCTGACCGGGAATCAAAGCGGCAACCTCTTGGTGCACAGGATGACACCCAACCTGAGCCACACAGGCCAGGCTGACATAACATTTCTTTTCAATTTCTTTGAAGCACAGAGGTTTTTACATTTGGTGAAGTTGAAGTCTCATTTATGTATAATGGAGTCAAAATGGATACTAATGCACTTAGAAATTATTTAAATCATATTCTTATCCATATTTTGTTTATATAAATTAAAAGCCAAAGTGAGAGGACTAGGGAAAGATTTGAATTAGTCCTAGATCAAAAAGGGCGTGCCAGGGAATGGTGTCACTCTGCTGTTTAAATCCTCTAGTCGTCTCCCACCCCATTGTCTCTGGTTAAAGTTCAAACTTCTGAATGTGGCTATGGGTCGAGGTGTCTCTGATTTCAGTCTGCCTGATTACTCACTACTCCCCTTAGGTTTTTATCTCCACTCAGGGAGCGAATGACTACTGAATAAAATTAACTGGAAAGACCCTGAGATCAATGGATTTCTCCGATTCTTATTTGTGGCTTTGTTGCCTGTGTTAGAGTAATGTGGACGGCAGAGGTAATTCCCCTCTGTCTTTCTGGCATCCAAGTCCAGCTCTTACAAAAAAACTTGCTTAGATTGTAAAACTGAGTGTTTGAAACATTTTCCTGAGGGCAAAACATTATCGTCCGGGTTCGTTCCCTCTAATGGACAGAAACGACTGGCCCCCAGCCTGTTCTCAGGAGGGCAGATGGCCAGGGGACACATTTAGTTGGGTACAGTCAGCCACACCAAGCGCTGCAGGCCTGCCCTGATGGTATCATGTCAGTGCTGGAACTGCCCCTGCAGTCCGATAAAGGGTGTAACCGGCGTTGTAAGGACGTGTGCTTTCTTCCTTTTCGTTCTTTTGTTCATGCTCTCTCGCTTCTCTCAGAGCATCTGGCTCAAGTAGTAGTCTTTAGTGATATTTTGTGGTATGTTCACTTTTACTACATTAATTAAAAATACTTAATTTCTTCCTGAGAATGAGGAAAAACTAGTTGGCCATTTGGGGTCCGTTTTCTGCTTTAGGTTCATTAAATTGTTGGATTGTGGCAAGGTGGTAAAAAAGAGGGGAAAAAATACCCTATATAGTTTTTTGCTCTAAGCGAGTTTTGTATTTAAAGAAACCGAGGCAGTGAAGGGTGCAGACTTTCAAAGCCAGACTTGAGCTGGGTTTCACTCTTGGCTCCATTTCTATTTTTTTTTAATTGATTTTTATAGAGAGAGGAAAGGAGGGGGGGGGAGAGAGAGAGAGAGAGAGAGAGAGAGAGAGAGAGAGAGAGAGAGAGAAAAACATTGCTGTGAAAGGGGATCATCCTTGGCTGCCTCTTGCAGGTCCCATACCTGGGATCAAGCTCACAACCTGGGCATTTGCCCTGACCCGGAATTAAACTGGCAAACTTTCAGTGCCAGGGAAGATACCCAACCAACTGAGCCTCCCGGGCCAGTGCTTGGCTCCATTTCTTAGTTAGCTGTGACTTGCCAATTACCTCACCTCTCTGAGCTTCTGTTTCCTCTTCTGTAGTATGGAGATGTTAATGGCTTCCTTGCTGGGTATTGTAAATGTTCAATGAGAAAAAGTATGTCAAGTGCCTAAGAATGAGCAGCACTGACTAAATTTGTGTTCCCTCGATCTTCACTCTTAAATGTCTGATGTAATGCATGCAACCGTGGAGAATCTAATAGAATAGGTTTAATGCATTTTATTTCTGATAAGCTATTTGCCCATGGCTTCCCACTTTGCAGCTCAGCATTTTAGATTTTGAGTCAAAGTTGAGACATTGAAGAGGAAAAAAAGGGTCTAATTTTAGGATAGGAAGGTGATAAAAATGAGGTAGTATTTTGCTGTCTATTTGAATTGGAAATGTCTGTACAGACAAACTTCTCTTATTCGGGCCTTATGCTTCCGTTCAATATGTCTGTGTTTTAAGGAAAAAGGTTTAATTAGTTCCTGCCAAAAGATGCATCTCTGAATTTGAAAGGAGGTTGCACTACAGTGTCTGAGATATTCATCTGGTTATAATGTGAATGGCAGCATTGTGATAAAGTGTAACATTCTGTGTGGGGAAAGGAGCCACTGTAGTTTCATGGGATGTTAAATTAAGCCTGTCATTTGAAAAAGCAGGTTCTCCTGTTTGCCTCAGTAAAGAGAAATTAAATCAAATTGATGCACAGGTCAGAGGGAGAAAGAAACTGGAATATAAATGGAAGCAGGAGGCTTTTCTTTGTAAGACTGAAGGCAGTAATTCCACAGTACAACATATTTATCTTTCCCCTTTGTCCTTGCAGTTATCTAAATTTAAAAAAAATATGAATAATGGGTCCTATTTAAATACCAGTATCTCAGATACCTTTAAAAAATATGTCATTTGCAGGGGATTCATTCTTGAAGGTCTCTGAAGACCTTCTGTAGACCTTTATAAATGCAGCTCGCTCCCGGGTGACTCTGAATCACAGCTGGAGTGGGAAGTGCCTCTCTGGTCCTACCGATGAGGCGGCTGTGGGCACAGGAGCTTGAGAGACTTGCTCAAGATCAGGAAGTTCATGGTCCCTTCCCTCCCTCCTCCCCCAGCCACCCTTCACCTTTCCCCATAAATAGTGCGGATTTGTTCTTAGAGTTGGTAGAGTGAGTTTATAGTATAGTGTGGATTAAAAGAAAACTTTATTTTACACATGAACCTGATAATGTTTTTCCCTTGTTAGTCCCTTGAACCAATGCAATGGTTCCCTCTTAACCTTTCACCATGGCCTTTCGCCAGACCTACAAAGTGAGCCTGCTCACAGTTTATCTTTTCAGTTCATCGTCACAACTGGTAGGTAGTACCAATGTTTGTCTCCTCCTCTCACATTTTCAGATTGTCCCTGTGTTAAATTACTAAGCTTGGTCCAAACTTTCAGAAGGTCTGTTAGATGCATTTTTTGGAAAATGTGAAAATACATGGAATCTGTTGGATAAATCCTTGGTGGACTCGATTTCCTAGTTTTACTATAAAGTTCCTTGATACTATTTTATTGATCCTTTCTTATTTCTTCAGTCTCATAATCTGTTTGTGAGCAGTGGTTGTAAGGACTCATCTCAGACTCATCTCAAACGTTTCAAAGACCAATTAATATCGCAAAGAAGCCACTGCATTGGGTCTTGCCAGAATAATTGGCACCATTAGGCCATTTGTATATGCAAACACTACGTTTGACAGGAACAGCACATGTCCAGTGCTACACTGCACAGCTTGTAACAGGCATAATGAAAACCCCTTAGGATGAGCAGAAGTTGCCCATTGCTTCACAGCGTGGTGATTCTGTCTCTGTGAGACCAAGATAGACTGGGAATCTAGGCACGTGGCAGCTTGGGGTAAGAGCCTTTTTGACCCTTTGTGGAATCAGATGTGTGCCCGCGTGTTCTGACAACTGCTGAGGTCTTTATCCTGGCCGAACAAAGCTGGGGGTTTTCAGTTTTGTGAAAGGCCATCACACACTTGGGAAAGTCGGTGTTGGGAGAGTGAAATCTTTGGGGGTGTATTTTCTACTGACCTTGTAGGGGTTCTTGACAAAATTCACAAGCACCCCCTCCTTAAGACAAATGTTTAATCACCATTATTTACTTACCTCACATGAAAGATACTTAAATTCCTTTTCATAATGGTCAAGCATTCTTTTCTAGCTAAAGATTCTAATTCCTTTCATTCTTAGGAACTTAAAGAATTGAGGCTGATTTATTAATATAAAAACTCAAATGCTGTCTGAGTGGTGGCTGAGAAACACACACAAACTTGAGCTATCATCTCCTTAAGCAGACGGATTTATTAGGAGACTCGTCACTTTACAAGCTAGATGGTGAAATAATTTTGTGGTTAGTAGTGTCTTTAGCTTAGCATTGTCATCCTCGTTTTCTTTTGGCAAGCAAGAGAGAGTCTGGAGCCAACCAGTGCTGGCCACAGGGGTGATATTTTAATAGGATGCGTGTTATCTGTTTTAGAAATACAGTAATCCTTCCTGAGGCTCTTTCTCTTATGTGGGCCACTAGTGCTTTACAGAGCTACTACAGAAGATAAATCAGAAGTTTTGTGGCTTTTGTGTTGTTGTGTTTTTATCCTAGGACTTCCAGTTTGATCTTATGCAATATAGAGATTTCTTGATGCACTGGGCTGAGTTACCTTGTCAAGTGGCACAAATGATGCATCTTACCTGCAGAGGATAGTTGTGGACTACGTGCTTTTCTCAGGGTGAATGCTTGGAGAGCCTGATGCAGTTTCTGTTTGGGAGGCAGTCTTGGACAGTCAGCCCTCAGCCCAGGGCTGGGTCATGTTCCAAAGACTAACTCCATTACTTGGAACTCAGATGGCATCTTTTGGTATAGATTCAGCATTACAAGCACCGAGTAAGTTCTCAGCCTAGACTGAGGAAATCTGTTTAATTCACAGCACAGCACTTGAAACTGTTCATGGTGATAATGGGATTCTGGATCCTGGGAACGAGGAGTCCTGGGAAACAGCAGTAGGAACCACGCTCCACACCCTAGGTGCCTGTCTCAGGCTGGGTGGCATCCAGCAGCCTCAGACTGCAGCAGCCTTCCAAGTTCTTCATCCTTCTCTCTTAATTTGCAGCTCCACTCCCCTGGTTAATTTGATCCTCTTTAGAGCAGTAGCAGGGAGTTGACTTTGGGGAATCTGGGGCCAGGTTCATCTCATCAAGGTCCAGATACCTGGTTTGGGGTGACAAGAAGGGATGGTGTAAGAGGAGGCTAAGGCTCAGCACTACCGCCTGGGTGACCCTGATTCTGGGCTGGGAGAGGGATGCCAGGCCAACTTAGTCTCCTGCTCCCTGCCCCTCTCTGCCCACAGAGTCTGATAGTGGCGGCCAGTCCCACCTGAGAGACCACTGAGAACCAGGGAGGTCCGGTACTTGCCCAAGGTCATGCAGCAGAGAGTAGAGAGCAGACTTGGGTTGCACAGAGACCAGGGAGGAGGCTACTGCAATAGTCCCAATGTTTCAGAGACTCTTGAGTAGATTTGTCTAGTGGGCACCCAAGCACGTAGTCTGGAGTTCAGGATGCGTGGGCCAGGATGGAGCTGTGGGTTAGATTTGGCAGTGGGCATCTTCAGTCCTGGCGGCAATGCCGTTAGGGCTGTGGTGACCTTTGAAGATGTGGTTATCTACTCCTGGGAGGGTGGGGCTCCTTGATGCTCAGTGGGTTGCTGGAGAACGTTTCTGTGGTGGCCTCTCTGAGACTTGCATCTTCCAGGACCCATGAAATTCCCCAACTGGAGCAGCGAGGAGAGTCGTCGTTGTCTGCCTGTGGGGTCAGGACTGTGGTCATGCCAAGAGGTTGTTGGTGTGGAGCAGAGGTTGAGCAGAGCATTAATGGAGAAGGAGTGCTCAGAGCAATCCTTCACCAGCACCAGAAGCTGCACCCTGGGGAGAGACCCTTAGGCAGAGAAGTGGGGGGAGGGAAGATGGGTGGGCAGGGTGAGTAGGACTTCCTGACTGGCTCTGGTCTTAACCATTAGGTGACTAATAGTTTAGGGGAGACCGGCAGGACCACTGAAAGTCACCCTGAAAAAAGTCATTAAAAAAAAATTTTTTTAATGCTTTCTCCAGGATATTTTACCCATTGCTTTTTAGAGAGAGTGAAGGGAGGGAGGGAGACAAATATTGCCGTAAGAGAGACACATTGATTGTTGCCTCTTGTACTAGCCCTTATGAGAACCAGGAATTGAGCCTGAGACCCTTCGGTGGGCAGGCCAAAGCTCTAGCTAATGGGCACACGGGCCAGGTAGTTTCTCATCTTTAATGTCTTGGTTGACTGGAAAGTGTTCTTATCCTACTGGTGGTCTGTCCTGAGGGGCTCTAGGGCAAACCCCAGAGGAATGAGAGGTCAGGTCTCAGGGCCTTTCAGTGGCTCCTGGAGCTCTAAGGGTTCAGTGTGTTTGGAATTATTTTGATCTGGGAAATTGATAAGAACTGAGTAAGTTAGAGTATGGTTAATTGTACATCATTTCAATTGCTGAATGGTCTCATCGTTTAGGAATTTCTTTGTGCAATATTAAAATTTCAAAAATGACAGGCTTTGGTTTAAATCATGTTAGTGACTAATGTGATAAATGATCACAAGAAAGGAATTGTTTTGTAATTGTGTGTGTTTGTATATGTACTTTATTTCTGGTAATTTTTTTAAATTTTATTTTTATTGATTGATGGATTGATTGATTGAGAGAGAGAGAGAGAAGAGGAGACATCTATCTAAGAGTGACACATCAATGCTGCCTCCTGCACTCCCCCCCATCGCCCCCACTAGGATGGAGCCTGGGACTCAGGCATGTGCCCTGACTGGGAATAGAACCAGCAGCCTTTCAGTGCACAGGACAGCACTCTCCCAACTGAACCGTACTGGCCAGGGCTTTCTGGTAATTTTCAGAGATTACAAAAAGTATTTATTTGGTTATAGCTACATTTTCCCCAGTGAGTTACATTCTTACAGTTTCTTGTACTCTGTTGTAGATACTGATGTTATGTATTTTTTTCCCCTTGAGAAGAGAGGTTTGCTGATAAGGAAATAGTTTGTGATTTTATCAAAAAGGATCAGACAGACAAAATGATTTGTCCTAAGTTGCAGTAACATTTTTAAGAGGTGTACTTTCCTGTTTCTATTGGATATCTGAAAATTCTGGAAACAGGGAGATTTTTTTACTTTAAACAGTGCTTGTTTCATTTTCAGATGGCATGCTCAATATTTTTACCTTCAAGCTCCGGGCATCTTGCTTGGCATACTTCCTTAATTTTAAAGCCACGGATTCAGTTATTAATCTGAAAAGGTAGAGTAAGTAATAGAAATTATTTTCCCTGTTTTTACTCTTTTCAGACATCTACTTTTAAAGAAAAGGCTCTTTTGTGCTAATACAAAGTAGTAGTTCTTTCTCCTGGTTATTGATTCATCATCCCAGCATTTGTCCCAGCTGCACATTAATGTTTGGGTGAATATTTGATTATGTTGTGCCTCCTCCAGTAGACTGTAAGCTCTATGAAGAGCAAGGGCCAGTTTGCTTACTCACCATTGCATCTTCAATAAATAGCATAATGGCAGATGCATGGTCAAAGTTCAATAAATCATTGAATGTTCAATAAATGGATGATTGGGATTAAAGACCTATTCAGTATTCACTGATGAGTATACATGTTATACGTATAACCCTGTGGGTGCTAGTAACTAATTCGGTTCTCAGCGAATCAGTGTGTTTTATTAGGGGAATGTGGACTGGGTCCCAGTGAAAGAAGCATTTCCTATAGATTTGTGGGCTTTAGAAGTCATTTATATTTTAATTTTCCCATTTAAAAAATATATATATCTTACTGATTTTTTTTTTATAGAGAGGAAGGGAGAGGGATAGAGAGTTAGAAACATCGATGATAGAGAGACATCGATCAGCTGCCTCCTGCACGCCTCCCTCTGGCGATGTGTCCACAACCAATATACATGCTCTTGACTGGAATCGAACCCGGGATCTTTCAGTCCGCAGGCCCATGCTCTATCCACTGAGCCAAACCGGTTCGGCTAGTTCTCCCAATTTATAGATGAATCCAACAATCCTGGGATCAGAATGATTCAGTGGGTAGATGACTGTCAGGATAAACTGTGTCTGACATCCAAGCCAGAGTTTTTTTCCTATTGTACCGTACCAGTCCCTTAAATTATTGTCAAGAGTGTATGTTTATTCAATCAGTTTGCCCACAGTATAGGCAGAAAGAGAAGACTGAAATTCTTCAGTTGAAGGTGATTACTTTGTGTGTGTGTTTTTTTAATTTGCTAGTTTTGCTTTCATGACTAGCCTTGTGAACGTCTTCATAAAAATGTCTTGAAGCAACAACTACAAAAAGATCTGGGAGTCCAATAATTTCATTCCCTGGTATAAGACTATTGCCAGAGAATTATTAAAATTTTATTCTGAGAGAAACTCCATCTGATTAAGTAGTAGAAACAGACTTAGCAAGTTTGAACAGTCATATACCGTGTGCTTTCACCAATTGTTGATAAGAAAAGTAGGTCATCGGTTATAGAGAGCATTTTGAAATACATTCATCATTAATTTTTTTAAGTGAGATTGCTGTGTCAGTCATGTCTGTAAAAGCCTGCAGTTGGTATGAGAACTCTTGGGATTAATTTGGCTCTTTGAAGAGAGAGGCGGAGTTCAGCTCCTGAGCCTGCTAGTCTCCCGTGGTGCACTTTAGGGAGAAGCCTGCAGCCTCAGACGAATTTATACTGTTCCACAGTGTTCTCTGGGTAGTAGTGCCTGCCTCTGTCTCTGTGAGGGAGGGTTCTTCAGTCCCTTTCAAAGCTCCAGGGATGGGTGGAGGTGGTTTTGTTTATAAAGATGCTGGTAATAAGCAGAAAATTGGGAGAGAGGAAGGATTGCAAACACATCATCCTTGTACATTATCTTGGGGAAAATTTATTCTTACTTGGTGGTGTAATAAAAATACTATCTGTCATTGAATAGCAAGAGATGACTCCTAAAGCCTTATAATTTCATGTTTTAGTAACTGTAAAATTTCTGTAATGTCATTCTTATTTATTATAATTTACATGAATTTTACAGGCCCCATGAGTGCATCTTTTAGTGATAAAGGGTCTCTCTTTAATACAAGGGTAAAGAGGAAGATTTCTATATATTTTTTGTATTTAAGATCTTTATGTTGCTATTTTGCTGTGCATGTTCTTATTTTAATTTTAAAAAAATTTCAGCTTTATTGAGGTATTTAAAGTATATTGATTTATGGAAGATAGGTCATTTCATTTCTTGTCAGACTTCATTTTTTAGCAGCCATTTTCATAGCTGTGCATTTTACTCTAAATTATTAGTCAGTGTTTATGTTGACGGTGGGTGTTCTCCAACTTGTCTCAAAGTTCCTAAAATGAGTATAAAATTATAAAAGGTAAAAGTTGAGGTTTTCTTCTTAGAAAACTTTAAAAAGTATCAATGTCTTTATTATACCTTGCCTTTTAGAAATTAGTGTGTGTGTGTGTGTGTGTGTGTGTGTGTGTGTGTGTGTGTATTTCTAGAGTTTTGTGCATGTCTTTTCATGCAGTTGTTTTGGACAGTTGAGCACATAGGCCTCTGGCTTAAGACTACGGGTTTTCAATCAGAAGTAAAGATTTGACATACCAGTTCTCAGTATATTTGAATGTTTACAGCAAGCTTCTCTGTTCTGATTTTTCTGTTGTTTTTGTTGTTGTTGTTTTTTGCATGAGCAAAATGCAATTTCATATTTAAAAATTGTACCAACAGGCCTGGTGGGACTGAGTTGTTGAGGCAGCACCCCATGAAAGAGCTCTGAGTGGCACTCTTGGCTGATGTGGGAAAGCCAAATTGTATGTATGCTGAGCAGTTTATCTTTGAAAAACTCTGAAAGTTCAGAGGGTGGAAAGTTGAACTGGCCTGTACTTTGCGGTTCGAGGTCATGTGTTTCTCTCAGAAGTCCTTTAACTTTGGGCAAGTCACAGTGTCTCTGGGCTGGAAATGAAGGGCCTGGAATTGATGAGTTTTAGAACCCTTTCCACTCCAGGCTCCGGGGAGGACTGAGTCTATAGATCTTACTTGCATTTTCTCATCTTTAGTTCCTAGAGACATTTAAAAAAAAAAGATATTGGGTTATTAAATTGAAACAAAGTACATTTATAATTGGTATGCATATTTGGCTTCTGACTTAAATTACCTGAATGAATAGGGGATGATACTATTTGGAAAATTATAATGAGTATGAATCCCCCCCCCTTTTTTTTTTAACCTCCCATTTATTCTTACCATCCTTGGTGTCATGATAAATTGAGCCAACATCAAGGCAGTTCAATACTTGCAGTCAGTTGTCTTAAGTGTTCAGCAGTTTTTCTAGAAAAACTTTACCCCCTCTATACCTCAGTGTCATTAATGGAGTGCAAATCCTTTTCAGTCACAGCTGTTATGTGTGAGGTCTGTCATGTGTCTGATTTTCGTGCTGTGTTTTGTGTTTTATATCATGTGGTCTTTTTCTTCATTCTAAAACAACTTCTGTCAAAGTAGGTAAAATTGGCATTTATTCCCTCTTGGCATGTCTCATATGAATCTGTTCATTAAGGAAGTGGATGCAACGAAAATGATTTGCTAAGGTGAACTCTTCAAATGTCACTGGTAGATTTTGTTTAAGAAAATTCTAAAAAGCTCAGCCAATTCATACCCAGAAATGATGAATGTTGAATTTTTATATTTAATTATAGTCCCTCCCATATTTGCTTTGGGTGTCTGCTCTTTTGTAAATGTGTATTCTAGGTAGACTTACATATTACATTTCCAACTTGTTAAAAGGAATTTTTCATGTTGGGATTGCCATTTAAATAGCTGAGCTTAGCATATTTGTTGCCTCATTTGTTATTTTACTTGCCATTTTCTATTAAGGCATCTGATCTCTTCCACATTAAAAAGTGCCTGCCATAAAAGCAGCAACTTAGAGGGAACATGTGCTTTCTCCACTGGGATATTCTGGAGTCCTCCTGCAGGCCTGGCTAGGAACAGTCTCAGCCTGATGATGCTCTGGAATGGTCTCAGCAAATGTTCTGAGCAGGATTTTGCTCCTAGTAGGGGTTTTCCTGTATGTGTTCCTAGCAGGATGTGTTTCCTTTCATATGAACCATAGAAGTCCATCTGCTAGGATCTTTAAACAGATAACTTCTCAATAAACAAGGAAATGTCAAAATTTGTGGTCATTTTTTGTATTAGATTGATGGAAGTCAGAATGGAGAAAAAGTAATAACATTTACTTAGTTTTTCAAGTGTATTTCATTTAGTGCCATTACAATATAAACACTATCTTGTTATATATTTTTTTCCTCTTACTACCCAGCACATTTCTTATGGATGGCTTATGAATTAAATTTTCTGTGTATAACTGGACTTGCCAGTGCTATAAGAAACACCTTTACACTCTCCTAGAGGTTGAGGATCATCAGTTGAATGTATTTTGTTCTGAGAATGATTTTTTAGTGAACTTCCCTCTGATACTTATAAAGTAAGTCCTTAAATTGTGGAGTTAGACATTATTATTTATTCTTCTGCAATAACCGGCCCTAGCCCTAATAGCTGTGCCTAATCCCAAATAGCCCAGTGTAGCCCTAGAAGCCTAGTCTAGTCCAAAAGAGCCAAGCCTAAGTTGAGCCCAGTCCGAAGATTGACCTTATTTTTACAGCTTGTTCTTGGTTAAGATGTTTACCCGTGTTTGTTTTATAAGATGAACTGTTAGTATCATGAATGTCGGAATGTAAATTAGTACAGCTAATATGGAAAATAGTATGAAACTTCCTCAAAAAAAGTAAAAATAGAACTGCCATATGATCCAGCAATTCTGTTTTATTTTTTAAAATACGGAACGCTTCTCGAATTTGGGTGTCATCCTTGTGCAGGGGCCATGTTAATCTTCTCTATATTGTTCCAATTTTAGTATCTGTGCTCTCAGAATGAGCACGAGCAATTTTACCTTTGGGTATTTGTACAGAAGTCACAGAATCACTAGCTTGAAAAGATATCTGCATCCACATGTTTATTGCAGCATTATTTATAATAGCCAAGATATGAAAACAACCTAAGTGCCCATTGACAAATGGATTAAGAATGTGAGATATATAAAATAAAACAATGGAATATTATCTTCTCTCTATATAAAAGCCTAAGCAACCGGCCGACCAGTAGCTATGATGTGCACAGACCACCAGGGGGTAGATGCTCAATGCAGGAGCTGCCCCCTGGTGGTCAGTGCACGAGCAGGAGCCTCTCCCATCTCCATGGCAGGCACAGCAGGATTGAGCCCCCTGGGCTCTGTCTCCTCCCAGGCCCCCTGCCACCTCAGGCACTGCTACATCCCCCAAGGGGTCCTGGCCTGTGACCTCTAGTTCAGTATAGAAAAAAGAAGGAAATGGCTTCTAGTTCAGTATAAAAAAAAAGAAGGAAATCCTACCATCTGTGACCACATGGATGGATCTTGAGGGCATGATGTTAAGTAAAATATATCAGACAGAGAAAGACAAATACTGTATGATATCACTTATATGTTGTGATAAAAAAAATCTTGAACTTATAGTAAAGAACACATTGGTGGGAGTCAGATGCAGGGATTGGGGGGGGGATGGTCAAATGGAATGATGGTGGTCAAAATGACAGACTTCCGATTGTAAGATTAAGAAGTCCTGAGGAAATAATGTACAAAGTGAGGATTATGAAAAAGATACATTTTAAAAAAGAAATTTATTATGATAGTTGCTGGACAATTAAGACCTAATCATTAATCCTCTGTTTTTCAGTCTCATATTTCTAAAATAGAGTTTTCAACTAAATTCCAGTGAGTGAATTCCATAGTTGAGCCTGTGCTTTCAACCTATCTGCACATTGTCTTTCAAAGGCATACCAGTTTTTATCATAATGAAAACGATTCTAGAATAATCCCAGTTTTACGGGAAATGTGAGTAGAATGATAAATTGCATGTTATAAGGTCTTACATAAGGTTTGTGGAAATTCAAAACTACATTGCATTTTTTCCTATCTAAAGTCAATATATTTTGACATTTGGTAAATATTTGATTTGCTTAATGAATGGCTTATGTCCACATCGTCTCCTTTAATACTGTGATGATCCTCCAAATGCAAATAAAAGGTCCTACAAAGTTTTAGGAATTTGTACTTGAAAGACATTATAAGTAGGCAACTTCTCCAAGGTTGAACTCTGATATTTAAAATTGTGCCAAGTACTAGTATTTCCTTGGGCTTTTTATTTCAGGATTTTCAAAATTTACTTTTTAAAATATAATTGAGAATTAATTTATAAAATACTTTGGTTTTGAGAGATACTTTAGTTGTGTGATTTAGAACAAGATATTTAATGAAAGAACTAAGCTTGATGGTATGACATTGTAATTTGGAAATTTGTAGCTAAAGAGTAACGTGATGAAACACTTAAACACTTGATAATGCAGGCAGCTGTCTTGTGAAGAAAGGAGTTTTTCTGTGTGAGATTCCTATTTTCCTTTGTTAGAGGAGAAATTTAAGTGTAGTGAATTCCATGCTAAGGTGAGGGAACGAAGTATTTTGTAAAGGGTCCTTGAAAACTGATGCTGGTTCTCATATGTGAAAATTACATGTTTGGCCTATAATCAGTAGAGAATTGATTTGGGATTTTTCCCCCTTGGGTAGAAAAATCTATTAGTGGGCTCTTAAATAATAATTGCTAACATTTATCAGAGTCTGTGCTAGGAACTTTGTTTAAGAAACCCCCACATCTTTTTTGAGATATACTTCACATACCACACCGGCCAGGCTATATGTCTGTTCTTGTTCTAATACCTCACTGTCTTGATTTCCATTGTGTTGTAGTGAGTTTGATAACCAGGAAGTATGAATCTTCCTAATTTGTTCTTCTCGTTCAAGGTTGTTTTGGCAACTGTTGGGTCCCTTGCAATCCATATTAATCTTAGAATCAGTTCATGGAGAAGTCAGCTAGGGATTACACTAAGTATTGCCATTTTCATGTTAAGTCTTCTGGTCCATGAACGCAAGCTGTCTTTACATTTAATTGTGTCTTCTTTAATTTCTTTCATCAGTATTTTGTAATTTTTAGTACAGGCATACCTCAGATATTTCAGGTTCAGTTCTAGAATACTACAATAAAGCAAGTGTTGTAATAAGGTGAGTTGTAGGTTTTTTTGCTGGTGGCGAGTCTGCATTTTGTAAAAACACATCTGTGAAGCATTTTTAAAGCCAATTATAATAAAATGGGGTATGCCTCTATACAAGACTTTCACCTTCTTTGTTAGGTTTATTCCTGAGTATTTTATTCCTTTTGATATTACTGTGAATGTTTTCTTTTTTTAAAAAAAAATTAATTTGAGAGAAGCATCTATTTGTTGTTTCACTTATTTATGCATTCATTAATTGATTCTTGTATGTGCCCAGATTAGGGACTGACCCCAAAACCTTGGCATATCAGGATGACACTCTAACCAACTGAACTATCCAACTAGGGTCTGGAATTATTTTGTTAATTTCATTTTCAGGTTATTGGTTATGAGTGTGCAGAAATACAATTGATTCTTATATATGGGTCTCTTATCCTCTTACCTTGCTAATATCCTAATAGTTTTTTAGTGTGTTCTTTAGGATTTTCTATATGTAAGATCATGTCATTTGCACTTGGAGATAGTTTTACTTCTTCCTTTCTAATCTGAGGGCCTTTTATTTGTGGTTTCTTGTCGTATTACCTAGTCTAGAACCTGTGGTAGATTGCTGAGTAGAAGTGGCAAAAGCAGACATCTTGTCTGGTTCCTGATCTTAGGGAGAAAGTATCTTTCACCATTGGATATTGTTAGCTGTGTTTTTTTGTTTTGTTTGTTTTTAATCAGTTTGAGGAAGTTTCCTTTTGTTCCTAGCTTGTTGAGTGTTTTTATCATGCAAGAGTGTTGGATTTTGTCAAATGCTTTTCTGTGTGAGGTGATTGTGATTTTTTTTATTATTCGATTGATATATGTTATACTGATTTTCAGATGTTGACCCAACTTTGCATTCCTGGATAAGTCACAGTTGGTCATGCTGTATAATGCAATTTATGCTAGATTTGGTCTGCTAGCATTTTGTTGAGGATTTTTGCATTGATATTCATAAGAGATATTTGTCTCGGTGTTTTTGGTCATGTCTTTGTCTGATTTTGGTATCAGAGTAATACTGATCTCATAACATTAATTTGGAAGCATTTCCTCCTTTCCTATTCTTTGGAAAAATTTGTGAAGTATTGGTATTCTTTAAATGTTTGCTAGTCTTCAGTGGTGAAGCCACCTGGACCTGGGTTTTGTCAAATGTTGTTTCTAATTCTTGTAGATCATGAAAATGAGGCTCAGAAAGATTAAGTAAGTTACTAATAAATGGTAAAGCTAGAATGTGAATCTGGGTTACCTTATGTAAAGTTCTAGGATGATAAAGCGGACACCTATTGTGTAATTAGATATGTGTGTTTAACCATATAAGGTGCTTTCACATATTAATCTTTGGCTATATTCCTATCTCCAAGTGCTTACCTCATTTAATGATCACCTCAACTTTGTATGTATTGTGCCCATTTTCAGATAGAGAATCTGACACTTAGGGAGATGCATTGACTTGCCCCACTGACCCATGGCCAGGAAGTAAATGGTACAGCTGTGCTGCTCACTCACAAGGCTGTCTGACTCTGGACCCTGCCCTCTGCATTGCTTTTCTCTGTTAGGTGCAGGAAAAGCAGCTGTGCCACATGTGGACAGCTGAGCCCAGATCAGGTTGAACCTTGGATGTGAATGGACTCACACTGCTCTTCAAGCTCCACTTGGACCTGCCTGGCTCGGTCAGCACAGCACCCTGGAAACACTGACTTTTCTGTCTCTGCTCGGTAGCTGACTCTCCAATCTACGGTTGTAGCAAAAGAATCTGTATATCATTCTGAATCCACGAAGTTAGGATGAAAATAAGTTATCACTGTGTATAAAATAGAAATGACTTTTAAAAATATTTTAGTATGTAAGTTAGCCAGCAGATTTGTGTAATACCTTTCACTAACATATTCAAAGCACTTCATATATTTATATTTATCCATGTTTGTGTTGCTGGTGAGGTTAGATGGTATCTAGTTTATTTGAGTGAAGAGGAAAGTTGTCTCTTATTTTTCAAGTTAGAAGTCTTCCTCCAATGTCCATCCACATTTAAAAGGTTGGCACAAAAAGTTGACCTCATGCCTGTGTGGGCCGGGGGTCTGGTTGAGTGGCGGACCTCACAGTGGGTGGTGAGGTCTGATCTCTTACCAGATGGGGCTGCTGGTATCTAGGCCGGTAGCCAGTGTTTTGGGAGCGCCAGTAACAAGGGAGACTCCACTGTACAGAACCACATTGTCCGTGTGACACCTGTTCCTACCTGTGCTCACCCGTGCTACGACGTGTCATCCTGCCCAGGGTGTGCAGTGTGGCTTCTGCTGGAGCGGGTGCGGGGCAGTCCTCTGTGCAGCAGTGGGGAGGGTGATCTGGGTGTTGAGCTGCTTCTGATTTAGGCTTCAATTTTCTCCGTAGCCCCTCTCCCACATCCCTGTTTCTCTTCTGAGTGCTCTGGGGTTTCCATGGGCTTTGGTGTTTTTTAATGAGCCCTTCCCCTTGAGACACTCAGGAGGACAGAGGACATTCACACTTCAGTCAGTTGCATGTATATAGCTTTCCATCTTCCCAGATTTTGTTGTCCCATTTGCACTCTTCTTAGGCTCCCTTCAGTGACCTTTCTCTTGTCCTTTGGTGTCTATACCTGCTTTTATTCTTTGACTACCATCTTATTAGGATTCCAGGAAGAAGTGGAGATAAATGCCATTTGTATTTCTTTTGTAAATTACCTCTTCATGTCCTTTGTGTAATTTTCTATTGGGATTTTCATGTTTTTAATTTGAAAGAACTTTGTGTATGAAAAATATTAACTCTCGACATATGGTGCAATCCTTAGTTCTATGTTAACTTACTTTTGAAGCACTTGCTAGAAGGTACTGGTGGGATTTGAGCTTCTGCTAACTTGTGCAGATGGTTGTGTAGGGAAATGGATCCCGAAACCAGCTGGCGGTACATTGGCTTTTGTATGGATGTACTTTTCTGGTGGTTTTCACCACCTCATGGAAGCTCTTTATCTCTTCATGCTTGAGGATTATTCACACTGTTTCACAAATGAAGAACCCTGGCCAAGTGGAAGCAAATAATTTGCCATCTCCTCTACCACGTACTCTAAATGAATGGTCCTGGTAGGCAGCTGGAAAGGTCTGGCAACAGCTGGGCTGAGGAACATGGGCACTTAACTGCCTGCCAACGGTCTGTTGCCTCAACCCGCCACATTGCCCAGGCTTGGAGAGAGGCGACTTTTGCACATGCCTCGGGAGGTTAGACAGAGACCGGCAGAAGTAAATGGTCTCCCTTTGCACTTAGCGATGGGCCCAGCGTCATGAGAAAGAGATTTGGAGGGAAGCAATAACAAAAGCCCACCTTGTGTCCCATTTGGCATGCGCGGACAGGTGTTAGCTGTCCTCTGTACCTGATGGGTGTCAGAATGCCTGGTTTTCATTGTTCCATTTCCACTTGGGTTTCTCCGGGCCCCTTTTATCCCAGCCAGTATGAGCAGGAAGTTCTTCATTAGCAGGAAGGATAATTACATCGGACAGTCTAGGGAACCTCACAGGTAGTGGGTCCTGGTGATCTTAAAGCAGGAAGCTTTCAGTCACCGTCTCTCGGACAGCCTCGTGGAATTTGGAGTCTGAAATGACCCAGGCGGAAGCCCAGGAATAACGCCCCTCCCTCAGGTGAATGATCAACTCTGACGTGAAAAACCATCCTGGTTCGTTTCCCCTCCCTGAGGTTTTCCGTTCCACTGTCCAACCGCTGCAGTCATTCCAGGCCTTTCCTGGCTTATTGTCACAGCTCATAGTCCAGAACGCTGTTTTTAGCTTCTTCCTGTCTAAAATATTAGTATGCCACTGTCACACTTGTCATCTCAAACATTGTTTTTATCACACTACCTTCCATTTAAATCCTTGCTGTTCTTTTCTGAGATCTGGCTTTTGACCTGTCGGTTGCCTTAGCCAGATTGCTGGTAGCACTCAGCACCAGGAGTTTGGCTCTGATTTGCTCTGATTACAATGCCTGTGTTGGAAGGCTCTTGAAGACAAGGGTGGTTGCTTTTATTTCTTGAATTCTCTCTACTACTTCGAGTTGGTCTTGTGGAAACACTTGTGAGCGGCAGAATTCTCAGACAGCAGAGTGCTGGTGTCTGGGGGAAAATTACCTTGGCACATTCAGGGAAAAGCCACAGCATCATATCTTTTTTTTTTTTTTTTTTGGCCGGGGCTGGGGGCGGGTTTCCTTGAGCTTCAAATCTACAAAATAACTTAACTTTGGAGTTTTCTTATCTTTAAAAGGGGGAGGGAGTTGAATTTACTTACCTTTCAATTTCCACCCAGTCCTGAAAGGCTAATTTGTCTTCATTCTTTTGTCTTGATCTTTTTCCTGAAATTAAACTGATGAGCAGTTTCTGGATCTTGAATTAGGAATTTTTCTTTTCTTTGTAATTCTTTCCCTGACGCATTTTCAGTTTTCGATGGGTATGTGCGGCTCAAGGAATTTTGGATTTGCCATTAGGCTGCTTTTTAGGAGAGCAGACAAAATGCCATACCATCCTGTTTTGGCATTTTCTACTTAGAGCTATTTTTTCTTTTTCTTTTTTTTTCTTTTTGTAAAAGTAAAGCTTTCAGTTGAGTGCATGACTTCAACATAATTTTTGTTCTCCTACAGACACGATGAGGCGAGTGGTACGACAGAGCAAGTTTCGGCATGTGTTTGGACAAGCGGTAAAAAATGACCAGTGTTATGATGACATCCGTGTTTCTCGGGTGACCTGGGATAGTTCCTTTTGCGCTGTCAATCCCAGATTTGTTGCCATAATCATTGAAGCAAGTGGGGGAGGTGCGTTCCTCGTGCTCCCTTTGCACAAGGTAAGTAACCTGACTTTCTGTTTTGTTCAGCACTGTAATAGATTGCCCAGACCAGTGGTCGGCAAACTCATTAGTCAACAGAGCCAAATATCAACATACAACGATGGAAATTTCTTTTGAGAGCCAAATTTTTTAAAGTTAAACTATATAGGTAGGTACATTAATTAGGGGACTCCTAAGCTGGCCTTTTCTAAAAACTCAAGGGGCCAAAGAGCCACATGTGGCTCGCGAGCTGTAGTTTGCCGACCACTGGCCCAGACCATTAGACTCTGATGTCATTGGGTTTCATTCCTTACAGTTTACAACCGCATCAGTTTTTCTCTAATAGAGAATCATTAAACAGAAAGGTGAACTCTGTTCTGGGCGTGACCTCTGTGGATGAAAAAGATTATCATAATGATGCTGTCAGCATGCCAGGCAAGGACTATGATTTGGTTAATAGTCATCCACTTTCCATAAACGTTTTTCCAAAAGGTAAAAACACTTTGGAAAAACGTTTTCAGTTTAAAAGCAATCGTTTTTATTGGGGCAGAAGTTTGTAAGACCATCTTTTTTGTGTGTGAAGTCATGAGGACTGAGACTTTTGGTTTTTGGAATGATAAATGAAATGAAAGCTCAAGAAAAGGTTTCCAGTGATGCAGATTTTAAGTCTGGATAACAGTAAGTTTCAGCATAGGACCCAAACACTGTAGAAATAAAGCATCTTCACTGAAAGTGATTTTGTATGACCTTCTGCATCAGGTAGATGTTCTCCCTGCTCCATCCAGAGAGTCACTTCCAATACAGGGAAGATTGGAGATTTGGGATTTTCTGACTATTCTTGAATATTGTGGATGAAAACCTGTACTTGCTTTAACAGGAAATCCCAGAATCACAAATAACTGGGAGGATTGGGCAGGGGGAGGGGGAGTGTTGCTATGTGAGAGAGAACCTGGAAAGAGTAATTTTCTAGTTAGCTTTTGGGGGGAAAAAGTTGGTGAGCCCTGAGCTCTGATAAGGGCGCAGTGCTGGTGAGGATGCAGGTGTCGGGTCACGTTACAGCTGTTTCCACTCTGCTGAGAACAGGGGGTCTCCCTGATCTGAGCCATGCGTACTAGGGGCACGTCTCCTCATTGTGGGCCATGTGATTCTGAAAGTGGTTACAATAAAGTGGTTTTCTGTCAAAGTATTGTTTCCCATTTGGGTGTTTTTTCCTTAGGAAAAACTCTCACTGGGAAAACTTCCAATTCTCTGGTACTTTTCTCTCAGATGCTTATGACTAACTTGTTTTATTTTGACATCTGATTTTTACTTTAGCGACCGGATTGATGTGATATTACATAATAGGACCATTTCATTACAGAGATAGGGGACGGATACCTTTGGGAAACAAATTTAATATGTGTTTTCAAATGCATTTCTAATTGGCAGAATCGTTGATGATATTTTAAAGGAGAATTTTTCATTAAATGGAAATTTAATTTTCTACTTGATACTTTTATTTCTGTGGAGAACATTGCTGTTTATTGGCAAATAATACACGGCAATCTTATAACTGTACTTTAACCTGATTTTGGAGTGGGAGTTTGAAATTGATGCCAGTTGCATTTGGTCTCCAGAACTTTTTAGTTTATTTGTTTACCAAGAGCAAGGAGCATTGGGAAACCTGACTTTTTAGTGGTGGGTTTTTGGTGTCCAGCCGAGAAGACGTTTCAGCTTTGTCAGCCACATAAGGCACTGGAGTGCCATGATCTGTTTTGGAGTTGAGTTTTTAGTTTTATAACGTGGGCTGCTTTTGTTTAAAAGCGAAGAAAAATCAAATTTGCACATATAGCATGAAGTGATGCTTGAAATCAAGATCATAGGAAATGATGCTCTAGGTGGATATTTGGTTCCTGTATGTGTTGATAGCAGTCTGGGATTACTCTAACCATGAACTTGAGGAGATGGGTATTTATTTTATTTTATTTTTTCAATTAGGGGTATGGTTCTTAATAACTACCTCTGAGACTTCTGGTAATGTTTCCCTTCCCCTCCCACCCCCCACTTTTTTTTTTTTTTTTTAAATATAGACAGGCAGACTGGTTTGGATGATGTTATCAAGGCTCTCTCAGTACATATTAATGCTGAATGTGCATGTAGTGACCTTAAGATGTATTGTGACACTTTCAGAAAGGCCCCCATTTAAAAACATGGTCTTCATTGAATTTCTCTTCAAAGCTAGTTAGTGTTAGCTGTAAATAGGACTTATTATTGCAACCTCATGCGGCATTTGTGGTTAGATTCCGGGAGAATCATGGTCTCTGTCTTGCAGGACTTAAATTAGAAAATGGAGAGAGGAGTAGGGACATACATTAAAACACATACACAACAAGAGCTAAGTTTAGGAATGAACGCATGTTTACTTTAGCTGGTTTATTAGGAAGGTTTTATTAGAGAAAGTGGGATTTTAAGAGGGCACTGTCAGAGGAATATGGAAAGTACTCAGCCCTGAGGTGGGGCGATTTAGGTTAACACGTGATGCGGGATCTCCTTTTGTAATGCTTCCTTCAAGCTATGGCATGCCGTTCTGTCATGACTTTTTAAGGTGTGGCTTATATGCATTTTCTTATTCTTTGGTCTTTCAGAGGCGGAATAATAGCCGTCTTGCTGAACAGAAGTTGGCTTTGTGGTTTTGGCTGTAGGGATTTTTCCCACCACAACTGCGTGAACTGCCTTGTCCCAGTCCCCGTGCACTACCACGTGGGCATGAACAAGCCTCTCCTGTGTGGAGTATCTGCACTCGTGATGTGGGACCGAGGCATTCCCATTCCGGTGTGAGCCATGTGGGGCATTCAGACACATCACACCATTTGGTGGTTAGCTTCACGGGCACCAGAATTTCAGATCGCAGGGAGCCTGTAAATCCTCACTTCAACAAACACGGATAAGGGGGGTGCAGGGGTTGGTTAGAATTACATGCTCTTGCTCTCTTAACATTCACTTGGGTGGAGGATGCAAATTGAAGGGCTCCTATCTTGTCTAATTGCTCTCTCCCTTCCTCCCTAAACTATTGTTACCTGCTGGGATTGGAGTGATGGCTAAGGTCATCCTCCCTTTAACTGCCTGAGAGCAGCTCTGCTCTGGGCCCTATGGGATGGGTGTGGCCGGTCTCTGTTAACCTTTTGTCTCTGTTAATCGCCTTCGTCCTTCTCGCTCCTCTGGTATAGTTGTATAATGCCTTATAGTAGTATACCTTATATACAGTTATGTACCTTTCTGCCACTTATTTTAGGAACTGTGTGTGGGAATATCTGAGATCTTGCTGTATTTATGTCTGTGAACTACCTTTTCAATTCATTTTGTGGTCTTTCTCAACTAGGGTTTTGTGAAAAAATTCAGCCCTACAGAAAATCATTTCAATGAATATTTCCTTAGTTCTCTCAAGGATGGGACAGGGCTGTGTCTTCTAGTTGCATAGGAAATAAATTAATTCATTACTTATAGTAGCTTCCTTAGGGCATTAGGACTTAATTCTCTCATAGAACTTGTGTTGACAAGGACTGTTTTGAGTGTGTTTCTGCCACATTTATTGAGGAAGAAATCTTGATTCATTCCAGTCAATATTCTGAGTAATATTCTAATTGTTCAGTGTCCAACTCACTTGTTCCCTCTTAATTTGCTGAGCCAGAGAAAATCATTCTTTGGGTTCTCTTAGCCGCTTGCCCATGCTACTAGTACCACAGACTTCATTGTCACGTTGTATTATCATTATTTTTTCCCTTCTTAACAGATAAGGGAAGGGCAGTTAGAATGATATGCTCTTGATCCCTTGACCTTCACTTGGATGGAGGATGCAAACTGGATGGCTGTTTGAACGGTAGCTCTTGAAAACAGGTTCTCCAGAGTCTTGCTTTCCGCTATTGTGGTAGTGGCCTCCAGGGATTCTTACCTCCTTGTGTCCATGCCCTGTGTGGTACCCTCCCACATTAAATAGGCTGTGTATATAACCACGAGGATATGGTGCAGTTGGTGGAGTGTGACTCTGAGGCCCGGTCATAAAGCATCATGGCTTATCCTTTATCTCTTTTGGAGCCTCCATGTTCCAAGCAGCTCTGTGGAGAGGTCCAGAGGACCTCCCACCAGTAGCCAGCACCAACTTAACAAACATGTGAGGGAACCATCTTAAAAATGGATCCTGCATCCCTGGCTGACACCTTGACTCATGAGAATCCAGAGCCAAAACCACCCAGATAACTGCTGCTTTTCAACTCCTGACCCTCAGAAACTGTGTGAGATAATACATGCTTATTGCTTTAAGTAGCTGAGTTTTAGAGGGAAGCAGCAATTGATAAATCATACATGTATTGTCAGAATATGGTGCTTGATTCATAATGTGAGGTCATATAATACATAAATGAGTACTTTGCAATGACCTAAAAGGCCATTTCATAATTTGAAGCATTCCATTATATTCCATTATATATATTACATTCTTAAATAAATCTTATGGGTAATTGGGGGATTCTATATAGAAGCAAGAAAAAGTTAATGTTATATGGCAAGATCCTTATGTTCCATGATACTGTCATATAACCTAAAAAATACGTTATAAGGTCATACTCACTATCTTAAACATAACTTCAAATTACATTATTGGTATTTGGTAATATTAACATTGATGGTAGGTCTGAAGGTGATTTTTATTTTCTTTATAATACCTGTACTTTTTTACAAAATGTTTTCCAATGAACTTATTACATGTAAAGACGATTTTTTAAAGTATTGCCATATAAAGAGCTAATTGTGTAACGTTTAGTGAAATCTAAAACAGTACTTTAAAAAAATCACATTCATTCATTCACATACTCATTCCTGCTCTGTGCCATGGCCTATGTTGGGTTCTTGCTCTTAAGTTTTGGTAACAGTTGACCTTGATCTCTTCAGTCGGGAGCTCTTGTGTATATGAAGTGCTCTCACACAGCAGTGAGAGATGAGTTCCAACGGAGGCTCAGAAGTCAGGAAGTCATCACAGAATATTCTATTAGAATCCAGGTTTTCCTGTGTGTGAAACAGAAGAGGAACCCAGCCAGTCCCTAAACTGAGCTACAAGAGATGCTCTGGGACGGCAAAGAAGGAGGTGGGAGCCACATTCTTCCCTCAGATTCCTGGGTCTCTGGGAATTCAGATAGACCTTTCTAGTGTTGGAGAAATGGGACATTTGATTGGAGGAGGATTAAGAGAAGCTGAAGGATACTTGCTTTTTAAAAATATATATATTTTAGTATTTTATTGATTTCAGAGAGGAAGGGAGAGAGAGAAAGAGAAAGAAACATTAATCGTGAGAGAGAATCATTGATCAGCTGCCTCTTGCACGCCCTATAGTACTAGGGGATCGAGCCCGCAACCTGGGCATTTGCCCTGATGGGGACTCGATCCGGGACCTCCTGGTTTATAGGTTGTCACTCAACCACTGAGCCATGCCAGCTGGGCTGAAGAATAACTTTTTGATAGAAAAATCACATTTCTTGGCCTCCCTCATTGTAAATAGTGCAAAATTGGTCTTTTCCGTGATCATTTTATGGAGGAGAACCAGAATAAGCACTGTTGTACGTTTTTTGGATTATTGTTATAACTGGAACAACAGTGCATGTTTCCTCTGTATCAGCTTCAGGAAAAGGCAGTGACTTCATGTTATAGTCTCAAAAACGAGACTCTAAAATAATGTCTGAATCTGCTTAGAGAGCTCCCCACCTAAATGGAGTCTCAGTTTCTGCACATTGTAGAACTGCTGTGATCCCTCTGTCCTTCATTTGCAGAAATTGAAACTCAGATCGAGTGCCCAAAGCTGTGAGTCTTTCATGCATTAGAATTTAGGTCTCGGAATCTTGGTTTGATTTGTACATGTATATTTTTTATTAATATTTCCCCCCCACTGAGTGTGAAAGATTTTGGGGGTGGGGCGGTAGGTATAGAAACTGCAGTCTGACACTTAATCCTTTGCATCTTTCTCTGGGATTAGGGACTTAATAACAAAACCCTGGCCTGTCAGAGCTTTGATTCTGTCAGCTCAGAAAATTGTCTTAAGGTTTGTCTATGCCATGTCTTGTGCAGAAACAGCAGCAATGAATGATGAAATCACAGCGGTTCCCATTTCTGAGGTTTTAAGTGCCAGGCGCCATGCTGATAGGTGCCTTCTTTCTTGGACTAGTTCAAAAGAAATGGCAGCCTCCGATGGTGCTTTTACCCAGCACCTGCTGGATTTGCATTGGCTGCACCCCCCTCCCCCCTCCTTACTGTACACTGGTGACAGGCAATTTCCATTCCCACAATTAGTGGCACTCCACTGGGACAAGGGTAGCAATGCCAATAGCGCTGTGTACAGATGTGGACTTTGGGCCCATGGTGGCTTTGGTGTTATGGGCAGGGGTTCATTGTCAGTGTCCTGGAATGCCCATTCACTGTCTCCCGAAATAGACACTGTCTGATGCCCTGAGCACCTGAAACTGTCAGTTGTATGGCCCTGAAAGACTGGGAGGCCTGATCAGTGTGTGTGTGTGTGTGTGTGTGTGTGTGTGTGTGTGTGTGTGTGTGTGTGTCTGAGGGGGGGGGGAGGTTGGAGGAGGCAGGGGGAAGGCGCCAGGTGCAGAACAATGCCTTCCAAATTATGTCACGAGCTGCCAGCCACACGAGCGAGTGAACCCTGCACGGTCTCATTATCACATGAAGCGCCACAGAAGGGCCTTTTCATTTCCTCCCGGTGACTCCGTTTTCCATAGTCTTGCTATGGAGGGTGGGGTGAGATGGGGGACACTCCACTCAACCTCAGTTAACAATGGTGCACAAAGTCCTGGCAGAAGGAACCTCACAATGTACCCCGGGGCTATTTTCGATTACAGTGAGTGACTGTGACTCAGAGTGAGCCCTGGCAGATGACGGCTCCCACCCCCCCCCCGCCCCCCTCCTCCCTCCCCTGGAGATGAGCAGGCTGCCTGTCCTTTGTGTGTTTCCTTGGTCAGCCTCTCAGACTGCTGCAGCTCACTGATATGTCCACAGCAGCCGGCCGCAGGCTTGACGAGGCTCTGACAGTGGTTTTTACCATATATGGCCATCAGAGCTCTGGGCTGTCAGCCGGCCAGGATAATTTCCTTCCTTTGCTTTGATTGGCTGCACAGCGGCTCAGAGAACGGTGGGATCTGGGAGTGTGTGGGGAAGGGAAGCCACTGAGTCAAGTGCAAAGAACGTTTAACTCTTTCCTGTTTTTTTGGAGCCCGAGTCTGTGCAGAGCACAAGACAAGTGCTGCCAGCTGAAGCCCTCAGTGCATAAACACGATGGCCCGGGCCCGGGAAAGCAGCGAAGAAAGGTTCTTGAATGCAGATCACCCTGAAATAGACTCAGGTTTCATGGACAAATTTCTACGGTCCTGATGTGCCCAGAAGCCACTTTATCACCAGAGGTAGCACATTTTCTGTTCTTGCCAAGTTGAGGATCGGTGCTGGTTAGGGATGCGGCCTGAGTTGAGTGCAGGGAAGGCTGAGCGGGGAGGACCAGGGATGCAGCACGTGTTGGCACTCTCGGAGGAGCGGTGGCTTGGGTTTCTCTTCTGGCTGAACTTTGAGTCATGAGTAAATGATACAAGCTACTGAATTGGGTCTCTGCTCCTGTCCTCCTCCCATTTACAGCCGCTGCAAGACCGGCACTGCCTCAGCCCTGAAGCCCAAGGCATTTACCTGAAATGGTTGTAATTTTTTCCGCTTTTCATGCCCACTTCAAGGAGGGTGGCCTTTTATTCTGAGGCTTGTGGGCAAACCAGTGTGGAACTGGGGTTGGCAGGGGGAGCCCTGGAGTTCATCCTCTCAGAGGGCCCCAGGGCAGATTACCTCCAGTGTCATTTTCTCAGGGGAAGGGGTGAGGCAGCCAGTTACTCTCCTCTCTAATTTGACACTGGATGCTTTGTTTTAATTTCCTATATTTGTACTTACATCAATAGTTCTTTTGCTTTTCAGCTTTTGCTTTGAAGCTGAACTTTATTTTGACTTGGTTCTTCTACCTCATCTTGGGTTTCTAGATTTTGTTTGTTCTCAGACCATAAATATCCTATGAAATTGCTTGTCTGCAATGATGAGGTTTTCACTTCGTAAATTTTTTTGTTAAGTCAGGAAGTTAGAGAATATAGCTTCTCCGGTCACCATTGGGAATTTAGGCGTGGTTAAGGAGATGTTAATTCACTTTTCCACTTCCTTGCTTTCTGATAATAAAATATCCATTGTTTTAGAGTAACTTCTCTCAGGTTTTTACAACTGAAGACAGTTGTAAAGAGGACACTTGATAGCAAAATGATTTGCTCGTCATTTCACGGTGCCCAGAAAGACTTTTTTTCCCTCGCAGGCAGGTGAGCCTCTGTAGAGCCACACTGCCCCTCCCTGGCAGCCTTAGTGCTTGGCTTACCTTACAGCGCTGCGTGATCTCATGTGTTTGATTTCAGAGCACCTTCTCTTAGATTGGTGTTTCTGGTTCATCTAAAGTAAAGCCTCCTCAGAATGTTTCATTCCTGGGCTATGAGCTGTCACCCTCAGTGACCCGCCTGTCAGCAAGTCATATATTGTGTGTGCCAGTCCTTACAGTCTGCTGCAGAAGCCCCGGTTTTATCTGGGCTGCTTCTCCCCGGGCCTCGGAACTCAGTCGATATAGCTCCTCCCTGTGGGACAGCAGGGCATTGAGAGTTTTCAGCAGAACACGTATCCACATAAATAACACTGTTACAAAAAAAAGGAAGTTGAATAAAAAGGAAAACCCACTTCAGTAGACATCCTTTTCTGACTCCTTTGAACTCTGCGCATTGTGAATGGAGCCCTTATGCCTGGGCTGGAAACTCTTCCTGTGCTTCCGAGCACATGTTTGACTTACATTCTCCTTGCTGAGAGCTACAAAATTCTTACTGTGTTACTTCAAGGCCAGTAATGAGTTATCGCTGCCTTTGAAAAGATCTTTTAATTTAGGGACACAAAGGTCTTGAAATTTGGGCACAAAGAGTGAATTTGATTAGCATTTTTTTCCTAAAAGGAAAACTTTTATGAATATAAAGTGGGGATGACCAGTGGGAAATGTTTATACCTTGTTCCTTGCATTAGGTTGGGCTAGGGCTGTTTAAGCCCTTACATCAGAGGGTGGTGTAATCAGCCTGTATAATAAGTACAGATTATACTAATCCTATATAATAGAAGGGTAATATGCTAATAGACCAAATGGCAGAACAGCCAAGCAACCGATCAAAGTGTAATATGCTAAGGATATGCTAAGGCTGCTCAACTGCTTGCTATGACGTGCACTGACCAATACGGGACAGATGCTCTGACTGGTAGGTTAGCTTGCTGCTGGGGTCTGGCTGTTTGGAACTGAGTGAGGTGGGCTGGACACATCCTGAAGCCCTCCGGTGGTCCCTCCCCAGCCCAATCTTGCACTGGTGGGGTCTCACTCACAATCTGGGACCCCTTGGGGGATGTTGGAGAGCCGGTTTTGAGCCTCTCCTGATCAGGACTGATTGGGTACGAGCCTGTTGTAGGCACAGTAGGGCTAGGATGAGTAGGAGCAGCAGGTATGAGCTGCAGGTGGCATTGGACTACTGGTTTTGGCCTGATCCCTGCAGGCTGCCCAGAGGGACCCCATCAGTGCACGAATTCGTGCACTGGGCCTCTAGTGGATTATAAAATGGCTGGATCCTAAGATGAACAGTAGGTTAGAATTGGAAAAGTACTGGGAAGCTGCCTGTGCTGGACTAGATAAGGGAGACAGGATAGAGAGCAGCCAGAACCCAGCACCCTGGAAGAGCTTCGGCTTCTTTGATTGAACTCCAGGAGGTAAACTAGAAAGAAATCGCATGTGGAATACCTTGAGCATCTTAAAAGGAATTACTTGATTTGACTGATAAGATTAAATGTGTGTCACCTTTTATCACCACAGGAGTTTATAGGTTTATGAAAACATGTTAATTATGAGAAAGACTAAGCTTGCTGGGTAGTGTTCTGTGGCTTTAACAATATGATACATTTTGAGCGAACCAGTAATTATTAGGTTGATTTTCCTTAGGACCAGTTTGGTAGCTTCTTCAACCTAATACTGAACAAGCTAAAGTGTGGATCTAGAACAATATGAGGGGCCACTCTCATGTTAAGAAATAATTATTCTGGCCGAAACGGGTTTGGTTCAATGGATGGAGCCTTGGCTTGCGGACTGAAGGATCCCAGGCTCAATTCCGGTCAGGGGCATGTACGTTGGTTGCGGGCACATCCCCACTGGGGTGTGTGCAGGACTCTCATTGATGTTTCTAGCTCTCTAACCTCTCCCTTCCTCTCTGTAAAAAATCAATAAAAAAATATATTTTAAGAAAACAGTTATTCTGGCCTGGCCAGTGTGGCACAGTCATTGAGCATCGACCTGTGAACCAGGAGGTTATGGTTCGATTCTCAGTCAGGGCACACGCCGGGGCTGCATGCAGCTCAATCCCCAGTAAGGGGCATGCAGGAGGCAGCCGATCAGTGATTCTCATTATATAATGCGTAGGTTATATTGAAAGCATCCCAATGCTGAATTTTGAGTTTGATAATGTTATAATGTCTGCAGGTACATCTGTAATATACCAAGTTCTTTAAAACCACATCATAGAGTGGAAATGTATCTGTGAGATTTCTGTACATGTTTGTTAGTATATATTTAGAATGTGTTGATTGCACAGTACTGGCCTTGGCATGTAGGATGCGCATAACTTTAAGTATGAATCCTTTTTGAAATGAAATGTGAAAAATAAGACACACTGTTAGGTGAGAGTGGAAGCAGTGGTTGTTTTCCATTGATATTGATGGCAATCATCCTTACAACTAGACTGAGTTGAATTTTGTATGCCTAAGGAGGAATGCTTTTGCAAATGTACACACATTCCTCCTTAGAGCAGTTAAGATCAAGTTAGTATTAACCGATGCTTAAATTTTTATTTCACCCTCCCCCCCTTTAAAAAATAAAAAAGCCCATTGGTCGAAAGTGTTGCCCAGCTCTGTAAGTTTAGTTGAAGCCTCCGTCTCCAGGAGCTCTGCGGAGTTTTATTCTGCTGCTTTGAAATGTTTGAGGGCTTCCCCCAAACCTAAAGCAAATGATAGTGCCGGTGTCTAGGAGGTTCTCTGTCCTGTGAGGGCTGCTGGCTGGAACACGTCAAAGCCATCAGCCCCAGCCTGGGCCAGCCCCATGGAAATTGTGCTGTCACACTTCTCTCTTGTGCCAGCTGTACACACACTTTGAAGGTGGAATTTTCCCCGGGGCTCATGTTGCTTGGCCCCCGGCAGGCCACTGGATCTTTCAGATAAAGTCTAAGCTCGTGTCCTGACCTATTTCACCAACGTCCCGAATTTTGAATTGGACTCTGGGCCAAAGCCTGAGGGGAACTTGGCGTTGGTCGTTTTTACCACTTGAGTTGACTGGCTGGCAATTCTCACCTTTCGGAATTGTAGCTAAAGAGGTACAACAGGCCTGTGGCATGCGATTAGGGCTAGTAAGTAATCAATAAATAAAAAGCTTTGTTTAAAATGGGAGGTCTAACTGGCTGACGGACAGTTCTCAGCTAAATATTCAATTCCATGCTAGAAAAGTAGTTCTGTTCTAGATGATGCAACTGAGGAGACACATCTCTAATGAAACAATAGACTCATTTGTTAGTAAATGAAATTATTCTATAAATAAGTCTTGAAAAATTGATGAGTAGTTCTTAAAGTAAATCACCATTTAGTTAAAAAAAAAAAAGATTCCTAAAAGCAGGCATTAAATTCTTGTAAATCTTCTTTCCGGCCTCAGCATTCATTTAAATTTGCTGCTCAGAGGTGCAGGTAAGCAGTGTATGTCACCATGACTTCCGTGGATGTCTCTGTGAATGGTCCTTCACAGTCTAGCAAGTTAGACATGGATTCCTTGGTTTATTCACTGGATGACAAATGATGATGTGTCATGGATATGAATGAGAAATGCATTCTCATTTAGATCCTAGTGCAAAATGTCTTTCAGAAACGATGTTTCTCATCTTTACCATATAAGGCCATTATTGTATGGTTTCCTTCAGTTTCCGTCTACTTGAGCTCTCAGCAGTTTACAATTGCCCAGCTCCACCCTTTTAGTGACATATATGTATACGCATTGGGTGAACTATGTTGTGCTTTTTGAAATTTTTTTATTTTGTTATGGGTAAGAATATGTGTTCTTTTTGTGTGTGTGTACAAATACCATTATTTATAAGAATGTGTTTTTGACTCTGTTGTGAACATACTGTATGTAAAATGATCAGTGTACTGCAGATTTAAAATGCCAATTTTCTCACACTTTCATCTTTTTTTCCTATTCCTTTATCACTATCACATTTAGTCAATTCCCTTTCTGTTGTGCTGCGATATGATGCTACTTTCCCTGTTTTATTTATTGTTCGGATTTATGGTGATGTCACAACCAGAGGAAGCAGCTGTTTGTAGGGTATAATTTTTTATTAGCTCCTTGTTTCTGATAACCAGCTGCCAATAATTTCAGCATTATTTTAGTGCCTTTTTCATCTAATAGCTTAGTGGAAATTTTCTTTCCCTAAAGAAATCTAGTGATATTTTAGGTCTCTACTTTTTTTACTTTCTCTGTACTCAGTTTCTTTATTTAGAAAAATGAGGATGATAAAATTCCTATATCATAAAGGTACTTGTGAGAATAAAGGTATAAGGGCTTTCAAACAGTTCCTAACATATAACATAAGCACTCTAAAAGTGTTCATTGTTATTTGTTTTTGATAGAAAGGAGGAAAGGAAATACATGGTAGTTGCCCTTTAAGTAACATTCAGATTCTGGGCTTAGAGCTTTTTGCTCTAGACTTGTAGGGGCTGAGTTGGGAATGGCAGAAATGCTTAATACTGCTCAAATATCTTACTTGGCTGACAAATACTGATTATAGCTATTAACTGTTAGCCTGGGTTGCTTAAATTTAACCTAAAAAAAGTCATTTAGTAAGCTTCTCAGTACGTAATTAAGAACAACTCTTAATAGCACTTCCAGATTCCAAAATTGTTCTGTCTGAACAAAAGTTCTTAACCCAAACTGAAAAAAAAAAAAAAATTGGTGTCCTTGGAAGTTCAGAATTCAGTACTTTGCCATCAGGGATGCCAGATGTGGTTTGCTGGGGAGAGCCTAAGAATGCAAAGACCCTGGGATACAATAAACAATTCCGATAGAAAAACTGTTTTCCTTGAGAGTAAAGATTACTTAAAAATGTAAAGTTAGCCTGACCAGTGTGGCTCAGTGGTTTTGCATCTACCTCTGAACCAGAAGGTCACGGTACATTTCCCAGGTCAGGGAACATGCCTGGATTTCAGCTCCTTAGTCGAGCATGTGGAGGAGGCAGCTGATAGATGATTCTTTGTCATCATTGATGTTATTCTCCCTCCCTCTTCCTTCCTCTCTGAAATCAATTAAAAAAATATATATATATTAAAAAGTAAAGTTAGAAACAAGTGTCTCTCAACTTTATTGTATTATTATTTTTTAAAAATAGGATACAAATCAAACAAACAAAAAATAAAATGATAGGGCATTCATGTACTCATCCACAAGATTAAGCAGATGTTAAGATTTTGCCATGTTTGTTTCATATATCTTTTTTGAAAAACAATAAAGCATAACAGATATAGCTAAGATACCATCCGTCTTTACTTCTTCCTCCTTCCCCAGAGGTAATTGTTTCCTCAAAGTTGGTGTGTATCATATTTTGTACTTCTATTACATGTATATATATCTAAACAGACTATTATTTTGTGCCTGTTAAACTTTTATGTGATACTTATTCCCATACCAAAGGACAGTGAAATTGTTTCTATTTTCTTTTTCCCACAATTCCCACAGTGCTGCAGTTAATATCCTTCTGTGCAAAACATGGGGCTTTCCTCTCACAGAGGCCCTACAAGTGGGCCTGCCGAGGGGTGGGCATCTCCACCTCCAGCTGTTTCCAGATTTCTCTCAAAAGGGATCGTAGTGGGATAGTCTCTCTTGTGATCAGTTTTTATGAGTTCCTCTTTCCCAGCACACTTGCCAGCACTTATATGTAGACTTCCAAATTGTTGCCAATTTTAATAGGTATAAAATATTACCTCATTGTTTTAATTTGCTGTTCCCTGATTATAATGAGATGATGTTTTCATATATCTATTGGCTTTTCAGGTTTCCTTCTCTGTGAATTCTCTGCTCATCTCGCTTGCCCATTATTCTGTTAGGTTTCTGTTGACTTTGTCAGGTCTATATGCAATATATATATATATATATATATATATATATTTTTTTTTTTTTTCCTGCCAGTCTGCAACTTGTCTTTTCACTTGCTCATGGTTTTTGAGAACAACCCACACTGCTGAATTTGGGTTACTTTTTTATTTTTTTGGAGTTTGCAACAATATTTATAAGTCTCATAGATTTCTGTTTCTGCATATGCTGTGCTTTGTATCTAGGTGGACATTGCTTGTGTAACAAGGTCAGCAATGCTCCTCTTTTTTCTTTTCTGGGAACATTTGTGTGAGTGTTTGGTAAAGTTCACCTGTGAAACCATCTGGGCCTAGTGGATTTTGGTATTTAGTGACTGCTTGATTTATGGGCCTGTGTGGAATGATACTTAACTGGTTCTTTTATGCTTATAGGTCTATTCAGGTTTTCTATTTATTGAAAAAGTTTTGGTAAGTTAGATTTTTATCTAAGAGATTGCTTATTTCATCTGGACTTTTCAAATTTATTATCAAATGTTATTCCTAGTATTTTCATATCCTGTAAATTTCTACCAAATTATGTCCCTTTTTTATATCTGGTATTTGTGCCTTTTGTCTTCCACATCTAATTTTATTGATTCAGTTTATTATTTTTTGTTGTTACTTCTCATAATTTTATGTTCTTTGGGTTTATTCTTACATTATTAATTTTCCATCTTTCATATATGCATTTAAGGCTATACATTTTTCCCTAAGGCTGTTTTAGCTATATACCACAAGTTTTGATATGTTATTGAGAAAGGTTTCCAGACCCAATTTCTGTGTGTGCATGTAGACTTCTCCATACCAACAAGCAATTCTCAGATACCAGCAGGGAACTGGAGAATTCAGCTCAATTCTGACATTGTCTTCCCAGAGATAGCATCACATTCCACATGTTAAAGGTTCAGACCTACAAGACTGCCTCCCTCCCCCAACACATACCTCAGGCGCTAGTCACAAGTCCAGGTTGTTACCTGTGCTGCTGACTCACAAAGTGATGTTCCAAGGGATTGATTAATTCCCGAGAATAACTCACAGAACTCGGGAAAACTCCTTTACTCACGAGGCTACTGACTTATTACAAAGTTTATTGAGGGAGACAAATCAACAGCCAGATGAAGAGATACAGAGGTGAGGTCCCCAACAAAGGCGCCTCTGTCCTTGTGGAGCTTGGACATGGGAAGTGTTCCCCAACCAGCTGTCTTCCTAGGTTTTTATGGAGGCCTCACAGTTAGATTGACTAAGTCATTGATTGGCCTTTGGCCCTGAGCTCAATCTCCAGCTCCTCTCCCCTCTCCACAGGTCAGGGAGCGGGACTGAAGGTTTCAAACCTCTAATCACATGGTAAGTTCTCCTGACCTCGGAGGGGATCCAGAAGTCACCTCATTAGCATACAAACGATATCTTTATCACTCTCAACATTTAGGAAATTTTTTAAGCATTTTAGGAGCTGTGAACCAGGAACTATGGATGAAGATCAAATATCTTAAAAATCACAACATGGAAATCATGTATTTATTGATCAGTTTAGACGTCTGTTGGCTACTATAATTTTCAGGTTGATTTATTTAGTAAATTAAAATTTTTTTTAGATACATTGGAGATTTTTGGTTTATATTTTTCTGTTTTTAATTGTATTGCATTGTACTCAGAACATGCTCTACAGGAAGATATTGATCCCTTGATATTTTTTGAGATTTGCTTTGTGGTGTCCTAATACTGCCAAGAAGCCCGCCCCAGTCCCCAGTGTTGTGATGTCTTGCCATAATGAGAGCAGCAGCAACAACAGAAGGGTTCAGTTTTGTGTGACAGCGATTCGTTTTTGTTCACCAGCTGTTAAAGCTTGTAAGAACCCCAGCATGGACTAACGTTAACTTGTTTGAAAAAGGAAGTAGCGTTTGAGCACCTGTTGTTATAGCAGCATTTGTTCTGGTTAATACAAAAATGGTCTAAGCCAGGTTGCTTGTTTGATTCAAATGTGTACTATGAGCAGATTGTGACGGTTACTTATGACCAACATTAAAAACTGTATTTTTTAACCAGTGGACACAGACACTGGGATGTGGGAGCTTGTCCTGAGGGGAGGGAGTGGCAGGGGCTGTGGGTCAATGGTGGGGAAAAGGAGACATATATCATACTTTAAATAAAAAAACCTGTATTCTTAATGAGATGTAGAACTGGATAATGGGTAAGTTCTAAGCTTATGTTAATTTAATTACATTGTTCGGTTGGCATTTTTTTTATTGATTGAAGGCAGTTGAGAGAGAGACAGTAAAACATAGTATGTCCTTCAGCCCCTAAACAATAGCTAAAGAGTTTCTTTCTGTTACCTAACGTTGCTTGCTAATTTTATTATCTTAACTTTGCTGTTCATTTCCAATACTTTAATTTGTATATTCAAGAATATTAAATTATTATATTAAAAGTTATATTTTGCATTTTGAGTAATATCAAGTTTTTTTGTAGTAGAAACACATGTATAATTTATAATCTGGCTATCACAGAAAAACACTTTGGCAAAAGACTTTTGTATTATTTTTTGCTATGTCTATGAATGCAGTTGTTTAAACTCTTTGTAGTACTAGAAATTTTGATTTTTAATGGACCATTGAGAGTTTTGGGAGTAGGTGATAAAGGAGAAGTGGGTCTGAGAAAACACCAACTCTGTGGCATTGACATCACATAATAAATTTGCTTCTCTCTACTTTCAGACTGGCCGAATTGACAAATCCTACCCTACAGTGTGTGGCCATACAGGACCAGTGCTTGACATAGATTGGTGCCCACACAACGACCAGGTCATCGCCAGCGGTTCAGAGGACTGCACGGTTATGGTAAGTTCCCAGGGGGTGGCATCCACACAAGCCAGTAAGACTCACCGACTGCTTGCAAAAACTGTGTGTGTGTGTGTGTGTGTGTGTGTGTGTGTGTGTGTGCGTGTGTGTGTGTTTAGGTGCTTGAAAAGCACAAAATCATAGCAGTTTTGATTGCCCATTGGATTATACAGGACTGAGTGACATTAAAGTTTAATGACAGATAAGGCTTTTACAAGAGGTTGTACTATGTTATCTTTTTCCTTCTTTTGTATGAATGCGTGTTTGTACCTGCTTATTGACAGTTCTGTGGGAAGATTGTGGAGAAACTGAAATGACTTTGCAATAATTCTGTGAATTACTGGACCATATGACCTCTCTTCTCTCCCCAAAAAGAGAAAAAACTGCTACTAAGAATTGTACATTACCGTGAAATAAGATCCCAAAGGGGTATGGGACAGATACTGAGAGGTAGTAAGGAGTTTTCGCAAGTGCTTTTTTCCAAGCTCTCATTAGAAGTTGGGTTCCGTCTCGTGGACCCTGGTTAAGCAAGCCTTTTTTTCTGTGCAGCAGTGCAGACATTTGAGAGGTTTTTAAAGTCAGTTGTATATATTTCCTCATTTGGATTCCAAAAGTAGGTTACATATGAGATAAGGCCTTGGGGTACTTTTTAAAAAAATTGATTTGAGAGAGAGAGGGGGAAGGAGAGAAACATCGACTGGTTGCCTTCCAAACACACCCCAACCACCAGGGATCAAACTCAACATCTAGGTATGTGCCCTGACCAGGAATCGAACCAGCAACCCTTTGGTGCGCAAATGACGCTCCAACCAACTGAGCCACCTGGCCAGAGCTGGTGTACTTTTTAATATAAAGCTTCTTGTTCTTGATTATGATCTTAAGATTGTAATTAGTTTAGATCATTTTTTTACCTTAGTCCAAAAGGTTAGACAGAGCACAGAAGGGAAGTACTGAAGTAAGTACTGAAACGGGTGAGTGTAGTAACTGATCAAGTTGCAAGCAGTCTCAGATTCATCAAGTGGGGGAGCTGAGAGAACCCCTACTACTGTTTCCCTCTCCATTTTCTGTGCACTGCACCAGACTTAGTAACATTGTTTGGGAGCCTTTATTAATTAACATGATTTTACACAAACACATGTTAGTTCCTGAACTGTGACATTTAAACGAACTCATTTTTACTCATGGACTTTTGGCTGAGGATAACTCCTCCTGCGATCTCATAATTTTGGCAGCCAAAGCATATTAAAGAAATATGCTGCTGTTAAAAGGAATTGTTCCTTTTAATGTGCCCTGCTAAATTGATCATTTTAACGGCCACAAACATTTTGCTGAGGGCAGAAGAGCAGTATTTCGACTTAATGCCAAAATCTTAAATTGAATGTGAGTCTTAACCTCTTTTGATTCATCTCTTTCTATCATCAGCATTATTGGTCATGATGTCCCTTTAAAAAAAAAACTTTGTATTATGAAACACACTAAAGTTGAATGAATTCAGTGAAGTGAATTAGGTGATTTATTTCAAAGGGAATACCCAGTTGTTTTTGATAGCTCCCTTACTATTTGGTGTGTTAAGGTATTCTAGTTCATCTTGGACATCCTTTGCCCCACACCTCAAATCAGCCATTTCTCTTAAATTCTGATTTCTTTTCATGGAAAATGGTATTTCTAGGTCACAGTCTGGGTGCTAGGGATGCTCATTGTTACCATGGTGATTATTTCTTTTAAGACTGTTATTGTAATAACTATGAATGATGTCAGGTGGGTACTAGCTTACTGGGAGGAGGAATAACCTCATAAGTTATATAAAATACCTAACTACTACCGTATGCTGTACACATGAAATATTGAATGTCAACTGTAATTGAAAAATTTTTAAAAAGATTGTAGTAAATGGAGTTAGAATATACATATATATTTAAAGATGTGGTAACTTTTGACTTCATCTTAATATTTCCAGTTCAAATTCAGGGCTATAGAGTTTTTAATCTGACCTCTGTAATATTACATCTTTGTATATCCTTTCTTCCACACTGAGAATCCAGGTTCTCAAGGATTCAAAGGATGAATTAGAATATCCTGATCTATCTCATTTGCTTTTTCACATATATACATGGTAATCTCAGATGCATTTAAGGTATTGCTTTCAATGATAATCTCAGATGTATTTAAGGTATTGCAACTGCAATTATACAAACCTTCCTCCTAGAAACTATACTTCACTCCTAACTTTTCCATATTTTTAGTAATGTTGAGTGTTTTCCTCCAGCAATAGCTTCTTATAGAGGGTTTAGAGAATAGGGTTACAGGTGTTATACCTGGGGAAAATTTTAGCTCCCAAGAAAATAATAATGCTTTAAATAATACAAAGAGCAGCCAGTTAAGTTTTATGAATGATGTTGATTTGACATTGTCCCTTACCTGCAGTATAGTAACCAAACACCAATTTTTGAAACGGCTAGTTCAGCAAGGTTGCATAATTGTTTCTGGGAGAGGGAAAGTGTGAAGGCAGTGGAGGCGTCTTATTTGTCTCCAGCTAGATGTTCTGTCCCAAATGATTACATTTAAACGAACACTTTTCCATTCTCCCAAATCAGTCTCACACTTCTGTGGAAATCAGCACAAACTAACTCCTTATTTTGTACAGTTTTGCTTCTGTGGTAAATTTTCCTACTACAGTTTTTGTCTGGAAATAAAAATGGAAGTGATATTGTAGTGAGTGAAGAGGATTCCTGTCCCTCGGTCCTTCAGCAGCGCTTCATGTCATTTCCTTTTTGTGCCGATCACATCTGGGCCATCTTCCAGTCCATGTTACAGCCTTGGCAGATCAGAACCCAGCTCTGAGGTCTTGATTTTCCCAAAGCTAATGTTGTTCACCGTGTCATGGTTCATTTATGAATGTCATGACTCTGTGCCTCCTACCCCGGGGGGTGAGTGGATCTGTAGGGGATTGTGCTGCTCTCTCTGCAGCTGCTACAGAATCTGTAACCTCTTCCTGTCTCTTAAGATTATTTATTTCCTTCATTTTCCCTTTGGAATTGGTTTCCTTAGCTTTTAAAGAACATAGCCTTTGGGGAAATAGCCTTTTTTATGGCTGTAACTCTAGCGCCCAGCCCAGTAGCAAGTTCATGATGGGTGTAAAGTAGGGAAGCGGTGTCTGGAAGCGCTTTATGTGTGCTCCAAATGTGCACGGTGTTCGCTCGAGAGATAAAACCTTCAAACACATTGCACTTTAAAATTACTCTCTGAGAAGCCTGAGCTTCTTAATTTTCCTCCTTTCTTGTTGGAAATATTCTTGAGCTGGCCCTTTGCCATTTCCAGAGGTTCACATGTGAGAAGGATGCTGGTGATACAATAGTTCCCGAACATGTGCCTCAAGTTGTTTTTTTCCAGGACCACGATGCGTTTTCACTGGTTGATTCACTTTTTCATCTGGAAGCCTGGGGACTGGTTGCGTCTTTCCCTTTCAAAACAAAACCCAGCGTTGCCATAGTAACGCGTTATCCACATACAAAGTTTCAGGAACACATTATTGTTTCAAAAACAAAAACAAAAATATCAAGTAGCGGAGGATAAAGCTGATAGCCCGGCTGGGCTGAGGCGCCCACTCTCTGCACAGCAGAGGGACTTTGGAACCTTTTTCCTCTCCGCTGACGGCACGTCTTTGAAAAAGCTGGTGGGTATTAGAACCTGTGTCCTCAGAGCAGAGAAAAGCTAACGGGCCTGCCCAGCTCTCAGAGCTTCCTCATCGGTGCTAACTGGCCTCGGTGTGAACTAGAGCCTTCATGCCTGAGATACTTTGGACGTAAGTTAGACTGTTGGGTATGGTGCTCAATTAACTTGAAGATAAGACTCATTCCAAGAAACTATGATGGTCAGACTTAACAATCTATGGCGGTCATCATAACAGCAAGAAAACTAATCAGAAACATATAGTAGGGACTTTTTTCTTGCCAAGTGCTGTTTTTAGGCCTTATAGTGAATCATTACACCAGCAAAGTAAGGCAAGAATAATTCCCATTTTACAACTTAAGAAACACAGGCCCCGCACAACAGTTTTGTCAAAGGTCACCCTATTGTGCATTTCACATGAAGGTAGTGCTTGGGTGTACAAAATGTTTTAGTCCGTGTGACCTTTCCAGTAATTCCTGAGGAAGCAGAGCTGATGCTGGCTCCGGTATCAAACAAGGAAATCGAGGCTCCAAGAAGTGAAGTCCCTTGTTAATGCTAATATGGCCAATTAGCATCCCCTCTGTGAAGGAGCCCGGGCATCTTCTGACATCAGGCCGGTGCCCTTGCTTCCACACCGGGCTGCGTCCCCTGTGCACAGAAGAATACTAAGCATGTACCGGTGGCCTTCCGCTCTTTGTCCTGCTGCTGCAGAAGCATCATCTCTTCAGCCCCAACTGGCAGGCCCAGGCCCGGAAGCAGCAGCCAGTCCTAAAAAGGGCAGAGAGCCGCATAATGACAGGCCTATGGGTAGGGCAGTGGGCACCCACCAACGGGTGTGTGTGCTTCATGTGGAAAGACTTACAGCTCTGCCGGCTCTTTTCCACAGTCCACAATGGAGAACAGCACCACCTTTATGTACCGGGAGAGGCAAGCTTTCCGTCGTCCTTTCATTTAGTTCCGCAGGCTTTTCCAGTCACTCTCTCCTCCCACTGTAAGGCCTCGTGTCTGTGCTGTCTTTGTTACTCTGGCCTTTTTCCTGTCAGCCCTCAGCCAGCCTCCTGGGGCATGTACTTTTTAGAAGATTGCTCTATGCGTCTGTGTTTTTTATTTTGAAACTGGATACTTGATTTCCTTCCTTCCGTCTTTCCTCCTTCCTCCTGTCACCTCACTCCTTTTCATCCTTACAGGTCATCTCCCTAGGAAGCCTTCTTGGATATAGCAAACATGAACAGCAAGAAGGTGACCTTATGACACTTGTATTTTCATTCGGCACTTAGCTTATGCCAACATACCCTTGGTCACATACACTGCGTGGTTTCTTGTAATAACAGTAGTTAATATCTATCCAGAGCCTGCCTTAAAGCCAGGCATTATTCTAAACGCTTTAGATTCATATGACCACATTGGTCCTCAAAACAACCAAGTGAGGGCAGGTTTATTATTAGTCGCATCTTATAGATGAGGAGACATAAGGCCCAGAGAGGTTAGTGAATGTTCCCAAGGTCATACAGCTGACACATAGCGGATCAGTGATTGGACAGTCCGTTCTAGTTCAGGAGCCCATGTTCTTAACGACCTCATTCTACTGTCTCTACATTTGGAGGCACTGATTGTGTGCCAGGCCCTGTTCGAAGGACCTATTAACTCATTTAACCTTCACAGCAGCCCTAGGAAGTGTAGGTACTGATGTCACCTCTGTGCACAGTGATGCTGAGTTGTTTGCCCAGGGCCCAGGACCCTCATGGTAAGTGGTCCACGCGGGATTTGAACCAGGATCTGTTTGGCTCCAGAGCCCATGCTCCAACCCTCTACATCACATCCCTTGTCTTTGCTGACTTTGGCTTGCAGTCTTACAGAAGTCTCTGTTTTTCTCAGCCTTTCCCACCTGCCTGGTAAAGGACTGCCTCATAGTGGCTGCTCGAGAAATGTGTTGCCCACCTCCCTCAGCCCCCTCCCCTGCCTAGCCCTCCGCACAGTATTGTCTGTGTCCAGGGGCTGCATATATGTTCATTTATCTAGCCCCCAAACCCCTCCCTCTGACATTTGTCAGTCTATTCCATGTATCCGTGCTTCTGGTTCTGTTTTGTGTATCAGTTTATTTTGTTCATTACATTCCACGTGTTAGTGAGATCATATGGTATTCTGTTTTCTCTGACTGACTTATTTTGTCCAGGTCTGTTCACGCTGTCACAAAGGGTAAAAGTTCCTTCTAATGAGAAAAAAAGAAGTATGTTGCATGAATCTTTTGTTAAAGATAGTAAAATGGGTTAGGTGCCTGTATTAAATGCATAAACCTAGTTGAAGGAACCATTGAATCTGCCAGAAGTAACATAGAAGGAACAGTTTCCTTATTTAAAAAATTTTACAATAAATGTTTTGCTTCATCATTAAAATTCCCTCGCCATCCAAGGAGAAGATGGTGCAGAAGCTAGAGAAAGAAATCTGCTTCTGCCCTAATATTTAAGCTGGAAATGCTGATTATCACCACAGCCTCCCATCGCTCTGCTTCATTAGGGACTTGGGAAAACACTATTGATTTCATAGAGGTCAGGCACAGAGGTTTGCAATCCTTGCTGGAAAACCCAGCAGCCCGTGGTTATGGTGCCATCTGGAGATGGTTGATGGCATTACTACTTTCAGTTCTGAGCCTAGGTCAGAATTCATCCCGCAGAATGCATTTCCTGTTGTCACTAAAGTCTCATTTCATTTGTTTCCCGTGCTGACTTCATGCTTTGATCAAATTAGTAGTCATTTTCTGTTCGTTCTGACCTTTAATATCTTGTTACATTTTAAAAACAACTAGCTGTACACAGTCATTTCATACTATTCTGCATTTTATCCAAAGACCATTGTATGTTCTGTTTATGCAGAACAAGCCGTCAAACCAGATGATCACAGTAAATGTGATATTGAAAGATGGGTCCTCTTTCTCTTTTCCAACAGGTGTGGCAGATTCCAGAAAATGGACTCACCCTTTCCCTGACCGAACCTGTGGTGATTTTAGAAGGCCACTCAAAGAGAGTTGGCATCGTAGCCTGGCACCCGACAGCCCGTAACGTGCTTCTTAGTGCAGGTAGGAGCTGAGCAGTCCCTTCCCCCATTGTCATTGCTGCTTGCAGCCCTTTTTGTGGCGAGGAGCAGCAAATGCCTTCAACTGTGTGCTAACTGCTTGAAGCAGATCATTAGGAATCCATGAGGCGGCGCCAAGATGCGGTGGTTCCTGACCCATATGTGCGCATGTGTTAAGGCTACTTTGACAGTCTGTGGAAGAGACAGACTTCCTGCTTAGGAAAATGAACAGACACATATTTGCCTGCAATTTCAGCAGATGCATCATTCCTGCTGGGGCTCTCCATGGACCTCAGTTTTAGTTGTTCTTGATGTAATAGAAGGGACACAGATGGGATCCAGGAGTCTAGGTTGCGGCCCTGGTGTTGCTGCCAATTTTAGGGTGATCCTGTCAGACAAATATCCTTCTTCCTTTTAAGGAATACTATCCTTATTCTCCTTGTGCAAATAGTATGTGTATGTTACATAGATTACATGTAAACAAAAGGAAGACAAGAAAAATCTATAATCCCACTACCCAGAGGGAACATCGTTATTACCATTTTGGTGTTTCTTTCCAGAAGATATTTCTGTGCACACACATAAATGATTTTAAACATGAAGCTGGGTTTAGAGACTTGCGTATGTGATCTTTTTCACATGCTGTTAAATGTTCTTCTGATGATATTTTTAATGACTCCATTAATAGTCCACTGCCTACACTATTTAAACCTCAGTTGTTTAAATCAGCCCCTTATTTTTTTGATAGTGAGGTTGTTTTTGATTTTTCACTATTAAACCACTTTCAATTTTAAATTTTATCTTACAGAAATCTGTTTCTTTGTCTAAAATTTGAGATTTTTTTCCCTTCTTTTATAGAAGCAATAAAAAGGATAAGATGAAGCTTTGGGGGTGATGGGAATGTTTTATATCTTTATTGTGATGGTGGCTACACAAATATTTGTACTTACCAAAACTTCATGAGTATATATTTGAAATACATGTATTGTGTTTATGGATGTAAATTATACCTTAATTCCTAAAAAAAAAGGTTATATTAATGTTAGTGGTGGGATTTTAAAGATCTTTCCCTTTACCATTGCAAGGGAGTGGGCAGTTTTTAGCAGTAATAAACGATACTTATGGTTTAATGAGTTAAATAAAAAGTTTAATGCCGGGTTCCTATTGAAACCAAGGACTGCTTTAAAAAAAACACACACACACAAAAACACACTGCATAGGATTGTTCTTTTTAAAATCACATTGACTATACCTGGGAACCCTTCCAATGTTCTTACTCAGAACCTAGGTCTGATAAGGAGAGAAACCAATCCCAAAGGTGGAATTCCATCGTGGGGTGTCCTGCTCCTCTTCTCATCGAGGTCACACTCACAGTGCGATCAGCAGAGTGCTCTGCTCCCTCACAAGCACGGAGGACGGTTGGTTGCAGCGCTCTGCACGTTGTAAGCTAGACGACCCATCGTCAGTGGCTGCGGTTACCTGTTTGCCTGGGATGAACAAGGCAGAGGAAGGGTCAGGTCGCCCCGCCCCAGGACCTCCGCTCCAGCTTTTCAGACTGGTGGGCAGTTTTCCCGCCCATTTCCTACTTGTCACTCTTAGGGAACTGTTAGGTGTTCTGGATCTTAGTGGCTCATTTTTCTAAAGTGCTTGCAAATTTGATTTATTGGCAAGAATTTGCTTTTAGGATGCCCCTCTCTTATTTTCTTTATCTCTGAAATAATGTCCTGGGAGCAGCAGATACTCTTTGAAAGGGTCGCAGGGACTTGGGCCGGACCCTTGAAGGAAGGATGTTGATGAGCTGAAGGCTTGTGGCCGAGGCACAGTATGGCCTCTTTGGGGACAGTTTCGGAATCCTTGTGCCTCTGTGACTATTTATTATACTTCAGGCTTCTCACATCACGCCAGTGCTGACCTATTTCTCCCCCTTGAAGGATAAAGATCTCTTGTGGGCACATAGTTAGGCCAGTCTCTGCATTTCCCTTCCACTTTCTGTAATTTGCTTTGCTTTAATCCAAGACCATGTCGTACAGCTTCGTTGATTTGAATCGCCTGCTCTCCACCATCTTCGTTAAGTGCCCTAACCAGCTTTTTAAGCTCTTTATTTTTAGCTCCACTGGAGAAAAGTAAGCTGTGTTCATTCTGATGCTTACTTTACTAGAAAAGGAAACTGACAGTTAACTCTTAAAAAATCATAAGCCATTTCCTGGCCAGTGTGGCTCAGTTTGGTTGGGCATCATCCCGTGCACAGAAGGTCCATGGTTTGTTTCCAGTGAGGGCACATGCCTGGGTTTGGGGCTCAGTCTGTGGTAAGGGGTGATTGATGTCTCTCTCTCTCCCCCTCCCCACCTCCTTCCCTCTCCTTCTCCTATCCTCTCTGAGATCAACAAAAGAAGATCTCTGTCTACCTATCTATCTACCTATCTATTTATATAGTGTGTGTGTGTGTGTGTGTGTGTGTGTGTGTATATATATATATATATATATATATATATATATGAAAGAAAAGTAAACATAGGCCTTGACCATGTGGCTCAGTTGGTTGGAGCATTGCCCCATACACCAGAAGGTTGTGGGTTTGATTCCTTGTCATAGCACATACCTAGGTTGCAGGTTCGATCCCCATTTGGGGAGCATACGGGAGGCAACCTATCGATGTTTCTCTCTTTCTCTCTCTGTCTTTCTCTCTCTCCCTCTCTCTTTCCTTCCTTCCCTCCCCCCCCTTCCTCTCTTTAAAGTTAATAAAAACATATCCTCTGGTGAGGATTAAAAAACACAAACAGAAAACATAGGATTCTATTTTCTTGTAGTTCTTAGTTTTGTTTGGTTGTTTTTATTCCTTTCATACAAACCCAAACTTAAGCTATATTTTTACTTTAACACTGCTTTCTTTTATACAGACTTCTTCTTTCTTTGTCACTTTCTTTGTTAAAACCCCCCGGAAGTAGGGTCTCCTGTCAGCACCTTCCTTCCAATGCGTGTCTTTGTCGTTTCCACACATGTGCCGTTGCGCAGGCATCTTAATAGCCGGGGCCTGGCTGTGCTTGCTCCTAGGCTGTGATAATGCCATCATCATATGGAACGTGGGCACCGGGGAAGCCCTGATAAACCTGGACGACATGCACTCGGACATGATTTACAACGTCAGCTGGAACCGAAATGGCAGTCTCATCTGCACGGCTTCCAAAGACAAGAAAGTGCGAGTAATCGATCCTAGGAAACAAGAGATCGTTGCTGTGAGTATCTCCGAACAAAAAGCCCAGTGTGTGCAGCCCTTCGGGGAGTGCGGACTGTGCTTCCTGAGGCGCCGCAGAGGCTGTGCTGCTGGTCAGTGGACCTTGCTGGGTGCAGATGCCTGCGACTCAGAAAAGGCTGATGAGCAGGCTTTTGACCGTCTTCTCCTCGTCACTCTTCCCTTCAGAGCTGTACAGCTCTAGCTTTTACCCAAGGCTTGGCTCTCACTTGGTAACATTTTCCACAAAGAAACAATGTTTTTGTCCGTTCACAAGAGTCCTTAAAAGTCCACGAGTGTAGATGAGCTCCCCCAAACAGTGAGTGCACTGCATTCCTGGCTGAGTAAAAAAATTAATTGGTTCCCCGCCCTGTTCCACAAATGACTCTTAAAGTGGCTCATAAAGAGGCAGCAGGTTATTATCCCGAAGGTCATGAATGGCTTGAGAAAAGCGTTTGCCAGAGTCCTCTCACGTGTTCCGTTTTGGCAGCGCGTGGGCTTGGGTTGGCCGTGGGGCATGGTGGAAGGAATGCGGCTGTTGAGTCAAGTCCTGACACTTGCTCACTTACGCGGAGGGACCGTCACCAGATCACTTAGTGTCACTTTGCTTCCTTGTCTGGGGAGGGGAGGCGGGTATTAAGGAGACACACACATGTACCAGGTCACGTCCATGGCCTGCGGGGTGCAGTGGGGTTCTGTGTATGGGCCCCTACCCTCACACCTCGCCTTCCTTTCTGCCGTTTGAATGTGTGCAGCGTGCCTCTTCGCTCTCTCTTGCAGGAGAAGGAGAAAGCGCACGAAGGAGCACGACCCATGAGAGCCATCTTTCTGGCTGACGGCAATGTCTTCACCACTGGTTTCAGCCGCATGAGCGAGCGGCAGCTGGCGCTCTGGAACCCGGTAAGCCCCGCCCAGCCTTCCACCAGCTTCCACTTGAGCTACTCTCTTTTCTGCGTGGGTCTTTGGGCTGGTACATGGATGACGGTGCTTAGTGCTGTTTTCTGAACTCCCACTTGTTTTCAATTGGATGTGAAGTTCTCATCCTCACTAGAGACTTACTGCTAACTCTCTTTTTAAAACTGCATTTGTGATACTCCCAAGAAAGTCTATGCTGACTATATATTTTTAAAAGAATGCATGAGGAATCCAGACTTGGGAAATGAGTTCTAAACTTAGTTATATTTTTTCTTAATAAGCAATAATTTAGTGTTTGTTTTTTTTAATCCTGAGGGTATGTTTTTACTAATTGGAGAGGGAGAACACCATCGATGTTCTTCCTTGTAACTTTTTAAAGAACATATGTTTAATTTATAGTAAGAAAAAAGTACTTTTTAAGAAGAAAAGTCACCAAGGAGAGGGAAAAGGAGAGGGAGAGAGAGAGGGAGAACACCATTTATGTTCTTCCTTGTAACTTTTTAAAGAACATATATTTAATTTATAATAAGAAAAAAGTACTTTTTAAGAAGAAAAGTCACCAAGGAGAAGGGCACTTCCATCTTTGTCATAGAATCACACTGATATGTGCACTAATTATGTTGTCAAATAAACATAATTTTCAGTGGGTCGGATGCCACTTGCTGTCCCTATTGGTGTTTACAAGTATGAATGTTATATGTGCATTGTTTAAATTTCAGTATCTAGGGAAATGGCTAACTTAATTAGGGATAGAGGAATGCATAGTAAGGTAACAAAACTTACCTTTAAATTGTATGTGTGTGTGTATGTATATGTGTGTGTGTGTGTATGTATGTGTGTGTGTGTGTGTGTGTGTGTGTGTATATATAATTTTTTTTTTCCTCCTAGAAAAATATGCAGGAACCAATTGCTCTTCATGAGATGGACACTAGCAATGGGGTGTTGCTGCCTTTCTATGACCCCGACACCAGCATCATTTACTTGTGTGGAAAGGTAAGCAGTGATTGTGATGTTTAATGTTAAATTTAATCCCGTGGGGGGGAAAGTTTGTCCTCCGGAGAGGTAGTAGATGGGCAATGTCTTGTAACATTTTAATTGATATATGTGTGTCTGATGCTATGATTTTGTTATGTTTGGGGTGAGACTGGACTGTTTGTAACTTGCCAGATGTGTAGTGTTAACATTGTGCTCCGTGCTCCTGACGGGAGCAGGGATTGGGCAGATGCTGACAGGGACATCTTTGCTTGGGCACTCTGAGATGGAGTACGTGCTGGTGTTTTGTTTTTCTCTTTTTAATTTAAAAAAATATATATTTTATTGATTTTTTACAGAGAGGAAGGGAGAGGGATAGAGAGCTAGAAACATCGATGAGAGAGAGACATCGATCAGCCACCTCCTGCACCCCCCCACTGGGGATGTGCCCGCAACCAGGATACATGCCCTTGACCGGAATCGAACCTGGGACCCTTCAGTCCCCAGGCCGACGCTCTATCCACTGAGCCAAACTGGTTTCGGCTCTCTTTTTAATTTTTGTTCTTTTTTTGTTTTAAATTGATTATTGATTTTTACATGCTAATGTTTTGTATTACCTGGTGGTGCTGTGTGGGTTGGTGATTTCGGATTTCTCATCATTGGTGTCAGGGATGAGGAAACAGTTCGCCACCTCTCATGCTAAGCTCTATGGATGGTTCTAGATTGGCACTTAGTGCTTGTTGCTACATGCCAGGCACTCTTAAGGAGAATGGGGCTTGGGAATGTGAGCTGTTGAGAGCCTCTGAGACTCTCCAGAGGGTTCTTGTTCCTGGAGTTCAGTGTGAGGGCCCTGGACCGGAAAACGTGCGGCCTGATTCACATTTCAGGAAGTGACGGTTGTTCCTCGAAGACCCCACACTGAAATAAAAGGTCTCCTCTTGCCTAGTCTGCCTACTGATCTCTGCTAACTAAACTGGTGGCGGCTTTATTGCTATTTCATTTCCGTAGGTGGTAACCTCAGTATTATTCTTTTCTAGTTTAACTTTTCCTTAGAAGTTTGTGTAGTGGAAATACAGGAATTAATAAAAATGGAGTGATACAGTCCCTCAAACCTGTTAGGGTACCCTTGCTGGGTAAAAGGCCGGATGTTTTACTTCTTTTCATGGTTCACTGAGCGTGCCTCAGAGCTGCTTTACATTTTATAGGTCAGTCACTTAGAAACGAGATCTTGTCAGTTTCCTTGAAAGTCATTTTACTTCAGATGTTAACAGCTGCATCAAAACAAACACAAGGACATGTTACCCAGAGGTGGTTGACACTGGGTGGAAAATTATTTTTAGTGTGCAGAGAGCAAACCATATGTGTTTAGCTTCTTTTCCGTTGCTTTAGATTTTTATTTATATGATTGACATAAATGGAAATTGTGAAGACAGAGAGGATTGGTAGAGTGTGATACTACCTAACTATGTCTTCGTGTGTGTGTGTGTGTGGTGTGTGTGTGTGTGTGTGTGTGTGTTTTCTGCCAGGCAGAATTATTGCCTTTGTTCAGATTGGTATAAATGTGTGACGATTAGACAATTATTTGTATTTAGACTAACAATATTATTACAGAATTTTATACATTGCAATAAGGTAGAAAACCTTGTGAAGTTCAAGGATATTATTAAAATGAAGGTTTCTTAATTAGAAAGTCTGTTTTTATTATTATCTGACATTAATTCTCCTTAGGTATCTGAAGGACATTGCTGTTTGCCAATGAACAAATAACTCAAATCAGTAGTCGCCCTCTCAGTCCTCCTGGTCTTTCGCGTGTCTTTTGAAGTTGAATTGCAGTGCAGTTGCTCGGCAGAGGCGTTAACATTTTTGCCTGACTCTGACTTGGTATCTAGCCTTCAGTAAAGGGGGTGTAGTGTTTGATAGGTGAGGGCTTTCTCTGCCAGGATGAGAAACCATCACGTGCATTAGGCCTTTAAGAGGAAGAAAAAGTCATCCACTACAGCAAGGAGCCTCAGAGAGGGATGGGTTACATGCCCCAGAGGCATGTAAAATTAAAATTAATTTTTTATTAATTAAAAGAGTCCTAATTAATGCTGGGTTTAAAGGGAAGAGAGACATCCACTTACATCAGATACTTCAGTTAGTAGTAAACACAAACTTGTCTCCCATTTCTTGTAGGGTGACAGCAGTATCCGCTATTTTGAGATCACGGATGAATCCCCGTATGTCCACTACCTCAACACATTCAGCAGCAAGGAGCCTCAGAGAGGGATGGGTTACATGCCCAAGCGGGGCCTGGATGTTAACAAATGTGAGATTGCCAGGTAAAGAATCTGCGTGTAAAGTATTGGAATTGTTTATATCATCTGCGTTCTGCAAGAGCAACCCAACTACATGCAATTCTGTGATGCCGGGCCCAGAATCAGTGTCTTATTTCCTGCCCCTCCTTAGAAGCAGGGGTTGGAGAGCATGGACACACCTTTCAAAATCATTTCATCGAAACATGCCCTCCCCATTCTTCAAGTTTGTGACTTGAAGGGCAGCGGGTACAGTGGCTTTGTCTGTGTGTACTGGACACTCACTCGCACAGTGAAAACATCATCTCTTGTGTTCAGGCCGAGGTTGGGGCCAGTGTCCCCTGGGAGGCAAGCAGGGGAGAGCCTGTCCCTGGGATGGGAATAAGGAATGGTGTTTCTGCCCGGTGGGAGGATGAACCGGGTTCCAGAGTAGATCGTGGACCTCACAGATCCGAAACTAGGGAAGCCAAAGACCTCCAGTGGGTGTTGGGTTGGGGGTCCCTTGATTTGGGAAGTGTGATAGAATTCCCACCTCTTGTACTACTCTGGATTTTTTAAAATTTATGTTTCATAATGCTAGCAGGCTTCCTAAGGGGACGGCTCTTTGCTCATGCTAGTCAACAGAAGATACTCAGGAGACTCACTGACCACTGGCCATTTTAAGCAGCAGAACTAGTAGCACCACGTTATCAGGCTCAGAGCCTGGCACGCATTATATCACCCTCCGTTTCTATGCACGTTTGTCTCTAAGTGTGCTCACACACTTGTTAAATAATTGACACATCTTTAAAAATAAGAATTTTTTAAGCTCTTAGTTATATTAATCGATATTGGTGGTAGTGGTGGTGTGCGTGTGTGTAATTTAATGTAAGTACATTTCAACTCTGTCTAGGTACTATCTGCTAGGCAGTTGTTCGTTCTCTCCTGTCTGTTGACCTGGCCATTTTCACCAATGAATCATTGTTCGTGGTGATATTCCCACCACAGTTGATCTGACCCCAGGTAGTTGGAATTCAACTGTCACCATCATGCACAGAGCTACTCCCATTCGTGTCTCCCATGCGCCATTTGCTGGCGCAGCTACGCTCGGTTCCGTTTTCTCACCTGTAAACCGGGAGTGTGAGTTGTGGGGCAGCGGAGGTGGTGGGCAGAGCATTTTGTATCCCTGCAGCTTGTAGAAAAGTGGTTGTGAGTGAGCCTGTTTGTTACTTCGCCTCCTATTTACTTAATGCAGCTTTGCCTTTATTTCCCTTTAAAGATTCTTTAAACTTCATGAGAGGAAGTGTGAACCTATTATCATGACTGTTCCCAGGAAGGTAAGTGCCCCGTTTTCTAAGCAATCTATGCTTTTAAAAGTTTTTAAATCCCCGATCTTTCTTCTTCCTTCCTTAACGGTTTCCCCACAATGTCTCTTGTAGTCGGACCTTTTCCAAGATGACCTGTATCCTGACACAGCCGGGCCCGAAGCCGCCCTGGAGGCAGAGGAGTGGTTTGAGGGGAAGAACGCAGATCCAATCCTCATCTCCTTGAAGCACGGATACATTCCAGGCAAAAACAGGGATCTCAAGGTGGTGAAGAAGAACATTCTGGATAGCAAGCCCACTGCAAACAAGAAGTGTGACCTGATCAACGTCCCCAAGAAAACCGCGGACATGACCAGTGTGGTAAGGCCGCAGGAGGGTTAGGGTGTGCCTGGCTGTCTCAGGCTGGTCCTCTCGCAGCTCCTTTCAGTCCTGGCCCTGGCCGTGCTGTCCCAGCTGTGGACACGGGCTCTCGGTGAGTGAAAACACCCAGTAAGATAAGAATGTCCTGTCGTGACACTGGAGTTGGGGCCATGCTTGGCTCCTGTAGGTCTTTTTTATAATGACCGTCTGCTGTGGTCTTGGAGAGGAAACTGGAGCCCTTCGGGTTTTTCTTAACTGTCTTTTCCCCAGACTGTGTACACCCCACCCATCTCTGATGGGTGAAATGAAACACGAGGGCATGGGGTCACAGCTGCCAAGGAGAGGAAGTCCTAGGAAGGAGGGGGTATGAGTGGGCTCAGATGTTGTTGAGTGTTTGAGTGACAGAGGATCGGGTGGTGAATGGGACTTAGCCACTAAGATGAATTTGGGTGGAGGTGGGGAGTGGACAGGCTGTGGAACAGTTCCAGGAGCCAGAGGAGAGGGCGGTGAATCGTCAGTGGGAAGGTAAACGGGATGAAGAAGAGGCTGGAGTTTTGGCCATGAGGAGGAAGCCATGTGGACTTGGATGACTGCCGGGTTTCCGAAGGAATCGTTTCCACCGGGGAGGCTCAGGCTCTTCAGAGCAGTCAGCAGGCAGGCAAAGGGTTTGGCTCCCGGGAAGGCTCCTGGAAGGAGCTCGGTGGCCTCTGGAGTTCGCTCCTCACCCTGACCACCTTGAGGTCACTTCTGGTGGAATGGCACGGCTGGGACTTGGGGAGGCCTCGGAGAATAGCTGGTCCTGCAGTTGAGTTGTCGTCCAGGGCGTGCACAGGCCGGGCTGGAAGCAGCACTGCGAGGTGCTGCTGTTTTGTTGGGGCTGCGGGTGGACCGGCCGGCTTTACCCACATCTTATCATTCTCTTCCTTATCATTCTGACCTTTGTGTACTGTTTCTTAGTCACCTTCTTCCCTCCCTCCTTTTTGTGTTTCCTCAGCAAAACGAAGCCAAGTTGGATGAGATTTTAAAAGAGATCAAATCTATAAAAGACACAATCTGCAATCAAGACGAGCGCATTTCCAAGTTGGAACAGCAGATGGCGAAGATAGCCGCCTGAGGGTCCGCCCGCCCCCACGTGGAGCAGGAACTGGGGCTGGGTAGCTGGTTGGAGGTGTGGTCCCGGGGAGGGCGAGAGGGAGGCACTGCCATCGGAGCCATCCATTTCAGATTGTCAACCGGCGATAGGCCACATTCCCGTCAGAACGCAATTCGTCTCCCAAATTTGCAGAAATGTGATGTAAAAGCTGAGCTTTTATCGGAAAGCTTTTTTGATGTTTTAAGTGTTATATGTGACTTGCTGAACTTTTAAAAGACAAAAGTGCTACTTTTAAAATCCAAGATACTCTGAATTTTAGAAAACCAACCAATTCTGATTCAGTTTCGTGCCCAAGTACCTTTTTTTAACAAATAGGGACCAATGCCACATTGCTTTTTATATTTCTTTTTTTTTTTAATGTTGCCAAACCAAAAGTAGCTTTTTTTTCCTTTGTATTTTGCTACTTTGCAGTATTTGTGTGTGGGTTTTTTTTTTTCTCCTTAATTCAAAAGGGACAGCACTGTGTATGTTTATAAACTAAATGAAGATAAGATATTATTTTGTATAAACATTCATCTGAGAACAATCAGAGCAGTAGCCACGTCGTGCTGGCTCGTTCGCAGCACAAACCTGGTCGTCGTACTGACTGTACACAAGGAAGACTTGAAAAATCACGTGAACTCATATCATCGCCCTCATTTCCTCGAGTCTTCTGGCCAGAAATGCTCATCGTGTCATTGACGTTCCTCCTTTCTCTTCTGTAGAAACCGGGTGGTTGTCCCAGAATGGAATTTTGCCTCTTGGTTGCCCTGTGCTTCAGCTGATTATACTCTAACCTAAACGAGCATGTGTTCCTGCAGTTTTGTTGTCCACGTAGACGCTGTTGCATTCATCGCTTTAACATCATGTTTCAGGTTTCCATCAATACTTGACAAGGGGGCCCGGGACAGGAAGACACACGTACCGTGCAGTGTCCCTCTACCCCATTCCAGCAGCTTGCCTAGCCCTCGAGCGCAGTGAGGGACTGAAACCGAGGGGACCCCGTGCGGTCCCCTGCTCTCCTGCACGCCCCCTGCCATCCCCGTGCTGTGCTGGAGGAGAAGCGGCTCTCTGCACCCCCGAGCTCCGGCCTCCCTCTGCCTCGTGTAGGCAGCCGCCTCTCTCAGGGCTCCCCGCCGTTCTTCTCTCCTTCCTGCCTTTCACCCCGAACTGCTTTCAGCTAAGGTGAGGCCACAGGGTGCTATTGAATGCTGAGACTGAGGGGAATGGTCTAGAGTAGAGCCAGACCAGGAGCGCAGATCTCTGCTGTAGCTTTAATGTGTACAGACGGGTCCCTCTGCACCCTGCACACACACTAACCCGCTCCGCCCCTCCAGCCCGCACCCAGCTTGGTCAAAGCACAGAGGCTCCCCAGACTTGGGGGACGGGGCAGCCTACAGACTGAGCTCTGCTCACCTGTTCCATTTCAGGGTCCGCTAGAACTTCCTGCCATTTCCATTTTGTCATATCGCATGTTTGAGAAAATTTAAGGAGCCTCTTTTTTTGCAAGGTGTGAGTGTCTGTGCTTGAACGTGAGACATATAGTGCCATTGGGACCACGGCGGGAACTCGTTTGCACTGCTGGCGCTGGTGCAGGGCCGGGACTAGCTAGCTGATGGCATTGGAATACGGGAACCAGGATGGAGACAGCGAGTGGACAGTGGGTGGGGATGCACAGGCAAGCTGGGGGTGTCTGCACAGAAAAGGTACCATGTTCTTAACCGATACTGGGATTGCTGTCTCCATCACTCCAGGGCCTCTGAATGTTCCGTGTGGTTTTGTGTCTGTGTGTAATTTTAACATTGAAGTGGATAATGGGACATAAAATAGTAATGACAGTGACTTACATTCAAACCTGTACGTTTCTTTGTCAATGTCATCTGCTGAGGACCTTCGTTTTTAAGATTCAGACGTGTTTTAAGGTTCTGATGTTAAAGTAAGTAAACAAAAGTGTTGCTGGTGGGGGTGAAACACCCCAGGGAATGTGGTGCAAGGGAAGAGGGCGGACAGGACGGTCGCCCCCCTCGATCCCCGTGTGCTTGTTAATGGCCGATGCCGGCCAGGCGGGCCTCGCCCGGAGCAGTGTGGACTGTTTCCTGTTTTGTCTTTTGTTCAAGCCGTGCTACCCCAGAGGAGAACCCGTGAATTACTCCCAGATCGGCTCTTATAGAGCAGCCATAGTATTCTGTCAAACACTTGCTTCCATTTTCAAAGATAAACAAGTCCTTGAGTACAAAATGGTGTCCGTGTTTATTTCACACCGCAGCGGGGTCCGAGGGGGCCTCTGTGTCTCCGCTCCTGACTGTTCTCCCCGCAGGTAAGTACAGGAAGTGTGTGTGTGTGGGGGGGGTGGTCCAGGGGACCGTTCGGGGCCGGAGTCCCGGGCCTGGCTATGTGAATCCTGCTCACAGCCTTCGCTGGGGGTGACCTGGGCAGGTTTCCTGACCTCAGGGGATCCGTTTTCTCTCTGGAAGGAGGATGGGGTTTATTCTGCTACCGATGAGAGCATCCTGTGTCTCACCCCCAGGAAGCCCTCCGAGCACGGCTGCCCCGTTACTGGAGCAGCCTCCCTGCCAGGACCTGTGAGCGTTCTTTTCGCTCGGCTGAAGTAGCAGGAGATGTCCCCGTGGGTTGGCTGATTCTTACTCCAGCAGAAGGCTGTCAGGGTCGCTTGGATGTCATGGCCTTTTTCCACGGGCTTCCCTTTCTGCCCTGAAACCTTATGACGTTCAGGGATTTGGCCCAGAATTTCCCGCTGTTCGGGTTTTCTAAGCGGCCGTGCATACGACCCCTCGGCACACAGCTTCCCTTCCGAACGCTTCTAAAGTTGCCGAGGAGGACGGCGCCAGGCCGCGGTCGGCCCAGGCTGCCGGAAGTGCAAGCTGGCAGATGCTGGGTGCAGCCCCTCGGCGCCCGGGTCAGGGGGACCACGCGTGGTGCGGGTGTTGACGACTGGGCACCTCGCTTCTTTGCCGGAAGACTCGAAGGTCACTGCGCTGGCCCCAGACGGCCAGCCAGGCTGCATGGAGGACAACTTCCCTTTTCTAAAAGGTGACTTCCCTTGCTGGACTTGATGCGGCTTCCAGAAAAGCTTGGTTGGCTCTTAGGGATCGGTTAACTCTTAGTGGCCCGGCCGCCTTCTGCTGGCCTCTGAGGACGCCCTGCAGCCCTCGTCCTCATCAGAGAGACACCTTTACTCTTTCAGACGGGTCCTACTTACTGTCCAAGCTGGGCAGTGGCCTTCATTCTTTAAAAAGAGATTTTCAGTCCTTTTCTCCACTGTTGGAGGAAGTTTATGCAAATTGGCACGGCCTTTCCAAAGGCAGTGTGATGGGTATATCCGAAGAACGTTCTTACCATTCTTCTTACATAGATTTTTATTGATTTCAGAGAGTAAAGGGGAGAGAGAGAGAGAAATCAGTGTTAAGAGAGAGTAATCTATCAGCTGCCTCCTGCATGCTCTCCACTGGAGGTGGATCTCGCAACCCGGGCATGTGCCCTGACCAGGAATTGAACTGTGACCTCGGTTCATAGGTTGACACTCAACCACGGAGCCACGCTGGCTGGGCACGTGTTCGTTCTTTTGACCCATGATTTCACCTCTGGGGATTTTGTCCCAGGGAAACTAATGGGAGATCTATTCAGGAGCGAGAAGAGGAAGAGTTAGTCCAGCTGGTTAACTTACTTGTCACATCCAGATGTTGTACAGTATAGTTACTTAAAGTCATTTGATGGTGTTTCAGGATATTGGACATCCAACACCAGTGTATTTCAAGTGTCTCACAGAGAACTGTGTTACTAATGTCATGAAAAGTGAGATTTGTTACAAAAAATTCTAATTTTCTCTGCCATAAAGTCACTGTGAGGTAAATGGTGTCGGTTGGCGTATAAAAATACTTTTCTCCAAGGTGAGATGGGGAGGGTGTTGGGTCCGGTTAGACTTGTTCATACAAACATGAAAGCCTGGCTCCATGAATAAAGATGCATAAAATATAATACCCACCCCCGAATGGATGTTTTTGACAAACCCTTTTAAGGGTATATGTACATGCAATGTATATTTGTGTGTGGAGTAAATGCCACAAATGTTACTATGTGGATGTAGCCGTCATGGATATTTAATTGGGTTTTTCCTATCAATGTCTTTGTTCCCAGAAAGAAATTACTAAAATTAGTGTGTGAATGATGAGTTAGTAATACATTAAAGCAAGCATCACCAATCAGAGGCGGGAGGCCGTGGTGTGGCTACATTGAGTAGCTCTGGGCACACCAGGGTACGCTATTAGAGAAGTCAATAGTTAAAGGAAAGGAAACTTTTTCCAATTTAGAAGAAGAAAAAGTAAGTTCCTCCTTGTCTAGACTTCAGACAGGGGAAAACCATTGGTGATTTTAAAATCCCAAAGCAGGGGAATAAATCACAAAGGAAGGGAGAGATTGGCTACATAAACACCAGACTTTAAGATGTCAAAAGATGGCCAAAGCCAGTTTGGCTCAGTGGATAGAGCGTCAGCCTGCAGACTGAAGGGTCCCGGGCACATACCTTGGTTGCAGGAACATCCCCAGTGGGTGGGGGTAGGGAGGTGCAGGAGGCAGCTGATCAATAATTCTTTCTCATCAATGTTTCTGACTACCTCCCTCTCTAAAAAGTCTAAGTATATTTTTTTAAAAATGTCAAAAGATGAAGGCTGTACAGACTGGGAAATATATTTTCAACCCATATGATATGGGACACACATTTTAATATGTTCAATCTCGGTTCCAGCCGCCACCTCTGATTGAAGTGGGTGATGTCACCTTCGTAGTGGGGTGTGTTCAACTTTAAGTCCCAAAGGATAGCATCCTGGTCCTCAACCCCACGGATTTAAGCCACCAGCAAAGTTTATCAGACATGGGGTGGGAGGACTTCGTTAGGGGGCACCAGTCCTGGTGTGCTTCTGAACTTGTTCCAATCGCAAGCTCTGGGAAAGGTGGAAGGCAGAGGTGGGGAGAGGGAAATGGCTCCAGATCCAAAGATGCTGGCTGCAAAGTTTGCTGGGTCAGCCGGAATGTGGAGGGGGGTGATGTTAGAGAGAGGCAGGTGGGAGCTTTGAGATTCAGTGGCATTTTACTCTACTGCGTGGAGAGGAAACTGGGTGAGAACATATTGTAAGAAACGGGGCATGAAGGGTTTGTGGGGGACGCAGCTTACGTGACAGACTTCATGGTGAGGGGCCTTGGAAAGGATGCCAGTCCCTTGCCCACGGAGCCTGGGGCGGGAAGATAAGAAGTCACTCCAGCGCCCAGCTCGGGAGTCGGAAGGCAGTTGAAAAGCAAGTAGAGGGGTCTCTTGCCAAAAGGCACCCGTGTGCTCTGGACTGACCGCTAGCCGCCTCGGTTTTCCTTGTTTTAAATGGAGGCTAAGAGAGTTGGGGGGAAAGGGTTTGGTGGTTTGGGGACCGCACCGGGAAAAATGATTCCCAGGGATCCCCGCGGGCAAGGCTTAGGGAAACTCGGGGTTGAAGGTGACAAGCCGCCATCAGTGTTTCAAAGGGGAGGATCCAGGGCCTCCCCTGGTCCAGGTGCTGTGCGCACCAGGGCTTCAGATACAAATGAAGCGCTTTCCCAGCATCCCGCCGAACTGGGGTGCAAATAGATTCAGGACACGGTTCTGTTTATGTTGGCGGTCACGGGGTAACTGTTTCACAGTGAGAGGGGGTGGAGATCCCGGAGAGAATGGTGCAGGAGCGAGTGGCCAGATGGCCCCGCAGGGAAAGGTGAGGCGGCTCTCTGGGCCCTGAGGGCCAGGAGGTCCCCCCTCAGGACGTCAGCAAAAGGGAGTCCAAGCTTTGGGACCAGGATGACAAGCCTGAGAACCGGGAAGTTGCCCCACCGATAACAGGAAGTGTTGCAGGTTCGTGTCCCCGCCCAGATGCCCGTCGGGTGGCGGAAGGTACACGGAGCCCCTCATGGTTACCCAACGCCTCAGCTGCGGTTCCAGAGCGACACGTAAGTTCTCGTCACCTGGCCAGCGCCTACCGGAGGCCGTGTTAGCAAGACACCAGGAAAGATGGCAGGATGGTGATCTTTACAATCCTCAGCCGGGGCTGTGTTTTCATTGATTTTTAGAGAGGGAGGAAGGGAGGGAGGGCGAGAAACATCGATGTGAGAAAGAAACATCTATCAGTTGTCTTCCGTACACACCCCAGCGGGATCGAACCCGCAACCTAAGTATGTGCCCTGACCAGGGATTAAACCGGCAACCTTTTGGTGTACAGGACGACGGTCCAACTGACCGAGCCACCCGGCCAGTGCCAGGTTTTTTACTTATTTTTATTTTTTAAATATATTTTATTGATTATTATTATTATTTTTTTTACAGAGAGGAAGGGAGAGGGATAAAGAGTTAGAAACATCGATGAGAGAGAACATAGATCAGCTGCCTCCTGCACGCCCCCTACTGAGGATGTGCCCGCAACCAATGTGCATGCTCTTGACCAGAATCGAATCTGGGACCTTTCCGTTTTCAGGCCGACTCTATCCACTGAGCCAAACCAGTTTTGGCTAGTGTTTACGTGTTTAAATGGTTGAGGAAAACCCAGGGTCATAGTGACAAGTAGAACTTCCATGGAATTAAAATCAAAGTTAGTTGGCATCCAGCCACGCCCCTTTGGTTAAGCATCGTGTGTGGCTGTTTTTCTACATTTGCAGAGCTGAGTAAATGCAATCAAGACCCTATGGCCACTAGTAAAATATTTACTGTCTGGCCGGTGGAGAAAAAGCTTGCTGACCCCCCATTAATGAGGCTCAAACCCCTCCACGACCTCTCCTCCCACTCTGAGTAAAAGCTGAAATCCGCTCGATGGGCAGCGGCCACCTGTCCCGAGGTCTCTCCAACTTCCTCTCCTGGTCCTTCCCTCCCCCACCCCCACCCCCACCTCCCACACCATATTCACAAGGCCTCCTGCCTCTGAGCCTTCGCATGTGCTGTTCGCTCTGGACTGCCCATCCTCCCCCCACCTCCCGCACCTGCACAGCTCCCCACTGCCCTCCCCTGCCGTCTTCCCCCATTACACTTGATTACCATCGGATCACTGGGCTCATCGAGTTGGTACCTGTCTCCCCCACATCGAATGTAAACTCGATTACTTCCTTCGCAAGGGTATCCTCAGGACTTGGCACATCGTATCAGTAAATACTTGTTTAATAATTTTTTTAAATATATTTTATTGATTTTTCACAGAGAGGGAGGGAGAGGGATAGAAAGTCAGAAACATCGATGAGAGAGAGACATCAATCAGCCGCCTCCTGCACACCCCGCACTGGAGATGTGCCCGCAAGCAAGGCACATGCCCCCGACCGGAATCGAACCCGGGACCTTTCAGTCCGCAGGCCGACGCTCCATCCACTGAGCCACACCGGTCTCGGCTCGGTAAATACTTGTTGAAGGAAGGAAGGAATTGAAAGTACAGACATCTGGGCTGGGGCCACCTGTTGGATTATCTGTGTGGCAGTGCCTTGCTTCCAGAATCCAGCTCGCCCCGGCCACAGCTGACCCCATGCTGGGCCCCTGAGCGCCTGGTAGTCGCCTGCAGTGGGTTCAAGCTGAGCTGCTGTTGACAGGCGCCTGGGAGTGGGGGGAACCGGGGAGCCAGCAGACAGAGCAGGCGCACAGTGATGGAGGAGGGACTTCCAGGTCCCCTCTGCTCCCTAAGTCCACGCTGAAAGTCCAGCTTCATTTCTGACCCTCAATCCCACGAGTTCCCCTGGGAATCCTATGGCCCCTGAAGCCAGTTTGAGTCCTTCCTTGGGCAGGTCTGCTTCAGAGCCCCCCCGGCGACCCCCAGATCCAGAGCTCTGATCCCTGCACCGCCCAGGCCTAGCCCTCGGGGGGCGGCTGTCGCGGCCTGGGTGCCTCCTGCTGCTCACCTTTCCAGTGCAATCCCTGGGTCTGGAGCAGGTTTCTAGATTGGATGGCCCTCCGACCCCCCAAGTTTGGGACCAGCCCCTGCGATGGCCACCCCCAGGGCCCAAGCTGCTCCCGGGCCTGGGCCGAACGGGAACTCCCGCGGTTCGGTTCCCATTTGAGAAGGGGAATTGTGTCCTCGCTGCAGTGGCTCCGGATGGCCATTTCCCCTTTAAGTGACTCAGATCGGCAAATCTCAGCCGCTGAGTCCTCCCCAGGGCCAGCAGGGAAGCAGTTGGGGAGGATGGGCCTACCCCTCCCAAACCCCTCACCCCCCTCCCCCGGCTCCCCTTCCAGGGCTGGGCCTCTCATCGGAGCAGCTCTGTTGTCTGTTTGGCGAGACCTCTGTTTTCATTTGAAGGAAAGGTCCCGTGGCGGGCAGGTAAATTAGGTAAGTGCACAGGTCACCAGTAAAATAACAGAGTAATCAAAAAGTTCGAAATACTGCCCCGGATCACCAAACATCCGACTCAGAGACAAGGAGTGAGCGGATGCCTTTGGGGCAGCGGTTCTCAACCTGTGGGTCGCGACCCCTTTGGGGGTCGAACGACCCTTTCACAGGGGTCGCCTAAGACCATCGGAAAATGCAGATGTTTACATCATGATGCATCACAGTAGCAAAACCTCATGGTTGGGGGTCACCACCCCATGAGGAACTATATGCCAGGGTCGGGGCCTTAGGAAGGTGGAGAACCACTGCTTTGGGGAAATGGCGCCGATAGACTCGTTCTCGGCAGGGTTGCCACAAACCTTCAATTCGTAAACAAGAAAAACAAAACAAAACCCAAAAAACTAAGCAGACAATCCCCCCTCCCCCGCCGGCCCGTACCCTGTGAAGCGTAACAAAGCGATACCGCATGAGGGCACCACCCAGGGGGGCACCAGCCCGCCTTTTCAAACAACCTCGGTGCAGGCCGGGGCGCGCCCCTCGGCGCCTGTCCTGAGCCCCGGCTTGTGCCGAGCGCAGGCCTCACTCCGGAGAGCTTGGTGCAGCCGCAGCCTCCCCGCCTTTGCCCGTGGATGGCTCTCTGCCTGGGCCTCCCCCTTCCCGGTCCCCCCCACCCCCCACTTGTTACCTCAAGTGCCACTTCTCCTTGGAGAGGTTCCTGGCACCCTCCCCCGCCCGCTCCCCACAGGGTGCCCTGAGCGCACTGTGTTACCACGGTCTGTTTACTGCTTCGCTTGCCGGGGTCCCCGCCGGGTAAAGAGCGAGGGCTGGCATCTGACCCTGCTGGCCCTCGGGTCGCTAGCTGAACCCAGGAGCAAAGAGCCCGCAGGCCCTGCCCCCCTGGAACCTGCAATCCAGCTCCTCAGAGCGGGCCACCTGCAGGCAGAGGGACCGGGTGCCCCACAGAAGAAGGCTGGGCTCCCCCCAAAGCCCTCAGCACCCTTGCATCTGCTTCCTCCCTTCCAGGGCGGGTCCCCAGTCGCCTCCACTCTCCATCAACCGCGCCCTCATGCCGTGGCCTTTCCCAGCTTGGGTGCCTCAACCTGGGCGCCCTAGAACATGTCCAGGTGGTGCTTGGTGTGGGCCTGGTGACCAGGGATCCAGGAGTGACCTCGGGCCCTCGGGGCCCCTGTGCCCCACTACCACCCAGTCCGGCCAGCACTGTCACCCCGGCTGTCACCAGCGAGGAGGTGTGGGCCATCACGTGGGCCTCGCGGAGCAACCGCACTCTCGCTTCCTTCTTTCAGGGCCGTTGGGCGTTGGCGGTGGGGGCCAGGCGGGGGTGCCCTGCAGCGGGAGCTGGGCCCTCGTCCCCGAGACAGACGCCGCGCCGGGCCACGAGGCAGCTGCCCCATGCTCCGCTGAGCTCGCCGGTAAGTGCTGGCTCGCCAAACCACAGGAGGTGCCTGGGGGCGCCCAGGGGACCGGGGGTGCCCAAGGGACCCTGGGGGTGCCGCCTGGCAGCAGACGGCAGGCGTGGGGGTGGGCAGGCCCTGCGCCGCAGCCCCTGGGGAGGCCCCACCAAAGGTCGGGGGGCTCGGGACCAGGGCCGGCCTGGAGCCCGGGGCTGCATCTGCTCCCGCGCAGCCAGCTGCCTCCCAGGCAGGTTTGCCAGCAGCTGCTGGCTCGGGAGGATTCGGAATTTGAAAAATCGGAGAAATCGGGAGCGTTTCTCTAAAAAAAAAAAAAAAAAAAATCAACCGGCCCCCTCCTTCCCCTTTCGTGGGTGGGGCCCCGGGGCGCAGAGCCGGGAAGGGATTTGCTCAGGAGCGAGGCTGGGGTGAGTCTGGGTGAGGCCTAGGGGGGGCGCACGGTTTGCCCAGAAAAATGCTGTTTCCCAAGCTGCGCTCTGCACGCTTTTCTGTAAGGATAAGAGGAGATACCGTGTGGTCATAGAAAATCATTGAAATGTTAGAATTAGGGTACCAGGACTAGCAAAATAAAACAATAATAATGACATCACTCTTAATAATTTGTATTTGGGGTGCTTTAGGGGCAAAAAGCGGTGACCTCTACACACACACACACACACACACACACACACACACACACACATATGCTCATAGACTGGGCAAAAAGCAGTGGCCACCACACACACACACACACACACACATACACACACACACACGAACACACATACATACATGCTCATAGACTGGGCAAAAAGCAGTGGCCACACACACACACACACACACACACACACACAAGCATCACAGACCGGGCCAGGGCCCTGGTTTCTGGAACCCTTTTCTTCCCTCCAGGCCTCTGTTTTTCTCCCTCTCCCGCCTGAGGGCCCCGGCCAGGCCTCTCACGGTCTGTGGGCCGGGGCTCAGGAGGTGGCTCCCCCTCCCCAGGCCCCGGAGTGGCTTCCTCTGGGGTGGCCTGGCTGGCCACACTGGCACTGCAGCCGCCTCCCTCACCAGGCTTGGCCAGCACCTCTGGGGGAGCAGAACCCGGATCTGGATCTGGATCTGGCCGGGCCGCCAGGCTCAGCGCCTTGTGGGAACCTCGGCCGGTCGGGCGGAATCGGGGCCTTCTGAGCTGCTGGGGATCATTGAGAACCCTGTGCCCCCTTTTTAGAGATGAGAAAACTGAGGCGTGGAGGGGAGGAGTGGCCGCTTTGGGGTGTAGGGCCCCCATGAGCTCATAGTGCACGGAAAGCTCGCAGACCAGTGCCGTCGCCCTGTCTGCTCTTGACCCGTGAGATTTCCTCACCGAAGGCCACTGCCCCCTGCACCCAGAGCCGCTGTGGAGGCTGCTGTCTGGGGCTTCCTGCCCCGGCCCTCCCTGACTGACAGGGGCGGAGGGGTGTCAGCTGCCCCGGGCTGGGGGGTTTTCAGGGATGCGGCCCTCCATGTAGAACAGCAAGGCCAACAGCTGGCGTTTGTTGAGCACTTACTACGTGCTCCACATGCCACCTGGACCGCTCACCTCAACCCACAGCCCCCCGAGGTGCGTTTAGGCCCTTCCATCATCCCGGCGTTCCAGCCAGGAATCTGTGGCTCAGAGAGCTGAGCTCCGAGGTCACACAGCTTGTAAACGATAGGGCTGCGTTTGGATCTGTTTTTTTAAAATATATTTTCATTGATTCAGAGAGGAAAAGAGAGGGAGAGAAAGAGAAACATTAATGATGAGAGACTCATTGATCAGCTGCCTCGTGCACGCCCCCTTCTAGGGACCCAGCCCGCAACCCGGGCATGTGCCCTTGACTGGAAATGAACCCGGGACTCTTCAGTCCCTAGGCCGGCGCTCTATCCACTGAGCCACACTGGCGAGGGCTGGATCGGGTTTGAATACTGCATTTGATCCCACGTTGGGCCAGGCCCTGTCCCGGCTGCAGGACTGAGACCTGAACTGGGATTGGTGTGTGTGTATGTGGGGGAGGCGGGTCAGAGAGGGGTCATGTAGGCCTGGGTTTGACCTACTTGTGGGTTTAGAGCTGTCCCTTCTCTGCGGCTGCCCAGCCCACACCCTGAGGTGCTCCATCTCCCGGATCCTCAGGTTCCAGGCCTGCGAGCGCTGGGACTCCTGGGGTCCAATATCCTGGATGGGAGGTCACGAGTGGCCCAGGGTGGTCTCTGGAGCTGGGGTGTATGTCTCCCCCCACCCCGTCCCCCTAAACCCAGGTGGGGCTGGGCAGAAGCAGCTTGGTTTCAGCTTGGAAGACAGAAATGGCCAGCGCTGCCCTAATCCTCTAAGTCAGTGGTTCTCAACCTTCCTCAGGCCACAACCCTTTAAGACAGCTCCTCATGGGGTGGTGACCCCCAACCATAAAATTATTTCCGTTGCTACTTCATAACTGTAATTTTGCTACTGTTATGAACTGTAATGTAAATATCTGATAGGCAGGATGTATTTTCATTGTTACAAATTGAACATAATGAAAGCATAGGGATTCATCACAAAAACAATATGTAATTGTATATTGTGAAATATTTATTTCTAATGACAAATAAATGAAATGTTGTCTTGAATCGTGGTGTAGCATGGGCAACAGTCTTCCTATGACAACAGTAAACTCCATGGCTACACTTTGCTACACCGAGGAGCGGTGTGTTGGTTCCTAAGACCATGGGAAATAGGTGTTTTCCAATAGTCTTAGGCGACCCTCAAAGGGGTCTCGACCCACAGGTTGAGAACCGCTGTTCTAGGTGAGCAGCAGACAGTAGGGGGTGACAGCCCTAGGCCCCTCTCTGCACCCCGCCCGGCCCCGTGGGGGCTAAGCCGCTGCTCCCTGCCATTGGAGGGGAGAGGGAGCAAGCCCCGCTCTGGGCTGTTTTCCTGATCTGCAGAATGGGCGCCATCGCAGCCCGCATGGAGGGAAGATGAAGGAGGCCCCTCCCTCTGAGGATGGATGGATGATCCATCCACAGGGCGGGCTTTATTGTTGATAGTTTATATGTTTATTGATTTCAGAGAGGAAGAGAGAGAGAGGGAGAGAAACATCAGTAACGAGAGGGAAATCATGGGTCGGCCGCCTCCTGCGTGGCCCCACACTGGGGATCGAGCCCCGCCACCCAGACAGGTGCCCTCGACCGGAATCGAACCTGGGACCCTTCGGTCCGCAGGCCGACGCTATAGCCACTGAGCCACACCGGCCGGGGCTGGTGAGGGCCGGAGAAGACATCTCTGGCGAGAGTGGGTGCATCTGAGCCGCTCTCAGGCCTTGTCCTCCCTCCGCAGGCAGAGCTCACACTGGGCTCCTCTCCCGGCGACCTGAGTGGCCCCAGGAGCCACAGAAACTCTGGGAGCCGCCAGTTCCTCCCTCTAAATAGGCTGGTGCCTGGGACGGGGGGAGGCGGGGGTCGGGGATGTCCAGGACAAGCTGGGCGGAGGCCCAGGCTGAGACAGGTCGGCGTTTCAGCGCACTTGTCTGTCCCCTCATCAGACCGGGGCGGGGTCTGCTCTCACCGGGGTGGCAGGGAGCTTGCCCTCTCTGCACCCTCCCTGGGGTGCACCTTTCCCCTGCTCCTCTGTCCGCCGCCCCGAAGACAGCCCCCCCTGTAGAGTGCCCCCCGAGGCTGCCCGCATTGGGACCTCCTGGCCAATGGATCGCTTCTCTGTCCTGTCCGCATTCTTCCCATGCTCGCCGCCATCCTCTGAAGCAGTGGGACCTGTTTTACGGATGAGGAAACTGAGGCTCAGAGAAGGCGAAGCGACCTGCCCAGGGTCACACAGCCGCTCTGTGGTCTCCCCCCGGCCCCCAGCCCATCCCTCTGCCAGCAAGGGACAGTGGTGGCCTGGGTACCGGGGTGTGAGGACCCCACCTTGGGAACAGACCCCGGCCCCCTCCGTGGCCTCCGCCCAGCTCCCAGGCTTCAGAACCTGGGGCTCTGACTCACCCAGAAGCCGCTCCCCACCCAGGAACTGGGGGGCTGGGCCTTGCGTGTCTGCCCCTCCCTCCCTCGGCAGGAAGTGGCGAGGAACTGAGTGCCCGAGGTGGGGCCAAGCCTTCTCCTAACGGTGGCTCCCTCCAAAGGGCCTCTGCCCCCAGGAGAGCGGGGCCACCGTTAGGCCACACGCGCTCCCCCCAAGTAGGCACTCACCCCACGTGCAAAGAAACCGCCCCCGGAAGGCAGGTTCGCGGGCCAACAGCATGGATGTGGGTGTGCCTGTGTGTGTGTGTGACATGCTTATTAAGCACCTCCTGTGAGAACTTCTCACTGCATTCTCTCAGCAGCCCTAGGGGATACGGACTGCGGATCGTTCCCGTTTTACAGATGAGAAAACCGAGGCTCGGAAAGGCAGAGCTCTGTGTCAAGGTCACACAGCTTGCTGGAGCCAGAGCCAGGGCCAGGACTGACCCCATTGCTTGGTGCTCCCAATCCGGTGTCCTGCATGGCACGCGGTACACAGAGGGCTGGCCTTCCCAGGTGACGTGGCCTTTAAGGTCCTTCTTATTCTTACTCTGCCCACCCCCCACTCCTAACTTGTTCCCCAACCCAAGCCACAGAGACACAGCAAGCCAAGCTCTCCTCCCAGCCTCTGCCCCTTCTGCCCGCACAGACAGGTCAGGTCTCTCCACAAAGCCTTCCCCAATCCTCGCGGGGTTCCGTGCTCACCGCTGCCACTCGCCAGCTGTGTGTCTCTGGGCAAGTCGCTTCCCCTCTCTGAGCCTCCGTGGAAGGAGTGATCACTGCCAGGACCAGAGGTGTCTGGTGCAGATATTACAAAGCTGGACTTCAGGCATCATTCTCAGATCTGATCTGCTTGGCATTTTATTTTATTTTATTTATTTATTTTTAAAATATATTTTATTGATTTTTTACAGAGAGGAAGGGAGAGGGATAGAGAGTTAGAAACATCCATGAGAGAGAAACATCCATCAGCCGCCTCCTGCACGCCCCTTACTGGGGATGTGCCCGCAACCAAGGTACATGCCCTTGACCGGAATCGAACCTGGGACCCCTCAGTCCTCGGGCTGATGCTCTATCCACAGAGCCACACCGGTTCTGCCCGCTTGGCACTTTAGAAACCTACAAGCTTCTCACCAGCGGGGGAGGCGGCCAGAGTGAGGCTGATGCGGAGGGGCCTGTGCGCAAGTCGCGGCTCTTGGCGTGTGGGGACGACGCGCTCCCGAACGGGCGTACGGGCCACGGCGGCTCAGGTGCCCTCTGTCTGCGCCCCAGTGGCCGCTCGTGTTGATCCGTCGGCAAAGCTGCTCCTGGCAGAGGCCGCTGGGCACCAGGCACGCGCTGGGCCGGGAGGGTGCCCGCGGCCAGGCGTCGGCCCCGGAGCAGACACACGCCCAGCTGTGGCCGCCCAGCCTCCCAGCTCCCCAGCCGGGGTTGGGGGGGAGGAAGGAGGGGTTCGGCAGCCCTGACGGCCTCTGTCCGTGCCCCCTGCAGGTGCCATGCCTCTCCTGCTCCTCCTGCTGCTGGTGCTGCTGCGCGCGGCCAGCAGCCTCGGCCTCCAGCTGCCGGAGACGCCGGGCCGTGGGGACGAGGACGACTGGGAAGGGTACGATGAGGGGTACGTCACGGACCCCCCAGAAACGCTGGAAACGACCCCAGGGGCCCTGACCCCGGGCCCCGAGCTTCGGGCTGCGGCGGGAACGTTGGGGCCGAGAGACTCCGCTGGGCCCGGTGCCCCCGAGCCAGCCCCTCCGGCCGTGACCGCAGGGGACGCCGCCGGCCTGGACGCCGGAGGGGCGACCTCTGAGAAGCTCAGCGTGGAGGTGGCCACCGAGGGGATTCCTGCCACCCCGGGCCCTCTGATCACAGAACGGGGCCCTACCCTCCCGCCCATCATGGAGGCTCCGTCCACAGCGGGGGCTCCGTCCACAGAGCTGGCCACCACGGAGGCCCTGCCCACAGAGCCACGGACCACGCAGCCTGCAGCCACAGAGGCCCCTACGCCAAGCCCAGCAGCCACGGAGGCCCTGACCACGGAGCCACGGACCACGCAGCCTGCAGCCACAGAGGCCCCTACGCCAAGCCCAGCAGCCACGGAGGGCCTGACCACGGAGCCACGGGCCACGCCACCTGCAGCCACAGAGGCCCTGACCACGGAGCCGCCGACCACCACCGCAGCCCCTCCCCCGGCGCCCACCACCAGAGGGACCCCGTCCGAGGAGCCGGCCACCGTGAAGGCGCTGTCCACGGGGGCTCTCTCCACGGCCCCCCTCGTGCTGTCTGACCCTCACGGGGGTGCCACTGCTGCCGTCCCCGACTCCTCGGACGCCTCCATCCGACAGGGAAAGAGCAGCCAGGGCCTGTCCCCGCCCGGCTCCAGCCCCGCGCCCCCGACCCCCACGAGGGGCCCCGAGTACATGCCCGTGAAGCACTGCCTGCTGGCCATCCTCATCCTGGCGCTGGTGGCCACCACCTTCCTGGTGTGCACCGTGGTGCTGGCCGTGCGCCTGTCCCGCCGGAACCACATGTACCACGTGCGCAGCTACTCGCCCACCGAGATGGTGTGCATCTCCGCCCTGCTGCCCGAGGGCGGGGAGGGGCCCGCCGCCAGCGCCAACGGGAGCCTGCCCGCCGCCGCCGCCCGGGGCCCGGGCCTCCAGGAGGGGCACAGCGGGGACGACCTCACCCTGCAAAGCTTCCTCCCTTAGCGCCCCTGCCAGCCCCTGGGCACGCCCCTGCCAGCCCCTGGGCACGCCCCTGGCTCCTCGCTGCCTCCCTCTGCGGCCACCACCCAGCGCGCAGGCCCTGGGATGCAACGGCTTCTTCTGAGCTCCCTGGGGGGTAGGTGGGGGGGTGGATCTCCAGGGCAGGGCCCCGGCCACGCCAAAGGGACCGAGGGCGGCCAGGGTGTGAGGCCTCTCCTTCCTCCTGGTCGTTGGAGTCTCATCCCACGAACCCAGGGGAGACTCAGGTCCCCTGCCCTCACCCAGCGCTCTCGTCTCTGGTCGCCCATCATCATGCATTTGGGGGGCGGGTCCTGAGGAGCGTGGGGTTCCTGAGACCACTCATGCCGTACCCCCTGCCGGGGGGCAGCTTGACTTTTCTCAGCTATGCCCCCGGGGAGCCCAGGGTGAGGTCTTTCTCTTTTGTTTTCTGTCTGAGTTTCCACTGTATATTTTAAAATAATTCTTTCTTGTTGAAAGCATGACATACAGTGGTACCTCGAGATACGAGTGCCCTAACATACGAGATTTTTGAGATACGAGCCGTCAAGAGAGCGATTTTTGCTTTGAAATACGAGCAACATTTGAGATAGGAGTCATCGCGTGGATCGGCCGGCTGCACACGACCCACCAGTTTACCGCGACTCGAGCGTCTCATAGTTTCCCACGTCTCAAGGTGACGGAACGAATTAAACTCATATCTCGAGGGACCACTGTATGTTTTTTCCTCTTGCCTGTGAGGGCCGGAGCGGGCTTGGGGACCCCAAGGCTACCCCTTCTCTGAGACGGCACGGGCCAGCGCGCTTCCTGCCGGCGACAGAGTAAACCCCCATCCTGCCCGCTCTCGCCTCCCCCATGTCCCAGGTGCAGGCTGGGCCCCGTCTCGCTCCCCGGAGTATCTCGGGTCCTGCTCCCCGCCCAGGCCCTGCCCAGGCCCAGTGCTTGGCAAATTTTTAAAAAATATATATTTTTATTGATTTCAGAGAGGAAGGGAGAGGGAGAGAGAGAGAGAGAGGAGAAAGAGAAACATCAATGATGAGAGAGAATCATGGATCAACTGCCTCCTGCATGCCCCACTCTGAGGATCCAGCCTGTAACCCAGGCCTGTGCCCTGACCGGGAATCAAACCGTGACCTCCTGGTTCATAGGTCGGGGTTCAACCACTGAGCATGGCCACACCGGGTAAATATTTGATGAGCATGTGCTGGCTGAATGCATCGGGGTGCCTCCTTCACGTAGGGGGTCGGTCCTTCCCCCCCAGTCCCATCCCTCTCAGGAAGCCCCCTGCGCAGGCTGTTTCGTTAACAGTATTGTGTCTTGGACATGGGGGACAGGTGGGGGGGGTGCATCTTGGTACTAGTATATCCCTGAGCAGCTGGGGAAGGTTTCATGCCGTTTGGGGGTAAAGGAAGAACCACTTTATTCACCCCCCGCCCTTTGACCTACAGAATTGCCCCCCCAAATCTCAGACAAGTCTGCACATCACCACCAGCCTCCCCAGGACCCCACCGTGTCCTCTCCGTCCCATTTGGGGCCAGACTCCCATGAACACCCAGGACCCACCCCCCTCCCCACACAGATGTCGTGGCTTTTGTCCAGCTCCCAGGAGAGCGGACTAGCTGTCATTGAAAGTCCAGGGCCAGCGGACTCTTCTTAAAGGGCCAGGCAGAAAATATTTCAGGCTTTGCGGGCAGCGGGACCCCAGTTGCCACGTTTCAACTCTCTCATCACACTTGCTCCCTGGGGTCCTTCTCATAGCGCAGCGACTGGTACTGTGCGAGAATAAATGTCATTGTCTGAGTGCTAATAAAACTTTATTTATAAACCAGCGGCGGGCTGGATTGGGCTCTGTGCGCTTTGCTGACCCCTGATCTCAGCATCGGGTGACCAGAGGGCCCAGTCTGCCTGAACTGGGCCTGATTTTATTTTTTCACTTTTGATTTACTCATTTATGTTTGTGAATTCTCACCCGAGGCTCCGTTGCTTTTTAGGGAGAGTAGAAGAGGGAGGGAAAGCCGGAGAGAAACATCAAGGGCCCGGGCAGGGGAGGAGCCGGCAACCAAGTGACGTGACCTTGACCGGAACTGAACGTGACCTTGACCGGAATTGAACCCGGGTCCCTTTGGTCCACAGGCTGGCGCTCTAGCCACTGAGCCAAGCCGGTTAGGGCAAGACTTGCCTGATTTTAGCGCTGAAGGCCCCTGTGGTGGGAAACTGCAGCCCCAGCCAACCAGGACGCGTGGCTGCTGCCAGGTGTACGTGGCACCTGCCTGCGTGCCCGCATTGCCGCTCCCCAAACCCTCCTCGAACCCGAGCCCAGATCAGGGAGCTGCGGCCTCTCGAGGTGGAGCCACAGGCCCACCTTCCGTGGCCAGGCCCGGCTTCTGGGGCTGAGCCGGGTTCCGACTCCGTCTCCCACCGCCCGGCGCCTTTCCATCATTTTCCGACGGGAATCAGGACCTGCTGCTTCAGGCCCTCGCTGCTCGGCCTTCTAGAAGAAAAACGCAACTCATCTCGGGGGAGGCGCTTTCTCTTTTAGAAAAAAGGCCTCCAGGGGCCCCTCTGGCCGTGAAGGACCCCTCCCCTCCAGGATGCAACCTGCACAGCGAGATTTCACAAAGGCGTGGCTCTGAGGTACTGGCTGCAGCTCTGAGAGGGGGGCTGGGAGGAAGGGGTGGGGCTGGGGCAGGGCAGGGGGCGTAGGGGAGGCAGCAGAGTCGGGGAGACGTGGAGGAACGCCTGCCCCTGCCCTGAGCCTCCAGGACGAGTGTCATCCACGAGGGAGGCCTGTTTGAGGCGCTTTGGTGGAGGAGGGGTGTCCACCGTGGTCGGGGGCAGCCAGCCTGGAGAAGAAGGGTTCATGCGTTAGGAGCCACACAGGTCACTCACTTCCCCTGAGGGAGGGATCGGAGAAATCAGCTGGGAGGCTCCCCATATGGGGTTGGGGATCCAGAAGCTAAAAGACTTGGGGGGACACCTGAGACGTTCTCTCGGGGTCCTGTTACCTCGTTTTTCTTTTCTTTTTAAAAAATATTATATTGATTTTTTTACAGAGAGGAAGGGAGAGGAATAGAGAGTTAGAAACATTGATGAGAGAGAGACATCCAGCAGCTGCCTCCTGCATGCCCCCTACTAGGGATGTGTCCACAAGCCAGGTACACGCCCTTGACCGGAATCGAACCTGGGACCTTTCAGTCCGCAGGCCGACGCTCTATCCACTGAGCCAAACTGGTCTTGGCTGTTACCTCGCTTTTCCGGGCAGGGAGAAGGTCTCCCTCTCTCCCTGGGGTCCGTCCTGGCGTGCCTGGCTTTCTGTGAGTCGCTCCAAGGTGCAGGATGGAAGTACATCTGAGATGATGGGTGCTTAAAGCAGCCACCAGGGGGCGCCCCGTACCAGCTCTGAGAGCCACTGGCAGCCCTGAGGGTCCTTCTGTCCTGTGTTGGAGGATGAGGGGCTGGGGCTGGTCAGTGTTTAGCAACTGGCGCCTGCGGGGGGGGGGGGGAGTGGTACCCAAGCCATGCTTGGTAGTGCTTGCCAATCCCCTCGGTGTACATACTTCCACGACTGATGTTGAGCAACCAGCCGCTCCTCTAACGGCTGATACCACACCTGTAAAGCAGCGACCCCTTTGGGGGTTGAATGACCCTTTCACAGGGGTCGCCTAAGACCATCGGAAAATGCAGATATTTACATCAGGATGCATCACAGTAGCAAAATTTCATGTTTGGGGGTCACCACCACATGAGGAACTGTATACAAGGGTCGCGGCCTTAGGAAGGTTGGGAACCACTGCTGTAAAGCATCCCAAGAGCACGACTAATAGGAGGAGGCTGGAGGAAAAGAACTAGACACGGGTGAGCTTTGAGTACGGAGGACCTGGGTTTGTGATGTGACATAACTGAGGAAACAGCTGGGTCACAGGATTCTGAAAACTTGACCACTGGCTCTCAGACACAGGCCGGCTCCTGCATGCCGCGTGCCCTTCTTCCTCCTGCCCCGGCCTCCCATTGGCCGAATTGCCCAGTGAATCCCTTCCGCAGCATCCCCGTGGGTCCCTTCAAACAGCCTGGGAAGGAGGAACCAGCACCCTCCCCATCTCACAGAAGAGAAAACCGAGGCTCAGAGAGAAGAACTCACCGGCCCCAGCTCATGCGGGAAGCACTGGGATTGGAGCCCAGGCCTGAACCAGAAAGCCCATAGTTGTATTTGTTGTTGTTGTTGTTGTTATTTAAAGAAAGCCATGTCCTCACCACGATGTCACACCATCCAGAGCAGTGGGGTTCCAGGGGAATCCCAGGTCCCCAACTCTCACCCCTGCTGACCAGCCCTGGCGCCTGGAAGTCCCCATCTGTCACCCTCTGCAGTTCCTGGCACTTGGAAGGGGGACAAAGTGAGACCCAGCCCCACCTTCTTCCAAGAGAGGAGGCTGAGGACAAGGAGCTGGCATGTACTGGGCCGTGGCTGCCTTCCCGGCCCCAGGCAAACAGTTTGGATGAGCTTAGTTAGGCCTCACAACAACTACGATGTTACCCCCCTTTTACTGTAGGGGAAACTGAGGTTCAGCAAGCTGGACCCCTGACTCCATCAGGACACGCTGCTGGGAAACTAGACTGCTGCCTTCAGCTCCGGTGACAGGGAAGGAAGGCGGGTAGACAGGAAGTTGGGGGGAGGGGGGCTGGCATGCTAAGTTTACTCCGGTCCCTTTGGTCTGAGGAGCTCGAGCTGCCAGCCCTGGGGGTGGCTCATTCAGCGGGTGATGGGGCAGAGGTTCCCCAGACCATCCTCCACATCATCCCTCCCTTCAGAGCTGGTATCCCGCCACGCCCCGTCATTCGATGGTGAGGGTGTGTTCGTTCGGTGCCAGGCCCTGGGCTGGGTCCTGGGGTTCCAGGGGAGCCGTACAGAACTGGCGATGCCCTTGGGGGCTCCTGGGTCTCAAGGGAGAAGGAGATGAATCAAACGATCACCCAGATGGTGGCAGGGCCCAGGGTCCAGAGGAGAGGGACAGGGCGGGCTCTGAGGGTGCGCAGGGTGGCCAGACCTTGGAGGTGGGGTGAGGAGCAGTCAGGAGAACGTCTGAGACTGGAACGATGCAGACGTGTTGACTTGGGAGGAAGGACAGAGAGAGAAGAATGTCCCAGGCAGGGAATACAGGCTTCAAGGAATTTCCCCTGGAGTTTACAGCAGCTCCCCAGCAAATCAATGTGGCAGGCAATGGGGTGTCCCCTAAACCCACCATCCCCTGAACCCCAGCTCCTGCCCTGCTCAGACCCCCACCACACCTCTTTTTTTGTTTTCATATATTTTATTGATTTTTTTACAGAGAGGAAGGGAGAGGAATAGAGAGCTAGAAACATGGAAGAGAGAGAGACATTGATCAGCCGCCTTCTGCACGCCCTCCACTGGGGATGTGTCCACAACCAGGATACATGCCCCTGACCGGAATCGAACCTGGGACCTTTCAGTCTGTAGGCTGACGCTCTATCCACTGAGCCACACCGATTTTGGCCCCCACCTCACCTCTTGACAAATGTGTCCGTTGGATGCGTGAAGGAGGGCACCTGTCACCTCTCACTCGCACTTTTCCTTCTTCACGTGCTCCTGCCTCAGGACCTTTGCACGTGCGATCCGCTCTGCCTGGCGCTCTCCTCCCAGACATCTGCATGGCTGGCATCTTCTCATCCTTCAGGTCGTAGCTGGAATGTCACCTCCTCAGAGAGGCCCTCCCTGCAGCCCGGCCCCAGTTGTCCTTGACAACTGCCACCCTCCCCCCCTTTTCCCTCTGAGGCACGGGTGGCTGCCTGGAGCGATGTGGATGGTATATTGATGTTTGCTATGCAAGGTTAGGGACCTCTGCCTGTCCCCCCGCCACCCACCCACCCACGTTCACTCTTTCCTTGTTCCTGCCCAGAGCCTGGCACACAGCAGGGGGTCGGGAAGCATTTGCTGGATGAAGGAATGGGCTAGGGATGCTTTAAGGCAAGGGCGTGAGGGCAGAGGCAGGGCTGTGGGCCCAGGGCCAAGGGCGGAGATCAAGAGCGTCTCAGGTCTCCGGCTCGGCGTCGGGCAGACCTGGCCAAACCCCCCCTCCACGGACTGTGGCAGGGCTATCAGCTCTGGGAGCCTCAGCTTCCCCATCTGTGGAATGGGGAGACGCGCCCTTGCTCCTCCTGGGGCTGGGGCCGAAGGGGGGGGTTAGGGGTAGGGTAGTGGGGTGCATTGCTGAAATGAGCAGGGATGTGGCTGGCACGCTGCAGGCGCCCAGTCAGCGCCCATCCCGGGAGAGACAGCCAGCCCCTGGCTACGGGGCAGATGTGGACCCTCTGAGGGGCCCCATGGAGGCCTTTGCATCCCCCCTCCCTCACCCCCAAACCTCGGGGCCTCGCCTCTGTGGGTTTGGGGAGCCAGCCTCAGCCCTGCTGAGCTCTCTGGTCTTTTAGCCTAAAATTAGCTCACAAATTCCTTGGCTGCCTAGCGGATGCTTCCAAGCGACAATTCAAACCAGATGTTCCCAGCTGTTGGGGCCCATCCCCCCGGCCAGCACCCGTGTGCCTGCGTGTGTCCCGGCTCTAGGAGGCGGGGCTTCAGCCTGGGGAGATCCATCCGAGGTGCACAGGCGGGATCCTGGCTGCCTGGCAGGGGCTGGAGGGCTGGGGGGACTGGGGGCGCTGGGGAGACTGGGAGGGCTGGGGGGACTGGGGAGACTGGGGAGACTGGGGTCGCCCTGATGGGTGAGTGAGGAGGAGCCAAGCCCCAGGCCTGCATGCTCAGCCTCCTAAGATGGGGCTGCTCCTCGCTGACCGACCAACCGGCCTGTTGATGGGGCGGAGGGAGGGGGCTCGACCCTTTTCCATCCTTTTGAAGCGCCTGCTGTACGCCAGGCCTGCTGTGTGCCGTCTTGTCCAGATGGTGTGAGACTCAGTTCTAGATGTCACTCGTGTTTATTATTATTATTATTATTATTATTATTGTTATTATTATTATTACTATTATATGTTTTATTTTTATTGTGTTACATGTGTACATATCTCCCCATTGCCCCCCTCCCTCCCAGGCATACCCCAACCCCCCAGTGTCTATGTCCATTGGTTGTGCTTATATGCATGTGTACAAGTCCTTTGATTGATCTCTTATCTCCCCCACCTCTCCTTAACCTTCCTGCTGTAATTTCACAGGCTGTTGGATGCTTTACTGTCTCTGTATCTATCTTTTGTTCATCAGTTTATAATGTTCTTTACTATCCACAAATGAGTGAGATCATGTGGTGCTTCTCCTTCATTGGCTGGCTTATTTCACTGAGCACAATTCTCTCCAGTGCCATCCAGGTTGCTGCCAATAGTAAGAGTTCCTTCTCTTTAATGGCAGCATAGAATTCCATGGTGTAGATGTACCACAGTTTTCTGATCCACTCATCTGCTGACGGGCACTTAGGCTGTTTCCAAATTGAAGCTATTGTAAATTGTGCTGCTATGAACATAGAGGTGCATAAATCCTTTCTGATGGGTGTTTGTAATTTCTTAGGATAAATTCCTAAGAGTGGGATTGCTGGGTCAAATGGGAGAATTATTATTATTATTATTTAGTGCTAGGTGCCAAAGCTCACTGTCTTCTCACAGTAACCCAGGGTGCTGTGGTTACCTCCCATTTTACAGATGAGGAAACTGAGGCCCTGCGCAGTTGAGTAACAGCCCGCAGTCACCCAGGGGTTCCCCGAAGGGCAGGTGACTGAACTTGGCTTTTCCTGGGTGGGTGTTACCTCCTTGCTGTCACCCCTCTTGGCCCTGCCTCCAGTGGCGGGTGGATTGGGTGCGAGAAGACCCTCTCGGTGCGGTGAGCCCGGGCCAGGGGCAGAGGCTGGCCGGCGGCACTGCCCGCAGGAGGACTGGTTCACCCGGAGGCCCTGGGAGCCAGAGCTCTGGAGCCCACGGAGGCAGGGCTGGTGGTCGGGGCTGGGGACCTGTCTGGCCTCAGAGGGGCCTTATGTGGAGCCCTTTCTCTCCAGAGATGGGACCCAGAGCATCTCTTGGTCGTGTCCTGGAGAGAAAGGCCAGATGTGGGGGGCGGGAGGGGGCCACAGAGAGGACAGGGGCCGGATGCGGGGACAGGACATATGGTGGCAGGTTTCACAGGCATGGAGAGCCATGGACGGCCTTCTCCACTCCTCGTAAAAGCCCACACCCCGCAAATGCCCACAGACGCCTGCGGGATTCGTCCTCGCCCTCCCCCGACCTCCACCCCACCGACCGTGCCCTCCAACCTCACCTCCTCCCACCGTCGTCTCACTCACTGTTCCAGACACACAGACACTCTCCTGCCCACCTTTGAAAACACAGCCGCCCCAGGGCCTTTGCACTGGCTCCGCTCTCTCTGTGCCAGGACTGCTCTTCCCGGATCTGCTCCCTGGTGCACTGGCTCATGGCCTTCAGGTATTTGCTCCAGTGTCAGCTGCTCCCTGCTCTGGGTTCCTCTGCACCCCTTGCCTCCGACGGCCATGCCATTGGTACGTCACCAAGTTCTCTTTCTTTCATTCTTTCTTTTTTAAAAAAATATATTTTATGGATTTTTTACAGAGAGGAAGGGAGAGGGATAGAGAGTTAGAAACATCGATGCGAGAGGAACATCAATCAGCTGCCTCCTGCACACCCCCTGCTGGGGATGTGCCTGCAACCAAGGTACATGCCCTTGACTGGAATCGAACCTGGGACCTTTCAGTCCACAGGCCAACGCTCTATCCACTGAGCCAAACTGGTTTTGATCCGAGTTATCTTTCAGTGGTCTCCCTGGCCCCGCTGGAAGGTAAGCGCCATGAGGACAGGGGTTCTGGTCTGTGTTCTCTGCTGTGGCTCCAGTGCTTGCAAAGTATCTGGCATAGCCGAGACCGGTTGTCTCAGTGGATAGAGCATCAGTCCTGTGGACTGAAAGGTCCCAGGTTCAATTCCGGTCGGAGGGCATGTACCTTGGTTGCGGGTACAACTCCAGTGGGGGCCGTGCAGGAGGTAGCTGATCCATGTCTCTTTCTCATCAATGTTTCTGACTTTTTATCCCTCTCCCTTCCTCTCTGTAAAAAATCAATAAAATATATATATTTTTAAAAAGTATCTAGCACATAGTATGTCTCCAAAGAGAAAGAGAGGCGGGGGGAGGGAGTGCAGGAAGGAGAAGGAGAAAGAGAGAGAGGGAATGAATGGAAGGAAGGGAAGGGGAGGGAAAGGAAGAATAGTAAAAAGGAAGGAGGGGGGGAAGGAGAAGGGGAAAGAGGGAAGGAGGGAAAGGTGGGAGGGAAGGTCTTAGTGGAGAGTGGGAGGGTGGAGAGCAGGAGGACGGTGACATGGCCGATGGGGTGTTCAGGTGACTTAGGGCCCTGACATTCAGCTCTAATCCCTCCCTGCTTCTCACTCTGAGCCGAACCCCCTTCTCAAAGGGGAGAGAACCCCCCCCTTATACCCCCAGGGCCAACAGAACTGCGAAGAAGTTCAGAAGCTTCATCCGGATTCCCTCTCCTGATGGCGGGTGATGGGGGTGGGGCTCCTGGGGACCCAGGGCAGGGTGGGGGGGCAGGGGCAGGAAGTGGAGGCCAGGTCTGCGGTGGGGTGTGCGCGGTGTTTACATTCCTGCCCTGCCCACGGCCTCCCTGCACCCCTGCACCGCGGGCTAACGGAGCTGCGGCCTGCAGGCCTGCACCGGGCAGCCCGGGAATGTAAATGTTTACGGCGCCCCGTGTGCTGCTGGCTGGCCACCGCCGCTCCGGAAGCCGCCCTCCGGCTCTCGCCCCCTCCCCGCACACACACACACACACACACACACACACAGAGACACACAGAGAGACACACACAGACACACACACACACAGACACACACACACACAGAGACACACACAGAGAGACACACACAGACACACACACACACACACACAGACACACACACAGACACACATATACACACACACATACACACATACACAGAGACACACACACAGACACACACACACATACACACAGAGACACACACAGACACACAGAGAGACACACACATACACACAGAGACACACACAGACACACACAGAGACACACACACACACAGACACACACACAGACACACATATACACACACACACAGACACACACACACACACACATACACACACAGACACACACAGAGACACACACACAGAGAGACACACACAGAGAGACACACACAGACACACACACAGACACACACACAGACACACGCACACATACACACACATACACAGAGACACACACAGACATACACACACACACACACACACACCCCTTCCAGAACAGAGAGGGAGGCGGGTCGGGATGTGTTTTAAGAGAAACGGGTCGCGAAGTCCAGCCTGCGGGAGGCGCACTGTCCGCAGCGGGCGGCTGGCTCTTTCCGCGGAGCCACGTCGCCACCCTGACCGCCCGGAGAGCGAGGTCCCCCCCCCCCGGGGTTCCCTGGCGCCTCTCCCCCTCCATGCCCCGCCTCTCGGGGGAAGGACTGCCCGTGGGGCTTCTGTCCCCGGCTTCCTGTGTGTGTGTTTCTTTGTGGTGCTTTTCTTTGGTTACTTCTCACCTGAGGATATTTTCTATCTATCTATCTATTTTATTGATTTTTCACAGAGAGGAAGGGAGAGGGACAGAGAGCTAGAAACATCAATGGGAGAGAGACATCGATCAGCTGCCTCCTGCACTCCCCCCACTAGGGATGTGCCCGCAACCAATGTACACGCCCTTGACCGGAATCGAACCCGAGACCCTTCAGTCTGTAGGCCGATGCTCTATCCACTGAGCCTCACCAGTTTCGGCTGGCCTGAGGATATTTTCCCATTGATTTTCAGGGAGAAGGGGAGGGAGAGGGGAAGAGAGAGAGAGAGAGAAACAGCGATGGGAGAGAAACACAGTCATGGGTTGCCTCCTGCACGCGCCCCGACCAGGGGCAGGGGTGGAGCCTGCAACTGAGATACGTGCCCTTGACCGGCATCGAACCCGGGACCCTTCAGTCCACAGGCCGACGCTCTATCCACTGAGCCGCTGGGGCCGTCGCTTGGTTCGGCTTTGGTTCTTAAACCGGGTGAAGGGCGTCACCCCGAGAGCATCCCTCTGCGCCTGGTTCTCTCGCTCGCCGAGTCCCTGTGACTCCCCCAGGCTGCCGATGTCTGGCATCTCCTCCTCCGCCTCTCACCACTGCCTGGAGGGCCCCCGTCTTCCCTGGCTGGGGGACACTTGGGGGGTGTCCAGGCTTTCTGCTGAGGGGGAGGAAGCCGTGGTGGACTCTGGTTTTGTGAGGACGGGTGCCTTCCTTTCTCTCGGGGGAGAAGGCCTCGGAGCGAGCTGGTGGGGCCATTGGGACGTCCCCGTGAATGCGAGGCCAACGACCAGATTGCGCCTCCTGGGGGTACCGCTGTCCCCCCATCAACCGTAGCACTGGTTGTTTGCCGGGCGTGTGCAGGTGGGAAATTGACTTAGGGTCACGGAGGGACAGGGCTTGGAGGAGGAGCCTCTGCGGACCCTTCCTGGTGCGGGAAGGGAAACTGAGGCTCGGGGCACCCAGGGCACAAGGGGCAGACCCAGGGGCGCAGGCTCGCGGTCTCCAAGCGCTGACCGCGCCCTGTGAGGAGCATCGGTGCTGCCTCATTTCCCCGGAGGGGCCCGAGGCCAGCCCGTCCCCACCGCAGGGCCTTGGCACATGCCGCGTCCGGGGCCGGGACGCTCTGCCTCCGGCTCCGGAGAGGATCCTCCTCTCCCGCCGGAGCCGCCAGCGCGGTCGCTTCTCCAGGTGCCTGCGCCCGCCCCCTCAGTCCGATTCCTGTCTCCTCGTCCTTCCCATCTCCCGGACGGCACTTTGCACGGATGGGCTATGGTCCCCGTTTGCCAGCGGACTTGTGTCTCGTCTGTCCCCCCCGGCTAGGAGGTCCCCGCGGCGGAGGCCGGGTCTGTCTTGTTTCCCTGCAGGAGCTGGTGCCCAGGAAACAGCGTCAGCGTACCCACTTCCCGGTGCCTCCGTGTCCCTGTCTGTACCCCGGGCAGGTGGGCCCAGAGCTGTTCTGCCGGTGGCGGGAGTGTATTGAGCACCTACTAGTACTGTGTGGCAAGCACCGGTGCTAGGGAGCCACTGACAGACAGAAGGGGCCCCGACTCTGGACCCGGGAAGTGGACAGAGTGGGGATACACAGCCTCGTATGCTCAGCGCTCTGAGTGGGGACCCAGGGGTGCAGGGACCTAGAGGAGGCTACTGCTCTCCCTGCCCTGAGGCTGGGGTTCAGGGAGACTTCCTGGAGGTGGTGATGGCTGAGTCACAAGATTGTGGGGGGGCGGGGAGGAGGAGAGGGAGAGGGTCAGGCAAGAGGCAGAGGGAAGCACCCCAGCAGAGGGTGGCAGCATCTGTCTAGTTCCCAGCTCTCCCTGCGCCTGGCCCCTGGGGAACAGCAGAGAAATAAGTGAGCATCTCGAGGTGACAGGGGGGGAAACTGAGGCCTGGCCCTCTGGCCTGCGTGGACGAAGCCCGCCCCGCCTCCTCGGAGCACCCAGCGGAGGCCGCCCCCCGGGTGTCCCTCTCCAGCCACATGAAAGGCCTGGGCTATTTTCTCCCCGCGCGCAGGCCCCGTGGCCGGGAGCTGTGTAATTAGAAGGGGCTCGGAGCCCACGAGAAGCTGGAACCGGGATGGGGTGAGGGTGGAGGGGGTGGGGAGGGAGGCTGTGGTGGGCAGGGCGGCCCGCCCCAGGACCAACCGGGGAGGACCCTGGCGGAGGCTTGAGGCGGGTGGGCTTGGCCCCGGCCCTCGGTGCCTCCGAGGCCGGGTCGGGCCGCTCGGGCGGGCGGGGATCGTGGCTGCTAATTGCACGGTCGGCGCGGGGTGAGGTCTCCGCATGGCTTCCAGGCTGGGCAGAGGGCCTGTGCTCGCTGCCTCTGAAATTGCAGGTTGCCAGCCAGGGGCCCAGCCTGCCGCATGCCAGAGGCCTGTCTGTGCCCACCCCCCCCCCTTGGCGCCACGGCGGGGCAGGCTGTGGGGATCGTTCAGCCTGGGGCCCCGAAACGGTCCTGGAACTGGGGGGCGTGTGAGATCCTCTGGAAGGACGGAGGGCCCAGTCTCAGGGCATTTGGTTGTCAAAAGGTGGTCGTGCCGAAACCGGTTTGGCTCAGTGGACAGGGCGTCGGCCTGGGGACTGAAGGGTCCCAGGTTCGATTCCGGTCAAGGGCATGTACCTTGGTTGCGGGCACATCCCCAGTAGGGGGTGTGCAAGAGGCAGCTGATCAATGTCTCTCTCTCATCGATGTTTCTGACTCTCTATCCCTCTCCCTTCCTCTCTGTAAAAAAAAAAAAAAAAGCAATAAAATATATCTTTAAAAAAAAAAAAGGTGGTCGTGCAAGAGTGGAGGTCTGAGGGGTATGCGCACAGCGACAAGCATTGACTGAGCACCGGCTGCGCTCCAGGCACTGCCTTGGATGCTGGAGGGAAGGCAGGGCGCAGAGCAGAGCTGGTCCATCTCCTCTCGCTGGATAATCGTCTTCAGGAGCAGCTCGGAAGCTGCGGGGTTCCAGTCGACCTCAGGACCTTTGCACGTGCCGCTCTCGCTGCTGGGAACCCTCTTGCATCCTGGCCTTCCTACACACCTCCTCATGGAAGGTCTCCCCGACCTTGAGGACCAATGAGGACTGGGCGTCCCCCAGCCTCTGAGCGATCTCATCCCCACTCCCGGCCCCGTGAGATCAGTGAGATCAGTGGTTCTCAACCTTCCTAATGCCGGGACCCTTTAATACAGTTCCTCATGTTGTGGTGACCCCCAACCATAAAATTATTTTCTTTGCTACTTCCTAACTGTCATTTTGCTACTGTTGTGAATCATAATGTAAATATCTGTGTTTTCTGATGGTCTTAGGTGACCCCTATGATGGGATCAATGGACCCCCAAAGGGGTCGCGACCCACAGGTTGAGAACCGCTGAATTAGATCCTCCCTGTTTGGTTACTTACTTCCGGGAGGCCTCCCCTCGGCCTGGTAAACTCGGTGCCTCTGTTGGCTCATCGCCAACTCCCAGGGCATGACACTGAATGTCGGCGTGTTGGAAGCAGCGCTGGCGGGCTGGTGGCGGCCCCGCGAGGGGCAGGGGTGGGGCCAGCCACCCACAGCTGGTGTGTGAGCGGGGGCTGGACCTCCTGGGTCCTTTCTCCTCCCAGCGGTGGCTCCCATTTTTGCTGTTCTGACCTCTGACCTGCGGGTCGGCTGAAGGGGAGCATGTGTGTCTTTGTGGGCGGGTGTGTGTGGGAACGGGGCCGGGGCAGCTGGCACGGCTGCGGGGGATGGGCCCCCGGTGGGGAGAGTCACTGGCCTAGCAGCTTCATTCCCAGCTGAGACTTGGGGGGCTGGGGAAGACGGGGCTCTGACCCTCAATGTGCTTCTGCCTCTCGGGAGGTCACGCTGCCGTGGGCCTCAGTTTCTGCCTCTGTCAAATGGGCTCACTCCTCCCTCCCCCTCTCCCCGAGCCATTATGGAGCCTGCGCAGTGGCAGCTCCCGGGGAGGGGGAACCCCAGGGCTTTGGAGGGTGGGTGACCCCAGCCACCCTGGGAATAGGTCACAATATTCAACCTCCGTGTGGGCGACATCCATATCCCAGTTCCTGGAAGCTGTGGCTCTAAATATGTCACTTTCCATGGCACAAGGGATTAAACAGAGTCTTAGCCTGATCAATGCGGGTTAGCCGCTAACCGGTTAAAAATGCCGATTTTGTAATAAAAGAGAACATGATAATTTCAAGAGAAACATCAAAAGTGCTTTATTCAAAGCAATGGCCATGGCTAGCCACACATTTCCCCCATCTTTCAGGCAACCTGTGGAGACCGTCCCAATAGAACTTTTCTTGTTTTGAGGCAGACCATTCGGAGACCCCATTCTCCACATCTTCGTACGTTTTGAAGTGCTGCTCAGAGAGTGCGTGTGCCATCGATCGGAACAAGTGGTCATCTGAAGGAGCAAGGATTGGGGAACATGGCGGGTGGGTTCATACTTCCCAGGCAAGATCTTTGAACGTGTCTTTAACTGGTTTTGAAGTGTGTGATGGTGTGTCATCATGAAGCAAAATTACTTGGCCGTGTCTTCTGGCCCATTCTGGTTGTTTTACCATCAAAGCGTGGTTCAAATTAATTATTCGTTGTCGGTAATGATCAGTATTAATGGTTTCACCTGGTTTTAGAAGCTCATAACACACCACACCTTCCTGATCCCACCAAACGCAGAGCATTGCCTGCTTTCCGAAGCGACTTGGCCTTGTAGTCGATGTTGATGGTTGACCTGGATCAACCCATGATTTTGTGTGCTTGGGATTCTCAAAATAAATCCACTTTTCATCGCCAGTCACAACTCGATGCAAAAAAAGACTTCCTTTCGTGTCATTGAAGCAACATTTTGCTGATGCCTTTTTTGGTTTTCCATTTGTCTTTCATTCAGTGGATGTGGCACCCATTTTCCTTCCTTTAAAATCCTTCCCATTGCTTTTAAACGATCGGAAATTGTTCACTGAGCAACGTTGAATCTCTCTGCAAGTTGTTTTTGAGTTTGACACGCATCTTCGTCCAACAATGCTTTTCATTGTTGGTCTTTAAACCTCTTCGCTTGACCTGGATGTTCTTTGTCTTTCGCATAGAAATCAGCCCTTTTAAAGCATTTAAGCCAGCGTTCACAAGTATCTTGAGATGGAGCCTGTTCACCATAAGCTTCCCGAAGTATACGATCACTTTCAGCAGCACTTTTCTTCAAAATAATGAATTAAAACTCCCCGAAAATGCTCTTCGTGGGACACAAAATCGGACATTTTTTAAGTGTAAAAATATCTATGATGTTAACACCGTCAGAAAATTTGACATGTGAAGTTTTGAAGCTTGCTGTCAATACAACAAAATAGCGTACATATCAAATCGCATCTATATCCACGTAGGTGTAACTCCATCGATTGAAAAAAATTCTGCATTATTAACGGGTGCACCTGGTACTGCCCAGCATGCTCACGCCCTCAGTCTTCCTCCTCAGAGGCTCCGTGCAGGGGGGAGGAGGAGGCGCAGGGCATGGGGGAGGCAGGATCTGAACCCGGGTCTGTCTCCCTCTGGCTCCTGGACTCCCTAAAGGGGGAGACACAGAACGGACCCCGTCTTAGGCTGGATGGGTGACATTCTGAGACTCCCCACGCACCCCTCCGGCTCCTGCGACTTCCCAGCCCTCCTTCCCGGCTCCTTCCTTTTGCCCACGTCTCCTCCAGCTGCTGGGCCTTTGCCCAGCCTGGTCCTTCCCCCCTGCAATGCCTCTCAGGGCCTCTCCTGTTGAGAGTTGGCTGGTTCAAGGTCAAGTCCTCCAGGACCCTTCCCTGGCTTTTTTTTTTTTTTTAATATATTTTATTGATTTTTTACAGAGAGGAAGGGAGAGGGATAGAGAGTTAGAAGCATCGATGAGAGAGAGACATCGATCAGCCACCTCCTGCACACCCCCTACTATGGATGTGCCCACAACCAGGATACATGCCCTTGACTGGAATTGAACCTGGGACCTTTCAGTCCGAAGGCCGACGCTCTATCCACTGAGCCACACCGGTTTCAGCTTCCCTGACTCTTTGTCCCAGGGTCCCCGAGCACCTGGCCTGGCCCCTCTCCTGCCTCAGACCCATTTCTGCTTTCTGAAACGTCATTTACATAAGTGTCTTTCTTCCCGGAAGCCTTGGAGCTCCTGAGGGCTGGGCTGGGGCTGGTTCACCTCGGGAGCCGCGGTTTGCCGCTCTGTGACTGAAGAGTTTGCCGACCACTGTCGTATCCTAACTACCCTTTACCTCTTTGCACGCAATACGCCACCATTGCCTGATCCTCACAGCTTCCAACTACAGGTAACATGTAGTCTAGTCCAGTGGTCGGCAAACTCATTAGTCAACAGAGCGGCAAACCGCGGTTTGCCTACCAGTGACCTAGAACATTCGTCTGCTGAAGGAATGCAGGGGCGGCTGGCCCACTGGACTCCTCAGCTCAGCCAGAGGCCCCGGGTCCAGGGCTCCTACCAACCTCTCCGCCTCGGATGGAGCCCCAGGGACTCATCTGCCTCCACTTTCCCGTCTGTGAAGTGGGGCCACAGCTACTGACTGTTCTGTCCACTCGGAGGCCACTAACCGTAGAGTGTCAGTGCTGAGGGAGCCCAGCAAGCTCCCCCCCACTTCCCCCTGCCCCCTGCACCCCGCTAATAGGCATCCGAGGCCTGGAGGCCAGGGCCCGACCAGGGCCAGACAGCGGCTGCCATAACGAGCTCCCTTCCCCAGCCGGACCCTCCGCAGGCCTCGCTTGCGCTCTGCCTTACACACACCCCGGCTCCCACTCTGCACCCCAAGCCTCGGAAAACCTGAGTCACCGCTGGAACCAAGGACCGAGAGTTTCCCCCTCACTTCCAGGGGCCTCAGAACCGCCTGACCTCCTCTTCTTCACAGAAGGTAGGACCCCAGCTTGCTGGTTTTGTTTTTTTTTGTGGGGGGGTGGGGGGGAAGAGCAGGCGGTGGGACAGCCCTGTCTGTCTGTGTGCCCAGCCTGCCCTGGGGACCGTGGTCAGGGAGGAAGCTTCCCTGGAGCGTGGAGGGGGTGCCTGGGGCAGTGTGAGCGTGAGCGAGGGGGGCTGTGTGTGGCCCGGCCCGGCCCCACCCCTCCCCCGTCCCCACCCTCCACCCCTTAATGAAACCAAGCTGGCCCCGCAGCAGGGAGGGGCGGGAGGGGGCGGGAGGAGGCGGGGCGGCCGGCCCAGAGCGGCCCGGGCACTGGCACGGACTCGCTCTCTCTCGCTCCACCTGGCGGGAGACCAGGCCGGTGTGTGGAGGGACTGGTGAGTCGGGGTCCCCTCCTGCCCCCCTCCTCTGTCCGGGAGCCCTGTCTTGGAGTTTAGGGACTGGGGCCGGGGGGGGGGG